>CM040117.1:151652178-152252178 GCA_022559845.1 Amorphophallus konjac
CACTCTTGATATGGATTGATCATGGTCTACACTTGTTATCTTCATTTCCCAAGTTTCAGTTTTATGTATTTTCTTTTTATTGAGTCCTATCTTATGTATTTTCCTTTATTGAGTCATATGGTTTTAGTCCATTTCCCTTGTTATGTTTAATTGGGCCTTATTACTTTAGTTATGGGCCCATAGGATTGAGTCTAGGATATGCTCGGTCTTTTATCTTATTGTCAAGGGTATTTTGGTCATGTAAAGAATGGTTGCCTATATATAGGCCCCATCTCTCCTCTTGTATTCAACTTTTGATGAATATTGAAGAAAACCCTTTCAAACTCTCTCAATATCTCTCTCTCTCATTATCTCTCCATTCTCTCTCCTCCTCTCTCTAAATTTTGAAATTCACTCTCTCTCCTCCCCCTCTCAACCACTTCCAACCCCCACCTACCTCCATTAACTCCCCACAACTTCCCACAACCCCTCTTTAATCCTCACCTAGTCCCAAGGAAGTTCCACCACTCAAAACCCCACCCTCCAACCACCACCTACCCCTTTCACTTCCCTAAGCATATCTCCACCTTCCCAGGGCTGAATTAACTCATTCCAAAGCCCAAATTCGAATCTCCCCTTCTCTCCTTGCTCCCTAGGTCGCACCCCTCCTCTCCCCTCAAGCCAAGTTCGCCCCCTCCTCTCTTCTCCACTCCAGCTTTGTGTGCAGGCCGACCTGCAGTTTAGCACTCTGTTGCAGCGATGTCCACAACTGCATCCTGGTTCTGCTGGTGGCGTGGCCTAACTTTCTGGAAAGGCATCCCTGTGCTCTTCGCAGGCGAGGTGGAATCACTCCATTCCGAGTTCGTGGCCGTCCGTGAAGGCTGTTCTTCCCCGACTGCGCAGAACCTCTCAGACCAGGAGCTAGAGCGGCAGAGAAGACTCTCCCACGACGAACCTTGAAGGAACCAGTCTTCGAGGTCTTCTACAAAGTTCTTCCTCTTCCTGTCAGCGTCTAGGAACAGAAGGCGGAACCCTGTTCAGCATCCGACCACCAGAGATACCAATTTTCTACCACACCCACGCCGGTCTGCCTCCTCACAGTCTGCACCGACCACCGTCCACTTCTCTGGACACCCAGCTCATCTCCCAGATCAGAAGACTTCTCCGTTTGTTTTGCTGCAAAGTAGACTTGTCCACGATTCCAACGAGTCTAGCGGTGCCAAATTTGGAGCTCAGGAGCAATCGTGGCAGCTTCTGCAACCTGCTGTTTCAGACTGAGCTCGGCCAGATACCAGAGCTGCATCCATCTTCCAGTCACTGGAGCAGTCAGCCCCCAGATCAGAACGTCGTCCAAAAATTCAAGCCGCACCCCTCTCCGGTTAGCAAGCTTTTGGCGCAAGTTTCATCAGATTCCAAGCCCGGTGGAATTATTGGCAGCATCGACATCGGCCCTCTGTCCAGAATTACAGAAGCTAGGCAGAATCGGCAAAGCTCGGAAAGTCGACTCTATCTCGCTCGTTCCCCTCCCCGCTTGGCCGGCTGAAGGCCCCTCCCTGCATGGAGGTAATTTTTGGTTGTAATACATTAACCCCCACCCCAAGATCCCCCCCTTGCAAGGGGCGTAGTGCTGTACCTCTTCACATTTTTAGGTCAAGCTCCATCGCCGCGGCGATCGGGTGTATACCCTCGCCTCCCGGTGCGCCCTCGTCTCCGAACGGGATCGGTGTCTTCACACCGATCAGGTGAGCTTCTGATCACACCCTTGTAGCTTCATTTCTGCAAATGTAGTATTACCTTGAATGCCCGTCGGACGGTAAGAGAGTGCTCGGAATTCATTTTAAGCAATATCGTGCCCACCGCGGCCCGTGAGTGAGTGCCACCCCACACCCCGCCTTGCGGGCCAGCCACCCACAAAGTTGGGACTCCCAGGCCCATTGGAGGTCAGCCTTAGCATTGTAAGTCCATTAGGACAATTGGGTCCCGCCTCGGACCCTCACCATCATCTCCCGGACCCACCGGATGAACGTGTGAACCGAGTGAGCAGAAATCGTCGTTGTGAGAATCATTGAGCGCTTGTATGCTTGCGGGTCTAAGTCCTAGGGTCACCTTATCATATTTAGTGGTCTTTGGGCTGTGCCACATCAAGTGGTATCAGAGTGGTCATAGGCTTGTCCTTACAAGTCTAGTCTTGGGTCACACTAAGTCTTTCATAGGTGCATCCGCACACCCTTGCATAGCCCACCCAACCTTGCATGACCACTCGTAGTGTTACTCGCTTTCAACCCAATACTACATCTTCCAATCCCACAATGAATCCAAAACCCCAAGGGTTGCCTACCACTAACACTCATGACTTCAACTACTTCATGAAAGCCTTGACCTATGCCAATGAGCGGCTTGATAACATATCGGGCCGACTCAACCAACTTGGAAAAAATAGGCCCGCCCTAAGGACGGACGATAGGATGGCCCCTTTCCCACTTCCCACCTTTGATGGGACCTCTCCTAGCAAATATTTAGATTGGGAAGCTACAATGGACCAATACTTCAATTGGTATCATATTTCCGAGGATGAAAAGGCATGGGTTGCCAAAATACAACTAACCAAAAGGGCTCAAACTCATTGGTGTAAAATTGAGGGCTTAAGGATAATTAGACGGGAAGCTCCCCTCACCACATGGGAGGATATGAAGGATCAACTAAGGGCTAGGTATGTGTCCCCATCCCACTCGGATCACCAAAACCCAAGGAGCACTCCCACTCCTCCCACCCCACCCGTCCAAACCCTTATCACTAAAACCCAAGTACCTAAGACCTCCACCTCCCCACCTAACCCCATGAGGTCCCCCACATCCCAACCAAAACCCCCTTCCCTAACCTACACTAGTCAAGCCCCTTTAGCCCCCACTTCCACCCCAAGTGATCCCAAGGGTAAGAGACCCCTAACCAACCCAATTCCCTCCATGGTGACCACCACTCATCCAACCCTCACCATTAAAAACCATGTGGACACCATGTCCACCCCTCCACCAAGGCCCATAATGGCCACCACCCCAAAACCCAAAACCCCTCACCCAACCCACCTCCCGCTTCCTACACCAATCTTACCCCAAATTAGGCCTCCACTACTTCCACTCCCAAGTCCAACCCATGTCCGACCTTGCTCACCTCCTCGAGTGCGCCATGCCTCGACTAACACCAACCCACCCACCATAGACCTTCCTACCCCATTGTCCTTAGGAGTTGTAACCCACACACCTACCCAAGTGGAGAGGGATACCAATTCGGATCCACCTCCCAAAATCAAGGAAATCCAAGGGCCATACAACTCACCCACCCCTCCTAACCTAGTTCCTCAAGAGCTATACACCCTTCCCCATGACACCATCACCATAGATAAGTCCATATTCCTATGGCTCAAGCGAGGCCTCACCATTCCTAGTTTACAACCAAGCCACCTACTCATGGGACATCAATCCCAACTCATTCCCACTCAGCCTCATGTCACTTATCAAACCTCCTATTGTGTAGAAGATTTGGGAGACTTAGTGGCCTACCTACATTGGCAAGTCCACTTGACCGATATGCTAGCCATGAGGCCATCAGAGTCTAGCACCATTAGCCTAGCTTATCCCACCATTGGCTCCATCACTTCCATCTACACCAATGGCCAATTTACAAGTGAGATCATACTCCTTCTTCCCATGGAGGAGGAACCCATCCTAGTCTACTCCCCAACCATTGAGATCCCAAGTACTTTGATTGGCCAACCCATTAGCAACCTTGGCCCAATTATCTTAGAGAGAGATGATTCGCCATTTGAGGACCTTAAGAACATGGAGTACCCCTACCTAGGTGACCCTTACCATAATCCCTTTGACCCTTTTCTATGGGAGCCTAAATCTCCATGTGACCCACTTTCCCTATTCACCACCCACCTCACCTTACCCACATCGCCCATGTCGACCCAAACTCCTCTCTTCCTAGAATCGGGTTACAACATGAGAGCCTTGACCTTAGGCAACAAACACCTTGGGATTGATGAAGTGCCCCACCCCATAACCACGTTCGTAGATCCCTTCGACCCATTCACGTGGACGTTCAAAAGTCATCCCACATCTATGCACATGGAAGTCACCTTTGGGATAAACATGCATGTGTCCAGGCCTACCACACCATTTGACATGATTCATAAGTCGGGTACATTCATCCACATCACCCACATGTCAAGTAGGCAGCATAAGTGGACCATATTCGGATGTATTGGCCCACCTTCATTCATCATGAGTCTTAAGCATGATAGGAGCATACATGGATGTCCGGGTCCCCCGACATTTATCACACCCATGCATAAAAGGTTCATCTATGGATGTCCCGGCCCTCCTAAGACTACCACAGTCTTCATAGTATGAAAGTGTGATCGGTCTACATTTGGCTGCCCAGGTCCACCTTGGCATACGCATTCTCGCAAGCATATAGGAAGGATCAATGAGACTTACAAAAGGCGGGCAGATGCTCATCGACGCCACTACGAGTTCCAAGTGGGAGACTCGGTGATGGTGAGGACGGAGCAGCTCCTTCCGGGACCTGCCTCCAAGTTGAGGGCACGGGGTTCGGGACCCTTTCGAGTTCTACGACGACTTGGCAGCAATGCTTATGAGCTTGACCTACCAGAAAGCTATGGGGTGCACCCTACCTTCAGTGTGGTGGACCTGGTACCCCACAAAGGCCCCGCGGTGGAACCCAGTGAGGAGCTTGAGCCTTTACCCCCCCTTATGAGAGACACTCCCGGAGGGACTCCACTTTCTAGCTTGAGAGACCGACGAGAGCAGGTAGAGGCAATATTGGATGAGCAGAGTATCATTACGAGGCACAGGGTGTATCAGCGCTATCTGCTTAGGTGGAAGAGCCGTCCCCCGATCGAGGATACATGGGTGAGTCGGGATGATTTGATATGCTTGGATCCCGACATGATGGAGCAGTACGACAGCCAGACAGACCCATACTCGACAGGGTCGAGCTCTCCCCACCCCGGGGGATTTGATGAGGGCATCTCCCGACACCCCTCTAGCTTTGATCGCCTGCACACTCTTGATATGGATTGATCATGGTCTACACTTGTTATCTTCATTTCCCAAGTTTCAGTTTTATGTATTTTCTTTTTATTGAGTCCTATCTTATGTATTTTCCTTTATTGAGTCATATGGTTTTAGTCCATTTCCCTTGTTATGTTTAATTGGGCCTTATTACTTTAGTTATGGGCCCATAGGATTGAGTCTAGGATATGCTCGGTCTTTTATCTTATTGTCAAGGGTATTTTGGTCATGTAAAGAATGGTTGCCTATATATAGGCCCCATCTCTCCTCTTGTATTCAACTTTTGATGAATATTGAAGAAAACCCTTTCAAACTCTCTCAATATCTCTCTCTCTCTCATTATCTCTCCATTCTCTCTCCTCCTCTCTCTAAATTTCGAAATTCACTCTCTCTCCTCCCCCTCTCAACCACTTCCAACCCCCACCTACCTCCATTAACTCCCCACAACTTCCCACAACCCCTCTTTAATCCTCACCTAGTCCCAAGGAAGTTCCACCACTCAAAACCCCACCCTCCAACCACCACCTACCCCTTTCACTTCCCTAAGCATATCTCCACCTTCCCAAGGCTGAATTAACTCATTCCAAAGCCCAAATTCGAATCTCCCCTTCTCTCCTTGCTCCCTAGGTCGCACCCCTCCTCTCCCCTCAAGCCAAGTTCACCCCCTCCTCTCTTCTCCACTCCAGCTTTGTGTGCAGGCCGACCTGCAGTTTAGCACTCTGTTGCAGTGACGTCCACAACTGCATCCTGGTTCTGCTGGTGGCGTGGCCTAACTTTCTGGAAAGGCCTCCCTGTGCTCTTCGCAGGCGAGGTGGAATCACTCCATTCCAAGTTCGTGGCCGTCCGTGAAGGCTGTTCTTCCCCGACTGCGCAGAACCTCTCAGACCAGGAGCTAGAGCGGCAGAGAAGACTCTCCCACGACGAACCTTGAAGGAACCAGTCTTCGAGGTCTTCTACAAAGTTCTTCCTCTTCCTGTCAGCGTCTAGGAACAGAAGGAGGAACCCCATTCGGCATCCGAAAACCAGAGATACCAATTTTCTACCACACCCACACCGGTCTGCCTCCTCACAGTCTGCACCGACCACCGTCCACTTCTCTGGACACCCAGCTCATCTCCAACATCAGAAGACTTCCCCGTTTGTTTTGCTGCAAAGTAGACTTGTCCACAATTCCAACGAGTCTAGCAGTGCCAAATTTGGAGCTTAGGAGCAATCGTGGCAGCTTCTGCAACCTGCTGTTTCAGACTGAGCTCGGCCAGATACCAGAGCTGCATCCATCTTCCAGTCACTGGAGCAGTCAGCCCCCAGATCAGAACGTCGTCCAAAAATTCAAGCCGCACCCCTCTCCGGTTAGCAAGCTTTTGGCGCAAGTTTCATCAGATTCCAAGCTCGGTGGAATTATTGGCAGCATCGACATCGGCCCTCTGTCCAGAATTACAGAAGCTAGGCAGAATCGGCAAAGCTCGAAAAGTTGACTCTATCTCGCTCGTTCCCCTCCCCGCTTGGCCGGCTGAAGGCCCCTCCCTGCATGGAGGTAATTTTTGGTTGTAATACATTAACCCCCACCCCAAGATCCCCCCCTTGCAAGGGGCGTAGTGCTGTACCTCTTCACATTTTTAGGTCAAGCTCCATCGCCGCGGCGATCGGGTGTATACCCTCGCCTCCCGGCGCGCCCTCGTCTCCGAACGGGATCGGTGTCTTCACACCGATCAGGTGAGCTTCTGATCACACCCTTGTAGCTTCATTTCTGCAAATGTAGTATTACCTTGAATGCCCGTCGGACGGTAAGAGAGTGCTCGGAATTCATTTTAAGCAATATCGTGCCCACCGCGGCCCGTGAGTGAGTGCCACCCCACACCCCGCCTTGCGGGCCAGCCACCCACAAAGTTGGGACTCCCAGGCCCATTGGAGGTCAGCCTTAGCATTGTAAGTCCATTAGGACAATTGGGTCCCGCCTCGGACCCTCACCATCATCTCCCGGACCCACCGGATGAACGTGTGAACCGAGTGAGCAGAAATCGTCGTTGTGAGAATCATTGAGCGCTTGTATGCTTGCGGGTCTAAGTCCTAGAGTCACCTTATCATATTTAGTGGTCTTTGGGCTGTGCCACATCAAGTACCCACTAGTACTTTTACGATCTACAATGCATCTGGCATAATCCGCATCGGTGTATGTAATCAGATCAAAAGAACTACAGATGGGAAACCACAAGTCAAAATCTATTGTGCCAAGTAAATATCTAAAAATGCATTTAACAGTCGATAAGTGAGATTCTTTAGGGCATGACTGAAAATGGGAACAAAGATATATACTGAATTGAATGTCAAGGCGGCATGCTGTGAGATACAGTAGTGATCCGATCATTCCTCGAAACAGTGTAGGATCTACTATTTTACCATTTTCATGTTTGTCTAACTTCAAGGTTGTGGCCATTGGAGTTGAAGGTTTTGCTTCAGCCATCCCATATTTCTTCAAAAGCTCCATTGTGTACTTGGCTTGGCTTATGAAAATGCCCTCAGGTGTTTGCTTCACCTGCAGTCCAAGAAAAAATGTTAGTTCACCCATCAGGCTCATCTCAAATTCACCTTGCATAATTTCTATAAATTCATCACATAGCACATTATTAGTAGCTCCAAAAATTATGTCATCCACATACACTTGAGCTACTAATATATCTTTACCAGATTTGTTTGTGAAAAGTGTTTGATCAACCTTACATCTCTTGAAACCATTTTCAATCAGAAATGAGGTGAGCCGTTCATACCATGCCCTTGGTGCTTGCTTCAGTCCGTACAAGGCCTTCTGGAGCTTGTACACATGTTGTGGATGTTTAGGATCTTCAAAACCTAGAGATTGTTCTACAAAGACATCCTCTTTGATATACCCATTTAGAAACGTAGATTTTACATCCATTTGAAACAATTTGAAGTTAGATGAGTAAACATAAGACAATAAGATCCGGACTGCTTCTAGATGAGCAACCGGTGCAAAAGACTCATCAAAATCAATACCCATCTCCTGGCTATACCCTTTGGCCACAAGCCGGGCCTTGTTCCTAACAACCAATCCCATATCATTTAACTTATTTCTGAAAACCCATCGGGTTTCGATAATGGATTGATTCTTAGGCCGTGGCACTAGAGTCCACACCTGGTTTCTTTCGAACTGGTGCAACTCTTCACGCATAGCCTAGATCCAAGATTCATTTTGAAGAGCTTCATGGATATCCTTAGGCTCTTCCTGAGAGATTAAGACTATCAAATCCTCTTCTTCTACTTGCCTTAAATATGCTCTGGTTCTTATGCCATCTTGAGGATTACCGATTATGTTTTCAGCTGGATGATCCTTTAATGTGGAGGTGCTTGGCAAGTCGGGGTGCTGCACTTGCTGCTCTTGCAGTGTTTCAATTGAAGGATCTTCATCTTCTTTACTCTTGCTAGGTATTCCTTCCTTTGGTTCATCCTTAGCTTTCGATGTTCCAGCATTAGTTGAGTTTTGGGGGGCTTCTCTTGCATCCACAATTTAAGTAGTTAGTTTTAGTTTAGATTCATCAAAAATTACATGAGGACTTTCTTCAACAACCAAAGTCCATTTGTTAAACACTCGATAGGCTCTAGAATTAAGTGCATAGCCTAGGAAAGTTCCCTTGTCACTTTTCTCATCAAACTTACCTAGGTTGGACTTACCATTGTTCAGAATGAAACATGAACATCCAAAGGGTTTAAGATGGGAAAATTTTGATTTCTTACTCTTGTAGAGCTCATAGGGAGTTTTCTTCAAAATGGGCCTTACCATTACCCTGTTGATGATGTAACACGCTGTGCTTACCGCCTCAGCCCAAAAATATTTTGGTAGAGAGTTTTCACTTAACATGGTTTGTACCATGTCTATCAATGTTCTATTTTTCCTCTCCACCACTCCATTTTGTTGGGACGTCCTTGGTGATGTGAAGTTGTGTGTATACCCGTGCTCTTCACCGAAATTGCTGAACTCATGATTTTCAAATTCGCCACCATGATCACTTTAGGTAGCCTCTATCATTTTAGATTTTCTTGCAAAACATTTGAAATTCCATCAATGCATCATTTTTATTAGATAGAAATAACACCCAAGTGAATCTAGAATAATCATCAATAATCACAAAACCATAGGATTTCCCTCCTAGGCTGGATGTCCTAGTTGGGCCAAACAAATCAAGATGCAGTAATTCCAAAGGCCAGGAGGTAGAAACAATATTCTTATTTTTGAAGGATATGCGTGTTTGCTTACCTTTTGTGCAAGCCTCACAGATTTTATCACTTTCAAACTTTAATTTTGGCAAACCATTCACCAAGTCATGTTTAGACAACTTGGAGATAACTCCAAAACTAGCATGACCTAGTCTTCGGTGCCATAGCCATGCATTATCATGAGTGTTGGCTACCAAACACATATCATCACAAGAAACATCATCAATATCAACCGTGTAGACATTATTGTTTCTTTTTCCAATGAATTTGATCTCATTTGTGTTTATGTTCATGACAAAGCAATGCATCATATCAAAAACAATCTTGAACCTTTTGTCACATAGTTGGCTTATGCTCAAGAGATTATGATTTAAGCCTTTCACCAAAAGCACATTCTCGATAAGAGTTTCAGAATTCTTACCTATATTGTCGATTCCAATTATTTTACCTTTGTCCTTGCCTCCAAATACAACTGAACCTCCATCCTTATCTTACAGTGTATAGAACACCTTCTTGTCCCCTATCATATGCCTTGAACAGCCGCTATCCAAGTACGATTTGCTCCCCCTGACTTCAAGACATATCTGCAAGAAATAATATTCTCATGCAATTGATTTTAGTACCCAAGCTAGTTTGGGTCCATAGGAGTTAGTCCAATTCTGTGCATATCTTTTCTTGGTCCAAAAAATATGATTTCTTGGTGGACTTTATTTGAACCAGCAATTTGCAATAACATGACCAAATCTACCACAATGATAGCAATTAACAGGAGCAAATTTTCTTTGAAATTGTCGTGGTTTGGGTTGGACATGTTTTGGCTTAGAGTTGGAACATAAAGCATGGTTGTTTTCTTTTTCATGAACAAAGGATGTAGTGATCTTATGCTCAAAAAAATTTTATTTTAGGCAATGTATCCCAATCCTTCTTTTTTAAAATTGACTTTAACTCCCAACAAGTTATCTAGGTTTTGTTTGCCCTTTACAAACCTTGTCAAGGTGGACTGAAGTTCAGCCACTTCTTCATCCAAACTCACAATTTTCTTTTCAAGTTCTGAATTTGTGGATTTCAGAATTTTTTCTTCAGTTTTCATTTTTCCACACACTTTCTCCATTTCAGACATTTTGCAAGATAACTCTTCTTTGGCTTTTTTACAATCTGAAATTGTTTGTAACAGACTTTCTTTTTCTTCTGTTAGTTCGAACCATTCTTGTTCCAGTTTCTCAAATTTAACAAATATATCTTCATAAGGCAAATCATCAATTTTCTTTTTGAGAGTTTTATTTTCATATCTGATTTTCTTGTATTTAGTATACAGTTTTTCATATTCCGACTCCCATTGTTCACTGAAAATAAAATCAGGGTCACTATTTACCTCCGTCGAAGCATCCTCAGGTGCCATGAGACACAGGCTCTCCACGAGCTCTTGTATCTCCTCATCGGACGGTTCGTCCTCTTCATCGCTCCATATGGCGACCATGGCTTTGGGCTTTCTAAAATTATCTTTCTTGAATTTCTTCTTCAGATCTGGGCACTCTCCCCTCATGTGCCCTGACTTCTTGCATTCGTAGCATATGATGCTACTTGGTTTGCTCGGCTCGCCCTTGGTTTGAGTGGGCTTCCTTTGCCCCTTTCTAAAATTGCCTTGGAAGTTTCTCTTCTTCCTCAAAAACATTTTCACTTGGCGAGTTATCATGGCCAAATCTTCTTCTTCATTGCTTCCTTCACTTGATTCTTCTTCTCGAAAGTCTTCATCAGATTGATGAGCTTTCAATCCAATTACCTTCTTCTTCTTTGTATCTTCCTCGACTGATCTCTTCATATTTATTTCATAGGTCATGAGTGACCCTATGAGCTCGTCCAAAGTGAGTGTGGATAGATTTTTCGAATCCTTAATTACTGTGGCTTTTGTATGTCACGTCGATGGAAGTGATCTCATCACTTTCCTTACGAGCTCGGAATTGGTGTATTCTTTTCCGAGACTCTTGAGACCATTGGTAATCTCAGTTAACCTTGCAGACATTTCAGAGATAGATTCTTTAGATTTCATCTTGAATAGCTCGTAGTCTCTGACGAGTAGATTGGCCTTGGTCTCCTTGACCTCGGAGGTTCCCTCATATATGAGACGCAACTTGTCCCATATTTCCTTCACTGAGCTGCACATGGATACATGAGAAAATTCATTAGGATGTATAGCACATTGCATAATATTTAAAGCATTAAAATTGACAGTGCATTTTTTAATTTCCTCGGGTGTCCATTTCTCTTCATCGTCAGAGAGTTTGTAAGGACCCTTGTCCATAACTCTCCAGATCTCATACTCTAGGGCTCTCAAGAAAACATGCATTCTATTTTTCCAATAGGAGTAGTTTTAGCCATCGAAGTATGGAGGACGATGAATGGAGTGACCCTCAGGCATCATACCCTTGTTTGCCATTAATCGGGAACTTACTCTAGATCGTTAGATCTAAAAGAAATAGAGCCTTAGCTCTGATACTAATTGAAGTCCCGCGATCAATGACACCCAAGAAGGGGGGTGAATTGGGTGATTACAGATTTTAACAACTTTTACCCGATTTAAAACAAGTATTAAGAGCAAGCAACAAATAGGAATAGATATGATGGATTACAAAATGAATCTGGCTAAATCAACCCTTACAGCAGTTCTTTGGTACTAGGCGGAATCCGGGAATCCTAAGATTCTCTCACACAAGGTGTCTTCCTCCCGATAGGACCGACCGTGTCGATCAGAAACTACTTGTTGATATACCAAGGATCTTCCGTAGAAGGGATAATATAGCTAGATCTAAACAAATAACCTAGATGATGATGCAATAAGCAAAAGAACTTGAGCAAAATTGGAGGTAGAAGATAAAGAGCAAACCACTCAGAACACCATGATTTTTAGGTAGTTCGGATGCAACAACTGCAACCTACGTCCACCCCTCACCAACTGTGAGGATTCACACACTATCTTGTAGAAGGTGACAAGATCAACACACACACACACACGTGAGGATTCACACACTATCTTGTATCTTGTAGAAGGTGACAAGATCAACACACACACACACACACACACACACACACACACACACACACACACACACACACACACACACACACACACACACACTTGTGTGAGTTCAGAACTCCCACGAAGGTGAACCAACACCGAATCACAGAGAGATGTGAAGAAGTAAACACTCACACACACACACATGGATCTGCGTTGATCCACACACACACAAGTATTCAATTGTTACAAGAATACATACTTGAATCTGAAATAAAAATCGAATGGAAGACACAAAATAAAACTTTAGATTCAAGCTCCCCCTTAGTTGATGATGAAGGTTTTTGATGCAGCTTGATCTCCACTTGGCTTGGGGTTGATCTGCTCCAGATGTGGCTTGAAGATGGATGAAGATGGATGAAGATCTTCCTTCTCGGAGCATTATTCACGGCTACAGTACCAGCACTTGAATCTCCCCTTCATAGCCTCCCTTAGCCTCCTTGGATTGATTAGTGTTACAAGTCTCAAGGAGATGTTTTTATAACTCTTGAATGGTCAAGAGACAAGCCAGGAACCAGATTCACAAATCATGGGAAGATTGGTGGCTTTGGGATTAAACAACTCCTAGAAGAAAGACTTCCCACATTGAGAATAAAAAGTCAACAATAGGGGCTTTTCGAAGTTGGTGGTCCACCTATTCACTGGGGCGGTCGACCGAAATTTTACAGGAAATGCCCGTTCGTTGTTGGGAAAATCAGTCGACCACTCCTGGCTGGCAGTCGACCGCTGCTGGCTGGCGGTCGACCGTTGGCTGGGATTTCTGCAAAAAATAAACAAGTTAGCCAATGCATAATAATACATGACCCAATCAGTTTATGGATACCTTGCTCCGATCAAGGTTAGTGGGTTTAAGCTTATCCTGGGTGGATTAGAAATCAAGACAAGGATTTATGCATTTGGAAGGGTTTAAACAATTAAGCATAATACATGGTCAAGTAGGCTTTGAATGCGTGTTAAATTCAAACTTGATTGTTGAAACATAGCACGTGAGAAAACATATAACCTGGTGGAGAGGGGGATTCCTGCAGCCCACTCAAAGAGCAGACCCAACTAGGCCCAACAAGGCCCAACGAGGCAAGCTCGCCCAAGTGACAGCCCACAGGGCCCACTCGGAAAAGCCCAATAAAATAATGCTCGAGGAAACAACTCTCCTAGGCGGCCCCAAGGCTTGGAGAGCCCGAGCCTCGGTCAGGTCATAGGAAGACCCGCGCACGAGCTACCCCTCCGCCCGAAGGGGGAAAGCGCTAGCCAGACTATCCGACCCATCTCCTCACCGAGCAAGGCCTATCGCCCGATAGGGCTAGCCCACTTAAGCTCGGGATGACCAATGAGATATTCATCATTGCAGCCGTTAGAGTCCGCAGCGGGCCAATCACTAAGAAGTCCAGGAGCTCCGGTTTCCCCGCGAGGATAACGCCCCCACGATGAGGCCATCAAAGCCCACAACAGAGACGTAACCTCCACCGGAGACCTCTTAGCTTGCAGGACTCCAGAAGGTGGGGCGCTATAAAAACCTGGGATATCCTCCGGCGAAAGGCAAGTCAAGAAGGGTATGATTCCACCCCCAAACTCCTGAGCAAGGACCACTTCACGCATCGGTGGAGAGGGATCTCGCGCCCTCATCTCACCCTCCCTATCGCTGCTCCCACCATTGCTCTACTGACTTGAGCGTCGGAGGATCTTGCCCCAGGGAATCCCCCTGGGCCCTCTGACCCGTTTCCCTGTCTTGCAGTTCATCATCTTGGTGATCACCAGCCAGCTCAGGAACCAACGTGAGATTTCGCCGCTTCATCTGGCGCCGTCTGTGGGAAACGAACCCACGACTACCAACTATTGAAGGGGCCCAAGTGGGCATCTGCTACGTTCACATGGGATGAGGAATGCCAGAAAGCGTTCGCTGAGCTTAAGGAGCTCCTAGCTTCGCCCCCGGTGCTCTCCAAGCCCGTGCCGGGCGACGCTTTGCTACTCTATCTCTCAGCGACGTCATCAACGGCCAGCTCGGTCCTAGTCAGAAATGACTCGGGAATCGAAAGGCCCGTCTACTATACCAGCAAAGTGCTTAGCGAGGCCGAGAGGAGGTACCCCGCAACCGAGAAACTCGTGCTAGCGCTGGTTACCTCCGCGAAACGCCTCCGACCCTACTTCCAGGGGCACCCCATCACCGTGCTAACTGGCGAGCCGTTGAAGAAGATCTTAGCCCACCCCGAGGCCTCGGGGCGACTCGTCAAGTGGGCCCTTATGCTTGGGGCCTACGACATCTCGTATCGCCCACGCGCCGCTATAAAAGGTCAAGCGCTCGCCGATTTCATTGCCGAGAGCACTATCCCGGCCGAAGGGAGGTTACCGACCATGCCCGGGCCAACCTGGGAACCCTACGTCGACGGTTCTTCAAACTCGGTCGGTAGCGGTGCTGGGATCCTCCTGAGATCCCCCGAAGGAGTGGAGCTGCAGTACGCCTTGAAATTCAACTTCCAGGCGTCCAACAACGCTTCCGAGTACGAGGCCCTTATATCGGGAGCGCGTATGGCCCGGCGGCTGGGGGCTGAGCGAGTCAGGATCCACACCGACTCTCAGCTGGTCGCGAGCCAGGTCAACGGCGAGTACGAAGCTCGAGAGGCACCCATGATCAAATACCTCCAGCTGGTCAGGAGCTTGGCCCAACGATTCGAGGGATTCGAGGTAGTCCGAATAGCCTGGGAAGAAAACTCCCGAGCGGACGCCCTCTCTCGGTTGGCCTCCTCCCTAGACCCAGAAGGTACCCGATCGGTCCTCCTCGAAGAGCTAGAGCGCCCGAGCATCGACTCGGAGCTCCTCGCTGTTGACTCGGCCGACCCGAGCGACTGGCGCACCCCCTACCTGTCTTGGCTTCAAGACTCCCAAGAGCCCTCCGACCCTCGGGAAGCACGTCGAATGAACTACCAAGCCCGGCGCTTCGTCGTCCTGGATGACACGCTCTACCGAAGGTCTTTCGCCGGCCCTCTCCTGAAGTGCCTCGGCCCCGACGACGCCAGTCGAGCCATTCAAGAGGTTCATGAAGGCCTGTGCGGAGCGCACTTAGGGGCAAGGTCACTGGCCAGAATCCTGTTACGACAGGGGTACTGGCTGCCAACCCTGCAGCGCGACTGCTCGGCCTATGCTCAACAGTGCGACCGATGCCAGCAGTTCGACCACTTGGTCCATCGGCCGGCCACAGAACTCGTCACCCTCGCCGAGCCTTATCCCTTCGCTCGGTGGGGGATCGACATTCTCGGACCATTCCCCACGGCTCAGTCCCAGAAAAAGTTCATCATCGTCGCCATCGACTACTTTACTAAATGGATCGAGGCCGAAGCCACTGCAAGGATCACCGAGACAGTAGTCGGGAGTTTCGTCTGGAAATCGATCATTTGTCGCTTCGGCATCCCCCGAGTGATAGTGAGCGATAACGGTCGACAATTCGATTCTCGATATTTTCGAGACAGATGCACCGACCTAGACATCCGCAACCACTTCACTTCGGTCGCCCACCCTCAGGCCAACGGGCTGGTCAAAAATGCCAACAAGACTATCTTGAAAGGCATAAAGACCAGACTCGGCAAAGCCAAGGGAAGTTGGCTCGAGGAATTGCCTAGCGTACTGTGGTCACACCGAACGACTCCCAGGACGGAAACCGGTGAAAGCCCCTTTCAGTTGGTGTACGGCACCGAGGCCGTCATTCCATTGGAGATCGCCAACCCGTCTCTCCGAGTCATCCGCTACTTGACCGAGGAAAACAACCAGAAGTTACTCGAGAACCTCGACCTAGCAGATGAACTCCGGGACATTGCCAGCATTCGAGCGATGGAATACCAGCGACGTCTCACTCGATACTACAACGCCAGAGTCCGAAGCAGACACTTCCGACCGGGAGACTTCATCCTCAGGAAAGCTGAAGCCTCTCGACCACTAGAGGCGGCGGGCAAGCTGTCCCTTAACTGGGAAGGCCCCTACCGAGTGGTCGAGACGCTGGGGAAAGGGGAACCCATTCCTCGGACATGGAACACAGCCGCACTACACAAATTCTATTGTTGAAATTGTACAGCAAGATGGACGGAATAAATCCCTTTTCTTTTCATTCCAAACCATTGATACATCAGAAAGGCAAAGGCCAGTACATTGCATGATAAAAAGCAAGAAAATCCATCTAACACCGCTGCAAGGGGTCATCGCTCGGTTGACTCGATCTCGATCTCCTCACGTCCAACCACTGACTCTGCCTCGCGTAGAAACTGGCTCGGACAAGAGGGGGCCGATCCAGTTGGCTCAGATGAACCCTGACAAAGGTGACAGAGGGACTACAGAGAAGGTAGCCACCTTCTAAAGTCGGAGAAGGCTACCTTCCAAGTTGATGGAGGCTAGGGAGAAGGAGCACCATGAAGCCCTTCTTTTTCAACCCGCCAACTCCTTGGAAGGGAGCAGAGAGCAAGCAGCCTCCGAAGAGTGAAAGAAATGAAGAGCAGAAGAGGGAAAAAGAGGTTGTAGACGGAGGAAGGTTTCGGTGAGGAGGAAACTTGATGCGCCTCCCCCCCATGCAGAGGGGGAGTGGCGGCAGGCTTCCCTGATACCCCCATCAGTCCTCCGCCTCGGCGCCCGCCCGGAAGCCACGCCGAAACTGAGAAAGGGCAAGAGCCGTGCCCTCACACGTCGAAGCCCTCTCCAGATCCGCGCAGCGACCGTCGGGACCCGTCTCAAACCCGCGCGGCGACCGTGGGACCCGTCCATCAAGCTAGGACGGCAAGAGCCCTCCGCTCCCCGTCGTCGGTGGCGTCGCCCTCCGAAGGATCCTCCATGCTCCGAATGCAACGGCACAACGCAGAGTGAAGAGGAAGGAGTGAGGAAAGACTGTTAGAGAAAATCCCAAGCAGTAAAGAGGAAAGGGCGCCTTTCGGTCCTTCTTATAGGCCAAAGGAGGCTACATGCCTTAAATGACCCCCCCCCCCTCGGAAACACGCCAAAGGATTTCTCCCCTGAACAGTCACCTCCAACTCCTCGTTTCCCGCCCTAGCGGGATTCACGAAGCGGCCTGACATTCAAAGCATGAGAGAACGGAAGGACGCCCCGTCAGAAGCCTACCAAAACAGCATGCGAAAACCACGCAGGGACATATCGGCACTTTCCAACTACTTCAGATACGCCAACCAAATCACAGCAAGGACGGCGATCAAACAAGTAAGCCATTTATTATCTCATAAAGAGGAAACTCCCTAAAGGAGGAAAGAGAGACAAACAAGAGGAAGGGGCAAAATAAGGCAAAATACATCAGGCCTCGGGCCCACTTTGACGCTCGAAAACAACGGAGGTAGCCGTGTTACCCCCAGCACCTTCGATGACGGCCGACCCGGGCACTGACCTCGCCTGTGCGAGAACTGTCTCGGTCGCGAGCCCTCCCGAGGCGTCCGGAGTTGGTGACCCCGCCGAGGGAGACCCCCCTGGATCCTCCCCACTCGACGCAGAGGAACTAGAAACCGACTCATCCGAGTCATAAGTCTGGCCCAAAGGGAACTCGATCCCAGAGTCCCGGTCGAAGGCGTAGTCCACCGCCCGGCGATAACCTTGCTTAAACCCCTTTCGGGCGCCACGGCGAAGCGCTACCTCGTAATATGGTAGGGCGGCCCTCTCCAGGTCAGCTGAGTAAGCATCCAAGCTTCTATATCGCTCGATCGCCTCCGCCTCGATCTGCTCCGTCCTTCCAACGAGCTCGACTAGAGCCCGCTCCGCCTCGGCCGCACGCTCCTCTGCTCCCGCTAGGCGTTCCTCTGCCGCAACCATCCTTCGTTCGGCCTCGCTCGACCTCCCCTCCGCCCGGACTCGGTCCGCCTCAGCCACGGAACGAAGGCGCTCTGCTACCTCCACCCGGTCCAGTAACTCGGCCCGTTTGAGCTCCCAGCCGCCGTCCAGCTCGAGGTGATGCAGACGCTCCTCTTCCAACAGTTTGCTTTTCCTCTCGAGTGACCCCCGGGCCTTAGCCAACTGCTCGGTCAGTGCCTCGGCTTCTAGCCGGCTCGCCCGTGCCGAGTCCCTGAAGGCGGAGAACTCCCGTCGGAGCCCCTCATGTTCCTCGCTGAGGCGGGCCAGTTTCCTCTCGCACCCCCCGAGGGCCCAGGCGAGATTCGACCGTTCCGCCTCCGCCCGAGCGTACGTCTCCGCCATCAAGGCCGCCGTCCGAGCTATGACTAGGCCGCCCTCCATGAGGACGTCGAGGATTCCGGCGGGGGAGTAGCGCTTATCTCCCCCCTCATCTTCGAGGCAACCTCTCGGCAAACCCTATAAAGGTCGCCCGAAACACCGAGCCTTTCCAAGGCCTCCGACATGGAGACCCGCTCCCCACCGGACGCCCCGCCAGAAGGCTCGAGTCGAACAGCGGGGCCGACCGCCCTGCACGCCGCAGTAGGTTGGGGTTGCGACGCCTCTCCGGGCGAACCCCCGACCTCGACCGACGCCGCAGGATCGGCCGCACCAGGAACTTCAAACATTTGGTGCTGCAACGCCCTCGCGGGTGAACCCCCATCCTTAGCCGTCTCGGCCCGCGCCTCGCCGCCCGAGACATCACCGACCTCGACCGGTCTCCTGGTCTCGGCGATGGCCACTTCGGCACCGGTCCCCTCCATCCCCGGGGAGAGGAGAACCGACCCATCTCCGCCCTCTGAGGGGCCCCTGGTCTCCTCGGCCCCCTCTCGCCTGGTAGGTGGGGGAGCTGGCCCTGAAGGGTCAGCCCCATCTTGCCCCCGAGAGGGGAGCGCCGCCGATCCTGAATCACCCCCTGTGGCGGTCGGATGGCCGACCTTCTTGGCCTTCGTGGCTTCCCGCAATCTCCCCTCCAGGGGGTCCTTGCGCTTCGCCCCGCTTGACCGCGAAGATCCCTCGGAGGCCGCCCCCTTGCCCTTATCCCGGGCTTGGGACCGACCCGCAGGAGCAACAGGCTCTTCGGCCACCGAATCATCCCCAAGATCAACGACCTCGGTGACCTCTTCTAAGGGCTCCCACCGAATGTCTGCAATGAAGAAGAGGATTCGGTTAGGAAACGAAAAGTCGACCCTCCGAGCCTGCAGCAGAATCCGAAGAATGGCACCTGATGGCTTGAGCTGTGTAACCAGATACCGCTCCACATTCTCTAGCGTCACCAGCTCCTCAGTCGACCGACGATTTGTCAACAAGCGAGCGGTGTATTCCTCCACCTCGGCGGGGAACTCCTCCTGCCGCGGGGGGAGATTCGGATGGAAGTTGGGCATAACCTGGCACCTCTAGGACTCGTCCACCGCTTCCGCGTACACCCAAAAAAATTGCCTCTTCCACCCTTTGTGCGAAGAATCCTTCGCCGCCAACGGAATACAACTTCGATTCCTGCGCGCCTAGATAAAATAGAAGCCTTTTCCCGCCGACGGATGTGCCTTCAGCTTGAAGAAATAATGAAAGAGATCCAGGGACGGGGGAACCTTCTGCAGGCGGCAGAGGATCTGAAAGGCGGAAAGCAGGAGATACGAGTTGGCCACCAGCTGAACAGGCGCCAACACGAAACAATTGAGGAGCTTCAAGACGAAAGGCTCGAAGGGGAGGCAGAATCCGCTCTTCCACGCCAGGAGAAAAGTACAAATATGGCCCGTGCGGCTATCCAAACTCGTCTCGTACGGGGCAGCGGCTATGAAGCTATACCGGAGAGGCAGGCGAAACCGATGCTCCAATTTCTTCACGTCAGCCTCCCCCAACTCGCTGCGATTGGGGACGGGCTCCCGTCTCACGTGCTCGATTTCCGAGCGCAAACCCGCCATCGAGCTGGAAGAAGAACCTTCGCTAGAGTCCGAAGACTCCGGAGGAGGAGGAAGCCGCCGGATCGCCTCCGCGGTTACGCACGCCAACTCCTCAACTAGGCCCAACAAGGCCCAACAAGGCCCAACGAGGCAAGCTCGCCCAAGTGACAGCCCACAGGGCCCACTCGGAAAAGCCCAATAAAATAATGCTCGAGGAAACAACTCTCCTAGGCGGCCCCAAGGCTCGGAGAGCCCGAGCCTCGGTCAGGTCACAGGAAGACCCGCTCACGAGCTACCCCTCCGCCCGAAGGGGGGAAGCGCTAGCCGGTCTATCCGACCCATCTCCTCACCGAGCTAGGCCTATCGCCCGATAGGGCCGGCCCCCTTAAGCTCGGGACGACCGATGAGATATTCATCATTGCAGCCATTAGAGTCCGCAGCGGGCCAATCACTAAAAAGTCCAGGAGCTCCGGTTTCCCCGCAAGGATAACGCCCCCATGATGAGGCCATCAAAGCCCACGACGGAAACGTAACCTCCACCGGAGACCTCTCAGCTTGCAGGACTCCAGAAGGCAGCGCGCTATAAAAACCTGGGATATCCTCCGGCGAAAGACAAGTCAAGAAGGGTATGATTCCACCCCCAAACTCCTGAGCAAGGACCACTTCACCCATCGGTGGAGAGGGATCTCGCGCCTTCATCTCACCCTCCCTATCGCTGCTCCCACCATTGCTCTACTGACTTGAGTGTCGGAGGATCTTTCCCCAGGGAATCCCCCTGGGCCCTCTGACCCGTTTCCCTGTCTTGCAGTTCATCATCTTGGTGATCACCAGCCAGCTCAGGAACCAGTGTGAGATTTCGCCTCTTCACCTGGGTTTTGTTATCATCAAAATCAGCTGGATGTACTCAACAGATCGTTGGGATAGAGAGACTTTCTTGTTGAGAGACGCCTCCACCCGAAGGAATGCCACGGAGGTCAGTCGCCCTGCTTATCTTTAGTGTGCAAGTGTTGGCCGCATTTCGAGTCAGTCATAGGTCCTAGCCCACTCATGTCTTGTCCTGCATCAAAGGCCCTACAAAAGACCTACACGGCCAAAGGTACGCTCACGACTCTGCTGTCGTCCACCTACACTGTCTACGGGTAGAACCACGGTAATTCTCTATCGGCACCCTAGACCATAGTGTCGATGAGACACAAAATCACTCAAGGAACTACGTCATCGCAGACGTAAACCAATCCACAAGTATCACTAGATGAAATCACACGTCTAGAGCTCACGCTTCACGAGAACCACGTAAGCCATGAATCATCATCACGAATCACGAATCCCGCATAATGTGACAGAAGCACCTCCTCACTAGTACAAAAGCCAGATGCGTCCAATGACGTCTTACACTGTGCCTCAAGCGTCTCCCACTCGCCTCGAACGTGGTAACTGAGACATCGAACAAGTACCAAGGAACAACAGTAACGAGTGACTAGTCAGGTTCACGCCCATCGACACTAGTCCAAACGCCCCTAACAACGTGTGCAAACACAAGCTCAATGTCTTGAGCCAGGCCTCTAGCTGGTTTTCCCCTCCCGCTGGACTCTCACGGCTAGACAAAGGGTCCCACGGCAACCGACCTACAAACCGTCTCTATCGGGAACCTATCCCGCCACCACTCCCAGGTGGGCCGACACACGAAAGTGTCGTTAGGCTACGACTAGTGGAGGGTCACTAGACACAGAGACTTAAAACAGTGAACACCGAAGTACAGACAGGCTAAGCACGCACCTGTCGCACTTACTACGGAGCATAAGCTAGCACACAAAACTACTGCCAGACTCAGGACAGACAACTAGACCTGCTCGCCATGATCCTTGAGTCACAAGACTCGGGTCAAGATCATCACACATCACGGCAACACGTCATTAATCAGCCTAGTCCCTAAGCCAAATCACGGTAAAACACATGGAAAATGGCATAGAATAGTCAGATCCACATCATTAATAATGAGTCCTCGGCCTCCAAGCCGCACAACAGACTCACAATTCTACATAACACGAAGTACGGAATACGAGGGATTACTAAAGCCCTCAAATCACATGGACACGTAAATCGATGTACGATGATATCTCCAAGCATCCAAAACACAGTCTCGATCCTCACAGGATAGCTGAGACACTCACGAGGTCACGTGTCAACCCCTGGGTCACAACCGGGTTGACAAGGAACCATAATGACTACCGAAATAACACGAAACACCGCTTGGTACAATGGCACTCCCAGACACCCTATAACACGGTCATAGCTTTCATAGGACGTCCAAGACATCCACGGAACAATGGGCTAACCAAGGGGTTGAAGCCACCACAACCGGAAGCCAAACCAACGCGAAAGAGACACCTAGAACAAGTAGCAGTCGGTCCATGGCCGCTACTTAGCAGCCCAGCGAAGTGACGGTCTCATCAGGACTGCTACTCAAAGAACCAGGCAAAACGTGGTCACCAAAACAGCCGCTATCTAAACGTGGTCAGGTGAACGACTGCGTTCACCCAGACGCTTGACCCGAGCAAGAGACGGTCTCCCCCTGACCTCTACTCGGAGAGGCGGTCAGTCACACGACCGTGACTTGCAAATCGATATAGACCGACCGAAGAAAATAGAACGCGGCTGACCAACGACTACTTCTACATAAACGCGGTCTTCTAGTCGACCGTGTCTTCTTTACGCGGTCGGGTAGACAACCACGTCTACCAACCAACCTTCAAAGGATAAAGCGGTCTAGACCAAACCGCTACTACCCCCGAGCGATGAACGCAGTTTCTGGTGGACTGCGACTCATCCTCCGGTCCAAAAACTATAGAACCTCACAAATATCGGTCTTTCTAGACCCTAATCGCTCCTAAACGACGGGGAAACATCCATATCAACCTTCCACAAGCCGGAAGGGATCAAACTAACCACAAAACGGCTGAAAATGGGCGATTCCAATGAATCGACCCAAAATGAGTCACATGGACAAACGGCCTCATACGGGCCCCAAATCATGCCCAATGGAGTTAAACTAGTGGGAAATGATTCCCAACATGCCAAGGGTTCAAATTTTACCATTTAATGTGAAAACCATCGCCTGGAACGACAAACACGGCTCACACCCCCAAAACATGCTTTCGCCCTTAAAGCTGAAAAACCTGCTCAAACTCACACCATTCGGCCCCAAACTGCGAGGGAATATCGGAAAAGAGTAGGGTATCCATCCCCCTACCTCCACGGAAGATATCACGCGCTGAAACGGCCAAACCACGTCGAAAACCATTACACAAACAACCCACGCCGGCTTTGAATCCACGAATGGGATCATGCCTACGCCACGCTTCGATTCTCGCGCCATCACGCCCCAGATCAGCTCCATGCCGTTACCACCTCATCCAGCTCCACCATGGTCACACGCCTGGGGGGAGAGGAGAAGACAGGAGAGAGAACAGAGAGGGAGAGAATGAGAGAACGTGAGAGGAGAGAGGAGAGAGTGGAAAGGGTTAGGAAAAAAGAAAAAGGAAAAGAAATTAGTAATTTTCGTGAAATCTGATTTCTAGCACGAAATTCTATAAACTCAAAAAAATACAAAAAAATATTCTTCGCGATCCTCGAACGAGCACAACGCACCTATAGCGTCCCGGAGTCTCAAAACTCAATAGTTCACTCTCCACGAGATTCCGCAAGTTATACATGGGGAAAATCCAAGTGGATCGTAAAACACTATCAGGGACCCACGAAAGCGCTCCGAAAGCTCTTCGATTCCAATCCGAAGAATCCAGGGTATTACAAAGAGGCCCAATTTTAATGGGCGTAACTTCAATAAGGATGGGCGTGACTTTCATAAAGATAAGAAGCTGAGATCGTTTGACAAACAAATCGTCCCGGTTGCTACTCCATCGAAGGAACTATGCAAGTATTGTGAGAAGCTCGGACACAAGGCTGATGAGTGCTGGAGAAAACTTGGTGCTTGTCTTCGCTGTGGGAGTCAGGAGCATAGAATCCCGAATTATCCACTTCTCAACGAGCAAGCTGCGCCGTAAAAACTTCCAGTCACTGTCAAGAATCAAGGAAGACTTCAAGCCCTCATGGATGCGGAACCTAACGAAGATGGAGGCATTGTAGAAGGTACCCTTTCTGTTTGCTCAAAGCCCGCCTCTATTCTATTTGACACTGGAGCTACACATTCATTCATATCTAAGAGCTTTGCTGATATTTTACCTATGAGGCCTGTTCCGTTAGAATCCAAACTTGTTATTACTACTCCTATTGGAGCGGGGTCAGAAATTAAATATTTCTACCCTGCTAGTGAAGTTCTAGTTAGTAGTTGCAACTTACCAGCTGACTTAGTATGCATGGAGATTGAAGAATATGATATTATTTTGGGAGCTGACTAGTTATCTACACACGGTGCTAGTGTCAACTGCAATATGGGTATGGTAACCTTTAGTGCCTACCCCAACCTTTTATTTTATGGTGTCAGGCATTCTAGACACCTATCCCTTATTTCGGCACTTAAAGCCAATAAATTATTGAAGAAGGGTTGTGCGGCTTTCATAGTTTCTATTACTATGGCTGAGCATAAGGAACCCATTCTCTATCGTTCAAGATTATTTCGATGTATTTCTGAACGAGTTTTACGATCCACTCGGACACAAGGCTGATGAATGCTAGAGAAAACTTGGTGCTTGTCTTCGCTGTGGGAGTCAGAAGCATAGAATCCCGAATTGTCCACTTCTCAACGAGCAAGCTCCGCCGAAAAAACTTCCAGTCACTGTCAAGAATCAAGGAAGACTTCAAGCCCTCATGGATGCGGAACCTAACGAAGATGGAGGCATTGTGGAAGGTACCCTTTCTGTTTGCTCAAAGCCCGCCTCTATTCTATTTGACATTGGAGCTACACATTCATTCATATCTAAGAGCTTTGCTGATATTTTACCTATGAGGCCTGTTCCGTTAGAATCCAAACTTGTTATTACTACTCCTATTGGAGCGGGATCAGAAATTAAATATTTCTACCCTGCTAGTGAAGTTCTAGTTAGCAGTTGCAACTTACCAGCTGACTTAGTATGCATGGAGATTGAAGAATATGATATTATTTTGGGAGCTAACTAGTTATCTACACACGGTGCTAGTGTCAACTGCAATATGGGTATGGTAACCTTTAGTGCCTACCCCAACCTTTTATTTTCTAGTGTCAGGCATTCTAGACACCTATCCCTTATTTCGGCACTTAAAGCCAATAAATTATTGAAGAAGGGTTGTGCGACTTTCATAGTTTCTATTACTATGGCTGAGCATAAGGAACCCATTCTCTATCGTTCAAGATTATTCCGATGCAATCAAGACCACCAATAGTTTGAAGTCCTATCGTTCAAGATTATTCCGGTGTATTTCCGGACGAGTTGCCTGGTATTCCTCCGAAGAGAGAAGTGGTCTTCTCTATTGATTTGATTCCGGGAGCTTCACCGATATCTAAGACTCCTTATCAGATGTCCCCTGTCAAAATGAAGGAATTGAAAGAACAACGGATGGAGTTATTGGAGAAAAGATTTATCCAACCAAGTACTTCACCTTGGGGAACCCCGGTCTTATTTGTCATAAAGAAGGACGGGTCAATGACACTGTGTGTTGACTATAGGCAATTAAACCAACTTACAATCAAGAATAAATATCCATTACTAAGGATTGATGAACTATTTGACCATATT
Organism: Amorphophallus konjac; assembly: GCA_022559845.1. Taxonomy (NCBI): domain Eukaryota; kingdom Viridiplantae; phylum Streptophyta; class Magnoliopsida; order Alismatales; family Araceae; genus Amorphophallus; species Amorphophallus konjac. The sequence continues at coordinate 151,678,049 of CM040117.1, forward strand.
TCTGGAGCTCAATATTTTTCAAAAGTTGATCTCAGATCTGGTTATCATCAAATGAAGATTAAGGAAGGTGATATTCATAAAACGGCATTCAGGATCAGGTATGGACACTATGAGTTCACTATTATGTCTTTTGGCCTAACCAATACGCCTACCACATTTATGCAATTGATGAATAGTGTATTCAGGCCATACCTTGATCAATTTGTGGTGGTCTTTATTGACGATATGTTGATCTACTCTAAGTCCAAGATGGAGAATGAAGAGCATCTCAAGCAAGCCCTCTAATTATTAATAGATCACAAGTTTTATGCTAAGCTTAGCAAGTGTGATTTCTAGCTAGAAGAAGTTTCTTTTCTGGGTCACATAATCTCTTGGAAGGGTATTGTGGTCGATTGATCAAAGGTTGATGCCATTAAGAACTGGGAGAGACCTACTAGCGTGACCAAAATTCGTAGTTTTTTTTGGGATTGGCAGGACATTATAGAAGATTTATTAAGGATTTCTCCAAGATCATCGTATCTTTGACAAGATTGACGAGAAAGGAGATTCCATATATATGGTCCGAGGAATGTGAGAAAAACTTCCAGACTTTGAAAGATTGTTTGACTACTGCCCCTATACTCACATTGCCTACTGAAGGAGGAGGATTCGAAGTTTATGCTGATGCATCCGGAATTGGCCTAGGCTATGTATTGATGCAACATGGCAAGGTGATCGCCTATTCCTCAAGGCAATTGAAAAAGCACGAGGACAATTATCTCGTCCATGACTTAGAGCTAGCGGTTGTAGTCTTTGCCCTGAAGATTTGGTGGCATTATCTCAATGGTGAGGCATTTATTGTATATTATGACCACAAGAGTCTCAAGTACTTATTCTCTCAAAAAGAAATCAATATGAGACAAAGATGGTGGCTAGAATACTTGAAGAATTTTGATTTCTCTATACAATATCATCCTAGAAAAGGCAATGCCGTAGCTGATGCTCTTAGTGTTGGTCTCTGGGTAGGCGAGTGGACAAGAAGGGGGGGTGAATTGTCCGCCACACTAGATGGCAAATTAAAATGCTACGTAGCGGAACTAACACCTTTTAACAAGATTGAGGAAATTAACTAAACAAGGTAACTAATTCTCTCAATCTCTCTGTTCCCACACGGTCATACAAACGGATATAACAATCAAACCACACAAACGCACAAACCAAACTAGAGTGCACAGTGACTTTTAAGGTGGTTCGGGACCACGACAGGCTCCCTACATCCACCCCTCACCAAACCTGGTGAGGCTTCACACAGGGATAAATCCCCAACACGGAGACAACGCTGCAAACACACACGAGGGCACGTCCCAACACACACACACACACACGGAGACGGAGTCTCCCACACGATCCGACGACCGGATCACAACACACATACACACGCTGCAACAAACGCAGCACAACGACACACACGATTGCACGCAGGCGATCAAACACGACTGTATACATAGACAGTCACACACACAAAATGTATTTTTAGGTTCGAAAAATAAGCACAAATAACAATATAAGCTCAGATCGAAATAGAACACATGGTAAACATCACAAAACAACAACTAAAGGATGTAGAGATTGTTCCCCCTTTGATTTCCAAGACGAATAGAAATAGTAGCTTGATGCTCCCGTCGGATGGTGACGATTTCAACGTCCTATCGATCCTCTCCTCGATCTGCTGCACTTTTCCTTCTTCCACGATCTTCAAAACCTCTTAGATGAAGATCAAATCTCCCCTTCTTTTCCCCTTTCTCTTCTTCTCCTCTCTCTTGACCTACAACATAGAAAACATTAGCTCAAATGGGGATTTCTTGTCAAATTCTGAGTTCACAAGAGAGCATATATATAAGACATGAAAAGACCATGATAACCCTTCTAGAACCATCCAAAAAGACCCTCAATAGGTCTACCATGAACCCAAGGGACAAAGGGGTAAAAAGTTAGGCACAAGTGGGTTTATAAGACCTAGGATGGTCAAGGACAAGCCAAGACACAGATCCACAATTCCAGGCATGTCTGGAGACTTTTGGGATTAAAAAATCTAAGGAGAAAGGCTTCATCCACATGGAGAAAACAAAGTCAACAATAGGGGCTGCGAAGCTGGCGGTCGACCGGTAGGAACGGGTGGTCGACCGAAATTTTACAGGTGAATTTTCAGGCAGCACTGCCAATTTCAGTCGACCTAAGCTACAGGGTCTATTGACCGAGCTACATTGTCGGTCGACCTATCTACAGTGTCGGTCGACCTAAAGCTACAGTAAATTCTAGACTTTTAGATTTCAGCCCCAAACTCCATTGCAACCCTTCCAAACTCTGTGGCATCAAACTCCTTTGATCTTGGAGGGTTTATATTAAGGATCTTAATCCTGCAAAACCATAAAAAAAGATTAGAACTTTAGCTCAATAATCCAAATGATAAATGCTTGAAGTATATACATGGAACCCATGTTCAAGGTGCATACGAACACTTTGAACCATAAATGTTCTAAGCTAAAGATCGAAGGATATTTCTATGCATGTGAATAAGGTATGAGCAACTTGCAACCATGAAGAAAGTAAAAAAGGCACATACATTAAAATCCATGTTCAAGGTGCATATAAACTCTTTTGAAAACATTGTTTATCCTCGTCAAAGAATCAAGTTCATATAGCAATGAACTTTATGCATCAAGTGTAACAAGAGTGGCATTGTAAAACCAAAATCCACATGAATGATATGATTGAATTTAACACAAGTTCTCTTCACATAACCATGAACCATTTGCATTGGAGTGATGCTTAGGAACATGGGGTCGACACCATCCTTTGATAGGTCGACACAATGAAAGGGCATGAAAGCCTATGCTAAAGTTCAACATGAAAAAATAAATATCGTTCTTTGTGAGAGTTTCTATCAATTCATTTCAGCCACCAATTTCATGTGGAATTCAAACTATGCATCTAGCATAAAAACCTATTACACCACATGTCAACCTCTTTCCACCAAGATTCACATAAATAGATATTACCATGCATTCATGTGATTTGTAGGTGTCTTCCAATCATCTCTCTCCTGTAAAAGATAATGTAGAACATGAGATCTACATGGATATCAAAATCATGGATTATGAGTGATAAAAGTTCCTTAACTAGACACATAAGCATATGCATAGAGCTTCTACTCATAACCATCCACGAGCTTATATGCATGTCTAGCAATATGGAAAAATCAATCTCAACTATGAAGACTTGCTCAAGAGCACAACGACTCAATTGAAATACATGCAAGCATAGCAAAGCTCATGAATGCACACTGACATCAACCGCATATGCAAGCAGACACAAAGTTATTTATAAGGTTAGTTATCATCAAAAACATAACCATATGCAAGGCACACTTCATGACCCCACACACATCACTTAGCCGAAAATCGGTGGCAGTATTATCAAGCTTAATGATTAAAGAGTGGCATTTGTTAAAGTGAATGGCAAACTTAGACCTTAGTATGGAGAAGAAGGAAGAAAGAGTCTTAATTGCAAATATTAGACTCCAACCTAAGTGACTCTCTGAAATTAAAGAGCTGCAAGATGATGATCTGCTGATTGTTGAAATTAAAGGGAAATTAGATCAACGACCGGATTTTCTTTGGGCAGATGATGGAAGGTTACTTTTTCAAGGAAGAACTTTTGTGCCTGATTATTCTACCATCAAGGATAAAATCATGGAGGAGGCACATTGATCGAGATATACTATTCATCCTGGTGCTATAAAAATGTACCAAGATCTCAAAAAAACCTTTTGGTAGCTTAACATGAAAAGAGAGGTAGTCGAGATCGTGAGCCGATGTTTGGTTTGCCAACAAGTTAAAGTCGAACATCTCAAATCGGCTGGTAAGCTAAAACTTCTCGAGATACCGGAATGGAAATGGGATAGTATTGGCATAGATTTCATAGTTGGGTTGTCAAAGACCCGAAGTGGATTTGATGCTATATGGGTGATTGTGGACCGACTAACTAAGTCCACTCACTTCTTGCCCATCAAAATCAAATGGACCGTGGATGTTCTAGCTGCCCTATATATCAAAGAGGTTGTAAGGCTTCATGGTATTCCAACTTCTATTATTTCGGATAGAGATCTGAGATTCACCTCTCACTTCTGGTAATGTTTGTAATCATCTTTGGGTACTAGGCTGAATTTTAGTACGACTTTTCACCCTCAGACATATGGACAAACCGAGAGGACGAATCAGATTATCGAAGATATGTTGAGACCTTGTATGATAGATTTTAGCAGAAGTTGGAATGAACACTTGTCCTTGACTGAATTTACATATAACAATAGCTATCAGTCAAGCATGGAAATGGCGCCTTTTGAAGCACTGTATGGTAGGAGTTGTAGATCACCTTTATGTTAGAGTGAAGTTGGAGAGAAGATTGATTGGCCCCGATATTATTCAAGATATAACTCATAATATTCAGTTGATCCATGAAAGGCTGAAAATTGCTCAATCACGACAAAAGAATTATGCCGATAATCGAAGAAGAGACCTTGAATTTCAAGTGGGGGAGCATGTCTTCTTAAAAAATTTACCCATACAAGGAATTAAAAAGTTTAGTTTCAAAGGAAAACTGAGTCCAAGATTTATTAGCCCTTTTGAGATTCTGAAAAGAATCGGGGAAGTGGCATACAAGCAAGCTTTGCCTTCACATTTGACTGGTGTCCACAATATATTTCATATATCCATGCTACGGAAATATGTGTATGATCCTTCGCATATAATTCAATTCGATGACTTGAAGCTACAAAAGAATTTATCTTATGAAGAAAGACCGATCAAGATATTAAATCGGAAGTTACACTAGCTAAGGAATAGGGCTATACCAATGGTAAAAGTCCAATGGAGCAAGCGTGGATTCGAAGAAGCTACCTGGGAATTGGAGGAGTCAATCAAGAAGATGTATCCGGATTTGATCTCAGGTTAGAATTTTGAACCATCTATTTGAAATTTTAAATTATAATTGTATGAATCATGTGAATTTGGGGGACCAAATTCTTTTTAAGTGGGGGAGGATGTAGTAACTCAAAATTTTATATATGCATTTATATGTGAAAAAAATAATAAAAGATGAAAAAAAATAAATGATAAATATTTTCTTTATGTCTTTAAAATGTAGAATATATAAACGTGAACCCTATCCTACGTGTCAACACGAACGGCGACATTCGCGGCATGATTCTGAGAAGGCAAAGACGTCAGTACTGTAGTAGTATAGTAGCATCCGATTTAAGAGAGAATTATTAGCCCTAATTAAATCTTAATTATTGGATGATGTCATTTCTTACATCCTTGAATAAATGAGGTCATTGATTATGTCATAAAGGGTGATTTATTTCAACATTCACATGTTGGAATTTATTAGCAACATAAGTGGGTGTAATAGTAACATGGGTGGATGAAACAAGAAATTAGGTGGAAAATTGAATTAAATTAGTGATAAAATAATCATGGGACTTGGCCTATAAATAGGGCTGGGATCCTCCCTACTCAAAGTAAAAATCCATTGGGGGAAGTGCTGGTTGTAGAGAGGAAAAAATCTTGAAATTGGAGGAGTGTTCGAAGTGTTCTTCGTTCTTGTTCTTCCTTCTCTTTAATCTTCCACTAGGTAGGTATTCTCTCAGGCTAAACTCAAATTGATGCATGAGTTAGATGTAGATGCATGTCTACTTTGATTCTATATCATTTTCTCCAATTTTTTTGAGTATTAAGCATGTTGTCCATACAACTGGACATAAGATTTTAACCGAGATTTTTAACCGCCGGAAGATCCATCTCGGATCACAGTATCTTTCTAAGACCGTGTTCCAGATGTGTGATCTCCACCCCGATCGTGATGTTTTCAGGTTCTAATTAAACCAATATACCATCTAGCATGTTAGATATGTCATGTTAAGTTGTATATCATTTAAATTCACACACGATTAAGTTAAGGATATGGAAGATAATAATTATATTTCATGAGCTTATGTTTCCTTTCCTAGTTCTTGTTACCTTCATGATATCCTTGATCTCCATGACTATATGATCTTTCTGGCATGTTAAATGGAGTAGATATTATCTGTTAAAATTGCATGGGTTTAATTGCATAATCTTGACCGATGCGAGTTTAACGATTACCATGTTACCGTGTTACTGTGTTTTCGACAAGTCGCATAGCTCGTTGGATTTCCAAGGAAGAACGGTGTCTAAGTAAAGAGATCCACGGCCAAAGACTTTAAGTGGATAAGTGGTTACTTAATTAGGACATTGTGAATACGAGGGGAGTGTAGCGACCCAGATTCCAGATACCCGGTGCACCCGGCATAAATACCGAATACACGTGATACCACAAGGGACTCGCGAGGCCGCCCAAGCGCGGGAAAGCGCCGAAGGGAAAGAGGAGTGTGTGGAATACATTGAAGCCAGCAGATATAACAGTGAGCAATTAAATTTCATTAGATTGGATTGCTAAAGTAGCAGAAATAAAATTACTGATTCATTAATAATTTCAACAATTACAATTATACCCCAGAGTCCAGTCCAAAGGAAAGACAACAAGTCTAACACAGTACAGTCCGACAGAAAAAGAAACGTACACAGAAGTCGGGGGAAGCCCGACGCAGGTACAGCTGGCAGCTACAGCGAACGCGCTCCACCAAGGACAGTAGAGGAAGACGGCGAAACCCACCTGAAAAGCAGGGGTGAGTCTCAACAGAAACTCAGTAGGGGTCACGCATATCCCCACTAGAAAACGCACAAAGCAACGAAAGCAACAATAAAAATGGCAGGTGCAGCAAAGCAGGAAAAAGCTGCACTACAAAGCTGTAAACAGAACATGTACAGTAGGAGTAGGGAACAGGCAGGAGAGGGGAGCTCAACAACAAGGAAGAGCGAGGCCGTAAAACACGGAACAACGGCCACCGAGGAGAACTCGGCACCCTAAGCTACTCCAAACGGCAACAGCCGGTCAACCCCAAACTCACACAGTAGGGTAACCCAATCTGTCAGCCAAAACAAAGGTGAAGGCAGACGCCACGCCAAAAACATAGACAAAACACGACAGGAGACATCGTGCACGTAGCCCCATGCATGACTAGAGCGTCATGCAAACGACAGAACACTGACCTCGAGTACAGCCACAAGCGGGCAACTCGAAAAGGTCACAGCGCGCAAGAAAACGCCGAGAGTTATCGCACCAAGTGACAGGAGCACCCTCCTCCCAGAAGAATAGCCAGATGCGTCCACTGACATCTTACACTGCGCCACTAGTGTCAAGTCTCTCAAGGACAAGACACACCAAGAACCAGGTCCAAGGAACAACAGTTCCAAGGAAACAAGGTACCACAGCATGAAACTACAGCACCAACTGTGAGTGACTAGTCAGGGCCACACCCGTCGGCACAAGTCCCCAGTCCCTGACCACGTGTGCACACACCGACCTCTACCTAGGTCAGGCCTCTAGCTAGTATTCCCCTCGGTAGGACGCTACCGTTGGCCGGGACCTACGGAACTAGCTTAAAAACCATACGTACCAAACGCAACAGGAAAAATCCCTCCACCACTCTCGGTGGGTCGGCAAAAAGCCTAGGGCTACAACTAGTGGAGGCTCACAAGGCACAGACTCCGAAACACAGGTGCTAAAGTACAGACAATCTAAGAAAAGCCCTATCTCGTGCACAGCAAAGCACCCAGGCAGTCGAACAACCGCCAACAGACTCAGGATCAGACAACTAGACCTACAACGTAACGATCCCTGAGTCGAACGACTCAAACGCAAGAGCGTCACAAGCAGCGAGACAAGCCGCCAATCGGTCTAATCCTAAGCCAGCAAAACAACGCTCCGCAGAAAACGACAAACGGAGACCTGAGGGAAACACCAAGAACCCTCAGCACACCTGGACACACAAAGCGCATCCAGAACCAGTGTCCCGGGCTGGATGGAACCGCCAAGACACCCACACACAAGGTCGCTTGTCAACCCCTAGGTCACCCCGGGTTGACCGGAACCAGACCAAACACAAGGAAAAGTAGGATAGGAAATCCTACCTCAAGCAAGAAGACTCCTGGCCACCTTACAACGTAGTCCTAACCCTCATAGGACGTCAAGAGACATCCACGGGACAACGGGCAGACCACAAGGCCAAGCCAAGACAAGCCAAACCAAAATCACGGGAAACGGGGTACAAGGCATATAACGCGCCACCCCTAGACCGCTACTAGCATGTGACGGTCTAGACCAGGGCCGTTACACCCCAAACGACGGTCGAACGACAGGCCGTCACTCACACCTCCCTAACCACTCTAAGACTCAAAAGACGTACGAGCCAAGTAACGCACTAGACTAAGTGTATTACAGCCAAACGACGCACGGGAGCAGGCGCGTTATTCTCAACGTGCACAGCCACCCACAACCAAAGCGAAGTAACGCGCAACGCCAGGCGTGTTACACTCAAACAACGCGGCCAGGGTGATGCGTCAAAAGCCAAATGACGCGCAGGGGCAGGCGCGTTATTCACAACGTGCACCGCCACCGTCAACCCAGCACAAAACAACAAACGATGGCCAGGAGCAGGCGCGTTGTACCACAACGACACATGGGGGCACAACCGTTACATCCAACGGGCACAGCCACCCAAGCTCGGCCAAACAGAATGTAACGGCTGGGGGCAGGCGCGTCACACTCAAAATAACGGATAGGGGCACCACCATCAGAGGCACCGCCTCTAATGGTCAACATCGGTCAAACAGCAAGTAACGGCCAGGACCAGGCGCGTCACATTCATCTAACGCGCTGGGTCAAGCGCGTTAGACCAACCGACTCAACCCCGATACAAAGCACTACAAGCGAAGTAACGCGCAGACCTAGGCACGTTACAAGGAAGCAACGTGCCACCCTAGGGCCGTCACTCACGCAGAAGCCAGAAAACTCAAGAACGCCAAGCCAAATGGCGGTCTGTCGTAGGGCCGTCAGAGCCAAGTAACGGCCTCTGAAACGACCGCTACATCCGTCACAGCGGGAAAACAGAGGAACAGCCAAATCGGCCCGTTCCACGCCCCATTCGCGCCAAAACGCACGGGAAACAAACCTAAACGCCAAAAGACAACCGAAGAGGGCCAAAACGCCCACATGCAAGCTCAAAAACTCAAGATCCGGGCGATTTCATCAAATCCACCCAAAGTGGGTCACCGAGGTTCCCGGGCGTCTACCGGCCTCGAATGAACACCAAACCACACGAAATCAACGTGGATGGGATCCTGACATCCCAGCGGTCAGTTAGAAACTAACTACGCCGCAAATGGTCGCCATTTACCGGTCGACCCTAAAAACCACGAAAATCACGGTTTAGGCAAAACAAGCCCAAACTCGATCGTTTCCTTGTCGAACGCCATGCAATGGCAGGGAAAACGAAGAGGACGAAGTAAGGATCAGTCACCCTACCTCCACCGAAGAAATCGTGCCCCGAAGGGACTAAACCACGCTGAAATCCACTCGCGAACCGATTTCACCGGCTTTGAATCCACCGATCGGGATCGTGCCAGAATCGATCCGATCCTCGACCCATCGCGCACCTCGACAGCTCCACCTCGTCGCCACCTCACCCACAAGCGCCTCCATCTGTAGCCGGAGCCGGAAGGGGGAGAGAACGAGAGAGAACGGGAGAGAGAGAGTGAGATCGCGAGAGTGAGGAGAGAGAGAGGAAAAATGAATAAAAAGAAAAGAAATTAGAAAATTTTCCTAATTTCCAAAAATTCTGAAAATGCGCCGAAAAGCACAAATTTAGAAAAATGCGCAAAAATAGCCAAAACGACCGGCTCGAAGAGTACATCGTTGCTGCAGCATCCACGAGTTCGAGAATTGACAAACAAAATCACCGTAGGGTTCCGTAACTAGTACGTGAGAAAAACCCACACGGCTCGTCAAACTCAACTCGGAAGCCACAAAAGCGAACCGAAACTCAACGAAACCAATCCAAAACATATCCAAAAGATCCAGCAAAGATCCCACATGGCCTGCAAAGGATCCAGCAAAGATCCATCAGGGATCCAGGGCATTACATCCTCCCCTCCTTTTAGAAATTTCACCCTCGAAATTAAGGACTAACAACGGAGAAGCAACGGAGAACAACCCAACCACACAAATCTCGAGAAACACAGCTCAGAGGAACACGTCAGATCACCATTACAGGTACACACTCCAACTTCCAAGACAGCAAGTCCACAACACGAGCATGGCACCAAAGTGAACACATCTGACACCTCCAAAGCAAGGGCAACGTCGCTAACGTCTCACCAGGAACGGAGACACGACTGCCACAACAACCGAGAATCAACACCGAAAAACACAATGACAGAACGGCAAGCGGCAACTTACACAAGGAGACACAGTCCTCACAGCTGACAGCTCAACCACATCATCGGCTCCAGTGCCAAAGGCAACAGGGAACACCTGGCACACAGGATGCCAACGACAACACTGGACCACAAACACAATCAAGTCAGTCCTCACTCAGATATTACATCTGATCGAGTCGCAAGCTAACTCCACCAAAGAAAAGGGAGCACAACAAGCCAACTGACAAGACAAGACCATGGTCCAAGGCAGAGACACAAAATCATAAAGAAACAGCGCCAAAACAACACAACGGTAACACCAGCAGAATTCCCACTCCGCACAACACACAGGGCCAAGGAACACACTGCAAGCAGGGTCACATCAAGGCACAGAAACAGCTGAGCACAAGACCATAAGGAACGGGTCACGCATCAGACTGCTCACCAAGAAAAAGACCCACAACAATGAGAAACGACATCACTCTCGGGGAACGCATCTCAAGGACTACAAATACGCCTCGAGAGCACAACACCCAAGAAAGAAATGTAGAGCAAAAGGGTACGCAATCAGCAAGGAATGCTGACAAATTCCCCAACACTTGCACAATGCCGATGCCAACACTGGAAAACCACAAACTACAGCACGGCAACGGGCAAAGTCAAGGCGCAGGAAGCCACGACGAAGCCACATCGAGAACGAATGATTCTCGCGACCGGCCAGAAACTCAAAAACACGATTCTAAACCCACAGGTAGCCAACCCACACACTTCAGCTGCGTACTCTTACAACATAGTATGCACACGGAAATAGAACAACATCGGTAATCGCATTTCAGCACATACCAGGCGCTATCGCAATCAACAAAGATCGCAAACCACACGCCACGAGCACCGATCACGCGAACAACCGATCACAAAGAGCCTAAGTGCAACAAAGGAAGAGCACCAGCTTCAGCGCAAAGCACGCGGAAAGAGCTAATCTCAGTTTACCTTCATGTCCTGGAACAACAAATGAGCCTTCACAATACATCAGCCGTTGGACACAGCACGACAACTACGGTGCATGACAGCTCTTAACACCACCATGGAGTCCAAAGCCAAGCAACCGTACAACAAGGAGCAGATCAGGCTCAAACAAGGCTGTCCACACTTAAGCAGACACAGGACAAAGGCAACACTAAGGCAGCAATTCCAAGGCTAATCTTTAAAAGATTCCACCAGAAGGGACGAGAAGCAAGAAGCTCAACCATAAAAGCTCGCCAGGGAAGGAAAATCCTAGGCTCGCCTGAGCAACTTCTCAACCACGGAGTCTAATCGAGCACTTCAACAGAAACGAAACACATCAGGAGCTGAACAGACTTAAGCCGGGACAACCAAAGCAACGCAAGAACGTGCATGGCCATCACACCAACGCTTAAAGTCATAAGCCACCTGAGCAAAACACAGAAACACCTCGAATAGTGCACTGCAGGTTCATGCCAACCGACAAACACTGCCAAGTGCAACAGCATCGAGACCAACATCAAAACTGACAAAGCACCTCGTCACATCCAGACGACAGCAAAAACCATCTCGTACAGTGCCAACCAAGCACGCACAAGACCACACACAGAAACCACCGCGATAAACCATCGCAACACCTACGCCAGCAAGAGACTATACTGGACCTCAAGGACTCTGGTAACTGTATATCTGGATTTCCATGTATTTCACACGACAATGGTCTGATAATTCAGATAAGGAAATTCTGAACATCTCAGAACACTGCTCTGATACCAACTGTAGCGACCCAGATTCCGGATACCCGGTGCACCCGGCATAAATACCGAATACACGTGATACCACAAGGGACCCACGAGGCCTCCCAAGCGTGGGAAAGCGCCGAAGGGAAAGAGGAGTTTGTGGAATACATTGAAGCCAGCAGATATAACAGTTTCATTAGATTGGATTGCTAAAGTAGCAGAAATAAAATTACTGATTCATTAATAATTTCAACAATTACAATTATACCCCAGAGTCCAGTCCAAAGGAAAGACAACAAGTCTAACACAGTACAGTCCGACAGAAAAAGAAACGTACACAGAAGTCGGGGGAAGCCCGACGCAGGTACAGCTGGCAGCTACAGCGAACGAGCTCCACCAAGGACAGCAGAGGCAGACGGCGAAACCCACCTGAAAAGCAAGGGTGAGTCTCAACAGAAACTCAGTAGGGGTCACGCGGATCCCCACTGGAAAACGCACAAAGCAACGGAAGCAACAATAAAAACGGCAGGTGCAGCAAAGCAGGAAAAAGCTGCACTACAAAGCTGTAAACAGAACAGGTACAGCAGGAGTAGGGAACAGGCAGGAGAGGGGAGCTCAACAACAAGGAAGAGCGAGGCCGTAAAACACGGAACAACGGCCACCGAGGAGAACTCGGCACCCTAAGCTACTCCAAACGGCAACAGCTGGTCAACCCCAAACTCACACAGTAGGGTAACCCAATCCGTCAGCCAAAACAAAGGTGAAGGCAGACGCCACGCCAAAAACACAGACAAAACACGACAGGAGACGTCGTGCACGCAGCCCCACGCATGACTAGAGCATCATGCAAATGACAGAACACTGACCTCGAGTACAGCCACAAGCGGGCAACTCGAAAAGGTCATAGGGCGCAAGAAAACGCCGAGAGTTACCGCACCAAGTGACCGGAGCACCCTCCTCCCAGAAGAACAGCCAGATCCGTCCACTGACGTCTTACACTGCGCCACTAGTGTTAAGTCTCTCAAGGACAAGACACACCAAGAACCAGGTCCAAGGAACAACAGTTCCAAGCAAACAAGGTACCACAGCACGAAACTACAGCACCAACTGCGAGTGACTAGTCAGGGCCACACCCGTCGGCGCAAGTCCCCAGTCCCTGACCATGTGTGCACACACCGACCTCTACCTAGGTCAGGCCTCTAGCTAGTATTCCCCTCGGTAGGACGCTACCGTTGGCCGGGGCCTACAGAACTGACGCGGGACGGGGACCGACACGGACTAAGACTCACAAAAGACTCTAACTCAGGCCAGCAGTAGCACGCTCAAGGGTCGCCAAGTGGCTGACCACCGTGATATCCCACAGAATGAGGGACGTCTCTCAACAGAAACTCCGACCTCGGCCGTCCCAAGGAGGGAAGCGCACGTGTCTAGGCGTATAGTCGACCTCCAAAGACAAGGGGAGTCGAGTCCTAGCTCGGTGCTCGACTAGTGCTAGGGATGGATGCTCTCACTCACGATCCGCGGTGATGGCAAAAAGTGGCTAGACGCCTACCTTCTCTCACGCGGCATAATCAATCACATACTAAAAGAGCAAGCAAAAGGAGGAGAGTCGGAGCGCGTACCTCCACGCCTAGGCGTGGGGAAGGAACCCCGGCCGTGAACCAACAACCCCGATACACCAGAGATCAATAAAATACAACCCAATAGTGGCCCACTCCTCGCAGGGAGGTAAAAGGCTACAACCAATACGTTCGGGACTGCCGGACACGGGTTGACGGGCCGCACTCGGTGACGGGTTGGCCGCGAGGAGGTTCGGGTGCAACGCTGCCGAAACCGGTGTCGCGCGCGCCTGAGCGGAGGGGGTCTCACGGGCTGATACGACGCCCGTTTGAAGCACCGTCAGAGAGGACGCGTCGCTGACTGATGGAGGAACGCTCCGGCCAAAGGGGGCGCGCTGGATCCGCCGGTGGTGACCGTGGGCGCTGCTGAAAGTCAGATCAGGTTCTGTGGACACAGAACTGCGCACGCCGTCGGTAAAATCTGGAAATCGGCCTTCTGGTGCCCGAACAAGTCCGGGCCGGTTGGTGGTGACAGCTGATTGGCAGAGGTCGCCCTCGGCCAAATGGCGCTGGCAGACGACGCCGGTGCGAGCCGCAGGAGTCGTTGAAAGTCAGGACTGGTTCGCTGGGCGGACTGGGCAGACACGCTGGCGCAACCCCACGAGATCGACCGCCACGGACGGTGACGATGTCGAAACGCAACGCCGTCGGCGGCGTTGGAAAGTTAACTCGGAGATCCACGAACCCTGAAGAAACCAGCGCAAAAGACACAGCGTGGAGGCCTGGGGAAAATTCGCAATCAGGGCCTCCCCGCTGGGCGAGCAGAGAAAGTGGTGCTGGCGCAGGTCGGCGGAGAAAATCGGTACGGGCAGTGCCGATCCCCGATTGATGCAAAACCGGCGCCGACGCGAAGCTGATCCGCAGACGTATCTCCAGAAAATAGATCGTGGCAAAACTCGTCCAAGAAGGGGGCGCGAGCTCTGCTACAAGTCGGGGCAGAAATCTGGAATCACGCACACGAACCGTTGAGGAAGAAGATGAGGATAAGAGGGAACCCCGGAGTCCACCGAGGGCTGAGGCGTCACACCCCGCCGTTCTCCCGTCGCAGGAGAAGAAAGAGAGAGAGAGAGAAGGGCGCAAAAAGCTTTGCACAATACTCACTTGTATTCAAAATCATGTGTAAACTGTAATCGGTACAAGGTGAGAACTACTTATAGGGGATGGGGAAACCCTAATCTAGCTAGAAGGGGAGGGGTGCGCCCAGCTCCAAGGAGAGAAAGGCGGCCCATAATTCAGCAAGCTTAGAAAATAAGAAAGAAATCTAAGTGGGAGAAGGAAGGGATGGAGTTGGGGAAAGGAGGAGAGGGGAAAAGGGGAAGGGAGAGGGGGGCGCCCAAAAAGGAAGGCGGCTGCTACCTCCTCCACTTGGAGGAGGTGGGATGCGCCCAAAACCCTAACCCTAGGGGTGGGTGCGCAAGTCCCCACATGGGCCAAGGAGGAGTGGAGCACAAGATGGCCCACTAACCCTTTGCCCTCTAAATAAGCCTACAAAGCATAAAAAAAATGTCCAATTGGCCTACAAGGGCCCACAACTAGAAAGCAATGTCCACGCAGGGACTAATCCAAGGCCCAACATGGCCTAAACATGATGAAAAGATAACTAGAAGGTGCCGCCGTCGCCGAGCCACAAGGAGGTAGCGGTGTGCCGGGTGCTCCGTCGAGGATAGCGCCGTGTGTCCTCACCAATTCTCCCCGGGTGGGAAGAACTCGACCCCGTCGAGTAAGGGTCACGGTCGCTGAGGTACCGCTCCAGCAGGTCCGGATCGATCCGCTCCAGCTCTCCACGTGTAATCCAGGTGTTGTCCGACTCGGGGCGCCCTCTCCAACGCACTAAGAAGCGTTGGTAGGCTCCGCTCCTGGTAGTAGTCACCTGCTCATCCAGTATGCAATCTATATGCTCGCGTTTTTGTAATGGGGCTGGAGGAGGTGGACTCTCAGTAGGTGTATCACTCACAACAGGAGGGTCAGGCCCAAATAACTCACTGGGTATCACCGCGGGATCCCGATAAGCTACCAGATCAGAGACATTGAACGTCGAACTGATCCCGTAGTCGTCTGGTAGCTCGATCTCATACGCGTTCGACCCAATACGCCTCAACACTCTGAATGGTCCTGCACCGCGGTCTTGGAGTTTCTTTACGGCTCCCGAAGGAAACCGTTCCGGTCTAACCCGGACCATGACGTACTCTCCCTCGCGGAACTCACGTGTGCGTCTGTGCGCGTCAGCTAACTCCTTGTAACGTGCGTTGCTGGCCTCTATATGACGACGGACATGGTCATGCAACTGTCTAATATGCTCCGCAAAAGACTCAGCTGACTCAGAGACTCGGGACTGAATGGGGGAGGGAATCAAATCAATCGGCTTTCTAGGTCTTCGACCAGTGACAATCTCAAATGGACTCAACCCTGTAGACCTATTGACCGAATCATTATATGCAAACTCTGCTAATGGTAAGACAAGGTCCCAATCTCCAACTCTATCACGCACTAGACACCTCAGAAGATCCCCTAGACTTCTATTGACTACCTCTGTCTGACCGTCAGTCTGGGGGTGGTATGCGGTGGAGAACTTCAACTGGGTGCCCATCATCCGCCAAAGGGTTTTCCAAAAATAGCTCGTAAAACGCACATCCCTATCAGAAACAATGGTACGTGGCAACCCAAACCTGGACACACAGTGGGTGAAGAACAACCTGGCAACTCTAGAGGCATCCGATGTCTTGGAACAAGGAATAAACAAGGCCATCTTGGAGAAGCGGTCAACCACAACAAAAATAGAATCATGCCGCCGTGCAGTACGGGGCAAACCAAGCACAAAGTCCATGCTGATATCCTGCCAAGGACTATCAGGGACAGGCAGAGGGGTATAAAGGCCAGTGTTCTGTTTCCTCTGCTTCGCTAGGGCACAAATACGACACTGGGCAACTATGCGGGCCACATCCCTCTTCAAACTGGGCCAGCAGAAACGGTGCTCAACAGCCTCTATGGTCTTGTTTCGGCCGAAGTGGCCGGCAAGACCTCCTGCATGAAGCTCCCACGTAAGAAAATCACGAACTGAAGTCCGTGGGATGCACAACCTATCACCTCGAAATAAGTGACCATCCTGAAGGACATACTCGCTAAACTCACGGGACGGTCCTGATTGAAGGGCAGAATAGATGGGACCGAAGTCCGGGCAATCAATGTAGGCCTCCTTCAACTTCTCTAAACCAACCACCTGAACATTCATGGTGGATATCAACATCACCCGCCGGCTAAGAGCATCGGCCACCTTGTTCTCAGCACCTGCCTTGTGCTTGAGAACGAATGTAAACTCCTGCAAATATTCCACCCATCTACTATGCCTGGCATTCAACTTCTTTTGGGTGTGGAGAAATCTCAAAGCCTCGTGGTCAGAAAAGAGCACGAACTCCTGGTGGAGGAGATAGTGCCTCCAATAGCGCAAAGCCTGGACAACTGCGTAGAATTCCTTGTCATAAGTAGAGTAACGCAGTTTGGCATCATTGAGTTTCTCACTGAAAAAGGCTATAGGGTGGGACTCCTGGCTAAGCACACCTCCTATGCCTACACCTGAGGCATCACATGTAACCTCAAACACCTTAGAAAAGTCAGGAAGTGTAAGAACGGGTGCCTGGGTCATGCGATCCTTGATAGTCTGGAAGGCTGTGGCAGCAGCCTTCGTCCAAGTAAACTCGCCCTTACGGATGCAATCCGTGATCGGGGCGGTGATAGAACTGAACCCCCTAATGAAACGGCGATAGAATGTCGCCAGACCATGAAAGCTCCTAACATCGTGGAGTGAGCGGGGCTCGGGCCACTCCACTATGGCACGGATCTTCTCCGGATCAGCGGAGACTCCGTCACGGGACATAATGAACCCTAAGAAAGAAACCTGGTCAGTCATGAAGCTACACTTCTTAGGGTTGGCAAACAAGCTCTCCCGTCTCAGAACAACACACACCTGCCTAAGGTGGTCTAGGTGTAACTCCCTAGTGCGGCTATAAATCAAGATGTCGTCGAAGTAGACGACCAAGAACACTCCAATCATAGGACGCAACACCTGTGTCATCAACCGCGTGAAGGTGCTAGGGGCGTTAGTCAGCCCGAAGGGCATGACCAACCACTCGTAAAGACCATCCTTGGTCTTAAATGCAGTCTTCCACTCATCACCTGGTCTGATCCTTACCTGGTGATAGCCACTCCTAAGATCGATCTTCGAGAAAATCGTGGCTCCCGACATCATATCAAGCAAGTCATCCAGCCGGGGAATGGGAAACCTATACTTAACCGTGATTTTATTGATCGCACGGCTATCGATGCACATACGCCATGTGCCATCCTTCTTCGGCGCTAGCAGGGCGGGAACAGCACAGGGACTCTTGCTATCCCGAAGGGAACCCCTACTCATCAACTCATCAACCTGCCTCTGTAGCTCAGCGTGGTCCGCGGGACTCATCCTATAATGTGGAAGATTGGGCAAGGACGAGCCTGGGACAAGATCAATCTCATGCTGAATGTCACGCAATGGTGGAAGGCCTTCGGGAAGGTCCTCCGGGAAAATATCAGCAAACTCTCGCAACATCTCAGCTAACTGAGGGTCTGTCACTCCTTCGAGACTGGGGACCACCTCACCCGTCTCCCTGACAACCACAGCTAAAAGAGGGACACCACTAGCAACCTCTCTCTCCATCTCTCGGGGACTGATGATCATCAACCTCCTAGTCGGAGGGGCCTCTATGGTGAGGGTGGGAGAGGGGGTGGAAACTGACACCGGAGGTGGTGGTGGTGGTGGGCTGACCTTCCCCTGGGGAGGGGTGGTCGTGGCACTAGGGCCGGCTGGTCCCCTAACAGTAGGGTCCCTAGGTGGGGCTGGGTGGAGGGTGATCCTGTGGCCGTTGTGATCAAATGTGCAAGTGTTTGCACGACCCTGTAGGGTGGCATCCATGTCAAACAACCACGGCCTCCCTAAAATAATGCTACCTACCTCCATAGGTAGAACATCGCACCAAATTTCATCCTGATAGGTCTGGAACTGAAGGGGCACCAGGCAACGGAGTCTAACAGGAATGGAGGTAGAATCGACCCACGAAACCCTATAGGGGGCAGGGTGGTCAACTGGGGTCAACCCAAGGCGGGTAACAGTGCCAGTAGATATGGCGTTGATGCAACTCCCGCTATCAATGACAACCTTGCAAGCTTTACCCCCAAGCCTGCAAAAGGTGTGAAAAATGGTGGTGCGACGCCAGTCGTCACTCACCTGGGGCTGGGCTAGGATGCACCTAACTACCCCTAACTGTGGGTCACCCTGAAAGTGGCTACCCTGGGCACCATCCTGCTCTCCTTCGAGCAGATCATCGAAGAACTCCTCAACCAAGTCCTGGTCTACCTCATAACTAACAGGAATAGGCTCAGTGGGGGACTCAGTGGAAGTGGGGTCTGCCATGACAAGGGCCTTCCTCTCTCGAGTGGGGCATCTATCAGCAAAGTGGCCAAATCCGCCACACCGGTAACAATTATTACGTGCGCCCGCACTGGATGAGGCTCCAGCGGTCATAGGACTCTTGCCCTTGTCATCATGACGGGGCGCGGGGAGTAAAGGCTGAGAACGCGCAGGGTGTGCGGGAGGTGGAAGTGTAGGGCGTGTGGGGGGGTAGGGTGGCTGCTGGCGAGGTGGAGGAAACGGGTCCCTAGGAAGGGGTGGACGAGGCCTGGGACCAGTGGGGTCCTGGCGAAGAGGCTCCGCGGGCCGAGCCGCCGGATATCGACCATACTGGGTGGAAGTGGAGCGAGGGTCAAGACCCCGCTGACTAGGCATCCCCTGACGAAAGGTGGGGCCAAACTCCAACTCAAATTGCTCTAACTCTAGGGCAACCTGGTAAGCCAGCTCTAAAGTGTCTACCTGGCGACGGTAGAGCTCATACTGATACTCGGGCCTCAAACCACGGCGAAAACGCGAAACAGGCATGCCCTTCTCCTCATCAACTCCACATCGCAAATAATACTCGTCAAACTCGGCGATGTACTCGGTCACGGACCGATCGCCCTGACTAAGGGTCTGCCATCGGTCGATGAGCCTCTGGCGGTAAGAAGGAGGGACGTACTTCTCGCGGAGCTTACGCCGCATGTCAATCCAGGTTTCTATGGGTGGATCCTGCCTCTGCAACATCAGGCTCTCGACATTCCTCCAGTAGGTCTGGGCTCTCCCCACGAGCTTCATCTTGGCAAATCGGACTTGCCGAAGCTCAGACATCTCAACCCATTCGAAATACCTATCCATGCTATTCTCCCAGTCTATGTAGACTTTTGGGTCAAGGGACCCCTCGAAAGTGGGTGGATCGGCACGGACGGTCCTAAGGATCCTATCATCCTCATCCTGATGTGGTCGACGACCACGGTACTGGCGCCCATTCCCCTCAAAATCATTCTCGGACCCATAGTCATCAAAGTCGGGGGCTCGGGGACGTCGCTCCTGAGCCCGAGGGGCTTGAGCGGCAGCAACTAGAGGGGCACGATCGGCTCTAGGAGGGTCCTGGTGGGGCACTTCATCAACTCTCCCAAACCGTCCAACAAGGCCCTGGATGGTTAAGTCAGACACTCTGGCACGATCCTCAATGATCTTCAGACGGCCATCTAGATGCTCAGTCAACTCCTTGATGGACTGGTCGGACCTGTCCATACGGGTCATAAGTTGGGTAATCAGTTCCTCTAGAGATGGGCGTCCCTGAGGTGGGTGTTGGTCACCCATGGCGTCCGGGCGATGGTAATCCGCACCACCCCGAGTGGGCATGCAAAGGAGACTAAGGGAAGGGTAGGCTGACACCCTAAGACCTAGAGGGACACGAATGCAATGAGATGCAAGACTCAAACAAGACACGTCCAAAACCTAGACACGACCCTAAGACCCAACCTGTAAGGACAAGTTGGTAACCTGCTCTGATACCAAATTTGACGCGGGACGGGGACCGACACGGACTAAGACTCACAAAAGACTCTAACTCAGGCCAGCAGTAGCACGCTCAAGGGTCGCCAAGTGGCTGACCACCGTGATATCCCACAGAATGAGGGACGTCTCTCAACAGAAACTCCGACCTCGGCCGTCCCAAGGAGGGAAGCGCACGTGTCTAGGCGTATAGTCGACCTCCAAAGACAAGGGGAGTCGAGTCCTAGCTCGGTGCTCGACTAGTGCTAGGGATGGATGCTCTCACTCACGATCCGCGGTGATGGCAAAAAGTGGCTAGACGCCTACCTTCTCTCACGCGGCATAATCAATCACATACTAAAAGAGCAAGCAAAAGGAGGAGAGTCGGAGCGCGTACCTCCACGCCTAGGCGTGGGGAAGGAACCCCGGCCGTGAACCAACAACCCCGATACACCAGAGATCAATAAAATACAACCCAATAGTGGCCCACTCCTCGCAGGGAGGTAAAAGGCTACAACCAATACGTTCGGGACTGCCGGACACGGGTTGACGGGCCGCACTCGGTGACGGGTTGGCCGCGAGGAGGTTCGGGTGCAACGCTGCCGAAACCGGTGTCGCGCGCGCCTGAGCGGAGGGGGTCTCACGGGCTGATACGACGCCCGTTTGAAGCACCGTCAGAGAGGACGCGTCGCTGACTGATGGAGGAACGCTCCGGCCAAAGGGGGCGCGCTGGATCCGCCGGTGGTGACCGTGGGCGCTGCTGAAAGTCAGATCAGGTTCTGTGGACACAGAACTGCGCACGCCGTCGGTAAAATCTGGAAATCGGCCTTCTGGTGCCCGAACAAGTCCGGGCCGGTTGGTGGTGACAGCTGATTGGCAGAGGTCGCCCTCGGCCAAATGGCGCTGGCAGACGACGCCGGTGCGAGCCGCAGGAGTCGTTGAAAGTCAGGACTGGTTCGCTGGGCGGACTGGGCAGACACGCTGGCGCAACCCCACGAGATCGACCGCCACGGACGGTGACGATGTCGAAACGCAACGCCGTCGGCGGCGTTGGAAAGTTAACTCGGAGATCCACGAACCCTGAAGAAACCAGCGCAAAAGACACAGCGTGGAGGCCTGGGGAAAATTCGCAATCAGGGCCTCCCCGCTGGGCGAGCAGAGAAAGTGGTGCTGGCGCAGGTCGGCGGAGAAAATCGGTACGGGCAGTGCCGATCCCCGATTGATGCAAAACCGGCGCCGACGCGAAGCTGATCCGCAGACGTATCTCCAGAAAATAGATCGTGGCAAAACTCGTCCAAGAAGGGGGCGCGAGCTCTGCTACAAGTCGGGGCAGAAATCTGGAATCACGCACACGAACCGTTGAGGAAGAAGATGAGGATAAGAGGGAACCCCGGAGTCCACCGAGGGCTGAGGCGTCACACCCCGCCGTTCTCCCGTCGCAGGAGAAGAAAGAGAGAGAGAGAGAAGGGCGCAAAAAGCTTTGCACAATACTCACTTGTATTCAAAATCATGTGTAAACTGTAATCGGTACAAGGTGAGAACTACTTATAGGGGATGGGGAAACCCTAATCTAGCTAGAAGGGGAGGGGTGCGCCCAGCTCCAAGGAGAGAAAGGCGGCCCATAATTCAGCAAGCTTAGAAAATAAGAAAGAAATCTAAGTGGGAGAAGGAAGGGATGGAGTTGGGGAAAGGAGGAGAGGGGAAAAGGGGAAGGGAGAGGGGGGCGCCCAAAAAGGAAGGCGGCTGCTACCTCCTCCACTTGGAGGAGGTGGGATGCGCCCAAAACCCTAACCCTAGGGGTGGGTGCGCAAGTCCCCACATGGGCCAAGGAGGAGTGGAGCACAAGATGGCCCACTAACCCTTTGCCCTCTAAATAAGCCTACAAAGCATAAAAAAAATGTCCAATTGGCCTACAAGGGCCCACAACTAGAAAGCAATGTCCACGCAGGGACTAATCCAAGGCCCAACATGGCCTAAACATGATGAAAAGATAACTAGAAGGTGCCGCCGTCGCCGAGCCACAAGGAGGTAGCGGTGTGCCGGGTGCTCCGTCGAGGATAGCGCCGTGTGTCCTCACCAAGAACTAGCTTTAAAACCGTACGTACCAAATGCAATAGGAAAAACCCCTCCACCACTCCCGGTGGGTCGGCAAAAAGCCTAGGGGTACAACTAGTGGAGGCTCACAAGGCACAGACTCCGAAACACAGGTGCTAAAGTACAGACAGTCTAAGAAAAGCCTTGTCTCGTGCACAGCAAAGCACCCAGGCAGTCGAACAACTGCCAACAGACTCAGGATCAGACAACTAGACCTACAACGTAACGATCCCTGAGTCGAACGACTCAAAGGCAAGATCGTCACAAGCAGCGAGACAAGCTGCCAATCGGTCTAATCCTAAGCCAGCAAAACAACGCTCCGCAGAAAATGACAAACGGAGACCTGAGGGAAACACCAAGAACCCTCAGCACACCAGGACACGCAAAGTGAGGTAAGGCAACACCTCGAGGCATCCAGAACCAGTGTCCCGGGCTGGACGGAACCGCCAAGACACCCACACACAAGGTCGCCTGTCAACCCCTGGGTCACCCCGGGTTGACTGGAACCAGATCATACACAAGGAAAAGTAGGATAGGAAATCCTACCTCAAGCAAGAAGACTCCTGGCCACCTTATAACGTAGTCCTAGCCCTCATAGGACGTCAGGAGACATCCACGGGACAACGGGCAGACCACAAGGCCAAGCCAAGACAAGCCAAACCAAAATCACGGGAAACAGGGTACAAGGCAGGTAACGCGCCACCCCTAGACCGCTACTAGCATGTGACGGTCTAGACCAGGGCCGTTACACCCCAAACGACGGTCGAACGACAGGCCGTCACTCACACCTCCCTAACCACTCTAAGACTCAAAACACGTACGAGCCAAGTAACGCACTAGACTAAGCGCATTACAGCCAAACGACGCACGGGAGCAGGCGCGTTATTCTCAACGTGCACAGCCACCCACAACCAAAGCGAAGTAACGCGCAACGCCAGGCGCGTTACACTCAAACAACGCAGCCAGGGTGACGCGTCAAAAGCCAAACAACGCGTAGGGGCAGGCGCGTTATTCACAACGTGCACCGCCACCCTCAACCCAGCACAAAACAACAAACGACGGCAAGGAGTAGGCGCGTTGTACCACAACGACGCATGGGGGCACAGCCGTTACATCCAACGGGCACAGCCACCCAAGCTCGGCCAAGCAGAATGTAACGGCCGGGGGCAGGCGCGTCACACTCAAAATAACGGATAGGGGCACCACCGTCAGAGGCAACGCCTCTAATTGTCAACATCAGTCAAACAGCAAGTAACGGCCAGGACCAGGCATGTCACATTCATCTAACGCGCTGGGTCAAGCGCGTTAGACCAACCGACTCAACCCCGACACAAAGCACGACAAGCGAAGTAACGCGTAGACCTAGGCGCGTTACAAGGAAGCGACGCGCCACCCTAGGGCCGTCACTCATGCGGAAGCCAGAAAACTCAAGAACGCCAAGCCAAATGGCGGTCTGTCGTAGGGCCGTCAGAGCCAAGTAACGGCCTCTGAAACGACCGCTACATCAGTCACGGCGGGAAAACAGAGGAATGGCCAAATCGGCCCGTTCCATGCCCCATTCGCGCCGAAACGCACGGGAAACAAACCTAAATGCCAAAAGACAACCCAAGAGGGCCAACATGCCCACATGGAAGCTCAAAAACTCAAGATCCGGGCGATTTCATCAAATCCACCCAAATTGGGTCACCGAGGTTCCCGGGCTTCTACCGGCCTCGAATGAACACCAAACCACACGAAATCAACGTGGATGGGATCCTGACATCCCAGCGGTTAGTTAGAAACTAACTACGCCGCAAATGGTCGCCGTTTACCGGCCGACCCTAAAAACCATGAAAATCACGGTTTAGGCAAAACAAGCCCAAACTCGATCGTTTCCTTGCCGAACGCCGTGCAATGACAGGTAAAACGAAGAGGACGAAGTAAGGATCAGTCACCCTACCTCCACCGAAGAAACCGTGCCCCAAAGGGACTAAACCACGCTGAAATCCACTCGCGAACCGATTTCACCGGCTTTGAATCCACCGATCGGGATCGCGTCAGAATCGATCCGATCCTCGCCCCATCGCGCACCTCGACAGCTCCACCTCGTCGCCACCTCACCCACGAGTGCCTCCGTCTGCAGCCGGAGCCGGAAGGGGGAGAGAACGAGAGAGAACGGGAGAGAGAGAGTGAGATCGCGAGAGTGAGGAGAGAGAGAGGAAAAAGGAATAAAAAGAAAAGAAATTAGGAAATTTTCCTAATTTCTGAAAATTCCGAAAATGCGCCGAAAATGCACAAATTCAGAAAAATACGTAAAAATAGCCAAAACGACCGGCTCGAATAGTACATCGTCGCTGTAGCATCCACGAGTTCGAGAATTGACAAACAAACTCACCGTAGGGTTCCGTAACTAGTATGTGAGAAAAACCCACACGGCTCGTCAAACTCAACTCGGAAGCCACAAAAGCGAACCGAAACTCAACGAAACCAATCCAAAATAGATCCAAAAGATCCAGCAAAGATCCCACATGGCCTGCAAAGGATCCATCAAAGATCCATCAAGGATCCAGGGCATTACAGGGAGTCTCCCACTGTCCCACCTCTTACCTAGCCGTAATTCTTCAGTTTTCTAGTTAAGCTCCGACTGTCAAAAAATGGGATAGAATTTCCGCAGGAGTTGTTCCTTGTTTCCGACAAGTCGTGTAATCAGTAAGATTTCTGTGACGACCCAGATCCCGAATACCAGATATACCCGATAGGACTACCGAGCAGACCCGATACCACTTGGAACCCGTGAAGCCTCCCAAGAGCTGTAAAGCTCCGAAGGGAAAAAGGATTGTCGTGTAGTACATTAAAGCCACAGAGATATAACAATAAGCAATTAAATTTCATTAGATCATTTTGCTAAAGTAGCGGAAATAAAATTACTTTTTAATTAACAGTTATAAATTTCAATTATACGAGAGTCCAGTCCAAAGGAAAGACAAGTAGTACAGTCAACAGAAAAGAAAGACATACCCAGAAGTCGAGGGAAGCCCGACGCAGGTACCACTGGTAGCTATGGACACGCCACACTAGGAACCGCAGAAGCAGAACAACGCCACCCACCTAAAAAGCAGGGGTGAGCCTCGTGTCACTAGCCCAATAGAGGGCACGCGGATCTCCACTGAAAAATAATGTAGTAACACGGAACAACAGAACAGTAGTAGTAGTAAAGCAGGAAAACTAAACTACAAAGCTGTAAAAGAAAATCGAAAATGGAAGGAGTGGAGTAGCTAAAAGAAAAGGGAAAAGAAGCTGTACTAGAAGGAAAACACGGCTGTCGAACAAACCTCGGCTCCCTGAACTACTCCGGGCAGCAATAGGAAGGCGAACCCTGATCTGATAAAGTCAGGTTCTGCCGATCTGTCGGGGCCACAAAGATAGGTAAAAAGCCTAGAAAGAACCTAGACAGACACAGATGCCCTAAAGCATACACGACTCGATTGCCATGCACGCTCTTCTAGACACGACCACACACACACGACTAGAACGTCGTGCACACAACATAACACTGACCTAGGGCAAGACCACGAGAGGGCTAACCCGGAAAGGTCACGATGCACGAGAAATGCGAGAGTCACGTGCCACGTGACGGAAGTACCTCCTCACTAGAAGAACAGCCAGCTGCATCCACTAACGTCTTATGCTGTGCCTACAAGTGTCTCGTCTACTATGCCGCTGAGCACACGACAGAGACTAAGACAATGTAACCAAAATAGGAACCACAGTAACAAGTGACTAGTCAGGGTCACACCAGTCGGCACTAGTCCAAACGCCCCTGACCATGTGTGCACACACCGACTCTTGCCTAGAGCCAGGCCTCTAGCTAGTTTTCCCCCCAGCAAGGACACTACTGTAAGCAGGGGCCCACGAAAACTAGCTTAAAAATCGTACCTCGGGAACTGCCGTACCACCACTTCCAGGTGGGACAACACGCCGTAACGTGCCGTCAGGCTACGACTAGCGGAGGCTCACTAGACACAGAACTCTAAACCAAGAGTGCTGTAGTACAGACATGCGAGGAAACACTATCGCACGTACTACGAAGCATAGGACACGAGGTAGCATACCAAACTGCTACCAGACTCAGGATAGGGCAACTAGACCTACAGACACAACGATCCTTGAGTCTCACGACTCGGATTCAAGATCATCATGCAAAGCGGAACAAGTCGCCAATCGGTCTAATCCTAAGCTAGAGGAAACAACAGTAGAAAATGACACACGGAGACCTGAGGGAACACCAAGAACCCTCAGCACATCTGGACATGCAAACTGAGGTAAGACGATATCTTGAGACATCCATAACTATGTCTCGGGCTGGACAAAACCGCCGAGACATGCAAGGTCGCCTGTCAACCACTGGGTCACCCCGGGTTGACCGGAACCGGACAATGACGATTCTACAGTAGGAGAGAGAATCCTACTTCAAGCAAGGAAAACTCCTGGCTACCTTATAACGTGGCCATAGCCCTCATAGGATATCAAAAAATATCCACGGGAACGGCAACCCACAAGGTTAAGCCAAGATACCGAAAAACCAAAACACTGACAAACCACACTCTAGGCATAAGCGATCTATCACTCAGCCGCTTAACGACGTAAGCAGTTAAGGAGAGAGTCGCTACACACACAGAGACAAGGATACTGGCGGTCAGGGGTAGAGCCACGAGGCGACTATAGTGATCAAGGATATGACCACTAGGATCAGTCAACTCCAACTGACCTTCCCGACAAACCACCAAGCGGTGTAGAGAAGACCCGCGACATGGATTGACTAACCGTCCTAAGACATGGACCTAAGACAGACGGAAAACGGTTGAACCACCAAGGCCAACCAACTTAAATTCTAGGCTAGGCCTAAAACCACGGTAACACGAATACTGAGGTAGACCCCAAGCCACCGAGACCATTCCCTCAAGACGGGAACTCAAGGAAGGCCACACACATGCGGGGGAACCCCACCGCACTCACACCGATACACGATGACTCGATCAAGCGTAAAACAAAGCCTGAGATACACACACCTATGGGCATGCTAATCGAAGTAATATGGCACTTTCTGACACCCCAGAAACACAGACATGGAACCCACAGGGTGTCCGGGACACTCACGAGGCCATAGGTCGGTCATTGGGTCTCAACCGGACCGACAGGGACTCAAAACGGTCAAAAGCACTGAAATTCGGTCGACCTAACCCCCAGGGTCGGTCGACCGGCCTTGGGCGGTCGGTCGACCGGACTGACGGGTCCACCAGCCCGCTGGCACGAACGCCGGCCGGTCGACCGGCCACCCCGTGGCGGTCGATCGGTCAAGGCGGGAAACAAGCCGGACTGTGCCCTAAAACCCGAATTCACACCCCGTTCGATCCCAATCGAAGGGGAAACATCCATAACGTCGCAGAACGACGATATACAACATTTAGACTCCAACGGGAGTCGAATCAACCAAGAAATGGTGAGAAACGGGCGATTTCAACGAATCGACCCAAAATGAGTCACCGGGGTTCCCGGGCTCGTACCGACCCCAAATGACAACCAAACGATAAGAAATCAGCGGATCTGGAACGCTGACATTCAAAGGGTTCGATTAATACTAACTGATCTAAAAATCGTCGTCGTTTTTCGGTGAACCCTACGAACACCCGAAAAGCATGATTTTACCGAAACTGAGCGAAACTCGCTCAAACTCGCACCGAACAATGCAAAATTACAGGGAAAACGTAGAGGAGAAGTAGAGCTTCCATCTCCCTACCTCCACTGAAGGAACCGTGCGCCGAAGTGACTAATCCGCGTCAAAAATGCCAAAATACGAACCACCCCGATCTCGAAATCCACCGAGGGATCGCGCCACGCCGCGCTCAAACCGTCACTCCATCCCACGTCCCGATCACTCCATTGCATCCTCGCCTCGGCCATCTCTGCAATAGTGTTCACCCCGCGCCGAGAGACCCAGAGACGAGAGAGAACGAGAGAGAGAAAGAGATGAGAGAAATGAGGGAGGAGAGAGGTGGAAGGAATAAATAGAAAAGAAAATTATGATTTTTCCTAATTTCCAAAATTTCAATTATTAGCTAGAAAATCCACTAATTCAGAAAAATACGAAAAAATAGTCAAAACGATCGTCTCGATGAGTACATCGCAACTGCGGCGTCCACGAGTCGATGAACTGAGAACTAAACTCACCACAGGGTTCCGTAACTCGTACGAGAGAAAAACCCACGTAGATCGTAAAACTCAACTCAGGACCCACAAAAGTAATCTGAAACTCTCCGAAAAGGATCCGAAAGACCCAATAAGAATCTGATAAGAATCCAGGGCATTACAATTTCCAAGGAAGAATGGTGTCTATGGAAAGAGGTCCATGGGCAAACGCTTTAAGTGGATAAGTGATTTCTTAATTAGGACCTCGCGAATGCGAGGGGAGCCTCCTACTGTCCCACCTTACTTGGTCATAATTCCTCAGTTTTCTAGCTAAATGCCCGACTGTGAAATACTTGATCTAAGCCTGTTTAACAAGGTTTTCCGTGAGAACCGATCATGCCGTATCCGTCAATCTAATCCCTTTAATGTCGTTAAACATGATGCCTTCTTATCGGCTTAATGTCGTTAAACATGATGCCTTCTTATTATCTTAATGTCGTTGAACATTATGCCGTAAATCATCCTTGAACTCCTCTTACAACTACTTGTAATCTTGTACTACTCATACCTCGAATGATAATTTTTGCTAGATCTGTACTTTATTTAGTCAGCTTTACCTTCGAATTTTTTAGCCATACATATTATATGGATGTCTAAATATACTTGAGATCTATGAGCCATAACCGCAATGCCTGGCGTTAAAGGGTCCCGGTCTGATCCTGGGGGGAGTGCCCGATAGTACTTGTGCCCATGGGAGTTGAATGACCTGGTGTGGCATTACACCGAAGTGCTTGACTTGCTAGATTGATTTATAACATTCCACAGTTCGTGAATTACTTGACTTGCTTGAATATATGAAGTACTTGAATTACGTGAAATACTTGACTTATACATACTTGCGTGAAATGGCCAATTCTATGATAATACTTACTACATGATCATTCTCTACATGAACTCTACTCTTGATATCATGTCTACTTGTGATTCCAATTACTTGCATTACTTTACTCTCTCTCCTATTCTTATTCCATATTTTATTTACGTTTCTCGACATAGCACATACCTTTATCCAAAAATGTTAATTACCATAAGTTACCTGGTATAGAGATATAAATCCTATTGAGCGTTTTGCTCACCCTGTGTTTTCGGTTAACATTGTAGGTAGTTCCGACGATGAACCCCAATGTAAGACCCCGAGTTTCTGTGCAATTATTTAATTTCGTGAATAGTAAAAAAAAAATTTTTTGAATAG
This sequence comes from Amorphophallus konjac, assembly GCA_022559845.1. Lineage (NCBI taxonomy): Eukaryota > Viridiplantae > Streptophyta > Magnoliopsida > Alismatales > Araceae > Amorphophallus > Amorphophallus konjac. The sequence continues at coordinate 151,708,219 of CM040117.1, forward strand.
TAACTATGGTAAATAGTAAATCGTAATTTTTTTGACTATCATATGAAAATACTTAAAAATGGTAGTTAATTAGTAAACACTATGGTAAACACTTTAGTCTTCTATACTTGACCCTAATAAAATCAGTTACATGGCTTAATCGATGATTTAAGCTTGACTTAAAAACGCGGAAAACACTATTCACCCGAAAATACAACTACCGTAGAAAAATCTACAAAAATCACATCTGATAGAGAGTATTTTTCTTAGCAACTTTGTCTTCTGGAGTTTCATCGGTAAAAATCAGAAACTCTCTCTATCGATTGAACCGTTGAACATTTGAGTTAAATTATTATGTTAATCTTAAGATTAGGAGATTAACCTTAAACCTCGTGATAAAATTCTATAAAAATCATAATCTGAAAGGGCATGTATTGATTAGCAATTTTGTCTTCTGGGTCAATTTCATTAAAAATCGTTTGGTAACATTTAAAGGAGGTTTTAGTTAACTATTCCTTAATCCATAGGATTAGGCTTAGCTTAAGACTAACCTACCTTGTGGAACACGTGAAAACGTGTTTTAGGTCGGCAAGAACACGGCTTGGACGCAGGGATGGGTTTTGCGGCTCTGACCAGTCTTGTGTGAAGTGTGTGAAGATTTCACACGTTCCTTCAAATGAAAACTATAAATAGAAGCCCCCTTAAGCCTTCCTTAGCAATCCTTAAGCCTAAACAAAGGAGACTCTGCTGCTACGTGCTGTGAAGGCTTCTGCAAATATCACTATTCATCTTCTTCCTCAAGACATCTCTTATTTTCCTTGGTTAAGGTAGGTAACCATGGCACAAACCTCAAATTTGATAAATGGAATGAAAGGGCATGCTGTTAACTTCTAGAAATCATGTTTTATTATCCATTTGCATGCTTAAACTCATGAATTGAAGCCCCATTACCGGATTATACTTCTGTTTTCAATATCCCCGTGTTACAGAGAAAGACGGCTCCACACGGACCGTTTATTTACTTTAACGGCCCCGTAACGACCGCCATAGAGTACGTCTTAACGGCTTTTCATGAACCGTTTTGTCCCCTGGCATTCCACGGTTCACCCCAAACCGTTGTACATGCATAACGGTCAACCCGAGACCGCTTTAGAATAAATTTAGTAATATTATCATTTAAGTGTATTTTTTTTATTACGGCTAGAAAACGACCGTTTTACATGATAAATGGCCCTACCATGACCGTTGTACCCTTTTACCCTAGAAACGGCCCCTGACCGACGTGTGTTAGCAGACAGCCGAAGGTAAATTCCTCAGACTAGAACGGCTGTTAGGGAACCGTTGTTTATCCATTTAACGGTCATTCCCAGACCGCTGTTCTCCTGAAAACGGCCGTACTTAGACCGCTTAACAGAAACCTATTTCTGGTCCAATTTTCACCCAATAGGTTTAACGGCCCATTTTCAACTGTTTAACTTCCAGAAAACCTGATTTTTGCTATTCTGACCCATTTAACAATGTTAAATAGTAAAAACTGATAATCCACATAAATAACAAATAATGAGATGAGTAAATTTCTATTAATTGCAGTATCTATTTTGTTAAAGTGAAAATTATTGTAATTCACTTGTAACTTTGGATAAATTGGCTAATTACCATAAGCTAAAAATTTACCGTAGGTAATTTCTGTAAATTACTGTAAATCAGAAAATTACTGGCCAACTTATGGCAAGTCTTTGGCCAATTAACCGGACACTCTATCCGGTAAACTTCACATTTTTACCGTGAGACAATTTACCGTGGTAAAATTACGGTTACATCATGACTATCGTTTTAACTTGATAAATTGACCGATTACCCTTGGATAATCTTCGGTCATACTTGAGCCCGGAATTGACCAATGGACATTAAACTGAAATTGGTTGGTTTAATTGTTATTGGCAACCCGGTAAATATTTCACATAAATTATCTTATATTTAGATCATTATACTTAATACGGATTCTCTAGAACCGTATTTCTTGAAAAATACGACCCAAATGGTTCGTATATTCTCGTTCTTCGGAACTTACTTCTCTTTCTCGAACGGCTTACTGTCACCCGTTCATTCTTGGCCCCGTGACTCGTTACTCATAAGAGTACGGCCCAGTGATTGCCGTACGAATACCTTGTTTTGGGTTTTTCGTTGTGTTTAAACTCTTGAATCAAAGGAGACAAGTGTCGTCCTTTACATCTTGTACCCGACAGAAATTCATCTGATTATATTGGCCATAATTGACTATGTCTAGACGGGGGATCGGTGATCCAATTGAAATGAAATGCCATCGCATCATAAGGGCCCAGTCTGGTCCTGGGGAGAGCGCCCGAAAAGATATTGAGCCCATTGGGATGTTTATGACAAGGGTGAGGCATTACACCCGAATACTTGACTTGACTTGTTACGTCTACGACAAATTCTGGATACTCGACTCGTGTGTATTTACCTGGTTACATGTGTAACATACTTGCTGGCCAAATTTTCTTACTGTTACTTTACTTGTTCATTACTTGATAAATTGCTATATTTCTTGACTTTGCAAGTTATTTCTATCGTCATTCTTTATTTACTGCATTTCATATAAATTGGAAATCAATGGTTAATTACTTAAACCTGTTTGTGGTTATCTACTGAGCGCGTTTAGCTCACTCCTACTGTTTCCCCTCTTTCCAGGTGACGAACTTGTCAGGGATGGACTGGAGTGATATCGAGAGATAGTTTTAGTTTATTGAGTCAGTTTGTACCCGTAGAATTAATGAGAAATTGTTCTAGTTTGATTATTATATGGATGTAGTTGTTCTACCCATTGTACTCAATTTTTATCAATAAAACTCTGATTATTACTTTTCCAACCTTTAGTGCAATGGTTCGGAATTCTTTATTGCTCGCTTGCCTCTAACCGTACGTCCCGAGATTCCGCATCGGGGCGTGACAGTTTAGTTGGTATCAGAGCATAGGTCGCATTGACCTAGAAATTTAGGTTAAAATTGTCCTAGGTTTCCTTCTCTCCTATAAGTTTAGGAAAAACTAGACCTTGTGAGATTTGGGTAGAAATCAGGTTAAGCTATTAATCGTAATCGTGTCTCACTCCTCTAGTTCTTTCTCTCTCATCTCATCTGAGAATTCTTTTCTCATAATAATCGACTCATAATAATCGACTCATGAACAACGGATTACCTTATAGGTACTTGAAATGGCAGCCAATCGTGCTGAGATGAGGAATTTGCAACGTACGGTTCAAGGACTTACGCAAGCCTTGAATGCATTGGCTCAGGCAGGAGCTGGAGCCGGAGCGGCACCTCATGGCGCAGCTCATGGTACTGGTGAATTGTATCGGAATTTCCGAGGGATGAACCCGCCTAGGTTTGCTGGTTCAACCGATCCTGATGAAGCCGAGAACTGGCTCGACGAGATGGCAAGGATTTTTGAGGTCATGCAATGCACTGACCAGGAGCGTGTTCTCTTGTCCATTTTCCAACTGGAACGTGATGCGCGTACTTGGTGGGAGTCTATTAAACCGACTCTCGGTGACCAACAAGTCTCGTGGGAGGAATTCGAGGAATTCTTCAATGATAAATATTTTTCTGATCGCGTGCAAGAAAAGAAGGCCGCGGATTTCGCAGCTCTGAAGCAGCGAAGCTTATCGGTATCAGAATATGAAGCCCAGTTTGCAAGACTCTCTCGTTATGCGAGACATCTCATTTCAACTGAGAAAATGAAGGCGAAGCGTTTCCTTAACGGTCTTCGACTTCATTATATTAATCAACTGGCACCACTGGAAATTTCTACATATTCTGAGATGGTAAGAAAGGCACAAGTATTAGAAGATACATTGGAAATGACGGAAAGGATTCGTGGTCAAGGTAGTAAGAAGAATCAACCGAAGGCACTCAAGAATGATAAGACTGATTCTGGCACTGGTCCTAACAAGAAAAGACCTTTCACTAGTACTGGTTCTAGTTCTGGTTGTGGTTCGTGGAAGGGCAAGGCGCCAAGACAAGAAGACAAGAAACCTGATTCTGTGGTTCCATTCAAAGGCGTATGCCGATATTGTGATCGTCCCGGTCACAAAATGGAGGATTGTTGGCGCAAGCAAGGTGCATGTTTGCGATGTGGAAGCAAGGAGCACCGCATTCCCAACTGCCCCTTATTATCGGAACAAGCTATTCCGGCAAAACCTCTAAACGTCAAGAAGCCTCAAGGCAGGCTCCAGGCTCTTCATACAAAGGAAAAGGGTATCTCCGAGGATGGTGGACTCGTCGAAGGTACTCTCATTATATCCGACTTTTCGGCTTTTGTTCTATTTGATACTGGTGCAACACATTCTTTTATATCCCGGAGATTTGCTAAGTTATTAGCTATAGAACCTGTTTTGATGGACTCTCCGTTAGAGATATCAACCCCTATTGGGACCAGTTCAGCTATTCAGCATTATTATCCTTCTAGTAAAGTTATGGTGAATGATCGGAATTTTCCAGCCGACTTGATTTGCATAGACATGAAGGATTACGATGTAATCCTAGGAGCCGACTGGTTGGCCCAGTATGAGGTCAATGTTCACTGCAATTCTTGTTCGGTGTCTTTTTCTAAGCACCCCGGATTATTCTTCAAAGGAGTGAAACATCCTAGTCCGGTGTCTCTTATCTCGACTCTTCGTGCTGACAAGTTATTGAGGCGTGGATGCGAAGCTTTTCTGGCTTTTGTTCATGCGTCCCCTGAACAGCAGATCGAGATTAAGGATATTGCTATTGTTCGGGAATTTCCGGACGTATTTCCAGAGGAGTTACCAGGACTTCCGCCTCAGCGTGAAGTTACATTCTCTATTGATCTTATTCCTGGATCATCTCCTGTTTCCAGAGCCCCTTATCGTATGTCTCCTGCGGAATTGCGGGAATTGAAGCAACAATTGTTAGAATTACTCGAGAAGGGTTTTATTCGCCCGAGTGTTTCCCCTTGGGGAGCTCCTGTATTGTTTGTTCGGAAGAAAGATGGTTCGATGAGGTTGTGCATCGACTATCGGCAACTCAACCAGATAACTATCAAGAATAAATATCCACTGCCGAGGATTGATGAGTTATTTGACCAGATTGCTGGAGCTTCGTATTTTTCTAAGATCGATCTTCGATCTGGGTATCATCAATTGAGAATTAAGGAAGATGATATTTACAAGTCAGCTTTTCGAAGCCGATATGGTCACTTTGAGTTTGTCGTTATGCCCTTTGGGTTAACGAATGCACCGGCAGCTTTCATGCAACTTATGAACAATGTGTTCCGACCTTATCTTGATCAATGGGTCGTGGTATTTATTGATGACATTTTGATCTACTCAAAGAGTGAAGAAGATCATGCCGAGCATCTAAGAACGGCTCTTCAATTATTGAGAGATCACCAATTATATGCCAAATTCAGCAAGTGTGAATTTTGGCTGAGTGAAGTGTCCTTTCTAGGACATATTATTACTAAGGATGGAATTTCTGTGGATCCATCTAAAGTGGAAGCAGTCAAGAATTGGGAACAGCCTACTAATGCTACTGAAGTAAGGAGTTTTCTTGGCCTGGCTGGTTATTATCGAAGGTTCATTCAAGATTTCTCTAAAATTGCGGTACCTTTGACCAAATTAACCCGCAAAGAAATCAAGTTTGAGTGGTCAGCTGAATGCCAACGGAGTTTTCAAACTCTGAAGGATTGTTTGACTACTGCCCCTATTTTGACCTTACCTTCGGGTGAAGGCGGTTTTGTGGTCTACACAGATGCTTCTGGTTTTGGCTTAGGCTGTGTGCTTATGCAGCATGGCAAGGTGATTGCCTATTCTTCCAGGCAGTTAAGGAAACATGAAGTTAATTATCCCGTGCATGATCTGGAATTGGCAGCCGTAGTATTCGCATTAAAGATTTGGAGGCACTATTTATATGGAGAATCATTCACGGTATTTTCGGATCACAAAAGTCTGAAATACTTATTTTCTCAAAAGGAATTAAACATGAGGCAAAGAAGGTGGTTGGAATATATAAAGGATTTCGACTTCTCTATCGAGTATCACCCTGGCAAAGGCAATGTCGTGGCTGATGCGTTAAGTCGGAAGCCTGTGGCTAAGTTATCCAGTCTTATGTTACAAGAATGGAAGTTACTAGAGCTGATGGCTAGTCTGGATCTCAATATTGATAATGATCGGATTTTGATTTCCCAGATGCAACTCAAGCCCGAACTGTTAGTGGAAATCAAGCTATTACAAGATATTGATCCCGAGCTAGTCGAGATTAAGGAAAACTTAAGTGGCAGACCTGACTTCTCGATAGCCAATGATGGAAGACTGGTGTTTCAAGGTAGAACTTGTGTACCGGATGAGGCTAATATAAAGAATCGGATCCTTGAAGAAGCACATAGATCCCGATACACTATCCATCCGGGAGGCACTAAGATGTTCAAAGACTTGAAGAGGACATTTTGGTGGCCAAACATGAAAAGGGAAATTGCAGATTTTGTAAGCAGATGTCTTGTTTGTCAACAAGTAAAGGCCGAGCATTTTAGACCGGCAGGTAAATTGAAACCACTTGATATTCCCCAATGGAAGTGGGAGAGTATTGGTATGGACTTTATTATGGGTCTTCCTAAGACTCGAGGTGGCTATGATGCAATATGGGTCATCGTGGATCGATTGACTAAGTCAGCCCATTTTCTAGCTATTAAGTCCAAGTGGACGGTTGATGTACTAGCAGCATTATATCTGAAGGAAGTGGTTAGACTTCATGGTATTCCAGTCAGCATTGTGTCTGACCGAGACCCGAGATTTACATCTCATTTCTGGAAGGGTTTGCAAGAATCTCTTGGTACCCGTCTGAATTTCAGTACTGCATTTCATCCGCAGACAGATGGACAGACCGAGAGAACAAATCAGATTGTGGAAGATATGTTGAGAGCTTGTATGATTGACTTCGATGGCAGCTGGAGTGATCATTTGGCATTGATAGAATTCGCCTATAACAATAGTTATCAATCCAGCATACAAATGGCACCTTTCGAGGCTTTGTATGGAAGGAGTTGTCGTTCTCCATTATGTTGGGATGAGATTGGCGAGAAGCAATGGCTTGGACCGGATCTTGTCTCAGAATCATCACAGAATATTCGAATTATTCGAGACCGGTTACTTGTAGCTCAATCAAGGCAGAAAAGTTATGCTGATAATAGAAGAAGAGATTTGAAATTCCAGATTGGCGAGCATGTATTTTTGAAGGTCTCTCCGTCGAGAGGTATTCGCCGATTCGGTATTCATGGCAAGTTAAGCCCAAGGTATATTGGTCCATTTGAGATCCTTGATCGAGTGGGTGAAGTCGCCTATAGATTGGCCTTACCTCCTCAACTAGCTGGAGTACACAACGTGTTCCATGTTTCTATGCTTCGGAAATACGTGTACGACCCTAGTCACGTCATTCAACATGCGGACCTCGAAGTGAAGAAGGACTTGTCTTATGAAGAAAGACCAGTGAAGATTCTGGATCGGAAAGAGCAACAACTTCGGAATCGTTCCATACCGATGGTTAAAATACAATGGAGTCGGCGTGGAATAGAAGAAGCTACATGGGAATCCGAGGACGCTATACGGAAGCGTTATCCTGATCTACTCTAGGTAAGCGATATTTTTACCGTATTTTGGTCCAGTGAATTTGGAGGACCAAATTCTTTAAGTAGGGGAGGGTGTAAGACCCCGAGTTTCTGTGCAATTATTTAATTTCGTGAATAGTAAAAAAAAAATTTTTTGAATAGTAACTATGGTAAATAGTAAATCGTAATTTTTTTGACTATCATATGAAAATACTTAAAAATGGTAGTTAATTAGTAAACACTATGGTAAACACTTTAGTCTTCTATACTTGACCCTAATAAAATCAGTTACATGGCTTAATCGATGATTTAAGCTTGACTTAAAAACGCGGAAAACACTATTCACCCGAAAATACAACTACCGTAGAAAAATCTACAAAAATCACATCTGATAGAGAGTATTTTTCTTAGCAACTTTGTCTTCTGGAGTTTCATCGGTAAAAATCAGAAACTCTCTCTATCGATTGAACCGTTGAACATTTGAGTTAAATTATTATGTTAATCTTAAGATTAGGAGATTAACCTTAAACCTCGTGATAAAATTCTATAAAAATCATAATCTGAAAGGGCATGTATTGATTAGCAATTTTGTCTTCTGGGTCAATTTCATTAAAAATCGTTTGGTAACATTTAAAGGAGGTTTTAGTTAACTATTCCTTAATCCATAGGATTAGGCTTAGCTTAAGACTAACCTACCTTGTGGAACACGTGAAAACGTGTTTTAGGTCGGCAAGAACACGGCTTGGACGCAGGGATGGGTTTTGCGGCTCTGACCAGTCTTGTGTGAAGTGTGTGAAGATTTCACACGTTCCTTCAAATGAAAACTATAAATAGAAGCCCCCTTAAGCCTTCCTTAGCAATCCTTAAGCCTAAACAAAGGAGACTCTGCTGCTACGTGCTGTGAAGGCTTCTGCAAATATCACTATTCATCTTCTTCCTCAAGACATCTCTTATTTTCCTTGGTTAAGGTAGGTAACCATGGCACAAACCTCAAATTTGATAAATGGAATGAAAGGGCATGCTGTTAACTTCTAGAAATCATGTTTTATTATCCATTTGCATGCTTAAACTCATGAATTGAAGCCCCATTACCGGATTATACTTCTGTTTTCAATATCCCCGTGTTACAGAGAAAGACGGCTCCACACGGACCGTTTATTTACTTTAACGGCCCCGTAACGACCGCCATAGAGTACGTCTTAACGGCTTTTCATGAACCGTTTTGTCCCCTGGCATTCCACGGTTCACCCCAAACCGTTGTACATGCATAACGGTCAACCCGAGACCGCTTTAGAATAAATTTAGTAATATTATCATTTAAGTGTATTTTTTTTATTACGGCTAGAAAACGACCGTTTTACATGATAAATGGCCCTACCATGACCGTTGTACCCTTTTACCCTAGAAACGGCCCCTGACCGACGTGTGTTAGCAGACAGCCGAAGGTAAATTCCTCAGACTAGAACGGCTGTTAGGGAACCGTTGTTTATCCATTTAACGGTCATTCCCAGACCGCTGTTCTCCTGAAAACGGCCGTACTTAGACCGCTTAACAGAAACCTATTTCTGGTCCAATTTTCACCCAATAGGTTTAACGGCCCATTTTCAACTGTTTAACTTCCAGAAAACCTGATTTTTGCTATTCTGACCCATTTAACAATGTTAAATAGTAAAAACTGATAATCCACATAAATAACAAATAATGAGATGAGTAAATTTCTATTAATTGCAGTATCTATTTTGTTAAAGTGAAAATTATTGTAATTCACTTGTAACTTTGGATAAATTGGCTAATTACCATAAGCTAAAAATTTACCGTAGGTAATTTCTGTAAATTACTGTAAATCAGAAAATTACTGGCCAACTTATGGCAAGTCTTTGGCCAATTAACCGGACACTCTATCCGGTAAACTTCACATTTTTACCGTGAGACAATTTACCGTGGTAAAATTACGGTTACATCATGACTATCGTTTTAACTTGATAAATTGACCGATTACCCTTGGATAATCTTCGGTCATACTTGAGCCCGGAATTGACCAATGGACATTAAACTGAAATTGGTTGGTTTAATTGTTATTGGCAACCCGGTAAATATTTCACATAAATTATCTTATATTTAGATCATTATACTTAATACGGATTCTCTAGAACCGTATTTCTTGAAAAATACGACCCAAATGGTTCGTATATTCTCGTTCTTCGGAACTTACTTCTCTTTCTCGAACGGCTTACTGTCACCCGTTCATTCTTGGCCCCGTGACTCGTTACTCATAAGAGTACGGCCCAGTGATTGCCGTACGAATACCTTGTTTTGGGTTTTTCGTTGTGTTTAAACTCTTGAATCAAAGGAGACAAGTGTCGTCCTTTACATCTTGTACCCGACAGAAATTCATCTGATTATATTGGCCATAATTGACTATGTCTAGACGGGGGATCGGTGATCCAATTGAAATGAAATGCCATCGCATCATAAGGGCCCAGTCTGGTCCTGGGGAGAGCGCCCGAAAAGATATTGAGCCCATTGGGATGTTTATGACAAGGGTGAGGCATTACACCCGAATACTTGACTTGACTTGTTACGTCTACGACAAATTCTGGATACTCGACTCGTGTGTATTTACCTGGTTACATGTGTAACATACTTGCTGGCCAAATTTTCTTACTGTTACTTTACTTGTTCATTACTTGATAAATTGCTATATTTCTTGACTTTGCAAGTTATTTCTATCGTCATTCTTTATTTACTGCATTTCATATAAATTGGAAATCAATGGTTAATTACTTAAACCTGTTTGTGGTTATCTACTGAGCGCGTTTAGCTCACTCCTACTGTTTCCCCTCTTTCCAGGTGACGAACTTGTCAGGGATGGACTGGAGTGATATCGAGAGATAGTTTTAGTTTATTGAGTCAGTTTGTACCCGTAGAATTAATGAGAAATTGTTCTAGTTTGATTATTATATGGATGTAGTTGTTCTACCCATTGTACTCAATTTTTATCAATAAAACTCTGATTATTACTTTTCCAACCTTTAGTGCAATGGTTCGGAATTCTTTATTGCTCGCTTGCCTCTAACCGTACGTCCCGAGATTCCGCATCGGGGCGTGACACCCAAACACATGGGGATGGGCAAGAGTAAAACTTGGGATCAAGTTCATCTTATTTACCTAGGTTTATGAGTGTTACTCTTGCTAGAATTATATACTTGGAAGTTGTATTATGCCTATTAAGGCTTAAGAATATTGTAAAACTTTATTTCGATGAAATAAAAGTATCCTTTTCTACTTGTGTCCCATTATAGTTGGACCCTATTATATATGCTCTTGATCGACACGAATGTTTACGACTCGTCGCACCTTGATATTCTGCGCCGAGGAGTGATAGGAAGTTCTTGTTGGCCCAAACAGATCCATGTGCAGAAACTCATAGGGCATGGAATGGCAGTGGCTCACCTCTTGGCTTGAAAGATTTTCAGGTTTGTTTGCCTAGGGAACATGCTTCACAGACCTGAGTGTTCCTTTTGTAGGGGAGCTTGGGCAAACCTTTCACCATGCCATACTTGGCTAACTTGTGCAATGTGCTATAGCTAACATGGCCAAGTCTTCTGTGCCACAGCCACATGTCATTAGGCTGACAGATAAATAGCCAATGGTTTTCTTGTGGCCTTTGTCGCAGAGTTGGCTTATGCTAAGCAGATTGTGCTCAAGGCCTTCAACAAGCATGACATTTTCAATGCAATTGAAAGAAGTCTTACATATGGTTCCTGTGCCAATGACTGTTCCCTTGTCCTTGCCTCCAAACCTCACTTGACCTCATTCTTTCCTGATCAAATGAATGAATTTCTTCTTGTCTCCCGTCATATGCCTCGAGCAGCCGCTGTCCAAATACCATCAGTTGTGATAGGCTGCTAGGAATTCCTACATATAAGACATTAAGCAGAAGTTTTTGGAACCCAAACAAATTTGGGTCCACAATCATAGTTGAATGCATACAATAAGTTCTTTGGAATCCAGATTTTCTTAAAAGTCTTCAATTTTTGAAGGGACCAGCACTGGTTGCTGGTGTGTCCAAGACGGTTGCAAGCATGACAAACAGGTTTCATGAAATTCATGGAATGTAGATAAGACTGAGGTGTAGATCTTGCGTTTCCAGGTGTGTTGAATTGGGTATGGAAGGTACCCAAGGTTGGCTGGCTGTTGAACCTTCCTCTATCGTTGAACCAATTTTTCTGTTCAGACTCATAAAATGGCCTTCGTTGATGCATACCTCTGGTGCGTCGACCTGACTGGTTCTGGCATTGTCTCTGTGGACCAGAGCGTCAACCCTCTGGGCTTGATTGAGCCGTGGTGCATCGACCCGACTATCTTGGGCTTTGTGTTGTGACTTGTGCTTGCTTTGGTCTTAGGAAGATTCAGCCTTGATGGTTCTTCAACAATTAGTTTTCCTTTGCCTTTTTTAGGACAAAGCGAAATGGTCTTGAATTCAAAGGGCCTTTTTTCGGAGGGATTGAAGTCTAACCCTTGCTTTCTAAAATTAACCCGGGTACCTAAGATGGCATCTAGGTTGGACTTCCCTTGGGTCATTTTCTCTAGGACAGATTATTTGTCTTCCAGCTCCTTTTCAGCTTTTTCAAGGTTTATCTGTAATGCATCATTGACAGTTTTTACGACTTCATACTTTTCAAGATTAAGGTGATTTTCTTTCTCATATTCTTCACATTTAAAGCGAGCATGATTCAGCTGTGTTTTAAGGTCATCATTTTCTTCCTTTGAGCACTCCAGTTCTAAATGATGGGTTTTTAAATTTTCAACTTGTTTCTTCAGCTCTTCATTTTCAACTCTTAGTATCTCCAATTCCTTGTTAACAGGATTATCATGATCAAGCGCATTGATTTTCTTCTTTAGACGCTTGTTCTCCTTTTTGAAAACCTCATGTCCTTCAAATAAATCAGTGTATTCCTCTTCCCATTCCTCAACAGAAAAATGATCAAATAAGGTAGTTACCTGATTTTCTTCTTCCTCATTTCCATTTGTCATCAGGCAGAAGTCATCCTCATTTTTTGATGTTGAGGAGCTTTCATCCTCTTCCTCGCCGTCGCTCCAAGTGCAAACCATTGCCTTGGGCTTCTTTCCCTAGGCTTTCACCATCTTTTTGAGCATCTTTGGGCATTCTGCTTGCATATGCCCTGGTTTTCTTCATTGGTAACAAATGAGCTTGTCAGAATTTTTGGTTTGACCAGATTTAAAGTTGGAGATCTTCGTTACCTGACCTGTTCTCCTTTTCTTTTGGAATTTACCTATATTCCTTAAGAACTTCTTAAATTGTCTAGTGGGCAGGGCATGATCAGCTGAGCTTATTTCGGGGATGTCATCATCATCAACCTCATCAGAGCTATCGATGTTCTCAGAAACTTTGAGAGCCACAGTCTTCTTTGACTTGACGTCTACTTCACTTCTCCTCAGGTTGAGCTCATATGTCATGAGCGAGCCTATCAGTCCGTCAACTGTCAATACAGACAAGTCCTTGGAGTCCTCTATCACAGTGGCTTTAGTAGGCCATGTAGGGGTGAGAGATCTAAGGATTTTCCTAACAAGGTCACTTAGAGTGTATTCTTTTCCTAGAAGTTTTAAGCTGTTTGTTATTTGACGGAGTCTTGCATACATTTCAGAGATAGATTCGTCTGGTTTCCTTCTGAACATTTCGTAATCAGAAGCTAACATGTTGGCCTTGGTGGCCCTTACCTCCGATGTCCCCTCATAGATTAACTCAAGCCTGTCCCACATTTCTTTTGTAGATTTGCAAGTGGATACTCTTGAGTATTTTGTGGGGTGGATGGCACACTGCTTGATGTTCATGGCGCTCCAATTTGTTGTGGATTTCTTAACCTGTCTGGTGTCCAAGTGTCATCTACTTCTTGTAAAACAAAAGGCCCTTTACTCACAACACGTCACAACAAATGACCCTGGGCATGTAGAAAAACTTCCATTCGGTTCTTCCAATACAGATAATTTGTACCATCAAAGAATGGTGGTTTATTGATGGCCTGGACCTCAGCTATGTAGCTGCGAGGGACATTCCCATCAGATCTCCCTGGGTCGTTGGACCACATTTCTAGGGAACCCGCTCTGATACCAACTGTTAGGTGGTGTGAGAGGATCTAGAGGGGGGGGTGAATAGATCCGGCACCTAATTTTTTGATTCAAGAGAAAACCAACAAGAAACCGTAAGGCAATGTAATCAAGATTCTAGCATGGTTTTGTTTTAGTGCAGAAAGTCACAAGAAACACAATGCTGCGAAGAAACCCAATCAAGACAAAAACACCTGTGAAGGAGCCAGAAGAGATGGAGTGCACACAAATCACAACACTAGAGATTTTTAAGGTGGTTCGGCTGCTACCTAGCACGCCTACGTCCACCCCTCACCAACCTAGTGAGGCTTTCTGTTGACACAGCTTGACTGTTGATCCACAGCTTCAATGGAACCAATCCCTTACAATAGCTGAGCCTCACAACTTGGTACTACTGAGCCTTACAGCTTGCTACTGCTGATTCACAGCTTCACGACAGGGACGATGCCCCACACACGAAAGGATAGAGGTAAAAAGAGAAACTCAAAATTAAAACACAAATGCATGGAGGAACAATAAACTACTACATGATGAAAGAACTCAGCATGAACATCACTGAGAAAGACTCCTCCAGAGGCATCTTGGCTGGCTGACTGCCTGGCTGGCTACTCTCTTCTTTTCTTTCTTCTTTTAGGACTGCACTCTTTACTTTTCTCTCTTAGACTCTCACGTTCAAGCATTCTCTAGGCTTCTCAACAGCTCCAGCAGTAGCCCCATGCAAAGAGGAGGTGTCCAATTTATAGGCTCAAGCAGCAGCAATTTTCCCTTCAAGGTCCTGCTACTTGATTGGCTAGAGAAAATAAATAGTTCTTCAAATAAATCCAACCTACAGCATCTACTACCTCATTGGCTGGCAGCACCAAGGACGTCCTTCTATCCTGGAAGATCTGTTGGGCAGTATTTCTGATTGGTCAGATGCAAAAAGGCAGATAGCCTTGAAAGGGACCTTTCCCCCATTTGTAAACTATCAGCATCATTGACCAAAAGGGCTGCTATGGTAAGCAAATGATGACAAGGATAGTGGCTTGTCCTAGGAACCTTTTCGAAGCCTCAAAAATCATGTTTCCAGAGGTTTACGTCGGACTTCTTTACTCTCTGTATAGTTTTTGAAAACACAGAGTGGACTTGATTTTGTGAGATGAACCTTGAGCACGTCGACGCAGCTTTCCCCATGCGTCGACGCAGCTGTTGAAGGTGGCCTTGTAGATGGCTTATGGAAGACCCCCTGCATCGACGCCCTAAGAGCACAGAGTCGACGTAGCTGGCTGAGCTGCTCCCAAACAGAACGTGTGATGGAGGCATCACCCACGACTCCCTTTGGCTCGGGTCCACTTCTTCACACTCGGGAGCTGGTTGAGTTTGGGCCTCACTCTATAAAGGCCCCTTATCCATTTTGTAGCTTTCCTTTGAGTCATTTTGATGTATTTCCATTTTATTTGAGTCATTTCCCTTGGTCTAGCACTTATTTTTCTATGTTCTTGTATCATCATGCTGTCTAATGTGGCTATTGGGCCCCATTCGTTGGGCTAGGCCCATTAGCACTCCCACCCCCCCTTGGTTATTTGTAGTTGTTTATTTTGTCAGGGACTTATTGTAAAGAGTGGGTTGCCTATATATAGGACCCCACTCCTCTCATTTGAAGTTAATGAATGATCAAAATCCTTTTGAGTTAAGTCTACTCTTGTGTTCAATTTGGAGAGATTCCACTTAGTTAAGGGTGAGATGCCCTAGGGAGTGATTCCCTTACCCCCCTCCTCTCTCTCATCTCTCTCCTCCCCTAAGGGGTTCGCCCCCCTCTCTCTCTCCTCCCTTCCCCTTCAACTCCCAACCACCACCCACCTCCTTTAATGCCCTCCACTTCCCCATGGCCTCCTTTACTCCACCCCCCTAGTTCCTAGGTAGAAGTCTCCCCATTCCAACACCTTTCCCCACCTTCCAACCAAATCTTCCCCATTCCAATACAAGCATCCCACTTTCCCACATAATCCCCCACCTTCCAAGGCCATTTCAAAATTTGAAATCCCTTCCCTCCACTTGCCTAGGCCGCCCCCTTCCTTTACCCTCCCCCAAGCCAAGTTCACCCCCCTCCACTCCCCATTCTCTCACTCTCACATCCTCATCCTCCACCTCCACCTGCTAGCCCCCGCTCTCAGCCATTCTCCCCTCATTCTCCAACCCCTATAGCTCTCCACTCCACCCCACAAGAACCCCCATTCATCCTTAGGCCACCCCTTCACTTCCCCTCCACCAAAGAAGCCACCCCTCCCTCTCATTTCTTCTTGCAGATTGGAGCTGTGCAGACCAGCAAGTCAGCCCCTGTTGCAGCGTCGCCCACGGCTTCATCCTGGTGATCCTGAAGGCGTAGCCTACATTGCTGGAAAGGTCCCTCTGTCTTCTTCGCAGGAGAGGTGGAATCAACTCGTTCCGAGGTTGGGGCCAACCGTAGAAGCCGTTCTCCCACGACTGCGCAGAGAGGTCTTCATCCTGGACCAGAGCCTGAGAGATCATTCTGCCACGATGAATCCCACCGGATTCAGGCTGAAGCTCCTTCATCAAAGTTCTCCCTCTGCCAGTCCTCTTCCAAGATCAAGAAACAGAACCTTGTTTGGCTGCCGGAGGAAGGAGTTACGAATTTTCTCCCCCGAGCTCTCCAGTTCTGTCTCCTGCTGTCTACTCCGACCAGTGCCCACTCTTCAGGGTACACCAACCGCCCTCGACCTCTGAATGCAGCCCCGTCACCTCCTGCTGAAAGCTACTTCAACCACGAAGACAATGCCGCCGGTTCCATGCTGATCGGAGCTCGGGAGGGCGCACAGTGACCTCTGCAATTTGCTGTTCCAGTCCAGACTGAACCTGCGGCCAGACAGAGGAGTCTCCTTCCTGTTGCTGGTGCGGCCACCTCCGACCCTCTGAGCATCCCCAAAAATTCTGGAGTCTTTCCTATCAAGTCAGGAAGCTTTAGAAGGTGGTTTCACTCAATTCGGAGTCTGTACGAGTCCGAGGCAGCCGGCACAGAGACTTCCTGTCCAGAATTCAGACTGCAGCTGCAAGTTCCCTAATTTTCCATTTCTCTTCATTTCGGTCCGATATCCCCACCCCGCTTGGCCGGCTGAAGGCCCCACCCTACGTGGTGGTAGTTTTTGAATGTAAGACCTTAACCCCTACCCCAAGATCCCCCCTCCTGCGTGAGGTGTAGTTTTGTCATTGGTTTGGACAGGTCAAGCGACACCGCCGCGGCGTGTGGGGAACCACCGCCTCCCCGCTCGCCCTCGTCTCCGACCGGGACCGGTTTCTTCAAACCGGTCGAGTAAGTACCTCTTTCTTGCTCAATTAGTGTTGCTCTTTCAATATTTGATTCATGCGCCGCTGAATTTGTGAGGAGCGCCGGATCCTCAAGTCCACGACTTAAGAGTGATCGCCGTGGGATAGTGTGAACCGGTGCCCTTGTGCACTTTGTCGGCCCCAATTGAATTGGGCATCCACCCTTGGGGAGTCGATCCTTGGCCTTGCTGGCCCTCTACCAGCAAGGGCCCATTCCCATAATTCACTCTTGGCATCGCCAAGTCACTCCGGGTATAGAGTGCGACGGGAGAGCGGTGGCCCATTAAGGCCCATTTGAATGCTTAATTGTGCTTGTTTGCCTAAGTCCAAGGTCGTGTCACATCAACGTGGAAAAAGAGGAGTCAACTTCTGGGGTCGACACTTCAGTGAAGTGCTTGACGAAGGGCATGTTATGCGTTGACGCGGTGATGACCTTGCGTAGGCACAGCCTTCAGCTACAGGCTGTTTGTCACGGCTGTGAGATATTTGTCAGCCTTACTAGGTAATTTTCACCTTTAACGCTCATTTGTCAGCCTTAGGCATCTATTTGTCACCCTTATGACCTTTGAGCTGTCGCCACTACATTTCCTTAAGTCTTGCAAGTTTCATTTTAACTGGAGTTGACTCCAACATCATTTTGAGTCGACTTTCCTTCTATGGTTTCTCTGTTTTCAGCCTGCCCACATATTTTTCACCTTAACCAAGCTATTTGTTGGCCTTATCTTCTATTTGTCACCATTGGCTACCCCTTTGTCACCCTTAAGCACTGGGAGCCGTCGCCTTTAGCTATTTGCCACCGCTAATGGCCATTTGTCTCCGTTACTACCCATTTGTCACCCTTGTGACTGGGGTTGACTAAGATGACTCTTGCTGAGCCTGTGTTGACTGTGAGCTTGTGTTTGACTTGACTTTTGTTTACTTTGACTAGGTCAACTTTTAATGGTAATCAACTTGGCTTGTCTTGAGGTTGACTTTGACTTGACTTGGTCAATCTTGACTTGGTCAATCTTGACTTGGTCAATCTTCATTGGGTCACCCTTTGACTATAAACAACTTGGCTCATCTTGAGGAGGTTTGGCTGGGTTTGACTCCATTTCTATACGGAGTCAGTTTTGCTTCTATCTTCTTCATGCTTCTCAGCCTCATCAGCTATTTATCAGCGTTGCCTGTCTATTTTACACCGTTAAGGCCTCATTTGTCTGCCTTAACAAGTCATTTGTCTCCACTAGCCACTTTGAGCCGTCGCCCTATGCTTCTTTGAGTCTGCTTGAGAACCGTTGCCTTTTCCCTTCATGGTGACCTATTTGTCACCCTTAACTGACTATTCTTCACCCGTACGTAGAGGCCATTTGTTAGTGCTGTGGGCTATTTATCACCTCTAATCTCATCAGCTGGTGGGTGACTTGTGGTTGACTGGAGTTGACTCGAGAAGTATTTGGAGTCGACTCAAAACATCCTTTTCAGCTGAAATCACATGGCCTTCTTCTTGTACCATCTTCATACCTATCAAAGGAAGCTTCATGAGTTTCTAATTTGATAGTTCAATGACTCATAGTAATATATTATCAAAACACAATTTACGCAACATGCTCTTCTTCTACCAAGCCCGCTGAGCAAAAATCCTTACTAAGGGGAAGAATGAAAATACCATACTCATTTCCAAAGGACAAGACGCAAATTCTGTTCAAGTGGGCCTACAAATATAACAAGGTCATCCTCCCAGAGCTCAAAAGATCAAATGCCATCAAAAGAAAAGATGACCCTCGATTATGTCCCTATCATCAAAAGAGGGGGCATCTCATCGAGGACCACTATGTATTTAAAGACGTCATGGAGAACCTGATCAAAAATGGTGAATTGCAAAATAGGTAAATATAGGGTGGACCCACCTCGCCCCCACTAAATGCCCCTCTTTAAGACGGCGGCCAACATGGCCTTACTGTATCGACTGGAGCAGCACATCCTCTGAAGTGCATTTCGAGCTCCCTTAGTTGTGGCAAGAAGCCGAACAAAATAATGCAAGATGCCAAGCAAAATGCAAATGGTGCTCCGTTTCGGGGGCAAATACTGAGGATGAGAGAAGAAATATGCCCAAAGACAAAAAGAAAAGATGCTGCTTTGCTGCTCAATACGCTGTCGGCTTCACTCAAGCCGATCAATTTAAGAATGAAGTTTACCAATGTCGGGGCTGACCGGAAAATGATGAATATATGGAGGATAATCTATGACAAGTGTTCTCCTCGAATTAAAAGACCCAGCACAATCCAACCACTGCTCTACATATTCCAGCATATCATGAAGAATGTTCAACTCTCTCTTAGGGGGGATGCACTCTCGCCCTCTATAAGCCCCTCACAGGTCACTCCACGTGAGAGGGGGCAACTAAATAAACAATTGTCAAACAGGGCTAGTTCACCTGGGAGACACTCAGCAGCAAATTCCCTTCCCAAGGTCAATAGAAAAGCTATATACGCCTGACAAGAGGCAGGAATGAAAAGATATTCAACTGTAATCAAACTTTTAAGTGCCTCTGAGCACAGTAGAATTCTATTCCTCACTTGAGGGCCACCAAAAGAAAAGAAAGGAAAAAAATTGCTACCACTGTCCCCGCCCCGAGAGCTAGAAATAAAGAAAAGAAGATGGTGGAGTCTAGTGACCGGATATCCTCGCTACTATCTGTCTACATGACTTTTGGCAAAGAAAGCAAGCTATCCAATACAAAGAGGTACTCTGAGCAGCTCTTTTCCAGCCATCCACCCCGTCCTGGGGGCACAAAAAAGAAGAAGAAGGAAAATAATGAAATCTACAGTTATCTACCCCGACCTAGGGGCATAAAAAGAAAGAAGGAAGAGAATGAAATCTCCAGGTATCCACCCCAGCCTCGGGGCAAAAAAATGATGAAAATGACAATGATGAAATTATCCAGGCACGTCAAAGTCCTACCAGGAGCTGGACAACCCGCTGCGAATGTTGAACAGTTGAATTTCTAAAGATTTCAATCTCCTCACTCAGAAGACCCATCGACTGCATCTCATTCAATAAAGGAATGGGATTTCTCGCTCTCCGATAAGCTACTCTAGATGGTTTGATACCCAAATTTGGGCATCCTGCAAGAAAAGAATACCATGAAATGGGTGTAATACCTGTAGTCTCTTATACAAATGAAATCCCTACAACCAATGCATGGTGTACAACTAGGGGAGCATAGAACTACCAGCACCATCTCCGGAGCTGAAAAGACCCCACAATCACAACTACAGACACAAGCAAACCAAAGAACCAGCATATGGCGCAAGTTCTAGGAGCCTATCCTCGCAAAAGCTACAACATTCTGGGATATCCCTACAGAAGACAATGACATAGAGGGTAGCCGAGAATTCTATGCACGGCTGCTACTATCGGTCCCTCGTGGCGATGCTGACTCAAAAAGCGATCGCGCGGTAAACCCCCCGCTATCAAAGGATCCATACTGGACCAGCTTAAGTCACTCGAGATGACGCACTGGCCGAGCTGCAAAGCTTGTATCAATAGTCCCACCACCACAATAGCAAAGCGGTCTACTTCATTAATAGTCCCACCAGACAAAACGACATGCACTATGGGCTAGTTTGTACATGGAGGCATTGCTAAAAAAAAAAAAAAGAATGATGATGATAGTCAAAAATTTTTTTGATGATGATGAAATGATGAATAGAAAATGAATGAATGAAGAATGATGATCAACAAAAGAAGCAGACCACTTTTAGTGAGTACCAATCTTGGGACCCGCCAGCCAGCCATATTCCTCCCTTGGCTTAGACCTCACGTCTTTGTCAAGTTCGTTGACTTTGGCATTCTGTCGAGTCAACAGCTATATGTTGCCCTTGGCCTAGACCTCACGTCTTTGCCAAGTTGGTTGACTTCGGCATTTTGGCAAGTCAACAGCTATATTTTGCCATGGCCTAGACCTCACGTCTCTGCCAGGTTGGTTGACCTCGATGTACCATCGGGTCGACATCTAAGTCTACGTATTCTACCCTTGTTTTAGACCTTCAGACTAAGCAAGGTTGGTTGACCTCGAAGTATCGTCGAGTCGACGCCTATATTCTGCCCTAGTCCAGACCTCACGTCTCTACCAGGTTGGTTGACCTCGATGTATCGTCGAGTCAACGCCTATATTCTGCCCTAGTCTAGACCTCACATCTCTGCCAGGTTGGTTGACCTTGATGTATCATCAAGTCGATGCCTATATTCTGCCCTGGTCTAGACCTTACTTCTCTGCCAGGTTGGTGTTCGCGACCTTTTTTCTTTCATTTTGCCTTTTCGTTCGCGTATCGATCAACCAATTAACTAACTTGTAGTCAACTGACTGATTGACGATGCGGGCGTGCCAGTCACATGCGTGACGATTCTATTGTGCGCTCATTCTGACCCATGTCAGGCGAATGTGAGGTTCGGTCGGGACCAGCAGTCCGCCATACCATAAAGGCTATGGCGTTAATTACATCCCCCACGAGGAGGGAACACCTTTGATTAATTACCGAGATAGCGAGCTGTCGAAGCCGGATTAAAAAGAGCTACATGATGATCATGACGAAGACATGCAGGATGCATATGTTTATGGAATTATGGATCCTCGGTACATGGCGGAGGACGTGGTAATGAAGATATGATGACAATATAATTCGGGCTCGCTTGGCCCCTCCCTTATTCAATTTATTATCCATTATGATTTATTAACGCCAACCCCGAGGGACGAGGTCCACTCGGGGGGGCTAATAAGTGATTAAAGCAACAAGAGGCTTCAAAACCGGCGTGACCCTGCAATAGGTAGCTTATACGGCGCGACGAAACGTAGGTATAGAGGCTAATACGGCGCGAAGAAACGTAGGTATAGATGTTAATACGGCGCGGTGACCATGCGTGTTGAAACGGCGCGCAAGGGCTTGGGGGCGCGCCGGCTTAGGGCGCGCCGGAAAGGCGCAAAGGAAAAAAAGTTGGAAATGAGTCTAACGTTAATCCGGCGCGGGGGGGGTACCGCGCCGGATTAGGGCGCGCCGGCTAAGGCCGCGCCGTTCAACCCACTCTTTCTATGAATTTTGCAATTATTGAGTTTGTTAAGTTTTGGGTGAGGATTCTGAAGTTATTTGGGGCCAATTGCTTATTGAATTGAAGTCCAGAACCCCGAAGGACGGTGTGATTAAGCCAGTGCGAGGTTCCTACTCGAGCACCGGGATAATTGGGTCCAGAACGAGCGTTTCATTAAGGCTTATTTAATCTTAATCTGTCCAAAATTGGACAGCATCTCCCCTGGACCTGAAGAGTTGCAGGGGAGAAGCGGGGTCATGCTCACCTGTGGAACAAGCCCCTAAACCGCCGGTCTGCACAATGGCAGCCAGCAAACCCCAGTGGATGGAGTACCCCGAGGACTAGCCTGCTAGGGGCACCAAAATTCCGTAGGGGAAGAAACAGAGGGACGAAGCCGTTGACGGCGGGAGCAATACCCCGAGGACTAGCCTGCGAGGGGTGGACAACCCACGGTGTATGACTTATCCCTTAGAGGAACCGACCATTAGGGAGATGGAACTCCGAGGGCTAGCCTGCGAGGAGCACACATCCCCGGTCTCCGTTGGGTCCTGGACTGTTAGGGTCTAGCTCGTTGAACCAAGACCTTTTCGTTGCTATCTGCTGTGGGCTCAGGGAGAACATCTACCATCGGGAGGTAGGGTTCTTAGTTGCCTAGCAGTTCCGTGAAGCCACAGGGGCGTGTTCCCCTTCCCCAGATGATCGAGATAATGAGAAGGAAAACCCCGGAAACCATTCGGACGACCGTGATGCGTAGAGATAGTAAATGCATAGGTGAGGGAGGCCTATTACGAGGCATATGTTCGATCAGTTAGAGAGCATCGTTCAGGGGGTGAAACCCCACGCGTGGCGGAGAGAGGCACGCGCAGAAGCACGGCTCCGTCCGAGAAGAGAGGGGTATGCGAGAATCCTGAGATTAAACCGGAGAATATTCGGAGGGGAAACCCCGGGGAAGGGACGTTTCTGTAGCCCACGATGATTCAGGGCATGGTAGGAGATTCAGGGAAAGCGGAATCAGGGAATGATACGGAGAAAGCCTCACGCGCACGCATTGGCATACATAAGAGAGGGAAGACGAAGACCAATCATTCGACCCATTAAACCCAGCATTCAGCATGTATATATATATATATATATGTTACCATCCCAGAAACGGGAATGGCTCGGCATTTACATCATCAGACTATGGCACCAGCGCCATTATTCGATCGCCGTTCAACAATAACAGAAGCAGAGGACGCTCATAGCGCAATAACAGGGAAAGAGTAGCAGAGAAAATCGCGTAGAGGGGGGAGGAGAATCGACTCATATCATCGTCGCTCCTCCCCCTCTCGCTTACATTCGATGGATAGAAGTTTCAGAAGAGAAAACTGCGGAAAGCTGGGAAGGGATCAGCGCCCGCGCCCACCTGTTCCTGAAACAGGGTGTCGTAGAAGAAGAAGATGGCCGGCCGGTAGCTCCTCCGAAGGAACCCTCTCGAAAGCCCTCTCCCTCCTTTTTTTCTTTCTGTCTCTTCTGATCTTTTTCTTGATCTCTCTCTCTCTGTGTGGCCTCTTTTCTTCTTTTTTTCGCCTCTCTCTTTTCGTTGCTCTCGAACAGCCGTATATGTAGGGCATGAGTTAGAACGTTGAACCGGCGTGGGATTGGCGCGCCGGGGGAGCCTTCAAGGCTTATCGCGCCGGGATCGAAGCCATCATCAGGGTGATTTGCGCGCCGGTATAAGGGCTGGAGATGGGGGCGCGCCGGGATAAGGGTCGAAGTTAGGGGCGCGCCGGGATAAGGGTATTGAGTGAGGGGCGCGCCGGTTTAAGGCGCGCCGGGCTAATGTCCCTTGTACGCTTTTAAGCCGGTCGATGGACCCGGGGATAATTCCGGGGGCCATCGTGAACATGTACTCTGCGACTGCTCACTAAGACTTCGACGATATGATCTGTCGAAGCTCCTAGATTGGCGTACGGCCATTTTCCAGGTTCTGGATTGCTTTAGGCTGCTCGCACGGGTCTTCTGCGGGCATACGGCCTTCAGCTCTCTGACCCAAGTCGTTAGCCTGGCCTGGTTCGTTTCGAGGCTTCTCGGAAAGCGTGACAACACCAGGGATAGCTCCGCCCGAGCTGGGTGGTCCTTCGGCTGCTAATGGGCCCATCTTGGCAGGAAGCCGCACCTATGTCGGGTGATCGGGATCTTCTGCCGCCAGAGCTTTCGGTCCTCCATACTGGAGAGCCGGGGGAGCTCCTTCATCCTCGGGAGAACCTTCTCATTTGGTGGGGGACCACCGGATAGACCGTCGTCCTTGATCGGACAACGGATGTGGTGTATGCGGCATGACAGAGTCGATGCCGGTTCATTTGGCAGGCTTGGTCGCGCTGCCGGTTGGTTGTGAGCTTGTCCCGGCTCCCCTGAGGTGAAGTCCCCGTATCTATACGGAGCGACTCGAGGCTCTGGCAGCTTGAAGAGTCTTCAATATGTTGATCTTTATCGGCTTCCGTACTTCGGTGGGCCGGGTCATTCGTCCTTATGGCTTGGTCACCGACGATCATATTTTGAGTGCCAACAAATGCCCCCCAGACGTGGGTGTTGCGAGCAAGGCACGAGTGCAGCAAGGCCGACGGATGAATTTCATCCGGACTGACCCCTTCTTTGATTGGCGGGCGCCTGGGATGGCCCTTAATTTGGCACGGGCGTTAACCCGGCGCCGTTTAGATGTTAATACGGCGCGGGGTCAACACGGCACACCCTTGCCCTTTGGGATGTTAATCCTGCGCGGGCATGGCCCTTCGGCACGCTATCCCCCCTTTTCCTTGCTAACTTGGCGTGGCCTTGACGCCGTGGGGCTCTAATTCGGCGCGCCTTTTCCCCGGCGCGCCTTTTGCTATGGGGTTTTAATCCGGCGCGCTAAATAGCGTGCCAGTTTAGCGGAGGGGGGTCCTCCTCCATATAAGGCTTTCGCCTTTGTTTTTTCGTCTTCATCCCTCATTTGCTCAAATTTTTTCTCTCTCTTCCCTTTCTCCGGCGCCGAGAGCGGCGGTTTTTTCCTTCGGGTGAGTGGAGGTGCCGCCAATTTGGGTTTCAAAACCCTTTCGTTGGGCCTCGGGAGGCTTCTAGCAGGGCTTGCCCTCGGAGCTGTTTCCCCGGGTGTCCCTCTGGCCTCGGTGTAATGCCGATGGCTGTCTTTTAGGGACCGTTCCTCAGTGGACGCGTTCCCGCTTTTCTTCGGCAATTCCCCGTGCTGGGGAGACTCTGCCGAAATTTTGTCAGAAGTTTGCCTTTGATTAGCCATTTCCTGACGTTGTTTTTGTTTGATATGCTCTTTTCGCAGCTGTTATGGCATCCAGCTCTTCCTCTCGTGCCGTGGTGACATGGGAGAATGTTAATTCTCTCGACTGGGGTCACGGTCAGGTGGCCGTAGTTGCGGAGTCCTCAGATTCGGAGACGGACACCGTAGACACCGGTCGTCTCCTTATCCTCGGGGGCGACTCCTTTCATTATAATAGAGAGGACGTGATCAGGAAGGATCATCCCAAGGACAAACACCTGATGTCCCTTCTTCGGCGTTTCAACCTTCAGGGGAAGCGGGACGTGTTTGCCGTGCGGAAGGTCGAGCAGGCTCTGCTGGTGGAGAGAGACAGCTTGGCCGAATGCGTAACGCGGGGAAGACCCATCTATCTCCCTGGGGAGGTCAGGAAGTGGAGCGTTGTGCTGGGGCTGCAAGACCTGGCTCCGGCAGACGGACTGTTGACCAGAGCTCCTGAATTTGTGCCTGCTCGGTGGAATGACTCCGCGGGCAGAGTAGATCGGGAGAAGCCGATCTTTGGCCTATTCCTTGCCCCGTTGAGATGGGGATATAGAGATGAGTCATTCTTGCTGGACTGCTTGGCGATTCGCTTCAAGCACCAGATCTCCGTGGGATGGTTTGCTGAGTTGAAAGTCACAGACGCCCACGCATTCAGGCCCGGAGCAGTGGAATTCACAGATTATGTGCTGCATCATTATGCTCCTCTTTTGACCAGAGCTGGTGTTTATCACAGCGTATATGCTTCAAGGTATCGGTATCCGATTTCCCGAGGCTTGTGCTGCGGCATGATCGAGGTGTTTTGCCCCGAATACAACACCTTCTATACTTCAGAGGGGGAGACCTCTTTAGACTTGTGGAGTCTATCCCAGCTCAGCGGCCTGCCCATTGATGGAGAGCCGTATGAGGAAGTTTGTTGGCCCGACTGGTTGAAGGACCAGACCGACGGTGACGGTCGGTATATGGCGGGCTACGCCTATCGATATCTAATGAAGGCGTATCGCACCCTCTTTCATTCGTCGCACGACACGAGAGAAGCTCGAAAGCCGGGCGAGAAACGAAGAGTGCGGATGGGCGCTTGGCTTCAGTATTTCTTCCAGGGGAAGACCAAGTATGAAGATTTTCCTCCGATAGCACCGGTGGCCCAGAAGCGGAAGAAGAGGGTACGACGCCAGGCCGCTTCGTCATCTTCTTCGAGAGGAGGGCAGGGGGAAAACCCAAACCCTACTGGTGTTGATGCAGTGACTCACTGTGCTGCATATTTGGTTTATTGGCTTTGTTCCTTTGCTCTCCCTCAAGGTGACGAGAGCGTGATCAGGGCGGAAGCCATATATCCGGCCTGTCTTATGGCTTGGGGTACCAAGCTGTCTCTTTGCCCAGTGGCCCTGTGCCTCATTTACAAGATGTTGGGAGATTTGCACAAAACGCGCCTCCCCAGAAGCCTTCGGACGGTTGGTCCGTTACATTTCTTTAATGCTTGGGTCTGCACCCTGTTCCCGGAGGCAGCTCCTCGGGCATTACAAGCGGTTCCTCTGGTCCCGCGTATGATAGAGTTTGCAAGTGCCGAGCCATCATTGCTAATGGAGCAACTTTATGCTATTCGGGGTAAATTGACCCGTCTTCCCGTAGATTCGCCCGGGGTTCTTCATTTCTGGAGCTTAGCTGCTCACTCGAGCCCATTGACGAACAGGACGAGACAGTGCAAACTCTTTGAAACTGAGGAGTACATCCATCCGATTTCCCAGGCCAATTGTACCAGGCCTATTCTGGAGCCGGAGTTGGTTGATTGGGCACTGGCCATAAGGCCTAGTGTCCTCGTCTTTCGCAAGAGCGGCATTCTGTGGTTGGAGCCGTATTACCCGTTCCGTTTTAGTCGAACTTCGGCTACGACCAGCAGATTCCACATTCCTATTCGCAATTTGCACTGCCCAACAGGCACAGGGCCGGGCAAACGTCCAATGACGACGCCCGGATATGGTGGGACTTTTTCCATCGTCGCGAAGACGTTTCTTTCCGGGTGCCCGCCCCCGCACGGTTCCCTCGCGTCACGCCTGAATACATCAAGTGGTGGAACGCGCGGACGGGATTTTACAGGACCTCCCGGAGAGAGTGCTGGGCCGTGGCAGAGCACAGGTTCTTAGCTTCCCAACCGGAGCCGGTTCTTGATATTGATGCTTCTTATTTGAAGAAGTTGAAATCTTGGACTAATACGGATGTGAAGGCCTATCTAGAGGCCCGCAAACTCGTAAAAAGCCGCAGGACGAAAGTTGAGCTGAAGTTGCCCCCGATCAACAAGGATGACTATGTGAAGACCCTTCGGGGTTTATGCCGGGTGAGCAGTGAGAGGGTGATTCTCCAGCAACTCCCTTTGCCGGTAGAAGAGCCCATCGCGGCCGTGGCAGACTGGCGTCCCGAGGTAGACAGGTTGTATCCCTACCGGGCTTTCATTCGCAAAGAGGACAGGCGGGCTGATTTGTATGCCAACACCCCTTGGCTGTTCGCGCTCCTTCGGTCTCACGGCCTCTCGGTGGGTAGCCCCAGTGAAGCCATACTGGACCATCCTCTTCAGATCTCCTTCAAATATGCAGACAGGTGGGGGCTGGACCATCTGAGTCTGTATTACCTGCTATCCTCCCGTGGCCATGAGGACCTGGCACTGCTGGCTGAGCCGAGCGAAAAGATCGGGGATCTATGCTGGCTTATTCGCGAGGCGGCTTCGAGGGACAAGACGCCCTCGCTGTTTTATTGGCCTCTCTTCCCCTTTTATACGGGACCGGCAAGTACGTTCCATCTCTTCCTTCAGGCCCTTCGGCCAGCTTCTTCTTTTCATTGTGGTTGTGTCATTCTCACCCTTGTGCGTATGCAGTCCGACCGACTTCGGAGGAGACTCGGCACTTCAGGGAACTGATCATAAAGGCCCAAAAGCCGACATATTTTGAAGTTCCTGAGCCGGCGCCGACCACGACGCCACTGCCTCCTGGGGATTCGAGGAAGAGGACCAGGTCCCAACTGCGAGAGGCCGTCGGGAAGGCGAAAGCGGCGGTGACCCGGGTGACACGGGCGCGCCGGAAGAAAGCCGCAGAGAAGGAATCGGCAACCGTCCTTCCTCCCGTTGTATCTTTTGAAGAGTTTGAGGCTTCTCGCGCACAAGGGCCAGAGGCCGAAGGTAGGCTCTTCTTTTCTTCAAAGTGCATTAGCTTGTCTTGACTGCTTGGGGCGGCCCATGCTGACAGTCGCTGATACAGCTGCTGGGGTCGTCGGTCCCGAGGCGACGGTGGATGTAGAGGCTGGGGACGGGGCAGAGGAAATCCTTGCTGTTCCCATAGAAAGGGATCTGCCCTCCCCCACACCCCAGCGGGAGATGGAAGGTAATCCACAGTTTAGTTGCGATAGCAACGTAAATCTTTGTATCTTCAGTCGTCCTGACCCTGTTTTGCTGTGAATTTGTAGTCGATATACAACCATCATTGCTTCCGGGCTCGGAGAGCGTAGAGGAGGTGATCCCCTCGGGGCAGGGAGAACCCGCCCCTGAGGTATCATTTATTGCTGCCCCTGGTGCGGAGAGCACTGGGGGAGTTCCTGCCGAGGGTGATGCTCCTGCTGGCGAGGCTCCTGCTCCGACGGTGGAGCATCCCGAGAGAGCAGAGGGATCCTCTTCCTCTGAGCATGTAGACTATGGTGGCGGCTCCAGTGACGAGGAGTCACCGCTGCTTGATTTTGAGACCGACGATGCTGGGGTGTCCTCGGCCTACGAGAGCGACTATTTGACTTTCAGCCCGGCCCGGTTATCATGGGGCGGTCCTGTGCCGTCATTATCGCTTACGAGTGAGGGAGTTGGCGCTGGGGAAGCAGCTCTTAAAGAGTTAAGCTTAGTCCCGGCCGAGGTAAGGACCTATCCAGGGTCAATACTTGCCATGCTTCTTTCCTCCTCCTTTTAGCCAGGCTTTTTTTTAAGTGTGTACATCTGTGATGTAGACTGAGGCGGCGCTGCCAACTATGACGGTGCAGATACCACTCCCGGCCCTGGGAACAGGCCAGGCGACTTTCCCGTCCGTCCTGCGGCCCATCGCGTTGCGGTACCCAAAGGATCATGCAACAGCAATGGTCCCAGTTGGTCCTGGAGCGCTCGTGGAAGTTGATAGTCCAGCGATAGCCGGAGGTTCTCCATCAAGAGAGGCTGAACAGCAGTCGGTTCTGGAGAAGGATGACTCCGCTGAGGTAGAAGCCGGGGAGATTACTGAGGGACAGACGTCCCCGATTCTTGGGGTTCTTGTTGGACCCCCATTCCAGGAGACCGGTAAGGAGATTGTTGCTGTTGAGGCTCCAGCCACCGCACCTGTCGGCGCGGTTGTTCCGAGCGGTAGTGGGCTGCAGCTTATGCCGTCGTCATCTTCCGGGACGGCTGATGATATATGGGCCGCCGTGGATGGCAGAGTGGAGTTTGAACTGCCCGAGACGTCGCCACTTGGCCTTCAATCCTCGAGTGATGTCGTGTGGCAGTTCCTGGGGACCCTCCAGCAGGCCGTAACAGCCAGTAGGGATTTAACTTATGTTCAGCTGAGGGGGTTGATAGAGCATCTGTCCCGCTCGCTGCTGGCCCTTGGTTGTCCCATGGACGACTGGACTCCACGGGTGATCCTGCTCCTGAAGTATGTGAACCGGAGGGAGTTCTTGGGCCGGGAGGCAGCTGACCAGTTGGTGGCCATATCAATGGAGCGGGCTGAAAACAAGACGGCCCTCATTTCCCTGCAAGAGACCGCGGTGAGGGCGAGGGACGAAGCCAACGCCTCTCTACAACGCCGGAACTCCCTGACGGCCCGGATGACGGCATTGCGGGCCGAACTTTCCAGGATAGAGGCTGAACTTGAAGAAGTAGATCGCCTGGGGGTCCAAAAGGTTGAGGACGCTGAGATGGCCGAAGGACAAGCTGCTTCCCTGGAGGCGAAGCTATCCGAGCTGGAGGCCACCGAGTTTAGATTGCAAGAACTGATCCGCCATCCGTCCTTGGGTATTCCTGTGCTGGAGGACATCTTCCGACGCCCTTTGCCGTAATCTCTTTTCTTTATGTGCTCACTTTTAATGCACCTTATGTATCCCAGGGCATGGTCCATGTAATCATGCGCCCTCACTTCATAGTAATGAAAAATCTCCATCCTGATTTTGAATGAAAACTCCATCTTGTCATTGTGTTGTTTCCCTTTTTTTGTTTGCCCGTCGATTCTAGTTCGAGTGTATGAGTCATTAGGGCAGGAGAGCGCTCACGCCTTCAGGAAAGGGGTGAGGTGTTCACTCCACCGCGCCACGACTTTTCTCAAGACTAGAAACGGCTTATGCTGGTCGAGAGTTCGGGGAACTTAGGGGGGCATAGTGAAACTGGCGGATAAACGGTCATGCCGAGAGCGGCAAGAACCGAGAACGGGTAGCGACCGATCTTGCCGATGGTGACAAGGGTCGAAAGGGTAGACGGTCTTGCCGATGGTGACAAAAGCCGGATAGGTAGTGACCGATCTTGCCGATGGTGACAAGGGTCGAAAGGGTAGACGGTCTTGCCGATGGTGACAAAAACCGGATAGGTAATGACCGATCTTGCCGATGGTGACAAGGGTCGAAAGGGGTAGACGGTCTTGCCGATGGTGACAAAAACCGGATAGGTAGTGACCGATCTTGCCGATGGTGACAAGGGTCGAAAGGGTAGACGGTCTTGCCGATGGTGACAAAAACCGGACAGGTGGTGACCGATCTTGCCGATGGTGACAAGGGTCGAAAGGGTAGACGGTCTTGCCGATGGTGACAAAAACCGGACAGGTAGTGACCGATCTTGCCGATGGTGACAAGGGTCGAGAGGGTAGACGGTATTGCCGATGGTGACAAAAACCGGATAGGTAGTGACCGATCTTGCCGATGGTGACAAGGGTCGAAAGGGTAGACGGTCTTGCCGATGGTGACAAAAACCGGATAGGGTAGTGACCGATCTTGCCGATGGTGACAAGGGTCGAAAGGGTAGACGGTCTTGCCGATGGTGACAAAAATCGGATAGGGTGGTGACCGATCTTGCCGATGGTGACAAGGGTCGAAAGGGGTAGACGGTCTTGCCGATGGTGACAAAAACCGGATAGGTAATGACCGATCTTGCCGATGGTGACAAGGGTCGAAAGGGTATAGACACTAGACGTGTATAAGTGGGATATCGGATGAAGATCCTCGTCACGACCTTGAAAGTGGCCTTTTGGACGGCGGATGGTTCATCACTATTCATCATTCAAAAAAATTTATTCACATTACTGACCTAAGCGCCCTTTCGGGTTTTCGCCGAGGCCAGCCCCCTCTTGCTTTTGCCCGCGCGCCCTTTCGGGTTTTCACGCGGCGGGGTACCCGATTTTGCCTGTGACGCCCTTTCGGGTTTTCGCCACAGCTGGGTTATAGCCACTTTTGCACTTGACCTGATATAGGAGCAAGTCTGGCGGGGTATCTCTATTTTTAACCCCATTTCCTTTTTTTTGTTTTTTGAATTCGAGATTCAGAAGGACTGGACCGCGGGAACGCCGACCGTCCTTGTCGATGAGGACAAGGGTTGGTCTTAGGTTTATTTCGTCGACACTGGTTAAATGTCGAAGCAAGGAAGTGGTTTATTAACAAGGATGTAGGATCCAAGTTTGAGAGTAGAGGTTGACCGATCTTGCCGGTGATGGCGAGAGTCGAAAGGGGTTTATTTGTCGGCATATGTTACTGCCGAAACAAGGATGGGGTTGTCAACAGGGACGTAAGGTCCAATGTTGGGGGTAGAGATCGATCGATCTCGCTGATGATGACGAGGGTCGAAAAGGGTTTGTTCATCGACATGGGTTACATGCCGAAGCAAAGATGAGGTTATTAACAAGGACGTAAGGTCCAAGTTATGGACAGAGATCGACCGATCTCGCTGATGATGACGAGGGTCGAAAAGGGTTTGTTGAAGTATTCCCAGTGGGACTTTGATGATTGTCCCTTTCGGAGTTTTATTGGGTGGAGAATAGGAGAGGCATTTGGGAAATTACCACTTTACCGACTCAAGCGCCCTTTCGGGTTTTCGCCGAAGCCAGCCCCCTCTTGCTTTTGCCCGCGCGCCCTTTCGGGTTTTCACGCGGCGGGGTACCCAATTTTGCTTGCGACGCCCTTTCAGGTTTTCGCCACAGCCGGGTTATAGCCATTTTTGCACTTGTTCTGATATAGGAACAAGTCTGGCGGGGTATCTCTATTTTTAACCCCCTCTTTTTTTCTTTTCTTTTTTTTTATTTGGAATGCGATCCGAAAGAGGGTAGCTTGATCAGGGCGAGATGCCACTAACCAAGGAGAGGTAGCTTGATTAGGGTGGAAAACCGCCTAATCCAGGGAAAGTAGCTCGATTAGGGCGGAATGCCGCTAACCAAGGAAAAGTAGCTTGATTAGGGCGGGATGCCGCTATACCAAGGGAAGTAGCTCGATTAGGGCGGAATGCCGCTAACCAAGGAAAAGTAGTTCGATTAGGGCGGAATGCCGCTAACCAAGGAAAAGTAGTTCGATTAGGGCGGATGCCGCTAACCAAGGGAAGTAGCTCGATTAGGGCGGAATGCCGCTAACCAAGGAAAAGTAGTTCGATTAGGGCGGAATGCCGCTAACCAAGGAAAGGTAGCTCGTTAGGGCGGATGCCACTAACCAAGGAAAGGTAGCTCGATTAGGGCGGAATGCCGCTAACCAAGGAAGGTAGCTCGTTAGGGCGGATGCCACTAACCAAGGAAAGGTAGCTCGTTAGGGCGGAGTGCCACTAACCAAGGAAGGTAGCTCGATTAGGCGGAATGCCACTAACCAAGGAAAGGTAGCTCGTTAGGGCGGAGTGCCACTAACCAAGGAAAGGTAGCTGTTAGGGCGGAATGCCACTAACCAAGGAAAGGTAGCTCGTTAGGGCGGAGTGCCACTAACCAAGGAAAGTAGCTGATTAGGGCGGAGTGCCACTAACCAAGGAAAGGTAGCTCGATTAGGGCGGAGTGCCACTAACCAAGGAAAGTAGCTCGATTAGGGCGGAGTGCCACTAACCAAGGAAAGGTAGCTCGTTAGGGCGGAGTGCCACTAACCAAGGAAAAGTAGCTGTTAGGGCGGAGTGCCACTAACCAAGGAAAAGTAGCTTGATTAGGGCGGAGTGCCACTAACCAAGGAAAAGGTAGCTCGATTAGGGCGGAGTGCCACTAACCAAGTAAAGGGTATGTTCCGGCCGATCACTCGGGGTGTGTTGGCTGCGCCGCATGATACAGCTTAATGTGTTTTCCGTTGAGGGGAGAGAACTGGACGGCTCCTTTGTGGTCTACAAGGACGTAGGCACCCCCTTCATATACTCGGCGGACGATATACGGTCCGACCCAGTTTTCGACCAGCTTCCCTTTGGGGTTAGAGGCCATCACTTCTCTTCTTTTGACCATCACCAGGTCTCCTTTCTTGAACTCTCGACCCTTGACTAACTTGTCAAAAGCACGGGCCATGCGAGCTTGGTAGAGTTGGATGTTTTGTTGCGCCTGGAGGCGTTTTCCTTCGAGCTCAGCGAGCTCTTCCAATCTTCTTTCTGCGTTGGTCTGCTCACCACTGACTAATCCGTGCTGGATGGCAACTCGCAATGAAGGAACTTCGAGTTCAATCGGCACTACAGCTTCCGACCCATAGACAAGGGAGAAGGGTGAACAGCCGGTTGGGGTCTTGTAGACAGTACGATAGGCCCAAAGCGCTTCGTACATCCTTTCTTCCCAATCTTTTTTGTTAGACTTGACAGTCTTCGCCAATAGTGTGCACAAGGTTTTGTTAAAAGCCTCTGCTAGTCCGTTGGCTTGAGGGTTGTAGGGGGACGATGTCCTCCAGTCAATTTTGTATTTGTCAGCTAGCCGATAAACCTTCTGATTTCTGAAATGGCTGCCGTTATCAGAGATGATTCGGCTGGGGATCCCGAACCGGAATATTACATTCTGCCGGAAGAACCTTGCAACTAGTTCTCCGGTCACATCTCTTAGTGCTACTGCCTCCGCCCATCTGGAGAAGTAATCTGTAGCTGCTAAGATGTATCTGCATCCTGACGAAGATGCCGGCAGTGGCCCTACCACGTCCGTGCCCCACTGAGCAAACGGCCAACTTGGTAGAGTGGGATGTAGTGGCACCGGGGGTCTCCTCGCCACATTAGCATGTTCTTGACATTTCTGACAAGCCTTGGCAAACTTGCAGCAATCATTAAATATAGCGGGCCAGTAATAACCCAATTTCTTTATCTCTATCTTCATTTTCGGACCGGCCTGGTGTGCCCCGGCTGATCCTGCATGAACTTCTTGCATAACCCGCCCCGCTTCTGCTGAAGACAAGCAACGGAGTAGGACTTTCCTTCGAGCATCTGCCATAATTCGGAACAAGGTCCCGCTTCTCATCTCATAAGAATCCTTGATCCTCAGGAGCTTCATTCTTTGTTCCTTTTCTTTTGGAAGTTGCTGGTGTTGAAACCAGCGTAGGAGATGCTCTCGCCAGTCGGGCTGCTGAACCCCTTCGATGACTGCCACTTCCATCTCTTCTTCGTCGGCCAGAACCTCTGTTACGCTGGGGACCTGTCGGCGGTTGATCACTGTTATGTTTAGGCTTGTGTCTGGCGGGACCGCCAATGAACTGGCCAATTTAGCGAGGGCGTCTGCCTGAGCATTCCGGCCTCGATTGATGTGCTTAATGCTGATGAAGTAAAATTTCGACATCAGGCGAGCTGCCAACTGGTGATAGGGGAGGAGCTCTTGCTTTCGCACCTCGAACTCTCCTTCCAGCTGTTTTATAACTAGCATGGAGTCTCCGAATGCTTCCAGCATCTGAATTCCCATGGACAGAGCAATCTGCAACCCGATTATCAGGGCTTCATATTCTGCTTCATTGTTTGTGCATTGTTTGTTTATGGAGCAGGATGTATGCACCACTTCTCCTTCCGGGGACTTCAAGACTATGCCTGCCCCTGCTCTGACCCTGGATGACCCGGTAGCAGAGGTGTCGATTCTGGAAGCGCCATCAAAGTATAGCTGCCATGAGGAAGGCTGTACTTGGGCGGCTTCTAGGGTCTCATCCTCGGGAAGTTCCGGTTCCCACGGGCTTTCCCCGGGTATCGGATGTTCAGCAAAGAAGTCCGCAATAGCTTGACCTTTGATGGCTTTGCGCGGCACGTAGGAGACATCAAACTCCATAAGGATTACCGCCCATTTGCCTAGGCGGCCTTTGAGTGCCGGCTGGGACATAATATATTTCAGGGGATCCTCCTTGGACACCAAGCTGATTTCATGCGACAACATATAGTGCCGGAGCTTTTTGACTGCGAAGACTAGTGCCAGGCAGATCTTCTCAATATAAGTATATTTCTCTTCAGTTCTGACCAGTCTCCGACTGAGGTAATAGAGGGCTTGTTCTTTCCCTTCTTCATTATTCTGGGCTAGCATTGCCCCCAGAGAATTGTGTGTAGCTGCTATATACAGTATCAACGGCCGTCCTTTCACCGGCGCGCCCAATACTGGAGGAGTCTTCAGATAGTCTTTTAACTTGTCAAAGGCTGTCTGGCAATCTTCATCCCAATAGAAGGGGACATCTTTCATCATCAACTTGTGAAAAGGCTGGCATCGCCCTGACAAATTGGAAATGAAACGCCGGATGTAAGCCAAGCGGCCTTGTAGTGACCTCAGCTCGGAGATGTTCCTTGGTGGAGGTAACTCCTGAATCGCCTTGATCTTTGCGGGGTCTATCTCGATCCCCCGATATCGGACGACAAAGCCCAAGAATTTTCCGCTCGACACTCCGAACGCACATTTCATAGGATTCATTTTTAGCTCATGCTGCCTCAGCCTCTGAAAAACAATCCGGAGGTCTTGCAGGTGATCTTCTTTTCTTCTGGTTTTGACCACCAGGTCATCTATGTAGCACTCGACCTTGTGGTAGAGCAATTCATCAAAGATTTTGGTCATTGCGCGCTGATAGGTTGCGCCAGCATTCTTCAGTCCGAATGGCATTCTCTTGTAATGATAAATGCCTTTGGGAGTTCGGAAAGCAGTATGGACCCGGTCGTGCTCCGCAATCCAAATCTGATTGTAGCCGGACGACCCATCCATGAATGACAGGGCTTCATGGCCGGTTGTAGCATCGATCATGACCTCGGTTATTGGCACCGGGAAGTCATCTTTAGGGCAGGCTTTGTTTAGATCTCGGAAGTCGACACAAATCCGGATCTGTCCATTCTTCTTTTTTACGGGGACGATATTCGCCAGCCATGTGGTGTACTGATTTTCTTCAACAAATCCCACATCAATGAGCTTGTCAACTTCAGCACAGATTCGGGTGATGAGCTCTGGCCTCATACGCCGCGGTGGTTGCTTCACCGGCTCGGCTTCAGGGTTGATTGCCAGCTCATGTTGTGAGACAGCAGGGCTTAGACCTGGCATCTCTTTATAAGTCCAGGCGAAGCAATCCCGGTATTCTAGTAGTAGTTGAATGTACAGCTCCCGTTCTTCCGGGGATAGTTGGGCACTGAGGAAGGTAGGCCTAGGGTCCCCCTCATCTCCCAAGTTGACTTCTATTAGTTCATCGACTGTGGCCTGGCCTCCGTCTTCTATTTCCGGAGGTGCCGGCTGGAGGTCGACGAAGTCTGGAATACCATCTTGAGGGTCGAGCACTTCTACTTCCTCGTCAGACACTGCCAGAGCTTCCTGAGGTTTCTTGATCTCTTGTGCTAGCGGCTGGGTGGATTGTTCTATTAGAAGATCCATTGCCGTTGCAGCTCCTGAGGGTGAGAGAACAGCTTCAGTGCTTGTAGATGAGGTTGCAGCCATGACAGGCCGGTAGTTGTTTGCCGCCGGACTCGGACAGCATATTGGATTTGTAGCAGAAGTTGAGGGAGTCTCGCCTTCTGGGACAGTTGTATCTTCCACAGAAGTGGCCCTTTCTTTCATGGTAGCCGGCTCCCCTTGATTGGAGTTGACCAAGACCTCCCTGATTGGCAGAAAGGGTGTTGAAGTTGTCGTTAGTAGGACCCCTGTAGAGGGAGAGACTCCTACTTCTTGAATGTCCTCGGCTTCGCTGCTACCAGCCGTATCAAATTCGGCTTGAAAGGCCGCTTCCTCAGGACGGACCTGCTCCCAACATCGGCAGGAGATCAAGGTCTCCATTTGTTGATTCCCGGATAGGGCCAATTCAGCATGTTCGGCCTCCGCCGGATACTCATCAAAGGTTGCCCCCAGAGGGCTGTCTTCAGTTGGATAGAAGGTGGAGATGGTATCCACCTCGTACCG
Organism: Amorphophallus konjac; assembly: GCA_022559845.1. Classification (NCBI taxonomy): domain Eukaryota; kingdom Viridiplantae; phylum Streptophyta; class Magnoliopsida; order Alismatales; family Araceae; genus Amorphophallus; species Amorphophallus konjac. The sequence goes on from CM040117.1 coordinate 151,745,926, forward strand.
CCCACTGTAATAGTAGTCTTCCAGGGTGAAGCCCAGACCCGGATGTTGAGAGACACGTCTCATTTCTTTGTCCAGATTTACAGGATACCACATCTTCTGGAAAGCTTCCTTGCGTTTTTGAGGTTGATCGGGAGGGATGTGTTGCTTTTGAAACATCCTGGCCGTCCGATCAGTGGTAAATGCCAGGCCCTGAACAGGAACCCGCGGGTCGGCTAGATCCTCAGGGAGGCTGCAGTCTGTGTCTTCCTGAGTGGGATGCTCCTCAGCCGTATAGAACAAGCTGCTGGGCCCATCTTCTTGTGCCACCTCCCAGGCTTTGAAAGGTTCGACAGTGGGACCATCGAGGCCGGAGACTGGCTTGGTGAGGCCGGCCGGGACTCCGATGCGGTCGTGCTGTCGATCAACATGCACTTCCTTAGCTTTGGGGTATAATGCTGGGGGTGTCACCCTGCCGACATTTCCAGAAGCCGTGATGTGGGAAACCACCTTCGGCTTGACATATCCGCGCGGCGGTGGTGGATACCAACCGTCACCCGATCTATTCTTTGATGCCCCTACGGGGGCTTCAGTTTCAGAAACCTTCCGGGGAGACCCCGTATACAGATTGGCGTCCGCCAAGTGACATTCAAACACCTCGAACGGGTGGATGTCAGCAAATATCCTTTCCTCCTTCCCCTGGAGGCTGTATTTGATGCATTGGTGGAGCGTGGAGGGCACCACCATATTTTCGTGCAGCCATGGGCGGCCGAGCAGTGCTTTGTAGGAGGTGCGAGAGTCAATGACGTGAAACTGCACCGTTGTAGTGAAATCTGCCAGGGTCAGTGTGAACTCTGCCACTCCCATAGATACTTCACATTTTTGGTTGAAGCCAGCGATACGCATATCCCCGACTTTCTCGAGATGTACATTGAAGTGGTACCTCTCGTATATTCTATATGGCAAGATGTTGACTGCTGCACCAGGGTCAACCAGAATCCGGTTCAGTTCTCTTCCATTCAGATGTCCTTTCATATATAGCGGCCTGTTGTGACTGGCAGTAGGCAGTAGCATGTCTTCTGGAGAGAAGGTCATACTGGCTTCTGGTATAGCCTCAGCTATGCAGGTTTCAAACTGAGCAGGCGTCTGCAGAGCAGTAATGATTGCCTGTCGAGTTTCTTCACTCAAAGAGAGAATTTCCCAGATCGTAAAACGAGCAGGGAGCTTCTTGAGCAGCTTCATTATTCGGCTTCCAGCCCGGACATTGGAGAGCTTCATCTCCTCAACCCACCTGGGCTTAGGGAGGGTTTGATTTGTGGGTCCAGATGGCCCTGCTTTATCTTCCTCGGACTCGGCACCGTCTAGGCTGGCACCGACTGTCGGGTCTTCTTTATTAGCTGCTGTAGGGCAAGCCCCATCTGCATTTGCATCCTCAGTAGATTGCACTGGCCGAGGGTGACTGACCCCGGGTGTAGGGTTAGCCTCCTGACAAGGCTGCTTTCCCTTTGACATCTTCATAAATTCAAGGAATGAAGGGACTGTCTTGCCCCCAGTCTTGCTGTATAGACCTGACGGAGGAGGGATTTGTACTCCCTTAACTTCCGGCGGAGGTGTCTTGTAGGGTTGCTCCCCTCTGAACATAATGTTGTGATTGGGCGGCGGCTGGCGCCCCCATTTCCTGCCTGACCGAGTGGCATGTGCAGCAGTTGCGGCCTCGGCCTTGCCTCCCCCAGCATGGGGTGTGAAGCAAATTTCTTCTTCTTCCTCTTCTCCGGGTAGGTTGAAGAGTGCTGACAGGGTATTGCAGGAGACGACCTGTGTTTTATGGGCCCCAGCGGCCTTTCTCTTCTTTTTCTTTTGCTTTTTCTTCTTTTTGATTTCTGCAGGTGCTTGCCCCCAGAACAGGTTGCTCTCTTGAGGTGGTGCTGCTTCAGCTTCCTCCCCTTGCTTGAGTGAGAGTTGCTCCAGCTCTTGCCATGGGACGTGGTCCCGTACCAGCAGAGGTTTCAGTTCGGGCTGTACATATTCCTCTAGCCCTTCAATTAAGTGTTGCAGTCGAAGGACCCCAGGATTGGTTTCCTTGATTACTGGCAGCGGAGTTTGTCTCCTCCTGTTGGGTGTATATATTCTGACAGCTGTAGGTGAAGTGACCCATACGGGCGCTACCACTGGCGGAGCAGGCCGGGGTGTAACGCCACGGATATGTGCCCCCTCTTTTGGGCGGGGTGCCCTCTTCTTCTTGTGCTTCACAGGGATTTGCTGCCACCCCTGCTGTTCCTTCACGGGCTCCAGGAAATGGATTTCGTAGGTGCTCCGTGTGCTTGCTTCAGAGATCTCCTCGGGTAGTGCCTGATAGAGGGAGACCATGTTGACTGCCGCTCTTCGGGGAGGAGCTTCATGTGGCTGAGGAGGGTCTACTTTGTACTCTCCCAGCTCTATCTCATTCTTCTTCACCATCCCTTCGATGACGTCTTTGAAAACATAACAGTCTTCGATTGAATGTCCCAGCATTTGGTGATAGGGGCAGAATCTTGGACTGTCTTTTCTCTTCAGGTCCTCTGGTCTTCTCGGCTCAGGCAGAGTGACCATACTGTATTCCGTTACCCAGTCAAACAGGATCCGGGTCTTATCCTTAGGAAAGGAATAAGCCTTCTTCATTTTGTCCCTCAACGAAGGACCTTCTTTGTCATCTGGAGCTTTCGCAGGTTGCGGGGGAGCCGCTTTCTTGCCTTTCTCCTTCTGTTGTTCGAATGCCTTGATATCAAGCGCATTTGCTTCTTTAGGTGTGGGGCGCCGCTCCGCAGCCTTGCCTTTCTGGGCTACGCTGACAGCTGACGTCGGGACAGGTTTAGCTAGGAAAGCCTCTACCTCGGCCACCACATTATTCAGCCGGTCGAACGACCGTATTTCCATTCCGATCATTTTTTCCAGGACCTCCCTCCTGAGATTTTGTTTACATATTTGCACAGCGTCCTCCTGATGCGGGGGTCGCTTGCATCTCATTCCGAGGTTCCTCCACCTCTTGATGTAGTCAAGGGCGGTCTCATCTGCCCTTTGTTTTGTCGAATAGAGTTCGGCCACTGTGACTTCCCTCTCTGTGACATGGAATCTTTCTCTGAACTTCCTCTGCATATCTGACCAGTCATTGATTGACCCGGCCGAGAGGCTGGAGTACCATTCAAATGCGAGCCCCGTCAGCGAGGACCCGAAGAATTTCAGCAAATATGACTCGTCGGTGGACAGATCACCCATAACGGTCATATAATATGCAATATGTTCTTTTGGGGAACCTTTCCCGTTGAATTTGTCAAATTTGGGTGGCTTGTTGACTCCCGGGGGAAGTCGCTTAGCCGCATGGTGTTGCGGGTAGGGCACCCGATAGGCATCGAATGCGACGTAGTCGCCTTCGCTCTTCTCTGCGAGCTTCAGCTCGATCATCCTCTCCACCATCATCCGGTTCATGACCGTGGGGTCGACTGGCTCCGGATAGAAGTGTGCTGGCTGCAGGTACGGGGTGACCAGGGTGGTCGCCTGTGGAGGATGCAGCAGCGGGGGTGTTGGGTGCACCTGAGGAAGCACCGGAGGTAGCAGCGGCTGAGGCTGTGGTGGCCGCTGTTGTGCTGTCGTCACAGTTGGCTCTGACGGCTGGGGTAGTGTATAAAGTGGTGGAGGGTCGTCTCGACGAGCCGCTCCCCGGGATGATTCACCTTGGACTTCGGGTGGTTTGGAGGCCGATGAGTGTTCAGTTTTCTCCATCAGCTGTTTCTTCAGGGAATCTATTTCCCGTTGATATCTTTGCAGCAACATCAAGACTGATGGATCTATAGTGGTGGGGACACCTTCTGTTGTTTCCCCGGACGTACCCTCGGGCAGGATGTCGAGGAGTACGTCGTCTTCTTCTTCCGTCGTTACCACATTAGCGGTCAAGACGGGGGCTTTGTCATCCCAGTGGAGGTATAACTGGGGCTGTTTCTCTTTCATCCTTGTCAGAAGCCCTCTTGCTGCTTCTGTCCTGCGGGTAGCTGGTCCCGGCCGTACGGCCAACTGAGCCAGTTCTTGGGGGTCTTCAGGAAGCTCCCCATATCGGCTGGATACACCAGCCATGTTGCAAGTGAAAACCTGCATCCTCCTTCTTTGTCGATGGACCCTCCGCCTTGCTTGTTGCGGAAAGGTCAGCCTCTCGAACACAGAAATTCTTCTTCTTTCTTCCCGCTCGGGGGAGGTTTCATCGGCTTCGATCTCAAAGCCGTCATTGTGTCCATTGTCGTCGACCGACGACATCCTCATTATATCCTCCATTTCTTCTTCATCTGCCGTTGATGGGCAGTAATTTTCTTCAGTGGCGACTGTCTGCATCAGCCGCTGCTGTCCGAGCGAGGTGTTACCCAATCCTCGGAAATAGCTTCTGACCAGGCAGGCCATTTCTTCTCGACCCCGTTCTTGATGTAGCACGGGGGAAAGTGGTCGACCTCCAGCAGGAGGAATGTAGGCCAGTCGAGCTCTGTCGGCTGGTTGTTGGAACCTTCGCCCCGTGGCAGGGACGTTGGCTTGACGGGCCACAGCCCGGAAACTTCTGTGACGCGGAGGATCCGCAACCACCTCTTCTTCATTCATCGGGGACAAGCCCCTTTCTCTTCTCGCTCCCGCCTCGTCGTTCATAGGACGACGGCGGGTGGGCGTTGGATGGTAGGCAGGTTGGGTCCGCTTGGGAACCCACACCTGTTTGAATTTCCTCGGCCTGAGCGCCGGGTTTCCTTGGCCATGGTGGCCGGCTTCTTCTCTTTCTGCCCTCCTTCCAGCGAGAGCTTGATAGTTGTTGTAGACAGGAACGTTTGGGATGACGCGGTCTGGGGTCACCCGTGCCGTGCGCCCGTTGAGGAAGACACGCATGCCTCCCACCAGCATTGATTTTCCGGACTGAGAGACAGTTCCGGTGATCACAGCAGTGTTCTTGCGAGCCTGGCGACGCTGACGTCCTCCAGGGGGTTTGTTGATGACAGTGGGATGCATCCCACGTACAATGTGGTGCACCAGGCAGCTAGCGGCCGGGGCCGGATTCTTGAGCGAACCATCGCAGCAGGGAGCCTTCAGAGGCTCCATTTCCTTCACGGTTTCCTTGACGGGTTCCGTGGCTTCGACTTCCAGCATGTCGACAAAGGCCAACCCCAAGAAGTTGGGGAAGCCCACAGCAGGAGGAAAGCTACCAAATTCCATGGGCACCGCCAGGTACCCTTGCGCGTGTCTGGCGACGATCGCAGGACTGAAGCCGACGCCGGTTATCCCGTGAGTCGTCATTGTTTGCACTGAAATATCAAACAAGGCGATAATCAGTAGCCTTTGAGAGGGCTTCGAAGCCTGAATATCTCGGCAAAGAGATGAAAGGTGACACTAGTCCCACCGGGCGTGCCAGACTTGTTCGCGACCTTTTTTTCTTTCGTTTTACCTTTTCGTTCGCGTATCGATCAACCAATTAACTAACTTGTAGTCAACTGACTGATTGACGACGCGGGCGTGCCAGTCACATGCGTGACGATTCTATTGTGCGCTCATTCTGACCCATGTCGGGCGAATGTGAGGTTCGGTCGGGACCAGCAGTCCGCCATACCATAAAGGCTATGGCGTTAATTACATCCCCCACGAGGAGGGAACACCTTTGATTAATTGCCGAGATAGCGGGCTGTCGAAGCCGGATTAAAAAGAGCTACATGATGATCATGACGAAGACATGCAGGATGCATATGTTATGGAATTATGGATCCTCGGTACATGGCGGAGGACGTGGTAATGAAGATATGATGACAATATAATTCGGGCTCGCTTGGCCCCTCCCTTATTCAATTTATTATCCATTATGATTTATTAACGCCAACCCCGAGGGACGAGGTCCACTCGGGGGGGCTAATAAGCGATTAAAGCAACAAGAGGCTTCAAAACCGGCGTGACCCTGCAATAGGTAGCTTATACGGCGCGACGAAACGTAGGTATAGAGGCTAATACGGCGCGAAGAAACGTAGGTATAGATGTTAATACGGCGCGGTGACCATGCGTGTTGAAACGGCGCGCAAGGGCTTGGGGGCGCGCCGGCTTAGGGCGCGCCGGAAAGGCGCAAAGGAAAAAAAGTTGGAAATGAGTCTAACGTTAATCCGGCGCGGGGGGGTACCGCGCCGGATTAGGGCGCGCCGGCTAAGGCCGCGCCGTTCAACCCACTCTTTCTATGAATTTTGCAATTATTGAGTTTGTTAAGTTTCGGGTGAGGATTCTGAAGTTATTTGGGGCCAATTGCTTATTGAATTGAAGTCCAGAACCCCGAAGGACGGTGTGATTAAGCCAGTGCGAGGTTCCTACTCGAGCACCGGGATAATTGGGTCCAGAACGAGCGTTTCATTAAGGCTTATTTAATCTTAATCTGTCCAAAATTGGACAGCATCTCCCCTGGACCTGAAGAGTTGCAGGGGAGAAGCGGGGTCATGCTCACCTGTGGAACAAGCCCCTAAACCGCCGGTCTGCACAATGGCAGCCAGCAAACCCCAGTGGATGGAGTACCCCGAGGACTAGCCTGCTAGGGGCACCAAAATTCCGTAGGGGAAGAAACAGAGGGACGAAGCCGTTGACGGCGGGAGCAATACCCCGAGGACTAGCCTGCGAGGGGTGGACAACCCACGGTGTATGACTTATCCCTTAGAGGAACCGACCATTAGGGAGATGGAACTCGAGGGCTAGCCTGCGAGGAGCACACATCCCCGGTCTCCGTTGGGTCCTGGACTGTTAGGGTCTAGCTCGTTGAACCAAGACCTTTTCGTTGCTATCTGCTGTGGGCTCAGGGAGAACATCTACCATCGGGAGGTAGGGTTCTTAGTTGCCTAGCAGTTCCGTGAAGCCACAGGGGCGTGTTCCCCTTCCCCAGATGATCGAGATAATGAGAAGGAAAACCCCGAAACCATTCGGACGACCGTGATGCGTAGAGATAGTAAATGCATAGGTGAGGGAGGCCTATTACGAGGCATATGTTCGATCAGTTAGAGAGCATCGTTCAGGGGGTGAAACCCCACGCGTGGCGGAGAGAGGCACGCGCAGAAGCACGGCTCCGTCCGAGAAGAGAGGGGTATGCGAGAATCCTGAGATTAAACCGAGAATATTCGGAGGGGAAACCCCGGGGAAGGGACGTTTCTGTAGCCCACGATGATTCAGGGCATGGTAGGAGATTCAGGGAAAGCGGAATCAGGGAATGATACGGAGAAAGCCTCACGCGCACGCATTGGCATACATAAGAGAGGGAAGACGAAGACCAATCATTCGACCCATTAAACCCAGCATTCAGCATGTATATATATATATATATATGTTACCATCCCAGAAACGGGAATGGCTCGGCATTTACATCATCAGACTATGGCACCAGCGCCATTATTCGATCGCCGTTCAACAATAACAGAAGCAGAGGACGCTCATAGCGCAATAACAGGGAAAGAGTAGCAGAGAAAATCGCGTAGAGGGGGGAGGAGAATCGACTCATATCATCGTCGCTCCTCCCCCTCTCGCTTACATTCGATGGATAGAAGTTTCAGAAGAGAAAACTGCGGAAAGCCGGGAAGGGATCAGCGCCCGCGCCCACCTGTTCCTGAAACAGGGTGTCGTAGAAGAAGAAGATGGCCGGCCGGTAGCTCCTCCGAAGGAACCCTCTCGAAAGCCCTCTCCCTCCTTTTTTTCTTTCTGTCTCTTCTGATCTTTTTCTTGATCTCTCCCTCTCTGTGTGGCCTCTTTTCTTCTTTTTTTCGCCTCTTCTTTTCGTTGCTCTCGAACAGCCGTATATGTAGGGCATGAGTTAGAACGTTGAACCGGCGTGGGATTGGCGCGCCGGGGGAGCCTTCAAGGCTTATCGCGCCGGGATCGAAGCCATCATCAGGGTGATTTGCGCGCCGGTATAAGGGCTGGAGATGGGGGCGCGCCGGGATAAGGGTCGAAGTTAGGGGCGCGCCGGGATAAGGGTATTGAGTGAGGGGCGCGCCGGTTTAAGGCGCGCCGGGCTAATGTCCCTTGTACGCTTTTAAGCCGGTCGATGGACCCGGGGATAATTCCGGGGGCCATCGTGAACATGTACTCTGCGACTGCTCACTAAGACTTCGACGATATGATCTGTCGAAGCTCCTAGATTGGCGTACGGCCATTTTCCAGGTTCTGGATTGCTTTAGGCTGCTCGCACGGGTCTTCTGCGGGCATAAGGCCTTCAGCTCTCTGACCCAAGTCGTTAGCCTGGCCCGGTTCATTTCCGAGGCTTCTCGAAAGCGTGACAACACCAGGGATAGCTCCGCCCGAGCTGGGTGGTCCTTCGGCTGCTAATGGGCCCATCTTGGCAGGAAGCCGCACCTATGTCGGGTGATCGGGATCTTCTGCCGCCAGAGCTTTCGGTCCTCCATACTGGAGAGCCGGGGGAACTCCTTCATCCTCGGGAGAACCTTCTCATTTGGTGGGGGACCACCGGATAGACCGTCGTCCTTGATCGGACAACGGATGTGGTGTATGCGGCATGACAGAGTCGATGCCGGTTCATTTGGTAGGCTTGGTCACGCTGCCGGTTGGTTGTGAGCTTGTCCCGGCTCCCCTGAGGTGAAGTCCCCGTATCTATACGGAGCGACTCGAGGCTCTGGCAGCTTGAAGAGTCTTCAATATGTTGATCTTTATCGGCTTCCGTACTTCGGTGGGCCGGGTCATTCGTCCTTATGGCTTGGTCACCGACGATCATATTTTGAGTGGCAACAGTCGTGGAGGAGGCTGATTTTGAGGTGGAAGTCAGAATGGTTGTGGAGGGTTATTCATTTTGTGGAATGGCTGGGCATTGCAGGGAGTTTGTTGTGGCGGGGCTGTTTGGTTGGTTGGAGGGTTACGGAACGGTGCAGGATTGCCAACAGCGCCCACCTGCTTATTAGTTACTACACCCTCTATCGTTCCACCATTATTGACATTGGCATTAGCTCTCTTCCTCTTCATTCTTGGTTTTTATTCAAATATGTTCATTATTGGAGACTCTTTGAGTTGAGTTTATATATACCGTGCTCTTTCATACAACTTGTAGTGCCCCAGAAATTTTAAATAATTTTCTAGAAATTATAAAGGCCTAAATAAATTTATAAATGGTCTATTTGATTAAATAAGTCATTAAAAGGCCAAATAGTGTTGATCAATTAACCCAACCCACTTAATTAAAGTCTAAAAGGTTTTTAACTCAGGCCCATTAAGTTAGGACCATATTCTAGAAGGTATTTAAGCCTATCCACGGATATTAAGGATAAATACTAATAATATAAGATAATTATTTAGATAATTAATAAAAGAGTTTTTATAAATTGAAACTCTAAGCTACGATGACTGTAACGGTCTATCGTAAGACCGCCACAACCATGTAACGCATGAGCACTCGACCGTTACATTCCTGTTAGTTCCGTGAGTGGAAGAACTCATAAAAAGATTGACACTTTGAGATCTTATCCACTAGAGATCGACTTGGGAAGAGTTATAATAATACTAAGGACTCTTAGAGATTAGGATTTGATGAAATAAGGACTCTAAACTCGATCTAATCCTCAAACCCTAGCCTAAACTCTATAAATAGGGCATAGTTCTGAACTGTGCGATCCTTACTTTTTGGGCGTAAGGAAGCAAGGTAAGGAGTCATTATCTCAGGTAAGTTCTTTAGAATAATTTGTTTACAATACTTTAGACTAACTCCCCTCCGAATTTCACATCTTTAGGTCAAGAGGGCGTGGAGTTAGAGCCTAAAGAAGTTGCTGAAAAAGTCACAAGAGAAGGAAGGGATCTAGGGCAAGGTTCTCAACCAAATTCAGAGACTACAATCTAAGAGGTAGGTTATCTCATGAACGGTAAAAACAGCATGATAGGACTAAAAGCCCTCTGGTTCGATTGAATTCCATGCATTATATGTTAGTATTAGTGTGCTACAGGCCAATTTCGGGTCGGGTAGGCCTAATAGTTGTACGATCTTGTTCATTATTAATAAAGTGGTGTTTGAGCGTAAATATGCGATTGTGTTACTTTACGTTGTCCCTAGGATATGTGGCTGTAAAGTCAGCTCGAGATGGGATCTCGAACATGAGATTGACTTTACATGTACACATGCCTTAAACTGTTCCTGGTTGGAGGGTAATCACTCGGAGACTTTGATTACCTATTAAACCAGTACACATGATGTGTCAGTGACCAGTCTCATGGTCATTGGTGCGGGGCACCAACACATATGTGTAGGTGTATGTCCTTGGAGGATGTACACTGAACTGATCCGCTATTGGATCTTCAGATGGTTGATTATACCTAATGTCAACTGAAGATCTAACTGTCTCAGTAGCATCGTTGGTCCTTTGACCTGAGACATTGATCAGATCTTACACGAGGACTAGAATGGTTTAATTACTTAGCTAAGTGACTTTAACCATAAATCATGAGTTACCGAGTCATTAACCACTCCAGGATACGTGTGAAGATCATCAATGGTCAAGAAGGGATCGCTCACTGTCGGGTATATATCAGACAGTTAATGGGTCATGACATTGACGCTCCGTTAAATCCCTGGCCAGGGTCGTGTGAGTTCGTTTAGAACGGACGTCATACACTTTAAGGAGGTCATAGTCAAATGACACGATCATGGGGTTTGACAGAAACCATACCCTCGATCGTACCAGACTCATAGAAGGAGCGATGGATTATATCGATGCGGTAACTGTGGACTTACAGGTTCCAGACAGGCTGGTTTTAAACCCGGTGTCCTCTAGGATCACGCAGATTTGCTTGACCCAACGTGATCGAATGTTTGGAATGAATTAAACTATTATTCAGCTATAGTAGAAGCGAATAATATGTTTAATTTACATCTAATTGGGAATTAGAAGTTAATGGGCTTTAAACTAGAGTGACTATGGGCCTAGAGGATCACACACAATGGATTCTTGGGTGACGGATTATTGTTATACAAGTGTATGTATTAATTCATTTTAATTCCTTTTGGAAAGGAGTGTAAATGGAGCTTAATACATATGTATAATAGTGGATAGGATATATATATAATTTTGGTCTTTTGGAGTCCTTTCAGAAATGACCAAATCTCTATATATAGAATCCTACGTGAGTTCATTCGAACTCTCCTTCCAACCCCTTTAGCTAATCAAGCATTAGGCTTAAGGGAGAGGTTTAGCCTCCCCCCTTTCTCCCCCTTGCTCTCTCTCTCTCTAGAAGGTAATAGAGTCGGGGAAAGTTGTGCCGAGGAGGTACCGTCGCGCCGCAAGGGTCCGTGTGGATCTACTCTAGAGGCCGTACAACTGTGCGGCTCGATATTCTGCATCGGGCATCGCGGACAGCGTCGTTCCGCGCAAGGTGAAACATGCAACCCATAATTAGGGTCTTAGAAACACCGATTAGAGCACAGATTAAGCTTTCCATAACACCGGGATCGGGCAAATGAAATTTTTGTTATCCGCTGCGTCGTCCGTAGGTGCTGTGCGAAACCTTATAGTAGTATCAGAGCCAGGTTAACGCTCTAATCGGTGTTTTTATCATCGTATAGAACCATATTTGAAAGGGGATTAAATCTTCAATTATTATTTGTTGAAAGAGATCTAGGCGTCTCTGTTCTTCCTGGATGCTGGGCAACCAAGCAGTAATTTTTTTTTTGAAAAAAAAATAAATTTTTTTTTTTAAGGCCCGTTGGGGCGCACTGCGCCCTGGGCGCAGTGCGCCCTCTGCGTGCGCCGCGTGGGCGAGGCACGCGGCACCCGCGGTCAGCGCCCGTGGGCGCTGACCGCGGGGGCGGGCGGGCACGCCGCGTGGCGGGCAGCGCCCTCCACGCCGGCGCCGGCATGCGGGCGCGCCCGCCCACGCCTTCCGCGTGGGCGGCCGCGCCCAAATTTTTTTATTTTTATTTAACAAAAATTGTGTTTTTGCCCTTTTCTTTAATTTATTTTGCTCATATAAATAAATATATATATGGGATATATATATGGAAATGCACAGTAAATTGAATAGAATTTTATCGAGTAGGTTAATTGTATTATCTCGATGCTAAATGTCAAATGTTAAATTTTATTTTATCGTGTTGAATTTACTGAGGTGAGATAATTACTATTTACCTTGAGATAAAATGGTAATAATCGAAGTTACTTCAGTAAAATTTAAGTTTTTTGAATTTTTAATTATTAGATAATTAGAAAATTCAAATTTTAAATTTTATTGAAGATAAATGTAGAAAATTCAAATATTTGAATTTTAATTATTAGATAATTATTAAATTCAAATTTTGAATTTTAGAAAATTATTAATTGAAGATAATTGCATTATTATAAATTCACTTTCAAACAAAATTATTGGATAATTAGTTTGAATTTAAATTTAAATTATTGGCATGTTTAAATTTTGAATTTAAATTTGATTATTGGATAATTAAATTTAAATTTAAATTTAATTAATTATGTCAATTAGATGCCCCTGTAGAAAATGATGGTTCTTTACGTGTTTTACTTTATTTACCTTGTATTGGCCTACTTGTGTGTTTAATTTTAGTTAATCATGCTTTGATTTTTTAAATTAAACAAAGTTAGCCTATTTTTATTTGCACATCCCATTTTTAAATTCAAAAAGTAAGGATTATTTTCAGAAAATAACCCTTGATTGATTATATTTGAATGGGTTGGCAAGTGATCATGGACTTGGATTAATGTAATTAATTGGGGTCTGCGAACCTCCTTTCTCTCTCTGTTAAAATTCCAATGTACTTCTATCTTCCTCCATTGTTGTACTCGCCCTAAGGGCTGCTGGAATTTGAGTCACATGTAATTTAATTTTTCTGGCCTGCGTGCCGTGTAAAAGTTGTAATTAATGCGGCATCGGAGTTTGAAAGCGTGGAGCACACCCGACGAGGACGATCCAGCTGCTTCGGAAGCGGGCCGGATGTCTTAGTTACATTAGGGTTAAAGTCCATGATCACTTGCGTTTATTTTTGCATTGGATGCATTTATTTTGTGCAAACTACTAGGTACAGTAAATATATTGGATATATTTATATTACCACCTAGGGTGAGATCAAGATAAAATTAAATTCCATCGCGATTAAATTTTAGATCTGGTAAGCGTGGCTCTAGGAGTCATCGTGGCCCTCCATCATTATGGAGTGAATGAACGTCATCATTTCATATATTTGTTGTGCTTTCCACAAGGTCCATGACTTTGGGGGCGGGATTAAACTCCAAGGCTCGGCCTCAATGGGGTGAGGAATTGAACTCGGCTTTGTTGTGCTTTCCACAAGGGTCGGGTCATGAACTCATTGCTATGAAGTAATGATGGTTAGATCTAACCGAGAATATCCTTTGTTGTGCTTTCCACAAGGGGATGATTTCTCGGGGGCCGAATATCGGATATTGCATTAGATGCAAGTGCTTGTTGACTGCCCTTGAGATGATGTATGGTTTGTTGTGCTTTCCACAAGGTCATACATCAGTCTCGTTGAGATTCCGACCCACTAGGTTAATCTCGCTGATCTCCCGTTCTATATACTGAGGGTTATATAGTTCGATCGAAAAATAGTGGGACTAACTAAGATAAAAAATCACATCTAAGTTAGAATTTGAACACATGCTAAGTTGTCTTTTATTTCTTATCCAGATTATAATGTCGTCGTCTAACCCCCTCCGCGGCATCTTGGATGTAAATAGATTAACTGGACCGAACTACTCGGATTGGCTGCGTAATCTACGCATAGTCTTTACCGTCGAAAAGATTGCGTACGTGTTGGACACGGTTCATTCTGAGCCAGCTCCTGATGCCAATGAGGACGAGTTACTGGCTTATGCCAAGTGGTCTGAGGACTCCTCCCTTGCCCAATGTTACATGTTGGCCTCTATGGCTCCCGAGCTGCAGAGGCAATTCGAAAAGACTGATTGTAGAAGTATACTTCTCAATCTACGCCAGCTCTTCGGGGAGCAGGGTAGGATTGATAGGTATGACATCTCCAAAAGGCTTTTCAGGACACGGATATCTGAGGGTTCATCAGTACAGGCCCTGTACTGAAAATGATGGAGTGGATTGAAAGACTCAATGCATTGGGGTTCAAGTTAGATCTTGAACTATGCATTGATCTTATACTCCAGTCATTACCCGATTCCTTTTCTTCCTTCATCATAAACTTTAACATGAATAGAATTGATGCAACTCTCCCGGAGCTGCTCAATATGTTAAAGAGTGCTGAAGGAACCATGCAGAAAGATAAACCATCTTCGTCTATAATGATTGTTGGCCGGGCCAATAAGAAAAGGAAGGCCTCTCAAATATCCACCACGAGTAACAAAGGGAAGGGAAAGAAAAAGGCCACGGGTAAGCAACTTGCCAAAGTTGACAAAGGGAAGGGTAAGAAGAATGAAAAGGAAGATAAATATTTTCGATGCGGGGAAACTAGGCATTGGAAAAGGAATTACAAGGTAATTCTAAATGAAGGTATTTTTTTCATAGACCTTAATTTGTCATATATGGAATCCACATCATGGGTATTGGATACTGGATGTGCATCTCATATCTGTAATTCTGTGCAGGTGCTGGCAAATGGAAGGTGACTAGGCAAAAAGGAGATTGAACTCAGGATGGGCAATGGAGCTTTAGTTTTTGCCAAAGCTGTCGGGACTGCACACCTCAGTTTACCTTCAGGAGTCATTCTGGAGTTGAATGACTGTTATTATGTTCCTAATATTATTAAGAACATTATTTCAATCTCTGGTTTGTATAACATTGGATATACATTGGCTTTTAATAGCACTGGGTGCTCTATAATGAATAGTGGTTTGGTTATAGCCAATGGTTCATTAGTCAATGGTCTATATGTATTAGATACACATTCTGATGTTATGCAAGTTTCCAATGCTGATGAAGTGAATTCTACATATCTATGGTATTGCAGACTTGGTCATGTAGGTGAGAAGCGAGTCTCTCACTTACACTCAAATGGGTATTTGAATTCGTTCGAATACAAGCCATTTGATACATGTGAGTCGTGTCTCATGGGAAAAATGACCAAGGCTCCCTTTGGTGGACATGGTGAGAGGGCTGTTGACCTTCTCGAGCTCATACACTCGAATGTGTGTGGACCCATGTCCATAGAAGCAAAAGGAGGTTATCTCTATTTTATTTCTTTTATTGATGACTTCTCTAGATCTGGCCATGTGTATTTAATGAGACATATGTCACAAGCCTTTGAGAAGTTTAAGGAATACAAGAATGAAGTAGAGAAACAGACATGCAAAAGTATTAAGGCTCTTCGATCGGATCGAGGAGGTGAATACTTAAGCCGTGAATTCACTTCTTATCTTAAAGACCATGGAATAGTTTCTCAGTGGACTCCACCGTATACACCACAGCACAATGGTGTATCTGAAAGGAGAAACATGACCTTGTTAGACATGGTCCGATCCATGATGTCTATGTCAGGACTACCCTTGTCTCTTTGGGGCTATGCGTTAGAGACTGCGACTTATTTATTGAATAAGATATCAAGTAAATCAGTTCCTTCTATACCATATGAGATATGGAAGGGCAGGAAACTAAATTTTAATCACATTAAAATTTGGAGGTGTCCTGCTCATGTGAAGAAGAACGAGAGTGATAAACTTGAGTCGAGAACCGATAAGTGTAGGTTTGTGGGATATCCAAAGGAGACATTTGGATATTATTTCTATCACCCTTCTGAGCAAAGAGTTTTAGTGGCTAAGAGAGCTATATTTCTGGAAAGAGAATATCTACTACAAAAAAATAGTGGGAGCCAGATAGAATTGGACGAGGTCAAAGAACCACAACCCATAGACACAAACTCATTAGATGAGACAGTATCGGTTGATCCTATTCAAAGTGAAACACAGACACTACGGAGATCTGGTAGACTACCGAGAGAACCTGAGAGATATGTTGGACATGTCTCAGAGGGGTCCTCTAAGGTATGTATCGATGAGGATGATGATCCTCAGTAGTACCAGGAGGCGATCCGAAGTGTAGACTCCGAGAAATGGCAAGAGGCAATGGATTCAGAAATCCAGTCCATGTACACCAACAAAGTTTCGAACTTAGTTGATGTACCCGAAGGGAAGGTCCCTATCGGCTGCAAATGGATTTTCAAAAGGAAAATCGGTGCAGATAGACAGATTGACACATACAAGGGTAGACTAGTGGCGAAAGGATATCGTCAAAGGCAAGGCATTGACTATGACGAGACATTTTCGCCGGTAGCCATGGTTAAGTCAATCAGAATCCTCCTTGCCATTGCTGCATACCTGGATTATGAGATCTGACAAATGGATGTGAAGACAGCTTTTCTTAATAGAAATCTATCAGAAGAGGTGTACATGGTACAGCATGAAGGATTCACCACCAAGCTACATCCTAATAAGGTATGCAAACTTCAAAGATCCATTTATGGATTAAAACATGCATCTAGAAGCTGGAACTTAAGATTTGACGAGGCTGTCAAATCTTTCAACTTCATTCGGAATGAAGATGAGCCCTGTGTTTACAAGAAGGTCAGTGGGAGCTCTGTGACCTTCTTGGTCCTTTATGTTGATGACATCTTACTCATTGGGAATGATGTAGAGATGTTGACATCAACCAAGTCTTGGTTATCCAAGACTTTCTCCATGAAGGATTTGGGAGAAGTATCCTATGTGCTGGGCATAATGATCTATCGAGATAGATCTAAAAGGATGCTAGGATTATCCCAATCCATGTACATAGACACTATCCTCAAAAGGTTTCGGATGAAAAATTCCAAGAGAGGTCTCATTCCCATGAGACATGGAATTTGCCTATCCAAAGGGATGAGTCCTAAAACTTCTGAGGATGTGACACACATGAATAAGGTACCCTATGCTTCGGCGATAGGGTCAATCATGTATGCAATGCTATGTACACGGCCTGATGTTACCCATGCTTTAAGCATTGTCAGAAGATATCAGGTAAATCAAGGCGAAGAGCACTGGAAGACAGTAAAGGGTATCCTTAAGTACCTGCGAAGGGCTAAGTATCTTTTTCTACTTTATGGAGGAGAGGACCTACAGCTTAGAGCTTACACAGATTCTAATTTCCAATCAGATCCAGATGACTGTAAATCCATGTCTGGATTTGTATTCGTGTTGAATGGAGGGGAAGTCAGTTGGAGAAGCCGTCTGGATAAAGAAATTCATCTTGGAACTTGGCGTAGTTCCCGAGATAACAGCTCCCATCCCATTATTTCGTGATAATAATGGGGCCATCGCTCAGGTGAAGGAACCGAGATCTCACCAAAGGTCAAAGCATATTCTCAGGCGCTTTCACCTTATTCGGGAGATTGTTGATCGTGGAGATGTGGCGGTAGAGCGTGTGCCGTCAGAAGACAACATAGCAGATCCACTGACTAAGCCTTTGACACAGACTGTGTTTGAGCATCATCGGGATAAGATGGGCCTCAATGTTGTGGGCAATTGGCTATAGTTCAAGTGGGAGATTGTTAGTGTTGGTGTGCTACAGGCCAATTTCGGGTCGTGTAGGCCCAATAGTTGTACGATCTTGTTCATTATTAATAAAGTGGTGTTTGAGCGTAAATATACGATTGTGTTACTTTACATTGTCCCTAGGATATGTGGTTGTAAAGTCAGCTCGAGATGGGATCTCGAACATGAGATTGACTTTACATGTACACATGCCTTAAACTGTTCCTGGTTGGAGGGTAATCACTCGAGGACTTTGATTACCTATTAAACCAGTACACATGATGTGTCAATGACCAGTCTCATGGTCATTGGTGCGGGGCACCAATACATATGTGTAGGTGTATGTCCTTGGAGGATGTACACTGAACTGATCCGCTATTGGATCTTCAGATGGTTGATTATACCTAATGTCAACTGAAGATCCAACTGTCTCAGTAGTATCGTTGGTCCTTTGACCTGAGACATTGATCGGATCTTACACGAGCACTAGAATGGTTTAATTACTTAGCTAAGTGACTTTAACCATAAGTCATGAGTTACCGAGTCATTAAGCACTCTAGGATATGTGTGAAGATCATCAATGGTCAAGAAGGGATCGCTCACTATCGGGTATATATATCAGACAGTTAATGGGTCATGACATTGACGCTCCGTTAAATCCCTGGCCAGGGTCGTGTGAGTTCGTTTAGAACGGACGTCATACACTTTAAGGAGGTCATAGTCAAATGGCACGATTATGGGGTTTGACAGAAACCATACCCTCGATCGTACCAGACTCATAGAAGGAGCGAGGGATTATATCGATGCGGTAACTGTGGACTTACAGGTTCCAGACAGGCTGGTTTTAAACCCGGTGTCCTCTAGGATCACGTTGATTTGCTTGACCCAATGCGATCGAAGGTTTGGAATGAATTAAACTATTATTCAGCTCTAGTAGAAGCGAATAATATGTTAATTTACTTCTAATTGGGAATTAGAAGTTAATAAGCCTTAAACTAGAGTGACTATGGGCCTAGAGGATCACACATAATGGATTCTTGGGTGACGGATTATTGTTATACAAGTGTATGTATTAATTCCTTTTAATTCCTTTTGGAAAGGAGTGTAAATGGAGCTTAATACATATGTATAATAGTTGATAGGATATATATATAATTTTGATCTTTTGGAGCCCTTTCAGAAATGACCAAATCTCTATATATAGAATCCTACGTGAGTTCATTCGAACTCTCCTTCCAACCCCTTAAGCTAATCAAGCATTAGGCTTAAGGGAGAGGTTTAGCCTCCCCCCTTTCTCCCCCTTGCTCTCTCTCTCTCTCTCCAGAAGGTGATAGAGTCGGGGAAAGTTGTGCCGGGGAGGTATCGTCGCGTCGCAAGGGTCCGTGTGGATCTGCTCTAGAGGCCGTACAGCTGTGCGGCTCGATATTCTGCATCGGGCATCACGGACAGCGTCGTTCCGCGCAAGGTGAAACACGCAACCCGTAATTAGGGTCTTAGAAACACCGATTAGAGCACAGATTAAGCTTTCCATAACACCGGGATCGGGCAAATGAAATTTTTATTATCTGCTACGTCGCTCGTAGGTGCTGTGCGAAACCTTACATTATAGAGCATTGATTTCATGTTTTATTTGTTCTATGCACATCATGCACCTCTTAGCCAAATTAAGAAATTAAAACATGACTATTCATCTATTCATGATTGCCTATGCATGTAGATGGCCTTACTTCGTTAACATGACTAGAAACTCATCATGTTTTGATAAAAGATATGATATGAGTTGATCTCTTAGTTTCTATGATTGTTTTCTATTAACAGATACTGTAACGCACTAGGATAGGACCGTCACTTTCAAGTAACGGCCCTACGACAGACCGTTACACACTCTGTGGTATTTGAATTACACTGTTGATTCTAACGCGCTTGGATAGACGCGTTACATTCATGTAAGGGCTGGGTCCTGACCGTCACTTTCACTGTGACGCCCCATCTCCAGACCGTTATGTCCTGTGTTCTGTCAAACCTATGACTGAATACAACCTGCCAATCTTATTATGGTTAAAACCTAGTTGCCTAAGTTTTAAACCTAATCATGTGATTTTAAGGATATTTGATTATTCATGATAGGTATTGCATGTTTTGTCATCACTTCTACTTAAGTTATGTTAAACCAAATTCTATAGTTTTGTACTATAAAGTATGACTTTTTAAGATTGTATTGACGGAGTTTTTCTCATGATTTTTACATTGATTATACATATCTCTCTCTGTCAATAGAGTCAATTCTATAAGTACATGGCACATATTCCGGTATGTTGTCATTAGTTCACACTTTGCACTATAGGAACACAATCTTGGACATGAGGACCTCTCTATTGGATATTCCTTCCAATGGACTAGGAAATCATTGTTTCAAGGCCTCCGTAATTCTCCGCGAGCCTGGGATTCTCACTAGGACGCGGAGTTGGTTGTACCAATGAAAGCCCATTAATTAGAACACTCTATAGTGGTTTTGATTATTGAAATGTAACGGCCTTGAACTGGACCGTCAGGATCACGTAACGGCCCAGTGCCAGACCGTCACATTCCTCTGGGTCTATTTTTATCCTTCTAGACTCGGATCACTGTAATGGCCCATTACTGGCGCGTTACATAATGTAACGGCCCAGCCAATGACCGTTACATAGCTTGTTTATGTTAACCCAAGGTTTGACCAAGGGTTGATATTCCAATGATTCTAGACAAACCTTGATGATCTAGAACTTGTCATATTGCTTAAATTGATCTAAATGAAATGGAAGTTAAGGAAAATATCGTTATGCTGTCGATTTTTCTATGAGCATGACATTGTTTAAAGTCTATTTCTTGACTCCTACATTCTTACGTTGAAGCATTCATTCATTAATTTTCGTTATCATGGAATTATTGGAAGTGCTATATTCTTGGCCATACTTTACTGTTATATTGCGTGGAAGTAGCTTAATTTATAACTGAAGATGCGATCGAGCACTGATTGTGTTCAAGGGCTCTATGCTAGTCCCCTCGGCTGATTGCCGGAAACATACTATTTTATAAACCATGGGGTATGATGCTACTGGCGTCGCATTACGCTGGGAGTACTGTTTCTATAAATAAGTGAAGATCCACGGCACAACATGACATTCTTGCTTGATATTCCATAAAAATTCACGAAGCACTTGCTCTTAAGCAGAAGATGCTAAAGTGAGGAATATGTGGCTTGCTAGTACAATCTCGTTACATTCTTGTTCATGGAAGGCCAATATCATGTTCTTGTTATATTCTTGCTAGTTCATTCTTGATCATTCTATCTTACATGGTTATCTTGTTTCTATTGATTTGATCGCATGATTGATTCACATTCGCATGATTTTACCTTATTTCTTTAGAGCTAAAATGATAATTACCTAAATAGTGCCTTCATGTTGATGCGAAGATACCTACTGGGCAAGTGTGCTCATGACCTATTTTCCAATATTTTTCAGGAGATGGAAATAGTTCGGATTCGAATTCGGGCTATACTAGTAGCGGGTCCGAAAGCGAGTGAAAGTGTTATAAAGATGAGAGTGAAGACTTAGGAAGTTAAAGTGTCTAGATTGAGTCAATGTAATTTTCCTATTTCTTGAGTCTAGTAGAATGGAAATCAAATTAGTGATTGTATCTTGAATATTGATCATTTATGAAATAAAGTTGGAGTTTGAATATTATTGTGCAATTGCATTTATTTGGGTGATTGTCTTGCGCTCTGATTGATTCTTGCTTGCGAGAGGCTTACCATGCCGGATGTTCACGCTCCCCGAGCGAGTCTTCCACTGTAATTAAAGGCTCGGGGCGTGACACAACTCCTCTATAGTTGTAAGCTTATTCATTGCTAAAATGTGACTAAACTGGGAAGTAGCGTTAGACACAATTATTTTCACTTGTTCTTGTTTCGACAATGCATTTCCTAATCTCTCTGCCATAAATCTCCATCTGTCAGCATGCTGAATGAAGTCTTCCACCGGCTTCATCTTTTCAACAACCAAATCAGTTACAGACAACGAGGGGCCTACCCGGTCTCTATATTTTTGCAAGAACTTCTTTTGTACCATATCAAAATCACTAGCTTCGCTCAACTTCAAGGAATAGAACCATTCAAGCGCGGGGCCATCTAATGTGACGCGGTCGGCGTCGGAGGAAAGATCGACGGCAGCTCAAGGACACGAACAGGACTGGATAACCACTGCCTCGCACAGCTCGATCTCACACCGGACAGTCTCACGCCGGACGACACTCAAATCTCACAAGGGAGCTAAGAGGGAAGGGAAGCTAGAAGGGGCCAAGGCACCTACGTAGCTTGCAAACTTGTGATTCTTTCATTCATTCAAATGAAAAACCAACACATTAGCCCCCTTTATATAGGAAAGGCTGTAACAACCATACCCTTAAACTTTCTTAATAACATCTATGTCCTAGCCTAATAAAATAAAACTCAACAACCTCTTTTGACTTTGACACAATAAAATAAAATAGTTGGACTTTGGTGGTTTAATAATACAAATATCACCATAAAATAAAATACACACAATACACAAATACGTACACATACGTACTCAGGACACCAAGTCTTCAAATGAGTCTCCGAGCCATAAGCTCGGTGCAGTCGGGGCGGTGCGGCGTCGGCTCCGAGTAGTGGGTCCGGTAGTGGGCTCAGTGTCCCCACCAACCCTCCCGGGGGGGCTGGAACTCGACTTCGTAGAGTAAGGGGGGACACTACTCTGGTAGTGCTCCAGCAGGTCTGGATCGAGGCGCTAGAGATCTTCCCGACTGATCCAGGAGTCATCAGAAGGCGATCGGTCCCGCCAGCGGACAAGGTAGCGCTGGTACACTCGGCTCCGTGTAGCTGTCACCTGCTCATCCAGTATCCTCTCAATTTACTCACGCGGTGCTCTCTAGACTGTGGGACACACAAGGGTGCGCTCACTCTCAATGGGAGGAGAAGGCTCGAAAGGGTCACTGGGAATCGCTGTGGGTTCCTTGTAGGCCACTAGGTATACCACATTAAAAGTAGAACTAATCCCATATTCGGGAGTTAAGTCCACAATATAGGCATTGGAGCCAATCTTCCACATTATTGGGAAGGGACCATCACTACGGGTTTGTAACTTTTTAACGACTTCCGAGGGGAGTCGTTCGGGTCGAACCCGTACCATAACCATGTCACCTTCTTGAAATTCATGGTGACGCCTATGCGAATCAACTAATCATTTATATGTCTCGTTACTGAGGTTTATTTGCTTTCTAATGGACTCATGCAGACTTTTGACATGCTGTGTAAATTCCTCTGCGGACTTGGATGTTCTAGACTCGAGGGGAAGGGGAATGAGATCCACAGATTTCCTAGGTTTGTATCCATGCACGACCTCAAATGGACTCATACCTATGGACCTATTGACATAGCTATTGTATGCGAATTCGGCTCTGGGCAAGAGAAGATCCCAAGTGTCAGAATGATCCCCTACAAGACACTTCAATAGATTCCCTAAACTCCTATTGACGACCTCTGTTTGCCTATCAATTTGTGGGTGATAGGCAATGGAAAATTTAAGCTTAGTGCCAACTAGGTGCCAAAGTGTCTTCCAAAAGTAACTAGTGAACCAGACATCTCGGTCAGACACTATGATTTGGGGGAGACCATGCAGACGCATAACTTCAACAAAGAACAAGCGAGCTACTCTAGATGCATCAGATGTTTTAGAACATGCAATGAAGTGGGCCATCTTAGAGAACCTATCAACGACCACGAAGATGGAGTCATGTTTGTGAGCAGTACGAGGTAATCCAAGGTTGAAATCCATGCTCACATTAACCCACGGTCTATCAGGAATGGGGAGAGGAGTGTAGAGACTAGTATTCTGTTTGACCTGTTTGGCCATTGTGCACATCCTACACTGGGCAACAATCTTTGCCACATCTTTCTTCAAGCCAGGTCAATAAAAATGCTCCTCCACAGAATGGATAGTCTTGTTTCGTCCAAAGTGACCAGCAAGACTTCTAGCATGCATTTCCTAAATCAGAAAGTCCCGTACAGAAGTCCTCGGGACATAGAGTTGCTGTCCTCGAAAAAGAAAATCATCTTGGAGTAGATAGTCAGCAAATGCTGTCGAGGTTCTAGTGGACATGGTAGAATAGGCAGGGCCAAAATTGGGACACTCTCCATAGAGTTCCTTCATGCGGTCAAATCCAGTGACCTCTACCTGAACAATGGAAAGAAGGGAGACCCTTCGACTCAAGGCGTCGGCCACCTTATTTTATTTTCCAACCTTATGTTTTAGGACAAATGTGAAAGACTGGAGGAATTCTACCCATCGACCATGCCTTGGGTTTAAGCCCTTCTGAGAGCTAAGGAATTTTAGAGCCTCGTGGTCCAAGTATAGGACAAACTCTTGTGGCAAGAGATAGTGTCTCCTGTGTTTGAGGGCTTGGACCACGGCATAGAATTCCTTATCATAGGCGGAGTAATGAAGCTTTACATCAGAAAGCTTCTCACTAAAGTAAGCCACATGGTGGCTTTCCTGGCTAAGCACTCCTCCTATACCTACGCTTGAGACATCACAGGATATCTCAAAGACTTTGGAAAAGTCTGGCAGGCGGAGGATAAGGGCTTTGGTCATGAGCTCCTTTATGATAGAGAAAGCCTGGGAGGCGGCTTTGGTCCACTCAAAATTTCCCTTACAAATGCAATCCGTAATGAGTGCCATAATGGTGCTAAAACTCTTTATGAAGCGTCTGTAAAAAGTGGCTAGCCCATAAAAACTACGAACGTCATGGACGTTCTGGGGCTCAGGCCAGTCGACTAAGGCTTGGACCTTGGATTGGTCCACAGACACTCCATGACTCGAAACCACAAAGTCGAGGAAAGTGACCCGGTCTGTCATGAATTCACACTTCTTAAGATTGGCATACAGGGTTTCTCTCCTCAAAGTCTCGCAGACTTCACTCAAATGCTGGATGTGATCCTGAGGGTTGTGGCTGTAGATGAGAATGTCATCAAAGTAGATGACAACAAAGCAATCAATGAGAGGGCGAAGGACTTCCATCATAAATCTCATGAAAGTGCTGGGGACATTAGATAGCCCAAACGGCATGAAGAGCCATTCATATAGTCATTCTTTTGTCTTGAAGGCTGTCTTCCACTCATCCCTTGGTCGGATACGAACCTGGTGGTAGCCACTTTTCAAGTCAATTTTAGAAAAGATGGTGGCTCCACTCATCATGTCAAGCATGTCATCAAGATGGGGAATGGGAAATATATACTTGACAGTGATTTTGTTGATGGCGCGGCTGTCAACACACATCCGCCAGGTGCCATCTTTCTTTGGTGTGAGCAAGGCAGGAACAGTACATGTGCTCTTGCTCACCCTGAGAAAACCCTTTTGAATAAGGTCATCGACAATTCTTTGGAGCTCAGCATGCTCCTTGGGGTTTAGTCGATAATGAGAGAGGTTGGGTAGGGTGGACCCGGGGACAAGGTCAATGGCGTGTTGTACATCGCGCATGGGAGGGAGTATAGAGGGCAAGTCCTCAGGGAAGATGTTTTGGAAGTCCTGCAGGATTGCCTGGACTTCAGATGGGACTGAGACTTGGGACTCCTCAGGTGTGATGGTGACGACAACAGCCCAAACAGGGGCACCCTCAGCAACCTCTCTGTTTAGCTCTCGGACGCTGATGAAGTTAAGGTGCCTAACTAGGTCGTGAGCAACCTTAGAGGCCTTAGGAACGGGTGTGATAGGTGCAGGAGAAGAGGGAATGAGAAGTTTCCCTTCATTAGGAGTTCGGGGACTCTCCTTAACCTTGGGGGTTCCAGTGGGGGTGGAGATGGAACTCTTTCCTAGGGTCACCTTTGGGGGTGCCGGGTATAACTATATCTTCTTCCTATTATATGAGAAGGAACACTGATTGGACCGACCAAATGTAGTAAGATCTACATCATAGATCCATGGTCGTCCTAGAATGATGCTTCCGACCTTCATAGGCACCAAATCACATAAGATCTGTCCTTGGTAGGACTAGAATTGGATGAGAATGACATATGTAGTGGTGACTGGGATAGATGTGTTGTCAACCCAAGTCACGTTGTACGGTCTAGGATGGGGGTGGGTAGGTAGACCTAGACGGGAGATAAAGTCTGAAGAGACTGCATTGATATAGCTCCCGTTGTCAAAGATCACCTTGCAGGGTTGAGACTTCACCATGATGTAGGTTTGGAAGATGGATGTTCGACGCCAGTCGTCCTCCTGGGGGTGTGTTAAGATGCAACGAACTACACCCAATCTTCCATGGCTGGAACTTTTGATAATATCTCCCACTTGCATGTACTCGATATGCATGCTATCAAATCTTGCACCCATTTTCTCAAATCGGGCAATGAGGTCAGGATCGGCCATATATCTCTCATTGTCTTCTACTTCCTAAGGTGGAGGCTCCATAGACTGGGGGTCGGTGATGACCAAGGCTCGGGTGGGGCAATTGATGGCAACATGCCCTAGGTTATGGCACATAAAGCAGCGAATTCCCGAGATAGGGACTGGTTGGGAGGTGCTAGGGATGACTCCCTTTCCCTTGTCATCCCTTTTATCAGTTGGCGGAGTGTACTCCAGCCTGGGTACAGTAGCGGGTGTAGGTAAGGGGTTCTTTGTGAAAGGAACAGAAGGGACAACGGCCCGGAGTGGGGTAGCAGTAGGGACATAGGAAGTGGAGGGGCCAAGCCTCTCAGAGTAGCAGACCATGGGGTTTCGTGGTTCAGGTTGGCGGTAGGTGGGAATCCGAGGTGGGACCACCCTTTGAAATCGCTCGACATCTCGAGTATCTTGATAGGCATGCTTGAGGGTGTTAACCTCTCGTAGGAACAGCTCCCGCTATATGCTCTCGTGTAGGCCAGCCCTAAATCGCAAGAATGTGACATAGGCATCCTCCATGACTCGACTCCGAAGGAAGAATTCATCAAATTTGGCGATGTACTCGTCCACAGACTTTCCATCTTGGGTAAGTTTCTACCAGTGGTCTAAAAGATGCTGATGGTAGGAGAGTGGCAGATACTTCTCCCTTAGTTTCTCCATCATTTCTTCCTACGTGCTTATGGGCTCCTCTCGTCACCTTGCTAGGCACCAGTAGGTCTTGGCTTGACCTAGGAGCTTCATCTTGAAAAATCTCACCATTGTGGCAGAGGTCATGCGGTGATGCCAGTCAAAGTATTGATCCATCTTGGTCTCCCAATCAAGGTATGTGGCGGGGTTTAGGGACCCATCAAAGCTGGGAGCGTCGATCTTGACGTTCAGTAAGATGATCTCCTCATCGTCGTGGTCTCTCCCTCGAGACACACGATCCTCTTGCTCTCGACCTTGAGGAGCCTGATTCTGGCGGGCTTGGTCTGTCACACCCGCAGATTTTGTAGCGGAAAAAATTGAGAACGTGAATAGTCGGCTAGTACGTCTTGAGCAAGCAATATAATCAGAGCGCAAGACAATCACATAAAAGTAATTGCACACGTAAGCTTTCCAAACTTCACTTTATTCCATAACAATAATAATATCAAAGTACATAAGAGCTTTGACTTTCTTTACTAGACTCAAAAAAATAAAGATTACATCATAACTCGACTAGACACTTGATAACTAAGGCTTCTCTCGTTCATATGTCCTTCAATCACTCTCAGACCCGTTACTTGTATAATCCGAATCAGATTCATCCGTACTTCCTGAAACATTGAGAAAGTAGGTAATGAGCACACTTGCCTAGTAGGTATCTTCGTATGAACATGAAGGCAAATTTAAGTAATTATCATTTTTTCTCAAGAGAAATAAGATAAATCAAGCAGATACGGTGAAACATGTGAATAAAATCAAAGTAACAAGATATGACCAAGTCCGAGATATGAAAATATGATTGATCAAGTATATAACAAGAATGTCAATTTAGCCTTTCCATGAACAAGAATGTAACTAGAATGTACTTTTCATAACCATGAAGGCTATGCACTAGAAAGTCATGTAATAAGCAAGAAAGTATTGTTCACTTAGTAACAAATACTTCGTGAATTTACGTGGATCTTTTATCTATGACTCGTGGATTTTCACTTATTTATAAAAAAAGTACTCCCAGCGCAATACGACGCTAGTAGCATCATACCCTATGGTTTATAGTATATTTTCGACAATTAGCCGAGGGGACTAGCATATAGCCCTTGAACACAATCAGTGCTCGAACTGCATCTTCAAGTATAAATCAAGCTACTTCCACGATTATAACAATAATGTGGCCAATAATGTACATGTTCAACAATAGTTCCATGTAACCAAGGTATAGAACGTACCAATATTTGATCATGAGAATTCAAAAAATGCATTTAATAACTAGGTCATGCTATGGAAAGAATTTGGTAGCATAACGGTACATTCTTTAGGTTTCATAATTCAAGCTTAACTTGGTTGAACATGATTTAGGCTCCAGACAATCTTAAGACCATCTAGGAACTCAAGAAAACCAACCCCAAAGGTCAAACCTCGGGTTAGACACAATCAGGAACCAAGCGGTCTAGTGCAGGACCGTTCGATAAAAGTGCTTTCTAGACAATTGGGTTTAATGGTACAACCAGCTCGGTGTCTTAGTGGGAATCCCAGGCTCACGGAGTCTTATGGAGGTCTTGAAACAAGATTTTCTAGTCCGCTGGAAGGAATATCCAATGGAGAGGTTATCAAGTCCAAGATTGTGTACTTAATGTGCAAAGGTGTAACTAATGACAACATACCGGGATATGTGCCACGTACTTAAGAAAATGACTCTAGAAGAGAAAAGATTGTGACAAATGAATGATCAAGTTAAATCATGAATCATCTATCATTTGAAATACGTCTTTATTACAAGAGTATATGATTTTGGTCATGAATTTAACATAAGTATAAAAATAAGTTCCAAGTATATAAAGATCATGAAACCTATTATGATGAACAATAAATATAACTAAGTATATGAAACTAGTGTTAAAACCAGGAATAAAACTTAGTTAACTAGGCTTATCATATAATAATTATGGCTAATCTGTAATATGTTTCGGGTTAATAATATTAGAGAAATCAGAAAACGAAAATGGTCTAGTGGAGGACTGTTTCATCATGGTTAGCGGTCTATCGTATGATCGCTAGAGTTTCTGGCGGTCTACAAGAAGACCATTTCCTCCTGTATTACATAAACTCAAATAATAATGATAGAAAATACTAATCTAAGGCATATCATGTCTGGAAATCAACATATATAAACTCTATAGCATGATAGAATAAGTATAAGCCAACAATATGCATAGGTTCATGTAATTAACAAGAGATTTTCCCTTTTTATTTCATTAAGGCTAGTTCATGCATGAATACTATACTAGATGCATAGTCCTAATGAAAACGTAAAATTCTCAATGTACAATGCATGATAATGAATAAAATCAGAGGGTTTTTATTCCTAACTTCGAGTTTAAGCCATTCATGAGATAACCTACCTCTGATCTTCTCCCAAAACTTGGAATTTCTGACTGGAAGTAAACCGTAGTTCTGCACGTCCTGTGCTAAAACTGCAACTTCACCCTCCTGTATCTTCTGATTTTCTTGACCTAAGGACGTAAAATTTCGAGGGTAAGAAGAGGGTACTAAAAAGAACAATTTCTTCTAAAGAACCTCTATCTAATTATCTGGTTTGGGGCTTTTATTTTCCTGATCTTCACTGGGCCATTGCACAAATTCCTGGGTTATTGGTGTAGGATCAGTAACTTTGGAAGCCTCTAACTCCTTGTAGACTTTATCTCCTAGAATGAAATTTTGAGGAGAGTTAGACCTGAGTATTGTGAATAAAAGATTCTAAAAAACCTACATGAAATAAAACCTCCTTACCTCAGTTCCACGTGAGCCAAATGTAAGGGTCGCGCAAGGTGGTTCTGGGGTCTATTTATAGGTTTTAGCTAGGTTTCATAGATTTGAACGAACTTAGAGTCCTAATTAGGTCTTCAATTCGATCCTCAACCCTTCTAGACTTATCTAATCAGTAGATAGCATCGATCCTAGGTAATTTGGATGCCCAAGTTCCAAGCTTTTCACGTTCTCTTCCTTTCACATAATCTACAGAGCCTAGCGGTCTAATGCTAGACCGATTTCCACTGCCATGCGGTCTTGCGATAGACCGTTTTCTATCCTGGGCGTCGAATTTGAACTGTTTCAAACTCTTCCCCTTATTATCTTTTTATTTATCCTATTTATCCACTTAAATTCTAAAATTAAGCTTCTAGAATATGGGCCAACTCTTTTGGGCTTGGGTTTTAGGTCCTTTGGGTTCAATTAAATGGGCCTAATCTATTTATTAGTAGAAGGGCTTTTCTTAATGAGACTTAATTAATAGTAATTCGTTTAATAGCTCTTTTAAAATGTTTAATAATTCTATTTAAATTTAAAAATTTTTCTAGAAAATTCTTGGGCGTTACACCCTCCCCCAATTAAGAGAATTTGATCCCTAAATTCAATACATGGATTTATGGAGAGTGTGCTTACATTCAAATATCTCTGAAAATCTTTTGCGCATGGCTTCTTCAGTTTCCCATGTTGTTTCATGTGGACATGACTTGGTCCATTGGATCTTGACAATTGGAATAGTTTTATTCCGAAGTTGACGTACTTCTTGTTCAATGATCTTGACTGGCTTTTGCTCGTATGTCAAGTCCTTTTTAATTTCCAGGTTGTCGTAAGTGATGACATGGAATGGATCAGGTACATACTTCTTGAGCATTGAGACGTGAAATACATAATGAACTCCTGCTAATTGAGGGGGTAAAGCTATTCGATACGTGACTTCCCCAATCATGTCGTGAATTTTGAAGGGGCCAATGAATCTTGAAGTAAGCTTGCCTTTGATACCGAATCTTCGAATACCTCGGCCTGGAGAAACCTTAAGGAATACATGGTCTCCTCCTTGAAATTCCAGGTCGCGCCTTCGATTATCCGCATATGATTTCTGCCTGTCTTTAGCCATCTGGAGTCTCTCCTGAATAAGCTTTATCTTCTCGGTAGTATCCCTAATGATGTCGGGACTGAGAAATTGCCTTTCTCCTACTTCATTCTAGCAAATATGTGAACGGCAGCTTCTTCCATACAGAGCCTCGAATGGTGCCATTTGTATACTAGCTTGGTAGCTATTATTGTATGAAAATTTCACTAGAGGCAAGTGATCGTGCCAACTTCCTCCAAAGTCAATAGCACAAGCCCTGAGCATATCTTCTACCACTTGATTTGTCCTTTCAGTTTGACCATCAATTTTTGGATGGAACACAGTGCTAAAATTAAGTCGGGTTCCTAATGAATGTTGAAGACCTTTCCAGAATTGTTATGTGAACTGAGGATCTCGGTCGGATATAATGGTGACGGGGACACCATGTAGTTTGATAATCTCCTTCATGTATAATGCTGTTAGTACATCCACATACCATCGACTTTTAATTAGTAGAAAATATGCAGATTTAATCAATCGGTCTATGATCACCCATATACCATCATGTCCTCCTCTGGTCTTAGGTAAACCCATGATAAAATCCATCCCTATACTTTTCCATTTCCACTCGGGAATATTCAAGGGGTGTAATTTTCCAGCGGATTTTAAATGTTCTGCTTTTACTTGTTGACAAGTGAGACATCGGGACACAAAATCTGCTACTTCTCTTTTCATATTGGGCCACCAAAAGTTTCTTTTCAAATCTTGATATATCTTAGTAGCACTAGGGTGAATAGCATACTTTGATTTGTGAGCTTCTTCCATGATCAATTTCTTAGTGTCATCATATTCATCTATCATTTGAAATAGAAAATTTTGGTCTTTGATAAATATTTTCCTTAATCTCCATCAATGTAAGGTCGTTTTCTTACAATTTGACTATATCTTCATTCAATGTAGGTTGAGACCTTATATTGGCAATCATACCTCCTTCTCCTTCTCTGTCAATATCAAGATTTAAGTGAGAAAAATCTTCAATAAGATAAGTTATACCTTTTCTGAGACTTGCTAGAGTTGCCATTGGTTTCCTGCTAAGAGCGTCAGCTACTGCATTTGCTTTCCCTGGATGATATTGGATAGTAAAGTCGAAGTCCTTGAGATACTCCAACCATCTGCGTTGTCGCATGTTCAATTCCTTCTGGGTAAGGAGGTATTTCAGACTTTTGTGGTCCGAAAATATAGTGAATTTCTCCCCATAAAGGTAATGCCGCCAAATCTTTAATGCGAATATAACCACAGCTAGTTCCAGATCATGCACAATGTAATTTTCTTCATGACGCTTCAACTGTCTTGATGAATAGCAAATCACCTTTCCATTTTGCATAAGGACGCACCCTAGGCCAATGCCAGACGCATCCGTATTGACTTCAAAGCCACCACCCTCTATCGGTAGCGTTAATATAGGTGCAGTGGTAAGGTGTTCTTTTATATTTTGAAAGCACTCTTCGCAATCCTTTGACCATATAAAAGGATTCTCCTTTCTTGTGAGTCTAGTCAAAGGAACGACGATCTTTGAGAAATCTTTAATAAATCGCCTGTAATAACCAGCCAGACCTAGAAAACTTCTGACTTCAGACACGATCGTCGGTCGGCTCCAGTTCTTAACAGCTTTTATTTTAGAAGGGTCGACAGTGATACCTTCTTTTGAAATAATGTATAACGACCCGAAATCCGAACACCAGGAAGGCCCGATAGCCCGAATCTCGAACCGCCACCCACGAGTCCGAATACTCGGAAGGGTTGAAAGGATGCTGTAGAGATACACAAGAATCTAAAATAATTGCAGAGCTACGTAGATTAATGAATTAAGCAGGAAGCAATAAATAATATTAATTAAATTACATGGTCCACAGAATAACAGCAGTCTAAAGAGACAGTAGTCCACAACTAGTACAGTCCAAAGAGAAAAGTACAACTACGCGGGACATATCCCGGAACTGGCAACTGGCAACTAACCCTAGGCACCTGAATCACGTGGAGCCTCTGAAGCGCTCCCCTGAAACCTCGTCTCACCTGAAACACGGTGAAAACACGCAGAGAATGAGCCTCAAAACACAAGGCTCAGTAGGGATCATCCTGTCCCCACCTCGCAAACCGAGAAACTGCACGGAAAGTAACTACAAGCTACTACGATGACTAGTACCAAACACTCAGCACGAAAACCAAGACAACTCGTCAAAAGCCAAAGAAAACCCAAGAGTCACTACCAGACAAAGACAGGAGTACCAACCCACTAGAAGCAAGGCCGGATGCGTCCACTAACGACTTAAACCGCGCCTCGGGTGTCTCCCTTCGGCCCAACGGGAACTGAGACACCGTACAAGTAACCACAGAACAAGTGACTAGCTGGGGTCATGCTCGTCAGCGCGGGTCCACTGCCCCCCACCACATGTGCACACACAGACCATACGTCCTAGGTCTGGCCCTCTGACTGGTCTTCCCCTCAGCCGGACTCTGGCGTCAAACGTGAGGCCTGATGGAAACTAGCCTAAAAACCCTCTCTCAAGGTAGCCTCGCCACCACTCCCTGGTAGGACCACTCGCGTGTCGGAAGGCTACGACTAGTGGAGGGTCACTGAAAGAGTAGACTCTCTAGTCAACGGAAAATAACGTCTAAACAGGACAGAGTACACGGGCCGCTCCTCGTACCAACACCGACGCACGGTGACACGAGCTGAGAACACCAACTCCCGGGATCCCACGACACCCTCACGTGTGGCCCCCACATGATGCCCAGCATCAGTCAGACCACGGGTCAACACGCGGATCGAGATCCACTCACCCGGGGCTCGAATAGGCAAACCATAACTCCAGTCGGACATAGATCTCTGACGGTCCACCTTTGGGCCGCCACAGAGTCTGGCGGTCTAGAATTGGGCCGCCACAGGGACTGTAGCGGTCCAATAATGGGCCGCCACACCCTGGGTTGCGAAGGAAATGGCAGTCCTACCTTGGTCCGCCACAAGGATGTGGCGGGCGTACCTTCGGCCACCACACCCCAAAAACTCCCAATGGTTGAAAACTAATGGTCAGAAATCAACGGTCAACTCGCCCACTAGCGGTCTGACCCTCGGCCGCCACATCTTCTGGCGGTTCATCGTGTAGCCGCCAGAAGGCATGGGGACCTGCCAACAAAACATTATCCTATGGCGCACCCATCTTGGGCCGCCACAGGCTCTGGCGCACCTACCCTGGGCCGCCAAAGGCTCTGGCGGTCACTAGAAGGACCGCCAAATCGTCCCGAGAATGGGCCGGCGAGAACAAACCCAAAAACTCGTTCAACGCCCCGATCATCCACAGATGAGGGGGAAGACAAGGGGGAAGCTCCCCTATAGCCCCTAGCATGCATCTACGCCCTCGAATTGGTCTGAAACGCGATGAAACGGTAGATTGACACACAACCCCCAAAACATGGATTTTGTCCTACCCGGCTCAAAAACGCCCCTCTTGACCTCTCCTCCGCCTACAAATCATGGGGGACGAAGGGATGAGCATGGGGATCCGTCTCCCTACCTCAATGGAGCACGAGCTCCGCCGAAACGCCGCCGAACGGGAAGAAGAAGCTTTTAGAACCCTCGTTCCTTCACGAAATCCCACGAGCCACACATCGCCACAATCGCCTCGCCGCCGCCGTCGCCGCAACGTCGTCGCCTCACTGCCGTCTGCAGCCAGGGAGGGGCGCAGCTGCGGTCACGCCGGACGAAGAGAGAGAGAAAGGGGGTGGTCGCTCACGGGAGGAAGAAGGAAGAGGAAGAAAGAAGAAGAAACGGAAAAAGAAAAAGAAAATAGGGGTTTATATAAAAAATCTAGAAATTCTAAAAAATATCAAAAAATAGGAAAACATATCGTCGCGATCGTTGGAACGCGTTGATCGCTGTGGTACCATTCCTGAGTAGGTGAATGACCTGGTTCACCAGATACGGGGTTCCGTAGGTCCTGTCAGGGAAAAACACAGGAAATCGCAAAACACGTTCCGGGACCTCCGAAATTGATCCGAAACGCACGGATCTGAACCCGAAAGATGTTCGAAAGATAACCCCGGGTAAAATGAGAACAAAATCTCTGAGAAAATAGATCCGAGACCCAAGAAGAGGGATCCGAAGGGTCCTGGATATTACAACCCTCCCCCCTTAAATAAATTTTATCCTCGAAATTTAAAACAAAGCACAGGGGAAGAAAAAAGGGGTACTCACTCGAACAAAAAGGGGAACTACTGACGCATCTCTTCCTCACGCTCCTAAGAGGCCTCACCACCAGTGTAGTGCCCCAAAATTTTATATAAATAATTTTCTAGAATTTATAAAGGCCTAAATATATTAATAAATGGATTCTGAGACTAATAAGTCATTATAAGGCCCAATTAGGTTAAATAATTAACCATCTAAAAGGTTTAAGGCCCAAAACCATTAAGTTTGGCCCATGTTCTAGAAGGTTATTTAACTTATTTACGGATTTTAAGGATAGAGACTAATTATCTAAGATAATTATATGGATAAATGAATAAAAGAGTTTTATTTATTTGAAACTCTATATACGTTGACTGTAATAGTCTATCGCGAGACCGTCACATTCACCTAACGCGCCTGCGTTCGACCGTTACACTCTGCAGATTCCGTAAGAGGAAGAACTTATAAAAAGATGAAAACTTTATGATCTTATCTACTAGGGATCAACGTGGGAAGAGTTATAACATTACTAAGGACTCTTAGAGATCATGTTTTAACAAATTAAAGACTCTAGAATCGATCTAATCTTCAAACCCTAGCCAAAACCCTATAAATAGGACCTAGTTCTGATCTGCGCGACCCTTACTTTTGCTCACGTGGAATCAAGGTAAGGAGTCGTAATCTCAGGTAAGTTCTTTAGAAGTATTTGTTTGCAATACTTTAGACTAACTACTCTCCAAATTTCACATCTTTAGGTCAAGAGGTCGTGGAGTTAGAGCCCAAGGAAGTTACTGAAAAGTCACAAGAAGAAGGGAACTAGGGCTCGGTGTTCAGACCATAATTGGAAGTTTAAAGCCTAGACAAGAGGTATGTCATCTCATGAACGTCAAAAACATCTTGATAGGACTAAAAGCCTCTGATTTGACTGAATTTCATGCATCATAGATCATCAATTTCATGTTTTCATAGTTCCATGCATGTCATACATCTCTTAGCCTTAAATAGAAATAAAAGAAGTTATATTGTCTATTCACTGGAACCCATGCATATAGATAGCCTATACTTCGTTATCATGCCTAGAATAGACATGGTATTTGATTTAGACATGATGTGATGTGATCTCTTAGGTTTCATATCATTTTCTGTCAGTAGATAGTGTAACGCACCATAGTAGGACCGTCACACACAAGTAACGGCCATACGATGGACTGTCACAGTCCCTGATTGCCTATTGATTTCTCTGTTGACTCTGACGCATCTATACAGGAGCGTTACATTCTGTAACGGTTGCTCGATAAACCGTCACACTCCCTGTGACGCGCCTTGGCTAGACCGTCAGGTTCCTGTGTACTGTCTGTAAGGTTTCGCACAGCACCTACGGGCGACGCAGCGGATAACAAAAATTTCATTTGTCCGATCCCGGTGTTATGGAAAGCTTAATGTGTGCTCTAGTCAGTATTTCTAAGACCCTAATTACGGGTTGCGTGTTCCACCTTACGCGGAACGACGCTGTCCGCGATGCCCGATGCAGAATATCGAGCCGCACAGCTGTACGGCCTCTAGAGCAGATCCACACGGACCCTTGCGCAGCGACGGTACCTCCCCGGCATAACTTTCCCCGACTCTATCACCTTCTAGAGAGAGAGAGAGCAAGGGGGAGAAAGGGGGGAGGCTAAACCTCTCCCTTAAGCCTAATGCTTGATTAGCTTAAGGGGTGGGAAGGAGAAGCTGAAGAGTTCGAATGAACTCACGTAGGATTCTATATATAGAGATTTGGTCATTTCTGAAAGGGCTCCAAAAGACCAAACTTATATATATATCATATCCACTATTATACATATGTATTAAGCTCCATTTACACTCCTTTCTAAAAGGAATTAAAAGGAATTAATACATACACTTGTATAATAATAATCCGTCACCCAAGAATCCATTGTGTGTGATCCTCTAGGCCCATAGTCACTCTAGTTTAAGGCCCATTAACTTCTAATTCCCAATTAGAAGTAAATTAAACATATTCTTCGCTTCTACTAGAGCCGAATAATAGTTTAATTTATTCCGAACCTTCGATCACGTTGGGTCAAGTAAATCCGCGTGATCCTAGAGGACGCCGGGTTTAAACCAGCCTGTCTGGTACCTGTAAGTCCACAGTTACCGCATCGATATAATCCCTCGCTCCTTCTATGAGTCTGGTACGATCGAGGGTATGGTTTCTGTCAAACCCCATGATCGTGCCATTTGACTATGACCTCCTTAAAGTGTATGACGTCCGTTCTAAACGAACTCACACGACCCTGGCCAGGGATTTAACGGAGCGTCAATGTCATGACCCATTAACTGTCTGATATATACCCGACAGTGAGCGATCCCCTCTTGACCATTGATGATCTTCACACGTATCCTGGAGTGGTTAATGACTCGGCAACTCATGACTTATGGTTAAAGTCACTTAGCTAAGTAATTAAACCATTCCAGTCCTCGTGTAAGATCCGATCAATGTCTCAGGTCAAAGGACCAACGATGCTACTGAGACCGTTGAATCTTCAGTTGACATTAGGTATAATCAACCATCTGAAGATCCAATAGCGGATCAGTTCAGTGCACATCCTCCAAGGACATACACCTACACATATGTGTTGGTGCCCCGCACCAATGACCATGAGACTGGTCACTGACACATCATGTGTACTGGTTTAATAGGTAATCAAAGTCCCCGAGTGATTACCCTCCAACCAGGAACAGTTTAAGGTATGTGTTCATGTAAAGTCAGTCTCATGTTCGAGATCCCATCTCGAGCTGACTTTACAACCACATATCCTAGGGACAACGTAAAGTAACACAATCGCATATTTACGCTCAAACACCACATTATTAATAATGAACAAGATCGTACAACTATTAGGCCTACCCGACCCGAAATTAACCCGTAGCACACCAACACTAATAATCTCCCACTTGAACTACAGCCAATTGCCCACAACTTTGAGGCCCATCTTATCCTGATGACGCTCAAATACAGTCTGTGTCAAAGGCTTAGTCAGTGGATCTGCTATGTTGTCTTCTGACGGTACACGCTCTACCGTCACATCTCCACGATCAACAATCTCCCGAATAAGGTGAAAGCGCCTGAGAATATGCTTTGACCTTTGGTGAGATCTCGATTCCTTCGCCTGGGCGATGGCCCCATTATTATCACAAAATAATGGGATGGGAGCTGTTATCTCGGGAACTATGCCAAGTTCCAAGATGAATTTCTTCATCCAGACGGCTTCTCCAACTGACTGCCCCTCCATTCAACATGAATACAAATCCAGACATGGATTTGCAGTTATCTGTGCCTGACTGGAAACTAGAATCTGTGTAAGCTCTAAGCTATAGGTCATCTCCTCCATAAAGCAGAAAAAGATCCTTAACCCTTCGCAGGTACTTAAGGATGCCCGTTACTGCCTTCAAGTGCTCTTCGCCTGGATTTGCCTGATATCTACTGACAATGCTTAAAGCATTGGCAACATCAGGCCGTGTACATAGCATTGCATACATGATTGACCCTATCGCTGAAGCATAGGGTACCTTATTCATGTGTGCCACATCCTCAGAAGTTTTAGGACTCATCCCCTTGGATAGGCAAATTCCATGTCTCATGGGAATGAGACCTCTCTTGGAATTTTCCATCCTAAACCTTTTGAGGATAGTGTCTATGTACATGGATTGGGATAATCCTAGCATCCTTTTAGATCTATCTCGATAGATCCTTATGCCCAGCACATAGGATGCTTCTCCCAAATCCTTCATGGAGAAGGTCTTGGACAACCAAGACTTGGTTGATGTCAACATCTCTACATCATTCCCAATGAGTAAGATGTCATCAACATAAAGGACCAAGAAGGTCACAGAGCTCCCACTGACCTTCTTGTAAACACAGGGTTCATCTTCATTCCGAATGAAGTTGAAAGATTTGACAGCCTCGTCAAATCTTAAGTTCCAGCTTCTAGATGCCTGCTTTAATCCATAAATGGACCTTTGAAGTTTGCATACCTTATTAGGATGTAGCTTGGAGGTGAATCCTTCAGGCTGTACCATGTACACCTCTTCTGACAGATTTCATTAAGAAAAGCTGTCTTCACATCCATTTGCCAGATCTCATAATCCAGGTATGCAGCAATGGCAAGGAGGATTCTGATTGACTTAACCATGGCTACCGGCGAAAACGTCTCGTCATAGTCAATGCCTTGCCTTTGACGATATCCTTTCGCCACTAGTCTAGCCTTGTATGTGTCAATCTGTCCATCTGCACCGATTTTCCTTTTGAAAATCCATTTGCAGCCGATAGGGACCTTCCCTTCGGGTACATCAACTAAGTTCCAAACTTTGTTGGTGTACATGGACTGGATTTCTGAATCCATTGCCTCTTGCCATTTCTCGGAGTCTACACTACGGATCGCCTCCTGGTACGACTGAGGATCATCATCCTCATCGATACATACCATAGAGGATCCCTCTGAGACATGTCCAACATATCTCTCAGGTTCTCTCGGTAGTCTACCAGATCTCCGTAGTGTCAGTGTTTCACTTTGAATAGGATCAACCGATACAGTCTCATCTAATGAGTTTGTGTCTATGGGTTGTGGTTCTTGGACCTCGTCCAATTCTATCTGGCTCCCACTATTTTTCTGGAGTAGATATTCTCTTTCCAGAAATACAGCTCTCTTGGCCACTAAGACCCTTTGCTCAGAAGGGTGATAGAAATAATATCCAAACGTCTCCTTTGGATATCCCACAAACCTACACTTATCGGTTCTCGACTCAAGCTTATCACTATCGTTCTTCTTTACATGGGCAGGACACCCCCAAATTTTAATGTGATTAAAATTTGGTTTCCTGCCCTTCCATATCTCATATGGTATAGAAGGAACTGATTTACTTGAGATCCTATTCAATAAATAAGCTGCAGTCTCTAACGCATAGCCCCAGAGAGACAAGGGTAGTCCTGACATAGACATCATGGATCGGACCATGTCTAACAAGGTCCTGTTTCTCCTCTCGGATACACCATTGTGCTGTGGTGTATACGGTGGAGTCCACTGAGAAACTATTCCATGGTCTTTAAGATAAGAAGTGAATTCATGGCTTAAGTATTCACCTCCTCGATCCGATCGAAGAGCCTTAATACTTTTGCCTGTCTGTTTCTCTACTTCATTCTTGTATTCCTTAAACTTCTCAAAGCTTGTGACTTATGTCTCATTAAATACACATAGCCATATCTAGAGAAGTCATCAATAAAAGAAATGAAATAGAGATAACCTCCTTTTGCTTCTATGGACATGGGTCCACACACATCCGAGTGTATGAGCTCGAGAAGGTCAACAGCCCTCTCACCATGTCCACCAAAGGGAGCCTTGGTCATTTTCCCCATGAGACACGACTCACAGGTATCAAATGGCTTGTATTCGAACGAATTCAAATACCCATTTGAGTGTAAGTGAGAGACTCTTTTCTCACCTACATGACCAAGTCTGCAATGCCATAGATATGCAGAATTCACTTCATCAGCATTGAAACTTGCATAACATCAGAACGTGTATCTAATACATATAGACCATTGACTAATGAACCATTGGCTATAATCAAACCATTATTCATTATAGAGCACCCAGTGCTATTAAAAGCCAATGTATATCCAATGTTATACAAGCCAGAGATTGAAATAATGTTCTTAATAATATTAGGAACATAATAACAGTCATTCAGCTCCAGAATGACTCCTGAAGGTAAACTGAGGCGTGCAGTCCCGACAGCTTTGGCAGAAACTAAAGCTCCATTGCCCATCCTCAGTTCAATCTCCTTTTTGCCTAGTCGCCTTCTATTTGCCAGCACCTGCACAGAATTACAGATATGAGATGCACATCCAGTATCAATACCCATGATGTGGATTCCATATATGACAAATTAAGGTCTATGACAAAAATACCTTCATTTAGAATTGCCTTGCAATTCCTTTTCCAATGCCCAGTTTCCCCGCATCGAAAATATTTGTCTTCCTTTTCATTCTTCTTGCCCTTCCCTTTGTCAACTTTGGCGAGTTGCTTACCCGTGGCCTTTTTCTTTCCCTTCCCTTTGTTACTCGTGGTGGATATTTGAGAGGCCTTCCTTTTCTTGTTGGCCCGGCCAACAATCATTACAGACGAAGATGGTTTATCTTTCTGCATGGTTCCTTCAGCACTCTTTAACATATTGAGCAGCTCTGGGAGAGTTGCTTCAATCCTGTTCATGTTAAAGTTCATGATGAAGGAAGAAAAGGAATCGGGCAATGACTGGAGTATAAGATCAATGCATAGTTCAAGATCCAACTTGAACCCCAATGCATTGAGTCTTTCAATCCACTCCATCATTTTCAGTACATGGGCCTGTACTGATGAACCCTCAGACATCCGTGTCCTGAAAAGCCTTTTGGAGATGTCATACCTCTCAATCCTACCCTGCTCCCCGAAGAGCTGGCGTAGATTGAGAAGTATACTTCTACAATCAGTCTTTTCAAATTGCCTCTGCAGCTCGGGAGCCATAGAGGCCAACATGTAACATTGGGCAAGGGAGGAGTCCTCAGACCACTTGGCATAAGCCAGTAACTCGCCCTCGTCGGCATCAGGAGCTGGCTCAGAATGAACCGTGTCCAACACGTACGTAATCTTTTCGGCGGTAAGGACTATGCGTAGATTACGCAGCCAATCCGAGTAGTTCGGTCCAGTTAATCTATTTGCATCCAAGATGCCGCAGAGGGGGTTGGACGACGACATTATAATCTGGATAAGAAATAAAAGACAACTTAGCATGTGTTCAGATTCTAACTTAGATGTGGTT
Source organism: Amorphophallus konjac (assembly GCA_022559845.1). Lineage (NCBI taxonomy): Eukaryota > Viridiplantae > Streptophyta > Magnoliopsida > Alismatales > Araceae > Amorphophallus > Amorphophallus konjac. The sequence goes on from CM040117.1 coordinate 151,787,494, forward strand.
TTCTATCTTAGTTAGTCCCACTATTTTTCGATCGGACTATATAACCCTCAGTATATAGAACGGGAGATCAGCGAGATCTACCTAGTGGGTCGGAATCCCAACGAGACTGATGTACGACCTTGTGGAAAGCACAACAAACCATACATCATCTCAAGGGCAGTCAACAAGCACTTGCATCTAATGTAATATCTGATATTCGGCCCCCGAGAAATCATCCCCTTGTGGAAAGCACAACAAAGGATATTCTCGGTTAGATCTAACCATCATTACTACATAGCAATGAGTTCATGACCCGACCCTTGTGGAAAGCACAACAAAGTCGAGTTCAATTCCTCACCCCATTGAGGCCGAGCCTTGGAGTTTAATCCCGCCCCCAAACTCATGGACCTTGTGGAAAGCACAACAAATCCATGAAATGAAGACGTTCATTCACTCCATAATGATGGAGGGCCACGACGACTCCTAGAGCCACGCTTACCAGATCTAAAATTTAAGCGCGAGGGAATTTAATTTTATCTTGATCTCACCCTAGGTGGTAATATAAATATATCCAATATATTTACCGTACCTAGTAGTTTGCACAAAATAAATGCATCCAATGCAAAAATAAACGCAAGTGATCATGGACTTTAACCCTAATGTAACTAAGACATCCGGCCCGCTTCCGAAGCAGCTGGATCGTCCTCGTCGGGTGTGCTCCGCGCTTTCAAACTCCGACGCCGCATTAATTACAACTTTTACACGGCACGCAGGCCGGAAAAAAGTAAATTACATATCAATAAAATTCCAGAAGCCCTCAGGGCGAGTACAAAAATGGAGGAAGATAGAAGTACATTAGAATTTTAACAGAGAGAGAAAGGAGGTTCGCAGACCCCAATTAATTACATTAATCCAAGTCCATGATCACTTGTCAACCCATTCAAATAAAATCAATCAAGGGTTATTTTCTGAAAATAATCCTTACTTTTGAATTTAAAAATGGGATGTGCAAACAAAAACAGGCTAGCTTTGTTTAATTTTAAAAATCAAAGCATGATTAACTAAAATTAAACACACAAGCAGGCCAATACAAGGTAAATAAAGTAAAGCACGTAAAGAACCATCATTTTCTACAGGGGCATCTAATTGAGATAATTAATTAAATTTAAATTTAAATTTAATTATCTAATAATCAAATTTAAATTAAAATTTTAAACATGCCAATAATTTAAATTTAAATTCAAACTAATTATCCAATAATTTTGTTTGAAAATAAATTTAAAATAATGCAAGTATCCTCAATTAGTAATTTTCTAAAATTCAAAATTTGAATTTAACAATTATCTAATAATTAAAATTCAAATAATTAAATTTTCCACATTTTAACTTCAATAAAATTTAAAATTTGAATTTTCTAATTATCTAATAATTAAAAATTCAAAAACTTAAATTTTACTGAAGTAACTTCAATTATTACATTTTTATCTCAAGGTAAATAGTAATTATCTCACCTCAGTAAATTCAACACGGTTAAATAAAATTTAACATTTACCATTGAGATAACACTATTTAACTTACTAGATAAAATTTGATTTAATTTACTGTGCATTTTAATATATATATCTAATATATATATTATTTACATGAGCACAATAAATTAAAAAGGGTAAAAAAACGTAAAATTTTTTTATTTAAAAAACTTTTTTTTTTACCTATTTCGGGCGGGTCCGCCCTGCGCGCGCGGGCTACGCCTGAGCGCGCGGGCGTTGACCTGCGGCGTCCGCCCCGCGTTGCGGGCGCCCGCATGCGGGCGCCGCCTGCGTGCGCCCGCCACGTGGGCGCCCCGCGTGGGCGGCGCCCGCCCACGAGGGTGCGCCCGCCGGCGCACAGCGCCCTGGGCGCAGTGCGCCCAAACGGGGCAACAATTTTTTTTTAAAAATTTGCTCCAAGAATGCCCAGTATCCTAGAAGAACGGGGATGTCCAACATCCCCTTCTAGCAATAACAATTGAAGTATTTAAACCCCTTTCAAATATGGTTCTAAACGGCGATAAAAATACCGACCAGAGCGCGAACCTGGCTCTGATACCACTGTAAGGTTTCGCACAGCACCGACGGGCGACGCAGCGGATAACAAAAATTTCATTTGACCGATCCCGGTGTTATGGAAAGCTTAATGTGTGCTCTAATCGGTGTTTCTAAGACCCTAATTACGGGTTGCGTGTTTCACCTTGCGCAGAACGACGCTGTCCGCGATGCCCGATGCAAAATATCGAGCCCTACAGCTGTACGGCCTCTAGAGCAGATCCACACGGACCCTTGCGCAGCAACGGTACCGCCCCGACACAACTTTCCCCGACTCTATCACCTTCTGGAGAGAGAGAGAGCAAGGGGGAGAAAGGGGGGAGGCTAAACCTCTCCCTTAAGCCTAATGCTTGATTAGCTTAAGGGGTGGGAAGGAGAAGCTGAAGAGTTCGAATGAACTCACGTAGGACTCTATATATAGAGATTTGGTCATTTCTGAAAGGGCTCCAAAAGACCAAAATTATATATATATCCTATCCACTATTATACATATGTATTAAGCTCCATTTACACTCCTTTCTAAAAGGAATTAAAAGGAATTAATACATACACTTGTATAATAATAATCCGTCACCCAAGAATCCATTGTGTATGATCCTCTAGGCCCATAGTCACTCTAGTTTAAGGCCCATTAGCTTTTAATTCCCAATTAGAAGTAAATTAAACATATTATTCGCTTCTACTAGAGCTGAATAATAGTTTAATTCATTCCGAATCTTCGATCATGTTGGGTCAAGCAAATCCGCGTGATCCTAGAAGACACCGGGTTTAAACCAGCCTGTCTGGTACCTGTAAGTCCACAGTTACCGCATCGATATAATCCCTCGCTCCTTCTATGAGTCTGGTACGATCGAGGGTACGATTTCTGTCAAACCCCATGATCGTGTCATTTGACTATGACCTCCTTAAAGTGTATGACGTCCGTTCTAAACGAACTCACACGACCCTGGCCAGGGATTTAACGGAGCGTCAATGTCATGACCCATTAACTGTCTGATATATACCCGACAATGAGCGATCCCCTCTTGACCATTGATGATCTTCACACGTATCCTGGAGTGGTTAACGACTCGACAACTCATGACTTATGGTTAAAGTCACTTAGCTAAGTAATTAAACCATTCTAGTCCTCGTGTAAGATCCGATCAATGTCTCAGGTCAAAGGACCAACGATGCTACTGAGACCGTTGAATCTTCAGTTGACATTAGGTATAATCAACCATCTGAAGATCCAATAGCGGATCAGTTCAGTGCACATCCTCCAAGGACATACACCTACACATATGTGTTGGTGCCCCGCACCAATGACCATGAGACTGGTCACTGACACATCATGTGTACTGGTTTAATAGGTAATCAAAGTCCCCAAGTGATTACCCTCCAACCAGGAACAGTTTAAGGTATGTGTTCATGTAAAGTCAGTCTCATAATCGAGATCTCATCACGAGTTGACTTTACAACCACATATCCTAGGGACACCGTAAAGTAACACAATCACATATTTACGCTCAAACACCACTTTATTAATAATGAACAAGATCGTACAACTATTGGACCTACCCGACCCAAAATTGGCCTGTAGCACACCAACACTAACACTGTCAACTCAAGACAGAGTAAGACTTATAAATGTTACTTACTATTAAGCTTAGTTAATTAAGTTTTTACCTGATTATGTGACGTGAAGGTTAATTACTCATTCATGATAGGTATTGCATGTTTTGGTATCTCACTATTACTTTAAGTTATGTTAATTTCATGAGCCCAAAACTCCATAGTTTTGTAATTAGAAACATGATTTTGAATGATGTATTGATAGAGTTTTTATCATGATTTCACATCGATATATATCTATATATATATTCTTCCTCTATCAATAGAGTCATTTCTATAAGTACATGGCACATACTCCGGTATGTTGACTATTATTTCAAAATTTTTACTATAGGAACATATTCTTGAACATGAGGACCTCTCTATTGGATATTCCTTCCAATGGACTAGGAAATCTTGTTTCAAGGCCTCCGTAATTCTCTGCGCGCCTGGGATTCCCACTAGGACGCCGAGTTGGTTTTACCATTAAAACCCATTAACTAGAATGCACTATCGTGTTTTCTGATTCTAGTAATGTAACGGCCTTACATTGGACCGTCAGGCTCACGTAACGGCCCATTGCATGACCGTCACATTTCTCTGGGTCTATTTTATCTTTCTGGACTTGGATCACTGTAACGGCCCACTACTGGAGAGTCACAGGATGTAACAACCCAGTAGATGACCGTCACACAGCTTGTATATGTTAACCCAAGGTTTGACCAAAGGGTTAATTTTCTAAGGTTCTAGATGGACTAATGATAATCTAGAACTTATCATATTGATCAAGGAACTTAATATGATGAATGAAAAAAATAAAGAATGTACTATTATGCTGCCGATTTATTTCCATAAGCATAGCATAGTCTAAGTCATTCTTGATCTCATATATTCAAGTTGAAGCGTTCATTCATTGATTTTCATTATTTGGAATTGATATATTCTTGGCCATACTTTACTGTTACATGCGTGGAAGTAGCTTCATTTATACCTGAAGATGCGATCGAGCACTGATTGTGTTCAAGGGCTCTATGCTAGTCCCCTCGGATGATTGCCGGAAACATACTATTTTATAAACCATGGGGTATGATGCTACTGGCGTCGTATTACGATGGGAGTACTATTTCTATAAATAAGTGAAGATACACGACACGACATGACATTCTTGTACATGACTTTCTTGCTTGATATTCCACAGAAATTCACGAAGCACTTGCTCATAAGCATAAGATGCTAAAGTGTTGATTATGTGGTTTGCTAGTACATTCTCTATACATTCTTGTTCATGAAAGGCCAATATCATGTTCTTGTTATATTCTTACTAGTTCGTACTTGCTCTCATTCTAACTTACTTGATCATCTGGTTATTTGGTTTAATCGCATGATTGATCGCATTCGCATGATTTTTACCTTATTCTTTAGAGCTAAATTGTTAATCACTTTAATAGTGCCTTCATGTTGATGCGAAGATACCTACATGGCAAGTGTGCTTATTACCTATTTTCCAATCTTTTCAGAAGATGGAAGTGATTCGAATTCGGATTCGGGTTATTCAAGTAGCGGGTCCGAGAGCGAATGAAAGTATTGTCAAGATTAGAGTGCAGACTTAGGAAAGTCTAAATTGTTTAGATTGAGTCTATGTAATTTTCATATTTCTTGAGTCTAGTAGAATGAAAGGTGATTATTGTGAAGGAATACTTTGATCATTTATGAAATAACGTGGGAGTTTGAATATATATATATTGTGCAATTACATCTTTATGTGTGATTATCTTGCGCTCTGATTGTTCTTGCTCGCAAGAGGCTTACCATGCTGGCTGTTCGCGCTCCCCGAATTAGTCTTCCACTGTAATAAAGGCTCGGGGCGTGACAGTTAAGTTGGTATCAGAGCCTAAGTCTCTGGACTTAGGAAAAGGAATCATGTCATAGGATAAGTCCAAGGTTTAAGGACCCCTACCTATGAACTAAGGAAGAAATTCCATACCCATGTAAGGATTGGATAGAGCCCGGGATAAGATAATTAATTAGCTTTAAGGTTGATTCTCATGAGAAATAACAAGTTGTTATTTTTCTCTCTCAGGTACCCTATTTTACAAATGGCTCATCACATAGATTGGGACGGTATGCAACAAATAGTTGCCGGCCTCACTCAGGCATTGCAAACTATAGCACAAGGTGGTGTAGGGGCAAGGGCTGGTGACCTACATCGCAACTTCCGGAGTATAAATCCTCCGCGATTCTATGGATCTTCAAATCCTGATGAGGCAGAAAATTGGATCGATGAGATGAATAGGATATTTGACGTTATTCAATGCACTTATCAAGAGAAGGTGCGTCTAGTAACATTTCAACTAAATAAAGATGCCCGTACATGGTGGAAGTCGATTCCGGCACCTCCGGCCAATGCACCTCATACATGGGACGGTTTTCTTACTTTATTCCGTACCAAGTATTTTTCCGAACATATAAAGGAAAGGAAGGCCATGGAGTTTGCCTCCCTTCATCAAGGGATGATGTTGGTGGCAGAATATGAGCTGCAGTTTTCAAGACTAGCACCATATGCACCACACCTTATTAGCACAGAATTATTAAAAGCAAATCGATTTATGGACGGGTTACGGCCCGATTTCATTCAGCAACTTGGGACACAGAATATCCGCACTTATGCGGAGATGGTTCAGAGGGCATATCTATGCGAGAGGACCTTAGAGAAGGTCAAAAAGTTGAAAGGAAAAGGAGAAGAATCTAGTCGACGATCTGATCGGCATTATAAGAAGGAGGAGTTTAGCATCACGGAGCCATACAAAAGTCGTGACAGTAAGAAAATATCCAGGAGCGGGAACGGTGGAAGTTCCCAGAAGAATAATAAAAAGGTTAAGGAAGAGAAGGAGCTTTCTGGGTCTAGCTGGTTATTATAAAAGATTCATTAAGGACTTCTCAAAAATTGAGGTTCCTTTAACTAGACTTACGAGAAAAGAAAATCCTTTTGTCTTGTCAGAGGAATGTGAGAAGAGTTTTCAAAACCTTAAGAATCACCTTACAACAGCTCCTATTCTAACACTACCGATGGAGGGTGGTGGATTTGAAGTATATACGGATGCGTCTGGAATTGGCTTAGGATGTGTCCTTATGCAAAATGGAAAGGTGATTTGCTATTCTTCAAGACAATTGAAACGTCACAAAGAAAATTATCCTGTACATGATTTAGAATTGGCAGCGGTTATTTTCGCCTTAAAAATTTGGCGTCATTATCTTTATGGAGAAAAGTTTACGATCTACTCAGACCACAAGAGCTTAAAATATTTATTCTCTCAAAAAGAGCTTAACATGAGGCAAATGAGGTGGTTAGAACATCTCAAGGACTTTGATTTTGCTATTCAATATCATCATGGCAAGACAAATGCTGTAGCAGATGCACTCAGCAGAAAACCAATAGGTATGTTATCAAGTCTCATCATTAGTGTAACTAACCGTATTCCTCAATTTACTCAGTTGAATTTAGATGTTGACATTAAGGAAGAAGATTGCTTCATAGCTAATATCTGAGCTCAACCTACATTAATAGAGGATTTAGCCAAGTTACAAGAGGATGATCCAATTTTACTGGAAATTAAGACCAATATTGAACAAAGGCCGGATTTTTCTACTTCTAATGATGGAAGATTGCTATTCAAGGGCCGAATGTGTATACCGGATCATGAGGATACAAAGAAATTGATCCTAGAAGAAGCACATAAATCAAAGTACACCATTCATCCAGGAGGTACAAAAATGTATCAGGATCTCAAAAGAAACTTTTGGTGGGCCAATATGAAGAGGGAAATAGCTGACTTTGTATCTCGTTGTCTAACCTGCCAACAAGTTAAAGCTGAACATTTTAGACCCGCAGGTAAATTACATCCCTTAAATATTCCTGAATGGAAATGGGAGAGCATATGGATGGACTTCATTATGGGTTTACCTAAGACAAGAGGTGGACATGATGGCATATGGGTAATCATAGATTGATTGACTAAATCTGCACACTTCATACCAATAAAGAGTCGATGGTCTGTGGATATTCTAGCAGCATTGTACATAAAGGAAATTGTCAAATTACATGGTGTCCCCGTCACTATTGTATCAGATAGAGATCCTCGATTCACATCACAGTTCTGGAAAGGTCTACAACATTCACTAGGGACCAGATTAAATTTTAGCACAACCTTTCATCCACAAACTGATGGTCAGACGGAAAGAACAAATCAGGTGGTAGAAGACATGCTCAGGGCTTGTGTCATTGATTTTGGAGGAAGTTGGCATGATCACTTGCCTCTGGTGGAATTTGCATATAATAACAGCTATCAAGCAAGCATGCAAATGGCACCTTTTGAAGCTCTATATGGGAAAAGTTGTCGATCTCCAATATGTTGGAATGAAATAGGGGAAAAGCAATTTTTAGGCCCCGACCTTATCAGGGATTTTACGGAGAAAATCAAGCTCATTCAAGAGAGAATGAAAATGGCACAAGATAGGTAAAAGTCTTATGCCGACAATCGAACACGTGACTTGGAGTTTCAGGTAGGAGATGATGTATATTTGAAAGTTTCTCCAGGTCGTGGTATTCGAAGATTTGGCATTAAAGGAAAGCTAACTCCAAGGTTCATTGGCCCATTTGAAATTCTTGAAAGGGTCGGTGAAGTGGCTTATAGATTGGCTTTACCTCCACAATTAGCAGGAGTTCATGAAGTATTTCAAGTCTCCATGCTGAAGAAATATGTATACGATCCTTACCATATTATCACTTATTATAATCTGGAGATTCAGAAGGATATGACATATGAGCAAACGCCAATAAAGATTCTGGATCAGGAAGTGCGTCAACTAAGAAATAAGGTTATCCCTATGGTCAAAATTCAATGGAAGAAAACATGGCCATACGAAGCAACATGGGAAACCGAAGCACTCATGAGAAAAAGATTTTCAGAATTATTTAACTGTAAGTACACTCTCCACAATCCATGTCTTGAATTTGGGGACCAAATTCTTCTAAGTGGGGGAGGGTGTAGTGCCCCAGAATTTTATATAAATATTTTTTTAGAATTTATAAAGGCCTAAATATATTAATAAATAGATTCTGAGACTAATAAGTCATTATAAAGCCCAATTAGGTTAAATAATTAACCATCTAAAAGGTTTAAGGCCCAAAACCATTAAGTTTGGCCCATGTTCTAGAAGGTTATTTAGCTTATTTACGGATTTTAAGGATAGAGACTAATTATCTAAGATAATTATATGGATAAATGAATAAAAGAGTTTTATTTATTTGAAACTCTATATACGTTGACTGTAACGGTCTATCGCGAGACCGTCACATTCACCTAACGCGCCTGCGTTCGACCGTTACACTCTGCAGATTCTGTAAGAGGAAGTACTTATAAAAAGATGGAAACTTGATGATCTTATCTACTAGGGATCAACGTGGGAAGAGTTATAACATTACTGAGGACTCTTATAGATCAGGTTTTAACAAATTAAAGACTCTAGAATCGATCTAATCTTCAAACCCTAGTCAAAACCCTATAAATAGGACCTAGTTCTGATCTGCGCGACCCTTACTTTTGCTCGCGTGGAATCAAGGTAAGGAGTCGTAATCTCAGGTAAGTTCTTTAGAAGTATTTGTTTGCAATACTTTAGACTAACTCCTCTCCAAATTTCACATCTTTAGGTCAAGAGGTCGTGGAGTTAGAGCCCAAGGAAGTTGCTGAAAAGTCATAGGAAGAAGGGAACTAGGGCTCGGTGTTCAGACCATAATGGAAAGTTTAAAGCCTAGACAAGAGGTAGGTCATCTCATGAACGGCAAAAACATCTTGATAGGACTAAAAGCCTCTGATTTGACTGAATTTCATGCATCATAGATCATCAATTTCATGTTTTCATAGTTCCATGCATGTCATACATCTCTTAGCCTTAAATAGAAATAAAAGAAGTTATCTTGTCTATTCACTGAAACCCATGCATATAGATAGCCTATACTTCGTTATCATGCCTAGAATAGACATGGTATTTGATTTAGACATGATGTGATGTGATCTCTTAGGTTTCATATCATTTTCTGTCAGTAGATACTGTAACGCACCATAGTAGGACCGTCACACACAAGTAACGGCCATACGATGGACCGTCATAGTCCCTGATTGCCTATGGATTTCTCTGTTGACTCTGACGCATCTATGCAGGAGCGTTACATTCTGTAACGGTTGCTCGATAAACCGTCACACTCCCTGTGACGCACCTTGGCTAGACCGTCAGGTTCCTGTGTACTGTCAACTCAAGACAGAATAAGACTTATCAATGTTACTTACTATTAAGCTTAGTTAATTAAGTTTTTACCTGATTATGTGACGTGAAGGTTAATTACTCATTCATGATAGGTATTGCATGTTTTGGTATCTTACTATTCCTTTAAGTTATGTTAATTTCATGAGCCCAAAACTCTATAGTTTTGTAATTAGAACATGATTTTGAATGATGTATTGATAGAGTTTTTATCATGATTTCACATCGATATATATATATATATATATATATATATATATATATATATATATATATATATATATATATATATATATATATATATATATATTCTTTCTCTATCAATAGATTCATTTCTATAAGTACATGGCACATACTACAGTATGTTGACCATTAGTTCACATTTTTCACTATAGGAACATATTCTTGAACATGAGCACCTCTCTATTAGATATTCCTTCCAATAGACTAGGAAATCTTGTTTCAAGGCCTCCGTAATTCTCTGCGTGCCTGGGATTTCCACTAGGACGCCGAGTTGGTTGTACCATTAAAACCCATTAACTAGAATGCACTATCATGTTTTCTGATTCTGGTAATGTAACCGCCTTACATTGGACCGTCAGGCTCACGTAACGGCCCATTGCATGACCGTCACATTTCCCTGGGTCTATTTTATCTTTCTAGACTCGGATCACTGTAACGGCCCACTACTGGAGCGTCACAGGATGTAACGGCCCGGTAGATGACCGTCACACAGCTTGTATATGTTAACCCAAGGTTTGACCAAAGGGTTTATTTTCTAAGGTTCTAGATGGACTAATGATATTCTATAACTTATCATATTGATCAAGGAACTTAATATGATGAATGAAAAAAATAAAGAATGTACTATTATGCTGCCGATTTATTTCCATAAGCATAGCATAGTCTAAGTCATTCTTGATCTCATATATTCAAGTTGAAGCGTTCATTCATTGATTTTCATTATTTGGAATTGATATATTCTTGGCCATACTTTACTGTTACATGCGTGGAAGTAGCTTCATTTATACCTGAAGATGCGATCGAGCACTGATTGTGTTCAAAGGCTCTATGCTAGTCCCCTCGGCTGATTACCGGAAACATACTATTTTATAAACCATGGGGTATGATGCTATTGGCGTCGCATTACGCTGGGAGTACTATTTCTATAAATAAGTGAATATACACGGCACGACATGACATTCTTGTACATGACTTTCTTGCTTGATATTTCACAGAAATTCACGAAGCACTTGCTCATAAGCATAAGATGCTAAAGTGTTGATTATGTGGTTTGCTAGTACATTCTCGATACATTCTTGTTCGTGAAAGGCCAATATCATGTTCTTGTTACATTCTTACTAGTTCGTACTTGCTCTCATTCTAACTTACTTGATCATCTGGTTACTTGGTTTAATCGCATGATTGATCACATTCGCATGATTTTTACCTTATTCTTTAGAGCTAAATTGTTAATCACTTTAATAGTGCCTTCATGTTGATGCGAAGATACCTACTGGACAAGTGTGCTCATTACCTATTTTCCAATCTTTTCAGGAGATGGAAGTGATTCGAATTCGGATTCGGGTTATTCAAGTAGCGGGTCCGAGAGCGAATGAAAGTATTGTCAAGATGAGAGTGCAGACTTAGGAAAGTCTAAATTGTTTAGATTGAGTCTATGTAATTTTCCTATTTCTTGAGTCTAGTAGAATGAAAGGTGATTATTGTAAAGGAATACTTTGATCATTTATGAAATAACGTTGGAGTTTGAATATATATATATTGTACAATTGCATCTTTATGTGTGATTGTCTTGCGCTCTGATTGTTCTTGCTCGCAAGAGGCTTACCATACCGGCTGTTCACGCTCCCCGAGTTAGTCTTCCGCTGTAATAAAGGCTCGGGGTGTGACAACCAGAGTGCCGCTGTCACACCACCTTAACCCGAGGGATAACCTTGTTCTGCAGGTGCTATTCTTGCCGATCCTCAACACAGATAGGGAACTCTGGTAGAGACCGATCGGGAGTCACCTCGGACCAAACCGAGTCCTCCAACACATGAGAAACATCAGGCATATACTTCCTCAACATCGAGACATGGAACACATTATGCACTGCTGCAAACTCAGGAGGTAGCTACAACCGATAAGTAACCTCACCAATGCGCTCTACGATGAGGAAAGGACCAACATAGCGGTGACTCAACTTCCCATGCTGTCCAAATCTCATCACTCCCTTCATGGGAGAAACCCTCAAAAATACATGGTCACCGACCGCAAAACAGAGTGGTTGCCTTCTCTGATCAGCATAGCTCTTCTACCGACTTTACGCCGCCAACATGTTCGACGGATCAGATGCACCACATCAATACACTGCTACACCAGCTCCGGTCCCGTCACAACACGCTCACCAACCTCAGACCAATCGAGTGGAGTCCGACACGGTCACTCGCACAACGCCTCATAAGGAGCCATCATAATGCTCGAATGATAGCCGTTGTTATAGGCAAACTCCACCAATGGCAGATGGTGAATCCAACTCCCTTGCCATTCTAGGCAACAGGATCTCAACATATCCTCCAACGTCTGAATGGTCCTCTCCGACTGACCATCTGACTGAGGATGATACGCTGAGCTAAACGCTAACTCCATGCCAAGAGCTCGCTGGAAACTCCTCCAGAATCTAGAAGTGAAACGCGGATCTCGATCTGACACAATGGAAATGAGAATCCCATGCAAAGGAACGATCTGCTCCACATAAAGATGTGCCAACTTGGACACACTCCAGTTGACTTTGATCAGTAACAATCGAGCCACTTTCGTCAGCCTATCCACCAGCAACCAAATACTATCCTGCCCACTCAGAGTCCTTGACAATCCCACCATAAAATCCGTGGTCACGTGGTCCCATTTCCATGCTGGAACCTCCAAGGGCTGAAGAGTACCTCCTGGTCGCTGATGCTCCACCTTCACCTGCTGACAGGTCAGGCATCGGGCCACATACTCGGCAATATCTCTCTTCATGCCAGGCCACCAGAACTATCTTTTCAAGTTTCGATACATCTTCATCGCACCCGGGTGCATAGTGTACTGACTCCCATGAGCCTCCCGTAACACCGCACGCCTCACCTGCTCCTCGACTGGGACATACAGCCTACCACGGAATCTCACAGTTCCGTCCTCGCCGTAGTCCACATCAGCCAAAGCCAAAATCCGGGGCAACTTAGGGTCTACACGCTGAGCATCTGTCACCTGGCGATGAATCGCAGGCGTGACAGTCAAGCTCGCAAGAACATCTGACCCCGGCTCCTGGGGAACCTTAAGCCTAAATGTCACGGCCGGGACCTGTTCCCAGAGCCTCAACTTCCTCATCATCATGGTGCTGACAACGACCTTCCTACTCAAGGCATCGGCAATGACGTTCATCCTGCCCAGCTGATAAGACATGGTGAAGTCATAATCCTTCATATACTCCATCCACCGCCTCTGCCTGAGGTTGAGGTCCTTCTGAGTGAACACATACCTCAAACTCTGATGGTCTGTGAACACCTCGAACTTCTCACCATACAGATAATGCCTCCAAATCTTCAATGCAAAGATCACAGCCGCTAACTCAAGATCATGGGTAGGTTAGTTCTCCTCATGAGACTTTAGCTATCGAGATGCATAAGCCACCACTCTACCGTGCTGCATCAGCACAGCACCCAACCCAATCCCGGAAGCATATGTACATACCACAAAACCTCCCGATCTAGAAGGCAACACCGATACTGGTGTCGAGGTGAGCAACCGTCTAAGCTCCATAAAGCTCTGCTCACACTCACCAGTCCAGACAAATAGCACATCCTTCCGTGTAAGCCTGGTCATCGGGACTGCAACACGAGAAAAATCTTGAACGAACCTCCTATAATAGCCTTCAAGCCCCAAGAAACTCTGAATCTCCATCATGGACCTTGACCTCGGCCACTGCATCACTGTCTCGACCTTGGCTGGATCCACGGAAATACCATCACCAGAAATCACGTGCCCCAAAAAGTGCACCTCGTGAAGCTAAAACTCACACTTGCTGAGCTTAGCATACAACTGGTGAACACGAAAAGTCTGCAACACAACCCTCAAATGATACGCATGCTCATCTGCAGACTGCGAATAAATAAGGATGTCATCCATAAACACGACCACGAACTGGTCCAAGTACGGATGGAACACCCTCTGCATCAAATCCTTAAACGCTACGGTGGCATTGGGGAGCGCAAACGGCATCACCAGAAACTGATAATGCCCATATCTCGAGCTGAACGCAGTCTTCTCCACGGCAGACTCTCGAATCCGCAACTGATAATAACCGGACCGCAAATCAATCCGCGAGAACACTTGAGCAGATTGAAGCTTGTCGAACAAGTCATCAATCCGCGACAACGGATACTTGTTCTTAACGGTCACCTCGTTCAACTGCCGGTAGTCAATGCACAACCTCAGACTACCATCATTCTTCTTCACGAAGAACACTGGCGCACCCCAAGGGAAAAAGCTAGGACGAATGTACCCCTTGACCAGCAACTCCTGCAACTACGCCCTCAACTCTCTCAACTCAGCGGGATCCATACAGTAAGAGCCTTCGACAAAGGTCCAGTACCAGGCACAATCTCGATCATAAAATCAATCTCCCGCTGGGGAGGCAATCTAGGTAGGTCCTTGGGAAAAATATCAGGAAACTCGCACACCACCAGAATGTTCTCCACATCTGGCTCTGACTGGTCCACCATGACCACAGAAGCGAGAAAACTCTGACAACCCGCGTCAAACAAACGATGAGCCCTAATAGCCAAAATAAGAAAGCGGGAAGGGGAAGACCTAATACCTTGGAAATAGAAGGTGGGTCCATGAAGCCGCCAGAAATAAACCCTCTTCGAGCCACAATCCACCAAAGTATGATGTGCCTCGAGCCAATCCATGCCCAAAATCACATCAAAGTCCTAAAGCCTGGCTGGCAAACTCCGCCCTTCAACCCATACAGGAACCTCATCAAAACAATACGGAGTGATCATGAAATCACCAGAAGGTAACTCCACTGCCAAATCACAGGACAATTGGGTCACCAGCTCCTCAATACTCAGCGTGAAATCTTCCGAAATAAATGAATGAGACGCGCTAGAATCAAATAAAACTCGAGCCGCACAACCCAAAATCCGAATGATACCTTCCACGAGCTGTGATGCCATTGCCTCTGCCCTGGTCATGTATGTAATCTGGCCTCGGGATCTCTGCCTGCCCCCCACACTCGCTATCCTGGGTAGCGACGGATACTGCCCCTGCTGCTGCTGCCTCTGCTGCTGGGGGTACTGCTATTGCGGAGGAAACTACTGCTGCTGCGACCTCTGAGGACAATCACGCGCCATATGCCCTGGCTGGTCACAACTGAAATAGATCACCGACGCTGTGCACTGCCTGCCTGGATGCGACTCGCCACATCGGGGACACTGTCCCCGCGATCCACCCACTGATCCCTGACGTTGAAGAGGAATCGGCTGCTGTAGACTGCCCAAAGACGCCTGTCTCTGATCCTTAGGCTTCTTATAGAAACCCTTCTTAAGAAACTTCTTGACCTTGGAGCCAAAAGACGCAGATCCTGTCACTGACGCTGCCGGTGTCGATGCTCCCGAACTACCCATAGTGTGCTGGAAAGCACTCTGCTGCTGGGTAGTCGTGTGCTAACTACGGCCTGACTGGTGTTGGGTTCGGTGCTAGTATTCAGAGGGGGGGGGGGTGAATGAATATGGCTTATAAAAACTTTCACCCAATATAAAATTTCGCTCAAAAAGGAACTATGATGCTAACTAGACAGATTTACCAAATCTGAAAGCTAATCAACTATTCTATTCGACCAGTTAGCAGACACATGGAGCGCCCCTATGCATTCATCTAGCGGAAGCACAAATGAACAAATCAAACCACAATGCACAAGGGTTTTTAGGTGGTTCGGTCCAGCAGACCTACATCCACCCCACATTCAACCCGAGTGTGGCTTCACTAACCGCTAGGCAACACAGCTTGCCAACAATCAGCTGGGCCTCACAGCTTGCCAACCGCTGAGCATCACAGCTTGCTTCCGCTGGGCAATACAGCTTAGCCATCGCTGACTCACAGCTTGAACCCGCTGGGGAATACAGCTTAACCCGTCCGAGACCAAGTCTCGCCAGCTGAGGATTACAGCTTTACCTGTCCAGTGGAAACCTCCACTGCCCGCGGAGCAACACAGCTTGCTGTCCAGTGGAAACCTCTACTGCCCGCTGAGCAACACAGCTTGCTGTCCAGAGGCAGCACCTCTGCAAACCGCTGACAAACAGCTTGAAGAAATGTATAAAGGAAAATGAAAATAGAACAAGACAGCAACGGAAAGCTGAAGCAATAAAGCACAAAATATAGCTCAACAATGAGCAACTTCAGATCTGGTTTTGAACCAAAGATCTGAGGAACGAACTCCTTCTCTCTCTCTCTTCTTCTTCTTCTCTTCACACTCTTCTCAAGCTCTCTGCCTCTCTCTTTTTCTCTTCTGCTTCTTCCCTCTTTCTTTTCTTCTTCTTCTCTTTTCTCTCGATCGAACAGCTCTCTATTCTTTCTCTCCGCTTCTGCTCTTCTGCTTCGATCTGGATCGTGGCTCTCTGTTCTTTTCCTCTCGCCAACTCGATCTACCTTCTTCTGTGGAAGGAGACCTCCTTTTATAACAGCAGCTAGTAGGAGGGCAGCACTGGGCGCGTGTGGCTTCCACATTTCCCGCCCAGAACTTTTGGCCACGTGTCAGCTTTCTGTCAGTCCTTCAACCTCGGATCATGTGCCCTCCTTAAGCTTCACGATCAAAGCACCTGTTAAACAGAGTATCGGATAAGTCATCAGTTTAAAGAACAACTCTGTATAGACTTATCAGAAGAACAGCGTTTTAGAAGAAACCTGGACGAGGTTAGAACGAAACAACACGAAGACAGAAATAACAAAGAAGACTCAGACGCAGAGACAGCACAAAGTGAAACGAGAACGACACGAGGTGCAGAGGTGACAGAAACACACACTACACAGAGAACAACACGAAGACAAAACAGAAACCAACACGAAGTGTGGTTTCAACATACGAAAGACACGAGGTCTAGGAAGAACAACACGAAGATAGAAGAGTGACACGAAGTGAAATAAGAACGACACGAAGTGTAGTAGTGACAGAAACACACACTACACAGAGAACGACACGAAGTGGCACAGAAAGCAACACGAGGTGCTGCGATGTCCTGCACGCAATAGAACAAAAACGACACGAAGACGATGAAAACGACAAGAGGTGAAGTCACAAAGCGACAAAGACACGAGGTGTAGGAAACACGACACGAAGACATGAAACAACACGGAGACGAAAATAGTAACCGACACGAGTTGAAAACAACACGAAGATGAAAAGCTGAAATCGACACGGGTTGAAAACAACACGAAGATGAAAATAGAAGTTGGCACGGGTTGAAAACAACACGAAGACGAAAACAGAAGTTGACACGGGTTGAAAACAACACGAAGACGAAAGACAAGGAAAATGACACGAAGTCAAAGAAACAACAGTAACCGACACGAAGTGTGGTTACTAAACAGGAACGACACGAGGTCTACAGGGAAACGACTCGAAGTTCATCAGAACTATTCGAGCTGCCTCAGAAACATGACACGAAGTTAAGTGAGAACAGCACGAGGTGAAAATGACACGGGCTGACCACAACAAGGATACAACACGAAGTCATAAAAATAGAAACGACACGAAGTATAACCTCATACACGTTTTTCCTGTCAAACATAGAAATCAACACGAAGTGTCGTAAGCTCAGACGACACGAAATCTTTTCGTGTTAGTGAGGGGAAACAACACGAAGTGTGACTCAAGTGGCACTGAAAGCAACACGAGGTGAGACTTCACGCTGTACAGACTTGGACTTTGTATATGAAGTGCGCTGTACAGACTTTGACGAAGCAGAAGGCTGTATAGACTTGGAGACCCAAAGCCATTGTATAGACTTTGATGCCCAAAGGCGATGAATAGTGAAACAGTGTATATACTTCAAGTAAAGACCAATGTGTAGACTTGAAGGTTGAAGGTGATGTACAGACTTTGATGCCCAACACCAATGTATAGACTTAGGAGCATATGACACGGCTGTACAGACTTCGCCTAAGACGCTGTACACACTTAGCCTAAGACAATGCATAAACTGACGTTGTATAGATTTTGTCTTAACAATGAATGTGTAGACTTGATCAAGAGTCCAATGTGCAGACTTCATGAGTGTGCAAACTTGTCAACGAAATGCACAATGTATAGACTATGCACATGCATGAAGAGTGTATAGACTAATGAAATGCTTTACCCTGCAGTGTATAGACTTGCTAGTCATCAAATTACATGCAGATAGAAAAGCAACGCACAGATCAGAAATCAAGCACTATATCAGTCATACACATGCATTCTCCACAAAACAAGTTATGTTGCTATCATCAAAACACAATCTCATAAAGCACTCACTGTGTTGCAATCATCAAAACAAAACATCATTGCTATCATCAAATCAACATAGCACATGCTTGTGCCTAAGGGGCACAATATTCTCCCCCTTTTTGATGATGGCAACACACTGTGACAGTGAGTCACACACACATTTTTCTCCCCCTTTGACATGATCAAAAAGAGAAAAACAGTAAAAAAAAATATGAGTGCAAAGTGCAATATGCATGCAAATTTCTCTAGAACATTCTCCCCCTGAATGTAAGACTCCCCTGAATTATTTCTCCCTCTAAATAAATGCTCCCCCTTTGAGAAGGGATATGAACAGATAAACAAGGTAGAGAGGGTAGGAGGGTCACTTGATAACAGCTAAATCATAGGTTCAGAAAGGAAGCATGATTATAAACAACTGTTAAAGTATAAGAATCAGCAACATACAATTTTCAAAAATTCAGGTTTAACAGTGATAAATCTAGAGTAAAGAACCTGACCTCTGAAAAAGAGTTTATAGATTCCATTTATAGCAATGAATCTAAGGCACATGGTATTAATAGATAAGTCAGAAATAATACCCTTATGTGATTAAGCATGGAAGATCAAGAATGGCAATTTGAATATGTATTGGAAATCATTTTCACTCATTCACTTTTGATTTCACGAGGTTACAGCAGTTTGATTTTCATTTTTCAAATTCCAGAGCCTGAACTAAGTAAATAGATCAGTGGCATTTATGCTGTTGACATTAGGTGTACACCTTGATCAGAGGCAGGTACCCCCAGTTACTAGGCATAAACTACTAGATCTATTTCAGATCAAGACCTACAAGGAATAGTCTTCACTTTTGACATTAAGGGTACACCTTGATTAGAGGCCAGCACTCTCAGTTACTTGGTGAGGACTCCCCCTATAGATTTGACCCTATGAACAGAGTTAGCTTGAGGCACTTCATGACATGTGAATTTTCCTGCTTCATTGGAGGAGTTCACAGTTTCTCAGTGCGATTAACCATTGCTCTGTCACAATGTTCAATTTTTTACATTTATGATCTTATTTACTGCTGCCCTTAATTCTTTTAGAGTGATTGTTTTTAAAAAACATTACACACTCTTGTTCACCTGTTCTAGACATTTCCAGATTAACACATTTAGGCATTACAAAAAACTTTTTCTATTTTAGCTATGAGACAAAGATTAAGAGCTATAAAAGTTTTCCTTTTATCTCAAATTCTGAAGGCAGACATTTGACTCTTCAATTTATAAAGGTTAAACCTTTAGTTCTTTTCAATTTGTGAGAGAGATTCTTATAAAATAACAATTGAAATAATCACAACTCAACGTACTGAACCAGAACCAAAGCTGTTGTTTAGTGAAGAAATGTGAAAATATAGCAATAAGCATTATGATCCATAGCATCTGATGACAGTGAATATAAATGAGTTGAAAGGGGACAAAGAGAAGTACCAAGGATTCAATGAATTGAATAGAACTCTCAGCTCCCCCTGACACCATGATGCAAAAATATGCTATGCATTAGACTGTTCTACATGCAGACTATGCAACATTAGTCAAACTCCCCCTGACAAAGTGCATGAAATAGAATTAATGAATTGCTCATAATTTTAAAATATGCTCAAGAAGAATTCATGCTTTGTTCAATCAGAGAGAGAATTTATCAAATGCATCATCTTCATTTTAAATTTTTAGATTTTTTCAACATATGATGCAGTACACTGTTCTACATGAAAACTAGACCCATGGTACTAGGCGGAGGACCTGGTCTCAAAGACCATCTCACACATGGTAGGAACCTCCGGGAAGATTTCCCTGCCTTTTAGTAACATACCATTTGATATACCAGGGTTAACAAGGACAATGCAACATAAAGCAGTCCTTCATGCATTGAACAGCATCATTGACACATGCAATGACAATCAGTCTAAGTATGCATTCAATAACAAGCATGCAATGCATTAACACAAAACACATGCATGGACACAGAGTCTATATAGTGCATCAACTGTATACACTAAAGAAGCATTCAAATTCAGTTCAACATATAGCAAGAGAAGAGCATCAGATATGCAGAATTGAATTCAATAGCTGAGTCTGGAATGCAGACTGATCAGCTAGACATGAAGAGATCATCAACAATCAATCAAGCAAATCAACATGAAGCTCACATTTTTCATGCTCACAGTTTCAGATAATGGAATTTAAACACAGAGTTTTGGAACTGACCTGAAAAGTTCAATCATGGGATTTTTATTCTTGAGTGCCTTGGTTAACCCCTCTTATTCATTTCCAAGGCACACCTGCAGCAAGTCAATCAATTTGATCCTGCAGGGACCCAAGCAGTCTTGGGTCCTGCATTTACCTTGACACTTCTAGCAGGTTTTCTCAACAGATTTTTCGCATGTTTATCATCAAATTCCATCAGGTAGCAATTATTTATGGAATGACCAAGCTGACCACAATAGTGGCATGATGCAGCAGTTCTGAAGTTTATTTTATGCACATTCCTATGAGCAGGAGTTCTAAGTGCATATGCATGAACATGTTTATTACCAGAATTAAAATTCTGTTTACCAGAATCATCCAGCCAGCAATCAGCCGCTTTATGACCTGGCTTCCCACAGTTAAAATATGCAAGTTTTTCAAAATATTTTGCAGGGAATTTAAAAACATGGGAGTTGACATGATTCTTCTGAACATGCCAACAGTCCTTGACTGTATGGCCATACTTCCCACAACAAAAACACTTTAGATTCTTTTTCTTAGAATCATGGTTTCTAGCATGAAATTCTTTAACATTCAGATTACCATTTTTCTGATCAGACAAAACTTTTCTAGCATGCTTTCTATCATCTTGTTTCATCACAAAACACTCACTCATACAGTGTCCATGCTTACCACAATAATGACAAGAACAAGAACCATTAAATTTCTTTGAAACATGGCACTTAGTAGATGAGTTTTTAGCATGCAGATAGTTCCTTTGAGTTTTTGGGGTTTTCTGATGTTTATTTCATTTTTGAGTTTCCTGAACAGCATGCACATATGAAGAAGAAGTTGAAGTGCTAGCTAAACCAGAACTACGAATAGAAGTGGTGTACAGCTGGTTCTTCTTAGCTTGCTTAATTTCAGAAATGTTATCAATCTCTTCACATTGATCACTTACTTCATCTTCAGAGGATATTTTCATTTTGCCTTTATCCTTAGCAATCTTAGATGAAGTACAATTCATCTCAGTAATTTTACTTTCCAATGAGATTATAAGAGTTCCTGAATCAATTTTCTCCTTTTCACAACTGGCCAATTTTTCTTTTAATAACACAATTTCATTTTCCAAATCAGCAGTGTGTATTAAAAAACTAGCAATTTCTTCATCACTGCAATTGATACACTCTTTCAATACTGATTTCTCTTTTTCAATTGTCATCCATCTTTCAGAGAAAACAGTGTTAAGAACCATTAACTTTTTATTTTGTTTCTTCAGATGAGCATTTTCTTCAAGCATCTTACTTTCAATTTCTTCAGCTTCAGTTTTCTTTTCTAACAATAATTTGTTTTCCTCTTTCAGGGATTTGATTGATTCTTTTTGCAAATTATCATCATGATCAAACTCATTTATCATGTCTTCTAAAATAGCACATGCATTGCAAGAATCATATTCTCTAATGTGCTTATTTCTGAGATTCTCATTTTCAGATTTCAAGTTTTCATTTTCTGCCTTCAAACAAGTGACTTCAAGATTCATGTCTTTTCTCAATTTTTTATTTTCAGATTTTAATTTCTTGGACACTTTGAACAAATTTTCATACATCTCTATCAATTCATCAAAAGTGTATCCATCTGATTCGGATTCAGAATTTACCTTGGATGAGGATTCCTCATCATCCCGGTTGGCCATTAAGCATATTGACTTTCCTCCTTCTCTGTCAATGTTCGAGGTGTTCCCTTTGAGTTTCAATAACTCTAGACAATCATCCTTCGTATGGCCAGCCTTCCTACATTTGTAGCAAACATTAGTGTCAGCAATCTTGGCAGGATTAGAGTTATACCTTGTTTGCTGTTTGCCACCATCAAGCTTTCCTTCTCTTTTTCTCAGAAATTTCCTGAAATTACTAATCACCATTCCCATGTGGTCTTCATCAATTTCAGACCGCGAGAGGCTACTTTTCTCGCTTGATGATCCACTGTGGCTGGATCTGTTTGCTTTGCTGGAGCTAGCCTTCAGCACGATTGGCTCCATTGCAAACAATCTGAAAGCACAGAATAAACTGAAGCACCTAAACCAAATAAGCAAGACAAAGCACTAAGTCGGAGAATCAAAGCTACGAACACAGAAAGCACACTCTGAAAAGCACCAAACAAACCAGCAGGATCCTCTGCAGATTGTTAGATCTGATAGATCAGAGACCCGCTCTGATACCAATTGTTGGGTTCGGTGCTAGTATTCAGAGGGGGGGTGAATGAATATGGCTTATAAAAACTTTCACCCAATATAAAATTTCGCTCAAAAAGGAACTATGATGCTAACTAGACAGATTTACCAAATCTGAAAGCTAATCAACTATTCTATTCGACCAGTTAGCAGACACATGGAGCGCCCCTATGCATTCATCTAGCGGAAGCACAAATGAACAAATCAAACCACAATGCACAAGGGTTTTTAGGTGGTTCGGTCCAGCAGACCTACATCCACCCCACACTCAACCCGAGTGTGGCTTCACTAACCGCTGGGCAACACAGCTTGCCAACAATCAGCTGGGCCTCACAGCTTGCCAACCGCTGAGCATCACAGCTTGCTTTCGCTGGGCAATACAGCTTAGCCATCGCTGACTCACAGCTTGAACTCGCTGGGGAATACAGCTTAACCCGTCCGAGACCAAGTCTCGCCAGCTGAGGATTACAGCTTTACCTGTCCAGTAGAAACCTCCACTGCCCGCTGAGCAACACAGCTTGCTGTCCAGTGGAAACCTCCACTGCCCGCTGAGCAACACAGCTTGCTGTCCAGAGGCAGCACCTCTGCAAACCGCTGACAAACAGCTTGAAGAAATGTATAAAGGAAAATGAAAATAGAACAAGACAGCAACGGAAAGCTGAAGCAATAAAGCACAAAATATAGCTCAACAATGAGCAACTTCAGATCTGGTTTTGAACCAAAGATCTGAGGAACGAACTCCTTCTCTCTCTCTCTTCTTCTTCTTCTCTTCACACTCTTCTCGAGCTCTCTGCCTCTCTCTTTTTCTCTTCTGCTTCTTCCCTCTTTCTTTTCTTCTTCTTCTCTTTTCTCTCGATCGAACAGCTCTCTATTCTTTCTCTCCGCTTCTGCTCTTCTGCTTCGATCTGGATCGTGGCTCTCTGTTCTTTTCCTCTCGCCAACTCGATCTACCTTCTTCTGTGGAAGGAGACCTCCTTTTATAACAGCAGCTAGTAGGAGGGCAGCACTGGGCGCGTGTGGCTTCCACATTTCCCGCCCAGAACTTTTGGCCACGTGTCAGCTTTCTGTCAGTCCTTCAACCTCGGATCATGTGCCCTCCTTAAGCTTCACGATCAAAGCACCTGTTAAACAGAGTATCGGATAAGTCATCAGTTTAAAGAACAACTCTGTATAGACTTATCAGAAGAACATCATTTTAGAAGAAACCTGGACGAGGTTAGAACGAAACAACACGAAGACAGAAATAACAAAGAAGACTCAGACGCAGAGACAGCACGAAGTGAAACGAGAACGACACGAGGTGCAGAGGTGACAGAAACACACACTACACAGAGAACAACACGAAGACAAAACAGAAACCAACACGAAGTGTGGTTTCAACATACGAAAGACATGAGGTCTAGGAAGAACAACACGAAGACAGAAGAGTGACACGAAGTGAAATAAGAACGACACGAAGTGTAGTAGTGACAGAAACACACACTACACAGAGAACGACACGAAGTGGCACAGAAAGCAACACGAGGTGCTGCGATGTCCTGCACGTAATAGAACAAAAATGACACGAAGACGATGAAAATGACACGAGGTGAAGTCACAAAGCGACAAAGACACGAGGTGTAGGAAACACGACACGAAGACATGAAACAACACGGAGACGAAAATAGTAACCGACACGAGTTGAAAACAACACGAAGATGAAAAGTTGAAATCGACACAGGTTGAAAACAACACGAAGATGAAAATAGAAGTTGACACGGGTTGAAAACAACACGAAGACGAAAACAGAAGTTGACACGGGTTGAAAACAACACGAAGACGAAAGACAAGGAAAATGACACGAAGTCAAAGAAACAACAGTAACCGGCACGAAGTGTGGTTACTAAACAGGAACGACACGAGGTCTACAGGGAAACGACTCGAAGTTCATCAGAACTATTCGAGCTGCCTCAGAAACACGACACGAAGTTAAGTGAGAACAGCACGAGGTGAAAATGACACGGGCTGACCACAACAAGGATACAACACGAAGTCATAAAAACAGAAACAACACGAAGTATAACCTCATACAAGTTTTTCCTGTCAAACATGGAAATCAACACGAAGTGTCGTAAGCTCAGACGACACGAAATCTTTTCGTGTTAGTGAGGGGAAACAACACGAAGTGTGACTCAAGTGGCACTGAAAGCAACACGAGGTGAGACTTCACGCTGTACAGACTTGGACTTTGTATATGAAGTGCGCTGTACAGACTTTGACGAAGCAGAAGGCTGTATAGACTTGGAGCCCCAAAGCCATTGTATAGACTTTGATGCCCAAAGGCGATGAACAGTGAAACAGTGTATATACTTCAAGTAAAGACCAATGTGTAGACTTGAAGGTTGAAGGCGATGTACAGACTTTGATGCCCAACACCAATGTATAGACTTAGGAGCATATGACACGGCTGTACAGACTTCGCCTAAGACGCTGTACACACTTAGCCTAAGACAATGCATAAACTGACGTTGTATAGACTTTGTCTTAACAATGAATGTGTAGACTTGATCAAGAGTCTAATGTGCAGACTTCATGAGTGTGCAAACTTGTCAACGAAATGCACAATGTATAGACTATGCACATGCTTGAAGAGTGTATAGACTAATGAAATGCTTTACCCTGCAGTGTATAGACTTGCTAGTCATCAAACTACATGCATATAGAAAAGCAACGCACAGATCAGAAATCAAGCACTATATCAGTCATACACATGCATTCTCCACAAAACAAGTTATGTTGCTATCATCAAAACACAATCTCATAAAGCACTCACTGTGTTGCAATCATCAAAACAAAATAGCATTACTATCATCAAATCAACATAGCACATGCTTGTACCTAAGGGGCACAACAACTGGGACTGCCCCTGGCCTCCCGGTCCTCGGACCTTCTGCATATCCAGCTCCAAAGATACCGCCACACAAGACGCTATCTCTAAATCAGTAGCAGCGTTCGCCATCAGAAGGTGCCTCAGCTCCTGCCTCAAACCCTGAACGAACTGCTCCGTATCCACTCCCTCATGCTCCATGATATGGGGAGCATAACGGCCTAACTCCATAAATCGAGTCCTGTACTGCAACTCTGACATGTCACCCTGAACTAGCTCCAAAAAATTGACGCATCTTCTACGTACCAACATAGGATGGGCAATAGGTACGCTCGAAGACCGTAACAAAGTCCTTCCACACGATCTCCTGAAGGGGACGAGACTGAAAGGACATCTTCCACTCTAAAGACCACCAATCTCGAGCCGTACCCTCCAACTGGTTACAAGCCAACATCACCATGTCCTCCTCAGCACAGCACGTGGAACTGAACACTCTCTCCATCTCATCAAGCCATCGTATGGCCACATCGGGATCTGGTTGGCCCTCGTAATAGGGTGGGTGAAACTTCAAGAAATCCCTCATAGCATGACTGGGTCCACCCCTAGCCGACGAGCCCTCACCAGCATCACCGCCAAACTGCTGAGCTATGGCCTGAAACATACTCCGAAAGAAATCCTCGACCCCCGGAACTCTCGCTGCATCCCCTGCCTGGTTGGTAACTGGTGGCACTCTGCTATGCTCCTCCTGCTCCTCTGCCGACTGTCCCTACTAAAAGCGAGTCCTCCGCCTCGGCGCCATACTCGCCTACTGCAAAAAGACAAAAGACACGAGAAACGGTGAAATCAATAAAACACACGATGCCCTAAGCCAGTGCCGACTGTACATCATCATTGTGGACTAGTGGACCACTACAACTATTTACGATTCTTATATATATCCACAACCGTGCTCTGATACAAGCTGTAACGACCCAAAATCCGAACACCGGGAGGACCCGATAGCCCGAATCTCGAACCACCACCCACGAGCCCAAAGACTCGGAAGGGTTGAAAGGATGGTGTGGAGATACACAAGAGTCTAAAATAATTACAGAGCTACACAGATTAATGAATTAAGCAGGAAGCAATAAATAACATTAATTAAATTACATGGTCCACAAAATAACATTAGTCTAAAAAGATAGTAGTCCACAACTAGTATAGTCCAAAGAGAAAATGATGGGGACATCGAAGCAAGACCGCTCATATTTGTTTGCATTTATGTCCTTTTATATTTGTATGTATACCCTTGTGTTATATGGGTACACAATTGTAAGTCTTTGTGAGTTTATCTGTAAAATATCAGTATGTCCAGTAAGGGGGCCCTCACTCCTTCCTCATTGGTCCAAGTGGCACCATTTGGGTTCATGTGGGGCTGGTCAACTAGCCTAGGTGGTATATAGAAGGTTGGACCATTCAAGGGAGACAAATGGACTAAAAAGTCCAAGATGCCACATACCTTACACCTACCTAGTCAAGGGGGCGCCCCCCATTTTGGTCCAAATTTTAAAATTTGAAAAAATTCTATTAGAACTAATTTGTTCTATACCTTGTATACCCCTCCCAACTCTAGATCTGAGGGCATTAGTGGTCATTTTCCATTTATTATATAAGGCATGTAATTTTCATTTGTGTGAATTAATGAGAAGAAAAATTATGCAAGCATTGGAGCAAATTTGCGCCCCTCCCCTCTCTCCCTGGTGTTCTTCCTCCTCCTTCAAGATTTCAGGGTGTAAACCCCTTCTATCTCAGCCCCTATACATCTAGATTCTATCTCTGGTTCCGCCGCCGCTGTTCGTGCCGCAATCGAGCCGCCGCGAAGTCGCTTCTGAAGTTCTGTCCAAGGTTCTATTCTGCTGGACAGAGGTTCACTACAAGAATTTTAACTCCAAACTCCGACATCATCTGGAGTTGAGATTTTCAGGTTTGGTTCCCCACTTGATCCCCACCATATAATAAAATTATCCCGTCATTTCATCTTCTTTTTATATTTTTATATTTTCGTGTCTTTCTATCTTCCTGATCTGCCCCTTTTCAGATCTGTGTAGTAGAAGCTTAGTTCTTCCCCCTTTCGATCCCCTTCTTGATTTTTGTTTGAATCCCCAAATTTATTTGAGGATCTTTCCACCATTCTCATCCTCCAAAAATTTTCTTCGAATTTCAAAAGCCCTCGACCTATTTTTATAAATTATGTCTTTCCCCCAACTTCAGTTCTGTTTCTGCTGTCCAGATCCGACCCCAAGTTAGTATAAAATTCCTAAAAAATCGAAACTTCCACCAAATCTTGCATAAGATATATCCCAGTCTTCCTCTCTTCGGCCTCTACAACTTTAATGAAGGGCTCAAAAGCTGAATCGAAGTTCTACATCATGGTCAATGCCAACTCTCAGGAAAACTCAAATCTTCCCTGAGTTTTCAGATCCTGTGAGCCAACAGCTTGAAAATTCGATAAAGGCCATCAATGGGAAATTCAAATTTCTTTATCCAGCCGTAGATCAAAGGATTTAAAGTCATCTTTCCATCGGTACCACTTGTGGGTCGATCCGACGTCGGGAGTGACCGCAGCAGTAGATTTCGTCGGGACGCGCAGGTCTGAAACAGAATTCAGATCCGTGGGCAGCAACTCCGACGAGTGAAGATCGGAGCCGCCCGGCCTCCGGCCGGCGAACCAGCGTACCGCCGTCCCAGGGAGGCTCCTTCGGGCTTACCCACCATAGTGATGCCACCTCGGTCTCACACGGCCCCACTGACCAGCACGTGGGCCCACGATTGCGCGTACGTGTGTAGCCGAAGCAACACAAGAAGCCGTCCGTCAACCCGAAACCGCTACTCTCGGGTCTCGTTGTGTCATCCTTTACCTCCCTGCGTGGAGTGGATAGTAAAATTACCTTGCTGTAATCATTGTGTTGTAATTGTTTTGGGAGTACGAGTTCGGCCGGGGTCGTCTTCCCCATGCCGAGAGCGTGGAGGTATCGTGCTCGCTCCTTACTCGGCATTTGCTTTATTTCGTATATATTTCTTTATGCCGCTGCTAGAGAGCATGCTAGGATCATAGCTCGCTATACTTTTTATATCACCGCTGTTGCGCGAGAGAGCGAGACCGTCCCGTGACCCGATCCGGGCACGAATTTGTGAGTTGACCACCCTAGATCTTTGCCGGTTTCTCAATCGCACACGTCCGACGCTTCCCTCGTTAGGGACGATTGCGAGCTTGCATAGAGTCCAAGGATCACATTTCAATTGGAGTTGAGTCCGTGGTCCGTCCCGCATCAGAAAAGTATAACTACGCGGGACATATTTCGGAACTAGCAACTGGCAACTAACCCTGGGCACCTGAACCATGTGGAGCCTCTGAAGCGCTCCCCTAAAGCCTCATCTCACCTGAAACACGGTGAAAACACGCAAGAAATGAGCCTCAAAACACAAGGCTCAGTAGGGATCATCTGGTCCCCACCTCGCAAATTGAGATATTGCGTGGAAAGTAACTACAAGCTACTACGACGGCTAGTACCAAACACTCAGCATGAAAATCGAGACAACTCGTCAAAAGCCAAAGAAAACCCAAGAGTCACTACCAGCAAAAGATAGGAGTACCAACCCACTAGAAGCAAGGTCGGATGCGTCCACTGACGACTTAAACCGCGCCTCGGGTGTCTCCCTCCAGCCCAGCGGGAACTGAGACACCGTACAAGTAACCACAGAACAAGTGACTAGCTGGGGTCACGCTCGTCAGTGCGGGTCCACTACCCCCCACCACATGTGCACACACAGACCATACGTCCTAGGTTTGGCCCTCTGACTGGTTTTCCCCTCAGCCAGACTCTGGCGTCAAACGTGGGGCGTGACGAAAACCAGCCTAAAAACTGTCTCTCAAGGTAGTCGCGCCACCACTCCCTGGTAGGACCACTCGTGTGTCGGAAGGCTACGACTAGTGGAGGGTCACTGAAAGAGTAGACTCTCTAGTCAACGAAAAATAACGTCTAAATCGGACAGAGTACAAGGGCCGCTCCTCGTACCAACACCGACGCATGGTGACACGAGCCGAGAACACCAACTCCTGGGATCTCACGGCACCCTCACGTGTGGCCTCCACATGATGCCTAGCATCAGTCAGACCACGGGTCAGCACGCGGATCGAGATCCACTCACCCGAGACTCGAATCGGCAAAACATAATTCCGATCGGACATAGATCTCCGGCGGTCCACCTTTGGGCCGCCACAGAGTCTGGCAGTCCAGAATTGGGCCGCCACAGGGATTGTAGCGGTCCAACAATGGGCCGCCACACCCTGGGTTGCGAAGGAAATGATGGTCCTACCTTGGTCCGCCACAAGGATGTGGCGGGCGTACCTTCGGCCGCCACACCCCCAAAACTCCCAATGGTCTAAAACCAACGGTCGGAAATCAACGGTCAACTCGCCCTCTGGCGGTCTGACCCTCGGCCGCCACATCTTCTGGCAGTTCATCGTGCAGCCGCCAGAAGGCATGGGGACCTGCCGACAAAACAGTGTCCTGTGGCGCACCCATCTTGGGCTGCCACAGGCTCTGACGCACCTACCCTGGGCTGCCAAAGGCTCTGGCGGTCACTTGAAGGACTGCCAAATCGTCCCGAGAACGGACCGGCGGGAATAAACCCAAAAACTCATTCCACGCCCCGATCATCCACAGATGAGGGGGAAGACAAGGGGGAAGCTCCCCTATAGCCCCTAGCATGCATCTACGCCCTCGAATCGGTCCAAAACGCGATGAAATGGTAGATTGACACACAACTCCCAAAACATGGATTTTGCCCTACCCAGCTCAAAAACACCCCTCTCGACCTCTCCTCGGCCTACAAATCATGGGGGACGGCGGTATGAGCATGGGGATCCGTCTCCCTACCTCAATGGAGCACGAGCTCTGCCAAAACGCTGCCGAACGCGAAGAAGAAGCTTTTAGAACCCTCGTTCCTTCACGAAATCCCATGAGCCACACGTCGCCACTATCGCCTCGCCGCCGTCGCCGCCGCCACACCGTCACCTCACTGTCATCTGCAACCGGGGAGGGGCACCGCTACGGTCACGTCGGATGAAGAGAGAGAGAAATGTTATGTCCCTGAAGTCATTTGAGTCATTCTGTGGTCACTTTGGTCATTCGACATCATTCTATGGTCATATGCATTCTGTGGTATTCTTAGTTTTGATAATGGCTAAACACTATTAGTCATTGTTGTTCTTCACTCCTATATGACTGACATATGTGCTATTGTGTTCATGACAGATATGCAAATGAAGGCTCAATGTTGTGCCCTCGCACGTGGATTGACCTACGCGGTCAGGTCGTGGGGATCGACCTGCCCGGTCAGATCGCGGGGGTCAAGGGTGCAGCGCCCCTTGCGGGGGTTTCCGGGGGCGGAGCCCCCAGAACAAAAATTTGATTGAAGACTCAATAATAAAATCTTCAAGACTGTCAAGGGCGATGCCACAAACATGCACGGTCTGCTAATGGAGTTGAACGACGGAGCTAAAATAGAAATTGGACCGACCAGGGATAAGCCGGGTTCTGCCCAGCTGGCGGTCGACCACCAGCACAGGGGCGGTCGACCGCCCCAGCCAGCAACTGCCAGCCTGCACGAGTTTCAGTAGCGGTCGACCGCCAGCCAGTGGCGGTCGACCGGAAATCCCAGGGGCCATTCGTCTATAGCATTTCACAGTAGCGGTCGACCGCCAGGAGCTGCAGTCGATCGCCAGCCCCGAGCCTTCAATGTTGACTTTGTTTCCAACTTCGAAAAGGGCCATTCAACATGGATTTGTTTAATCTAAAAGTCACCTAAACACCCACAAATTGTGGATCTGGTCTGAGGCTTGTCTATAGACCATTCAAGGTCTATAAAATCAATACAAGAGAGTTGGAAACCCTTATGCTTCAAGGCTTCAAGAGAGATCAAGGGAGGCCATTTTCGAGGTACTGTAGCACCTCCGTGAACAGTACTTCAGGCTGGAGTTCTTCATCCATCCAAGGTGTTTCAATGTGAGATCTGAAGCAAGCAACCTCCACCAAAGCTAGAAGTACTCAAGGATAAGAAGGGTTATCAAAGGAAGCCACAAGGAGGGTGTTTCAAGAAGGAAATCAAGCTACTCCGGGAAGAAGTTCTTCATCAAATCTTCAAGCGATTGAAGCTACTTCAAGAGGAAATCAACTCCAAGCCAAGTGAAGAAAAAGCTGCAATCATCTTCCTCTTCCTCATCTCAAGGTGATCCATAGAAGCTGCAAGGGTGTGTTCAAGGGAAAGGAGTTCGAAGTACTGTAGCTGTGAACAGTACTCCGGGAAGAAGTTCTTCATCATATCTCCAAGTGATTCAAGCTACTTCAAGAGGAGATCAACTCCAAGCCAAGTGAATCATCAGATTCAAGCTCCAGCAAACTCAGACAAGATCTTTTCTCTTTGAACATATTTCATATCTTGTTTGAGTATTTTCATATCTTGTTCTTTTCCATTTCATTCAAACATTTGGAACTGAAGATCGTCCCTACCGGTGGTTAGTAGGAAGGCAATCGGAAGCTGTCCGATCTGCGGTGTTGACGTCCCTATCGGCGGTTAGTAGGAAGGCAATCGGTGGTCTTTCCGATTTACGGTTCAGTGCGTGGCACTAGTGGAGCCTCACCAGATTTGGTGAGGGGTGGACATAGGACTGGAGATTCAGTCCGAACCACCTTAAAATCTCGTGTGTTCTGGTTTGCTTGTGCGATTGCTTTGTGTTAGATGCATGCTTAGGTTCAATATCTATATTGCATAATCATCTTGTTAAGCAAATCACTATGTTCTTCGTTTAGCTAGTTATATTCCGCTGTAATTTATCTCATCTAGCTATATAGAGGGTTACATTGCGAAAAGAGGGGCAGATCTATTCACCCCTCCCCTCTAGATCCACTGTCCACTACACAACAAGTGGTATCAGAGTCTAATCTCTCATTATGGGGTCCAACGACTTTGAGGGAAATGGTGGATCAGCATCTAAGGTTTATTTACCTGAAGGACACACTGTGAACAGACCTCCTTATTTCACTAGATCTAACTATCCTTATTGGAAATATCGCATGCAGATGTTCATTCGCGCCCAAGACTACGAACTTTGGCGTGTGATCAGCAAAGGTCCGTATGAGCTTACGGATAATGAGGACTTGTGGACCAAAGAACAAATACGGCAATCCACCGTCAACTGGAGTGCTAAACATATCATGCAATGCTCACTCCATCCAGTTGAATTCTCAAGAGTAGCCACCTGCGCAACTGCGAAATTGATGTGGGATAAGCTAGAGGTAATCTACGAAGGAACCTCTCAGGTACGAGAAACAAAAGCCAATATTTTAGTTTCTGAATATGAAATGTTCCGCATGAAGCCTGATGAGTCAATTCAAGATATGTATGCTCGCTTGACTGTGCTTACTAATAGTTTAACTGATTTGGGAAAGAAATATACAGAGCAAGAACTTGTAAGAAAAATTCTCAGATCATTAACTCCAGCATGGCACACGAAGGCAACCGTTGTTGAAGAATCAAGAAATCTCGCAACCACCAAGGTAGATGAACTCATTGGGTCATTAATGACCTATGAGATCAACCTCAAGAACAAAGAGGCTGAGGCACCTAAAAAGAAGTCCCTAGCTCTTAAAGCTGGACCCAACCGTCAAGATACTTCTGATGAAGGTGAGGATTCGGGAAGTGAGCGAGATGAGGATGACGTAGCCATGCTCACACGTAAGTTCAAGAAATTCATGAGAAAGGAAGGTAAGAGCTTCATGAGAGGAAGGTCAAGGGTAAGAAATTGTTTCAAATCTAATTTTGAAAACTCTAAGAAATCTGATAGAATCATTTGTTATTCTTGCAACAAACCAGGGCATTTCAAGAATGACTGTCCCAAAAGATTCAGAAAAGCTGACAAATGGAAGGGCAAGAAGAAGAACAAGGTCATGGTGTCCACATGGAGCGATGAAGAGGAAAGTGATGACAGAACCAGCTCCTCGGACAAAGAAAAAGAAGATTTCTACCTTATGGCCAAAGGTGATGAAGAAACTGAGGTAAATTCTCCATTTGAAGATTATACAATTGATGATTGGGAGGATGCATATATACAACTCATGGAAAAATATGAAATGTACAAAAAGGAGAATAAATCATTGAAAAAGAAAATTAACTCATTTGTGCATGATCATGATATGAATGATAAGAATGCTCTACTTGAAACTGAAATTGAAGATCTTAAGAAAATGATTGAGGATTTGGAAGAAGGAAGAAAAGAAATGGCTGACTTGGAAACTGAAAATGAAAACTTGAGAAATGAGATTGATAGCATTAAGCTAAAAATGCAAACCTATGAAAAGAACAGCAAACTGAGTAATGGAAAATATGAAGCTGTAAAACATGTCAACACTCAACTCTTGCAAAACATTGAAAACTTACAAAAAGAATTGAAGGATAAACAACAATCCTTGAAAAATTTCATGGATGGAAAAGAAAACCTAGATGCTTTGCTAGGTACTAGGATGAATTTCAACAAGGGTTGGGTTTTGAACCAACAAACAAAAGGACAATTGGGCTAAAAATAGTCACATTTGTCTCATCTTCTGAAGCCTCCACCTCA
The DNA here is from genome assembly GCA_022559845.1 of Amorphophallus konjac. Classification (NCBI taxonomy): domain Eukaryota; kingdom Viridiplantae; phylum Streptophyta; class Magnoliopsida; order Alismatales; family Araceae; genus Amorphophallus; species Amorphophallus konjac. Next base: position 151,821,966 of record CM040117.1, read on the forward strand.
AACACAACTCCCACACAAAACCAGCAAAAATAAAAGGAGAAAGGGAAAGAAAAGATTGAAGAGGCAGTCACCAACATTCCCAAAAAGCCTGTCCAAAGATCTAAGAAATGTCGACCTTCCCCGCAGCATAGGTCAACACATTCTTGGCCATTGCATGCTCAATCTTCCAGATATCACCAAAACTGGATTGCACATTCATATAGGCCAACACCACCATACTTTTGGAGAAATTGTGATTCATGTGTTCATCAATCCCATAGGTGGCAAAACAATCACTTTCAACCCAAAACCAACCAACGGCCTCAATGGTTTAAGAAGCAAACCTCATCAAACTTTCACACATTCTAACCAAGAACCTCCAAACAGAAAATGAATGTCAAAGTTGAAAAGAAAAACCAAATCCCTGCTCTAAGCAAATAAAACATGAATGTTAGAAAAGTCTGGATTCCAAAAGAAATGGTTTCATGCTTTGAAAATTTGAAGAATATGATGGGACCCAAATTTGGTTGGGTTCCAAACACATTTGCCTAATTGCTTGTGCAGGAGTGTCTTGCAGCTATACATAACAGGTGGTACCTTGATAGCGGCTGTTCAAGACACATGACTGGAGACAAATCAAAATTCTGTCTCTTGGAGGAAAAGGAAGGAGGATATGTCACATTTGGAGGGAACAACAAAGGAAAAATCATTGGAATAGGTAATGTAGGTAAGAACCTCTCCAACTCCATTGGAAATGTGTTGCTAGTTGAAGGTTTGAAATATAACCTACTAAGCATAAGTCAATTGTGTGATAAAGGTCACAAAGTGTTGTTTGATTCTCATGAATGTAAAATCTTTGAACCAAAATCTGACAAGGTAAAATTTTCTGGTAAGAGAGTCAACAATGTTTACATGATTGACTTAGATGATCCTGCTTATTCAAACCTTTGTCTTGCTGCACCAAAATCTGAAATTGCATGGTTATGGCATCGTAGACTAGGACATGCTAGCTACAATGTATTGCATAAACTCTTGAAACATTCAATGGTGAAAGGTTTGCCTGAACTATCCTTTAAACAAGAAAATAAATTGTGTGATGCATGTGCCCTAGGTAAACAAACTAGAAAATCATTCAAGGGAAGATCTGAAAATACATCATCCAAACCACTCGAGCTAATTCATATGGACTTGTTTGGTCCAACCAGAACTGCTAGCTTAAGTGGTAGAAAATATGGATATGTCTTGGTGGATGACTTTTCTAGGTTCACATGGGTTTTCTATCTCACACATAAAAATGATGCTTTTGATGAGTTTCAGGCACTCTACATGAAGATAAAGCAGGACGGTGAGTTTAAAATTTCCAAGATTCAATCTGATCACGGTGGTGAATTTGAAAATGCTAACTTCTATAACCTTTGCAGGGCCGAAGGGATTTCACACCGATTTTCTTCACCAAGAACGCCGGAGCAAAATGGTGTAGTTGAAAGAAGAAACCGAACACTTGTAGAGATGGCAAGAACCATGCTTGCTGAACGGCAACTTCCAAGGAGATTTTGGGCTGAAGTGGTAAACTCGGCATGTTACATTATCAACCGCTCTATGGTAAGGCCACACACCAAAAAGACTCCTTATGAGTTGCTGAAAGGTAAAAAGCCTTCTCTCTCACATATGAAAGTGTTTGGGTCAAAATGCTTCATCCACAACAATGACAAAAGAGACTTAGATAAATTCGAGCCCAAGAGCGATGAAGGTATATTCCTTGGATATTCTGATAGATCTAGGGCTTATAGAATTTATAACATTAAAAGTCAAACTGTGGAAGAATCACCCCATGTTTCCTTTGATGAATATCATGATTCTAACAATGATAACTCTTACAGGAAAAACGATGAAGATGGGGAATTCCTAAGCATGAAGGACAAGAGTGATTCTCCACAAGAATAAACAAAAGAAGAGGGTGACCGAGCTGAATCAAGCAATGCAAGGATTCAAGCTCCAATAGAAGGTAATAATGCTACAAACATTCGAATTCTTAAGGATCATCCTTTAGAAAATGTCATTGGTAGCTTGAATGACCCACCTAGAACTAGGTCACATTTTAAAATTGTGGAAGAATTAGATCAACTTGCTCTTGTCTCGCAGCATGAACCAAAAAATATCGATGATGCTTTAAAAGATGAAAACTGGATAAATTCCATACAAGAAGAGCTAAACCAGTTTGAGAGAAACAAAGTTTGGCATCTAGTTCCTAGACCTTCATCACAATCTGTCATAGGTACTAAATGGGTCTTTAGGAACAAACTAAGTGAGGATGACAAGATAATAAGAAATAAGGTTAGATTGGTGGCTCAAGGGTATAATCAAGAGTTTGGGGTAGACTTTGATGAATCTTATGCCCCTGTTGCTAGACTCGAAGCCATCAGAAGTTTACTTGCCTTTGCATGCTCCCTTAGGATAAAGCTATATCAAATGGATGTCAAAAGTGCTTTCTTGAATGGCTTGATCAAAGAAGAAGTCTATGTTGAGCAGCCCCCTGACTTTGAGAATTCTAACAATGCAGATTTTGTATACAAGCTAGACATGGCGCTTTATGGACTTAAGCAAGTACCAAGAGCTTGGTATGAGAGACTAAGCTCGTTCCTCATTGAAAAAGGGTACACACGAGGTAAGGTAGATCAAACACTTTTCACCAAGAAGCAAGGTAAGAACATCTTGATTGTTCAAATTTATGTTGATGACATTGTGTTTGGTTCTACAAAATCTGAAATGTGTGAGGAATTTGCTAACCTCATGACTAGCGAATTTGAGATGAGCCTAATGGGAGAACTTCAATTCTTTCTCGGTTTGCAGGTCAACCAAGGAGAAGATGGGTGCTTCATAAATCAATCCAAATACATCAAGGAGCTGCTGAAAAGATTTGACATGACAAACAGCAAAATCATTGCAACTCCTATGAGCACCTCAACTTCACTGGATTCGGATGAAAATGGTAAATTGGTGGATGCAAAGGTCTATAGAGGTATGATTGGCTCTTTACTTTATTTGACTGCATCCGGACCAGATATCCAGTTTAGTGTATGTCTTTGTGCTAAATTTCAAGCTAGTCCTAGAGAATCCCACTTGATTGCCGTCAAACGTATCCTTCGATATCTTGCCGGCACTCAGGACTTGGGATTGTGGTATCCGTCATCATGTGATTTATCTCTTATATCTTATTCTGATGCGGACTACGCTGGATGCAAGCTGGATCGTAAGAGTACTAGTGGCTATTGCCAGTTTCTAGGCGAGTGTTTAGTTTCTTGGGCCTCCAAGAAACAACACTCGGTTACCCTCTCAACCGCGGAGGCAGAATATGTTACTGCGGGGAGCTGCGGCACCCAAGTGTTGTGGATTAAACACCAACTCTAAGACTACTTGGTGGATCTTGGTTGTGTCCCGATTCTGTGTGATAACACTAGTGCTATCAACCTTGCAAAAAATTCAGTCCAGCACTCTAGGACTAAGCATATTGAGATTAGGCATCACTTCATTAGAGATGAGGTCGTTAAGAAAAACTTTGAGCTACATTTTGTTGATACTCTAAATCAAATTGCTAACATCTTCACCAAGCCCTTGTGTAATGACAGGTTTTCAACACTCAGAAGAGAGCTTGGTCTTTGCCGACCTTAGGCCAATAAGAATTTGAAATGATGATCATGTTCAATTAGTTGTGTGTTTTGCACGTTGGTATTCATGCATTGTTTATATGTCAATATGTCTTTTTGCATATGGTGTCGCATTGCATGTAGTTGCATAATAAAGTTGAATTTATGTTCACAATGCATTATATGGTTTGTGTCGCATCATTCCTGCATGGCCATGGTATATCAAATGTTGATGTATGGAAAGGCAGGTTATGCTTGTCTAGAAGCACTCAATATGCGTGAGGTTTCACCTCCGCCAAGTACCATGCGTCATTGTCGCATATAGGCCATATAGTAAGGGGGAGTTGTCGTTTTGCAGCATTTATACATGAGTTTCATCTCCATTCTGTTGCATTTAATAAGTGTACAACCATATGTTGGGTCATGCATTTCATGTCTACCAAATTCATGTCCACCCCTGCACGTTTCAGGTCATTCTCATCTTAACACTTATCATTACAGTTACTTGCACACATAACTCTTCGCGTATCCATTGCATATCCTTAGGGGGAGTTTTGTTGATTCTCATAACCTCTTGCAAATTGCACTTCAGTGGCTTACAGTCTGGTTTGAGTTCACGAGACAGATGGACATATGGTGTAAGAGCTTTCTATTATATGCCCTAATGATTGTCCATTCAATGAAAATGGTTCAGATTTAATGATTTCCTTGTAGTTCTGATATATCTTGTTTGAAATCATCTATATTCTGAAGCTTTAATAGACCTTAACTAGAGACTGCATATTGTGTTTTGCATGACTATCCTGAAATATGAAAATCCAAACGTCTTGACAACTTTGGTGATACACTCAGGCTTAGTATTGCTTCTAAACATATTGATGAGCTGGAATTCCTGAAAATCATTTTGACAGAGCAATGATATTGTTGCACGGATAAACATGTCATGTCATCAAAATCAAGTGACAAATGATATGTCATGATGTGTCTCTGTTATCTCTGTCGTCATTCTATTTGGACTCTAGGCAGAGCACTGGCATAATTGCTGAGAAATATATCCTCTCATCAAAAAAATGAGATTAGATATGTCATGACGTGACTTTGCTATCTTTGTTCATTCTGAAGCATAACCGTCAGTCTTGTCAAATACCTAGGGATATTGGCGTCTAAACAACGTGTATTCTTACGGGTAGGAGGCATGAACTAGACTAGATTACTCGTATAAAGTGAGTCATGTGCCTTCAAATACTAAAGATATTGAAAATCAACATATGCTACAATCATTCAATTCCATGCTTCAATCATGATTGTTTAGCCTCAATATATGCTTTTGTGTTATTGCCTTTGTCGTTATTGAATATGGATATATAAGACAAGGGAAGGTTAAACACTGCCATGATTTGCACCTTTGGTTCATTTCTATTAAATCTTGGAAGTAGCTGCTTTTCGAACTTTGTTGATGAATTCGGATTTCATTAGATTTGAACCATATATGTTGCTCACGGTTTGTTTCAGGTTTGCATATAATGGCTTGCTCTTCACTCCTTTCAGCTCTAGTCTCACAAATATTTCACTTTATTACTCCTTTTTGCTGTTGGCAAAGGGGGAGAATTCTTTGTGTGAGTCCTTTGTCGCGTTAGCTATGCATTATCGCGTTGTCTTTGGGGGTTGTGTGAATGGTGTACGAGGAGAGTCCAAGGGGAGAGAATCCATTGCTCACTTTGCATCTCATATGTGTATGTGATGGGGCTTGCATAATTGCTAGCATTCATATTGGATAGCATTCATATCTGCATTCATAATTACATTCCCATGCTATTACTATCATGAATCTTGAGCTGCATATATTGCATTTGTTATAACTTGTGCCATTTTAAACATTCATATCACATAATGACTCACAGTGTTGCCATCATCAAAAAGGGGGAGAATGTTGTATCCCTGAAGTCATTTGAGTCATTCTGTGGTCACTTGGGTCATTCGACATCATTCTATGGTCATATGCATTCTGTGGTATTCTTGGTTTTGATAATGGCTAAACACTATTAGTCATTGTTGTTCTTCACTCCTATATGACTGACATATGTGCTGTTGTGTTCATGACAGATATGCAAATGAAGGCTCAATGTTGCGCCCTCGCACGCGGATCGACCTGCGTGGTCAGGTCGCGGGGATCGACCTGCCCGGTCAGGTCGCGGGGGTCAAGGGGGCAGCGCCCCTTGCGGGGGTTTCCGGGGGCGGAGCCCCCGGAACAAAAATTTGATTGAAGACTCAATAATAAAATCTTCAAGACTGTCAAGGGCGATGCCACAAACATGCACGGGCTGCTAATGGAGTTGAACGACGGAGCTAGAACAGAAATTGGACCGACCCGGGATAAGCCGGGTTCTGCCCAGCTGGCGGTCGACCGCCAGCACAGGGGCGGTCGACCGCCCCTGCCAGCAACTGCCAGCCTGCACGAGTTTCAGTAGCGGTCGACCGCCAGCCAGTGGCGGTGGACCGGAAATCCCAGGGGCCATTCGTCTACAGCATTTCACAGTAGCGGTCGACCGCCAGGAGCTGCAGGTCGACCGCCAGTCCCGAGCCTTCAATGTTGACTTTGTTTCCAACTTCGAAAAGGGCCATTCAACATGGATTTGTTTAATCCAAAAGTCACCTAAACACCCACAAATTGTGGATCTGGTCTGAGGCTTGTCTATAGACCATTCAAGGTCTATAAAATCAATACAAGAGGGTTGGAAACCCTTATGCTTCAAGGCTTCAAGAGAGATCAAGGGAGGCCATTTTCGAGGTACTGTAGCACCTCCATGAACAGTACTTCGGGCTGGAGTTCTTCATCCATCCAAGGTGTTTCAAGGTGAGATCTGAAGCAAGCAACCTCCACCAAAGCTAGAAGCACTCAAGGATAAGAAGGGTGATCAAAGGAAGCCACAAGGAGGGTGTTTCAAGAAGGAAATCAAGCTACTCCGGGAAGAAGTTCTTCATCAAATCTTCAAGTGATTGAAGCTACTTCAAGAGGAAATTAACTCCAAGCCAAGTGAAGAAAAAGCTGCAATCATCTTCATCTTCCTCATCTCAAGGTGATCCATAGAAGCTGCAAGGGTGTGTTCAAGGGAAAGGAGTTCGAAGTACTGTAGCTGTGAACAGTACTCCGGGAAGAAGTTCTTCATCATATCTCCAAGTGATTCAAGCTACTTCAAGAGGAGATCAACTCCAAGCCAAGTCAATCATCAGATTCAAGCTCCAGCAAACTCAGACAAGATCTCTCTTTGAACATATTTCATATCTTGTTTGAGTATTTTCATATCTTGTTCTTTTCCATTTCATTCAAATATTTGGAACTGAAGATCGTCCCTACCGGTGGTTAGTAGGAAGGTAATCGAAAGCTGTCCGATCTGCGGTGTTGAAGTCCCTACCGGCGGTTAGTAGGAAGGCAATCGGTGGTCTTTCTGATTTGCGGTTCAGTGCATGGCACTAGTGGAGCCTCACCGGATTTGGTGAGGGATGGACGTAGGACTGGAGATTCAGTCCGAACCACCTTAAAATCTCGTGTGTTGTGATTTGCTTGTGCGATTGCTTTGTGTTAGATGCATGCTTAGGTTCAATATCTATATTGCATAATCATCTTGTTAAGCAAATCACTGTGTTCTTCGTTTAGCTAGTTATATTCCGCTGCAATTTATCTCATCTAGCTATATAGAGGGTTACATTACGAAAAGAGGGGCAGATCTATTCACCCCTCCCCTCTAGATCCGCTGTCCACTACACAACAAGAAAGGGGGTGGTCACTCACGGGAGGAAGAAGGAAGAGGAAGGAAGAAAAAGAAAGGGAAAAAGAAAAAGAAAATAGGGGTTTATATAGAAAATCTGAAAATTCTAAAAAATACCAAAAAATAAGAAAATATACCGCCGCGATCGTTGGAACGCGATGATTGCTGTGGTACCATTCCTGAGTAGGTGAACGACCCGGTTCACCAGCTACAGGGTTCCGTAGCTCCTGTCAGGGAAAAATACGGGAAACCATGAAACACGTTCCAGGTCCTCCGAAACTGATCCGAAACGCACGGATCCGAACCCGAAAGATGTCCGAAAGATAACCCCGAGCAAAATGAGAATAAAATCTCTGAGAAAATAGATCCGAGACCCAAGAAGAGGGATCCGAAGGGTCCGAGATATTACATAATGTGACTAAGGAAAGAGACCTCCTTAAGTCAGAACTCGCACTTACTAAGCTTTGCATAAAGTTTGTGCTCTCTTAGCGTTTGCAAGGTTATTCTTAAGTGCTCTTAATATTCCTCCTTCGTTTTGGAGTATATTAGAATATCATCAATGAAGACGACTACAAATAGGTCAAGATAAGGCCTGAAGACATCATTCATGAGTTGCATAAATGCTGCCAGGGCATTGGTTAACCTGAACGGCATTACCACGAATTCATAGTAGCCATATCTACTTTGAAAAGTAGTTTTATGTATGTCTCCATCTTTGATTCTGAGTTGATGATAACCTGACCTGAGGTCTATCTTGGAGAAGTATTCTGCCCCTGAAATCTGATCAAAGAGTTCATCTACACGCGACAACGGATATTTATTCTTAATCGTGAGTTGATTCAGTCGTCGGTAGTCGATATATAGCATGAGGGATCCATCCTTCTTCTTGATGAATAGCAGTAGCGCACCCTAAGGGGATGTGCTAGGTCGAATAAAACCATTGTCTAATAACTCCTGAAGTTGTTTCTTCAATTCCTTGAGTTCTGTGGGCGACATCCTGTAGGGAGCTATTGAAAGAGGTGCTGCTCCAGGAACGAGTTCAATGATGAAGTTCACTTCCCTTTCGGGCGGTAAACCAGGCAAATCTGATGGAAATACGTCGGGAAACTCATTCACAATGGGAATATCTTCTAAGATGATCTCCTTGGACTCGGTAATGATTACAGAAGCAAGAAAAGTTTCACATCCTAGCGAGATGAGTTTGCAAGCGTGAAGAGATGAAATAATAGTAGGATGCTTCCTATATTTGATGCTAAGGAAGGAAAATCTTGGAAGACCTGGTTTCCGAAAAGAGATAATTCGGTTGCGACAATTTATATAGGCGTCATGGTCTACAAGCCAACCTACACCTAAAATAGCATCGTAGCCCTCCATGTCAAGGCATACGAGGTTTGCAGGAAGGTTGTGACCTTCTACCATTACCTCACTATCGGGATAGTAATTTGTAAGTTTGGTTCCGGGACCTAATGGTGTAGTAATTGCTAGGTCCGAAGGTAGAGGGACTGATGAAACTGGCAAGGTTTTTACGAAATTAGTAGATATAAAAGAATGAGAAGCATCAGTATCAAATAGTACGAATGCAAGATGAGAATAGATTTGGATAGTACCTTCCATTAGCCCATCATTCTTGGGCGCTTCTTCATATTCCATTATAGCATTAAGACGAGCTTGTCGCTTACGTCCACCACTTGGAGTTTGTTCCTTCATAAGGGGGGAATCCGGCATACGGTGCTCCCGGCTGTCACATCGTAAACAAGCACCGAGACGCTTCCAGCACTCTTCGGCTGAATGATCGAACTTCTCACAAAATGTACAGGCCGCCATAACTTGCTTCTCTTCTTCTTTGACCTTCTTGCTCTTGTGGTAGCCACTACCACTCCGATTCCGGGATCTCTTCTTGCTATCACGGGATTTATAAGGCTCCGTGATGCTAAACTTTCCCTTCTTTTCATGCTGATCAGGCCTTCGGCTTGGCTCTTCTCCCTTGCCTTTCAACTTTTCGACCTTCTCCAAGGTCCTTTCACATAGATGTGCCCGTTGGACCATCTCCGCATATGTACGGATATTTTGAGTCCCTAGTTTTTGAATAAAGCCGAGCCTCAATCCATTCATAAACCGGTTGGCTTTCAATAAGTCCGTGCTAACCAAATGAGGAGCATAAGGCGCCAGCCTAGAAAACTGGAGTTCATACTCCACCACTGACATCATGCCTTGGCGTAATGAAGCAAACTCCATAGCTTTCCTCTCCTTAACATGTTCGGAGAAATATTTTGCTCAGAAGAGGGTGAGGAATCCCTCCCACGTATGTGGTGCATCTGCAGGCGGTGCCGGAATTGACTTCCACCAGGTGCGGGCATCTTTATTTAACTGGAATGTAGCGAGACGAACCTTTTCTTGGTCTGCACCAGGTGCGGGCATCTTTATTTAACTGGAATCCTGAGAACTGCGGAGGATTTAAGCTCTAAAAATTTTGGTGTAAGTCACCAGCTCTTGCCCTTGCGCCCGCTTGGGCCATATTATGTAATGCTTGGGTGAGACCTACAATGGTCTGTTGCATACTGTTCCAGTCAACACGATGAGCCATTATGAGAGTAAGGTACCTGAGAAAGGTAACCGAGTTTTGTTAATGGAATGCGTGGAATTATCCTTAGAGACAATTCTAATTATTTATCTTATCCCAGGTTCTACCCATTCCTCTCATAGGTTGGGAGTTTCTTTCCTAGCTTCATAGGTATGGGTCCTTAAACCTTGGACTTAGCCTATGCCATGTCTTTTCCCTGGGACTTCTAGTCCTAGACTCTGATACCACTCGAACTATCATGCCCCGAGATTTTACAGCGGAAACAATCGGGAACGTGAACAGTCGGCTAGTACGTCTCGAGCAAGTAATATAATCAGAGCGCAAGACAATCACATAAAAGTAATTGCACACGTAAGCCTTCTAAACTTCACTTTATTCCATAACAATAATAATATCAAAGTACATAAGATCTTTGACTCTCTTTACTAGACTCAAAAAAATAAAGATTACATCATAACTAGACTAGACACTTGATAATTAAGGCTTCTCTCATTCATATGTCCTTCAATCACTCTCGGACCCGTTACTTGTATAATCCGAATCCGATTCATCCGTACTTCCTAAAACATTGATAAAGTAGGTAATGAACACACTTGCCCAGTAGGTATCTTTGTATCAACATGAAGGTAAATTTAAGTAATTATCATTTTTGCTCTAGAGAAATAAGATAAATCATGCAGATACGGTGAAACATGTGAATAAAATCAAAGTAACAAGATTTGACCAAGTCTGAGATATGAAAATATGATTGATCAAGTATATAACAAGAATGTCAATTTGGCCTTTCCATGAACAAGAATGTAACTAGAATGTACTTTTCATAACCATGAAGGCTATGCACTAGAAAGTCATGTAACAAGCAAGAAAGTATTCTTCACTTAGTAACAAGTACTTCATGAATTTACGTGGATCTTTTATCCATGACTCGTGGATTTTCACTTATTTATAAAGAAAGTACTCCCAGCGTAATGCGACACCAGTAGTATCATACCCCATGGTTTATAGTATGTTTCCAACAATCAGCCGAGGGGACTAGCATAGAGCCCTTGAACACAATCAGTGCTCGAACTGCATCTTCAAGTATAAATCAAGCTACTTCCACGATTATAACAATAATATGGCCAATAATGTACAAGTTCGGCAATAGTTCCATGTAACCAAGGTATAGAACGTACCAATATTTGATCATGAGAATTCAAGAAATGCATTTAATAACTAGGTCATGCTATGGAAAGAATTTGGTAGCATAACGGTTCATTCTTTAGGTTTCATAATTCAAGCTTAACTTGGTTGAACATGATTTAGGCTCCAGATAATCCTAAGACCATCTAGGAACTCAAGAAAACCAACCCCAAAGGTCAAACCTTGGGTTAGACACAATTAGGAACCAAGCGGTCTAGTGCAGGACCGTTTGATATAGAAAGCGATCTAGTCATGGACCGTTTCATAAGACAAAGTCGATACTTGAAAACAGAACATCTGGATCCTTGGAGGTCTAGTGTATGGCCGTTTAGGATCTATTAGCGGTCTAATACAGGACCGCTATCAGAATCTGGCGGTCAACCAGAAGGCCGCTAAAGTCCAGAGAGTATAAAACACTGGTAAAAGTGCTTTCTAGACAATTGGGTTTAATGGTACAACCAGCTCGACGTCCTAGTGGGAATCCCAGGCTCGCGGAGTCTTATGGAGGCCTTGAAACAAGATTTCCTAGTCCGTTGGAAGGAATATCTAATGGAGAGGTTATCAAGTCCAAGATTATGTACTTAATGTGCAAAGGTGTAACTAATGACAACATACCGGGATATGTGCCATGTACTTAAGAAAATGACTCTAGAAGAGAAAAGATTGTGACAAAATAATGATCAAGTTAAATCATGAATCATCTATCATTTGAAATACGTCTTTATTACAAGAGTATATGATTTTGGTCATGAATTTAACATAAGTATAAAAATAAGTTCCAAGTATATAAAGATCATGAAACCTATTATGATGAACAATAAATATAACTAAGTATATGAAACTAGTGTTAAAACCATGAATAAAACTTAGTTAACTAGACTTATCATATACTAATTATGGCTAATCTGTAATATGTTTCGGGTTAACAATATTACAGAAATCAGAAAATAAAAACGGTCTAGTGGAGGACCGTTTCATCATGGTTAGCGGTCTATCGTATGACCGCTAGAGTTTCTGGCGGTCTATAGGAAGACCGTTTCCTCTTGTATTACAGAAACTCAAATAATAATGATAGAAAATACTAATCTAAGACATATCATGTCTGGAAATCAACATATATAAACTCTATAGCATGATAGAACAAGTATAAGCCAACAATATACATAGGTTCATGTAATTAACAAGAGAATTTCCCTTTTCACTTCATTAAGGCTAGTTCATGCATGAATACTATACTAAATGCATAGTCCTAATGAAAACGTAAAATTCTCAATGTACAATGCATGATAATGAATGAAATCAGAGGGCTTTTATTCTTGACTTCGAGTTTAAGCCACTCATGAGATAACCTACCTCTGATCTTCTCTCAAAACTTAGAATTTTTGACTGGAAGTAAACCCTAGTTCTGCACGTCATGTGCTAAAACCGCAACTTCACCCTCCTGTATCTCCTGATTTTCTTGACCTAAGGATGCAAAATTTTGAGGGTAAGAAGAGGGTACTAAAAGGAACAATTTCTTCTAAAGAACCTCTATCTAATTACCTCGTTTGGGGCTTCTATTTTCCTAATCTTCACTGGACAGTTACACAGATTCCTGGGTTATTAGTGTAGGATCAGCAACTTTGGAAGCCTCTAACTCCTTGTAGACTTGATCTCCTAGAACGAAATTTTGAGGGGAGTTAGACCTGAGTATTGTGAATAAAAGATTCTAAAGAACCTACTTGAAATAAAACCTCCTTGCCTTAGTTCCACATGAGCCAAATGTAAGGGTCGCGCAAGGTGGTTCTGGGGTCTATTTATAGGTTTTAGCTAGGTTTGATGGATTTGAACGAACTTAGAGTCCTAATTAGGTCTTCAATTCGATCCTCAAGCCTTCTAGACTTATCTAATTAGTAGATAGCATCGATCCTAGGTAATTTGGATGCCCAAGTTCTAAGTTTTTCATATTATCTTCCTTTCACAGAATCTGCAGAGCCTAGCGGTCTAATGCTAGACCATTTTCCACTGCCATGCAGTCTCGCGATAGACCGTTTTCTATCCTGGGCACCGAATTTGAACTGTTTCAAACTCTTCCCCTTATTATCCATTTATTTATCATATTTATCCACTTAAATTTCGAAATTAAGCTTCTAGAATATGGGCCAACTCTTTTGGGCTTGGGTTTTAGGTACTTTGGGTTCAATTAAATGGGCATAATCTATTTATTAGTAGACTGCCTTTTCTTAATGAGACTTAATTAATAGTAATTCGTTTAATAGCTCTTTTAAAATGTTTAATAATTCTATTTAAATCTAGAAAAATTCTAGAAAATTCTTGGGCGTTACATGGTCTGTCTCTTCAATAGGGTTGGCTACGGGATCTCCGCGGTCATTCAACCTTCCTTCCTCTTTAATTCGATCCTCTAAGGCTCGAATTCTCTCATCTAGCTCCGCTCGTAATTGACCTATGGATTCGTCAAACTGGGCCATAAGGTTATGCTCGAGCTGGACTAACATTGCACTCACACTCTTCTGATCGATGGGTGATTGTAGTGTTGAAGGACGCTCTAGACGGCCTGATGAATTCCTAGACCAACGTGGTATGCATGGGCTTGGACCTAAATGATGCAATCCTGGGACCAAAATTTAGCAAGTTGTAGACCCGAAGTGTTGGCTAATACGCAAGGGTCTATTCCTTTTGCGAAGGGACTGGTAATGGAGAGTTGCTCGCCCGTAGGCGAAGTAGTTGTGGAACTACCTCCTGACAATTACGGTGCGCTAATGCAGCAGTTCTAGGGCCTAAGGATGGGCGCATACAAGCTCTCTCTGTCTCTCTCCGTCTACAACGATGCACTCAGAAGACAGGCTGCATGGATAGGGCTCTCTCTCACTTCGTCGCGCGATAATTGAAAAAGATACTAAATGAGCAAGAGATTGGAGCACATACCTAGCTAGACTGAAAAGTTCAGCTCTGATCGGAGACGAAGGTGAGCGGGGACGTGCGTGCCCGCATGGCGTCGACGAAGCTTGAATGGTTTACAAAAATTCACTCCACGCAGGGAGGGTGCAATTATTACAAAATCGCTTAATTTAAAATTTCCCGTGTATGGGAACAATTTAATTCAGACTTTCTCCACGCAGGGAGGCTTTCGGACACTCACACTCCATAAATTATGGACTGTGTGTCGATGACTGGGTGACTCGGGTGCTACTCTAGTCGTCGTTGTGGACTTGGGTGCCACAATCAATAAGTCAATAAAATGGTATATATATAAAGATATATAATAATTAAATTACATGTATATAATAGATATATATATTTATACCAACAAATCTTCAACCTCCCTTTTCTGACTTTCTTTTTTCAAATCTTTCCTGCGCAACTCACGCAGGCAGAGGGTAGGTGGCAGGCGGTCAGCGCACGCAAGGCGCGACCGGCCACGCGGCAGGGCGGGCGACAGGGTGCAGGCGGGCTTGTTGGCGCAGGCAGGTGGCCGTGCGTATGGGGGGGCGAGCCATAGGAGCACGGGCGTTGGCGTGCGGGCGGGGCGCGGGCGCGCGCGGACCGGCAGGAGGGCGTGCGGTGAGTGCAGGCTAGCGGATGGGCGTGCGGTGCGTGTAGGCGCGTGCGGGCGAGCGCGCAGGCGGGGGCGGGCGTGCTGGTGCGCGCGGGCGAGCGCGCAGGTGGCCGGGCGGGCGCGACAGAGCGCTGGCGCACCTGCGGGTGTGTGCACGGGTGCTGCGACAGGGGCGTCTACCGTTGACGCCGTGGGTGGCCGTGCGCGCGATGGCGGGCGGCGACTGGAGCTGGCGGTTGCGGTCGGGGCGTTTGAACTGGGGGGCGGGCACGGATGACGATGCAAGAAGGCGTGAACCCCCCCTTTTTTCTCTCTATCTCTCTCAGTCGAGAGAGGTAATCTTGTTTTTTCTCTTTCTTTTTTCCTCCTCTCAACCGAGAGAAAGGGCGCTTATGCTCTCTCGTTTCTCTCTCTCTGTCTCTCTCTTTTTTTCACTTCTGGCAACGGAAAGAAAAGAGAGGAGATGATGGGGACGTCAGAGATGATGGAGGCACCTTTGTTTTTCTCTGATACCAAATTTGACGCGGTCGACGTCAGAGGAAGGGTCGACGGCAGCTCCGGGACGCGAACAGGACTGGATAACCACTGTCTCGCGCAGCTCGGCCTCATACCGGACGGTCTCACACCGGGCGACACTCAAATCTCACAAGGGAGCTAAGAGGGATGGGAAACTAGAAGGGGCCAAGGCACCTACGTAGCTTGCAAACTTGTGATTCTTTCATTCATTCATATGAAAAACCAACACATTAGCCTCCTTTATATAGGAAAGGCTGTAACAACCATACCCTTAAACTTTCTTAATAGCATCTATGTCCTAACCTAATAAAATAAAACTCAACAACCTCTTTTGACTTTGACATAATAAAATAAAATAGTTGGACTTTGGTGGTTTAATAATACAAATACCACCATAAAATAAAATATACACAATACACAAATACATACAAATACGTACTCAGGATGTCGAGTCTTCAAATGAGTCTCCAAGCCACAAGCTCGGTGTGGTCGGGGCGGTGCGGCGTCGGCTCCGAATAGTGGGTCCGGTAGTGGGCCCGGTGTCCCCACCATAATGACCTCCTATATAAGTAAGCCAAGGACCTCTTATCGTTTTACCAAAATGACGATTCATACATGAAGTCCTTCAAATGGATGAATGGATTGCTCGTGTTGTTATAGCAGTTGTAGTTGGGCATCTCTGAGGGAGGCAAGTGAAAGATAGGAAGGGTTGGTAAGGAGACCTCCGAAGCATCTTTGGTGTTGTATACTTTCTTGAGTAGCTCTTCCATTTGGCTAACCTTATTGAGGAGGGCCTAGGTAATGGAATCAATAAGGGCTGAAGGAGCAAGTACTTGATTAGGAAAAGGCCTTTGTGAAGCATGAAATAGAGAGGGATGTTGAGGCCTAACAAAAGAATGGCTTGGATTCAATGTAGGGGGAGTAATCGATGTTTGGGGCTTTGATAGATGGCAAGATGGTGGTTGTTGCTAGGCCACCTGGTCTTTGGAACTATTTCCATTAAGGCCACCCATGGCCTGAGGGGGGTCTTGAGAAGAAGAGGGGATAGAATTCCCCTTGAGAGCGGTTTGAATCCTCTGAAATTGCTAGGGGTTAAGATTAGCCAAGACATCTACCAAAGCGGACAGATCAAAAGAAGGGGAAGCTTCCCTGGGAGTGACTTGAGGTTGAGCCTGAGAAATAGAGTCAATCACTTGATTGGTGTCCACAACGTGGACTTGAGAGTTTTCAAATTGAGTGCGATGATAGTACTCCTCATATTGGAGAGATTATTGGGGGAGAGGATCGTAAGAGATGTCGAATTGACCATCATCACTATAGTTTGCCATTTTCACAATTCTACCTGAATGTAGCATCATGATGGGAATCTAATTAAACAACTACTCACACAAGTTTGCAAAGATTGAGAAATTAATGAATTTTAACAAACAAGGGGATGATTAAGCAAGGTTCAAAGTTTTCTTGTAGAATTAGATGCGTTTTATGAAATTATGAATTCTCTCGACAAGGTTGGACCTTAGTTTCAATTTGATTTAATCTCGACAAGGGGATGATTAAACAAGATTCTCTCCTCATAATGAATGGGCCAACTAATCTCCAGGGTGCTTCAAAGGTATAACGAGCTTAGTGATCGAAGAGGGAATCCTTCGATGTTGGGGACTTACAGAGATCTTGATAAAGGAATTTTCAATCCAATGAGAGGAGTGCTCATTCGGAGGGTCCTTCCTTTCCCAAGAAAGTGTGATAGGTCCAAAGAGTGTAGAGAGAGGAGGTCTCTCAACCAGGGATGGCCTAAATGTAATCTAATATAAAAGGACAATATAACAAATGAAGCTGTAACCAGTAAATAGGCTAAGCAAACAGTACTGCGAAAGAATAGAAATTGGCATATGAATAGTCAGACACTGGTCAAACAGAACAAAGAAATTGGCGTCTAGGCAGACAACCGCTAAATTATGAACAACGTCTTCTGGGTGAGAAGCTGATCTGAGCAATAGATAGAAGCCAATAAAATGAGAGAAAAATGGCGCCTTTGTACAAAGACGCTGATCTAAAACCAACGACTGCCTGAGCAGACGCTAATCTCTCACAGTAAATAGAAACACAATAATTCATGTAAAACGCAGAATAGAAAGGCATATCTCCCACAAAAAAATAAGCTAAGCAAAGGAAATCAAGTATGGAACCTCAAAAGTCACTCACTCTATTCTCTCTCTTTCCCTTTTTTTATTTTCTTTCTTTGAAACAAACTCAAATTGGCAATTACTTGGGAAAAAGGAGTGCACATGGTGCACGAGGGAGTCAAAAAAAATAAGTGTGCTACGTGGAGCACCAAGGAGGGGCACACGCAGGTGCCGAAGGGAGGGGCACACGTGGGTGCCAATGGAGGGGGTAATCAAAATAAAAACAAGAAGTGTCCTACCGTGATTGCTAATTAATGGATGTCACAAACGAGGAGAAATTAAAAAAATAAAATAAAGTTATTATTAAGAGGGAATAATTGGGAGCATGTAGATGCTAGGGGAGGGTGATCGCTAGAGACATGCGGGCCTCAAAAGTAAATGAAGAAGTGATTGCGGGTTACCTTGGATTTTCGGGAGAAGAGGTGTGGATTCACCTTTCTCTTCCAATCGGCTGACCGACGGAGAGAGTCTACTTTGATTACCCTACAAAGAACACAAACAAAGACCAAAAGAGAGATGGATTAGCAACCAACAATGTTGTACCGAGTTTTAATGCAAAGAGAGTGGGAGAACATAGAAAATAACGCACCTTGTGTGTTGTTTTTTGTTTAAAACCCCTTTAGAGTAAGGGATAAGTATGTGATGCTATGTTATGATGGGAGAAGTACAGTGCACTAATAGTGCTCCTCACAGTGAGGAAGGCAAAAAGAAGAAGATGGTGGGAATGTATGTATGCAATCTAACAATGCTGACATAAAATGTAGAAGTAAAGGAAAAAATAGAGCAAGAAAGAAATAGTTTATGTCTCTGTAGAGTAGGGAGTAGCGTTGGATGAAGATCAGCAAGAACAACTTCAACAGTCCAACTTTTAGAGGACCGGCCTTCGGGGATGCAGAGGTTTATAGCTGTGGCCCTTTAGAAATCAATCGACAACGCTTCAGAGCTTCGGCCCTTGAAATCAGATCTTCCCTCTTGCGAGCCTCCTTTGCCTGGGGTATTTATTGACTGCAAATCCGAATTCCTAAAAGAGAAATACGAGTCCTAATGGGATTCTATGAGGAAAATCCTTCCAAAAAGAGTCCTGAGTGCCATAGAAATTCTTTTCTGATTGAATCACGACATCAAAAGATGGAAGGCGGCAGCAAAGTCCATTTATGACACGGAACAAAATTGACGTCTGATCAGAAAGACATCATTTCAAATAGCATCCGTATACAAAGGCGCAGATTTGGAAATTAAAATAAGGAAGGGAAAATATTTCCAAAAAAACTCAAGGAAAACGACGTCCTTCTAGAAATGCGTTAATTAAATTAACATCACTTTGCGTAGGCACTATTTTCAGGAAATAAGAGTTTTTGACGGAATTAAAATCCCAAATAAGACAAGGAAAGTCTCCAAAACTGCGTCAGTGAGCCAGACGTCAATTAAATTGGCACCCTCTTACTGAGATGCTATTTCAAAGAAATGGCGTATATGCTGAAGATGTTAATTTAAAAAAAATAAAAAAATAGAAAAATCATCTTAATAAGTCAATAATGAGAGTCACTTTATGGCATTACGGTGCAACATGAGATTTACAAATAATGAGATTAGAAAATTGTGCAATTATGCTTTCAGACCTTAATCTATTAACTAGAATATTCAATATTGTAAAACTTAAGAAATATGGAAGAAGTTATGACGACTTTGCTCCATACTCTTTTAGGTTTTATCAATTTTATTATCATATTTGGGACACATTAGTATGTAACATGATGGATATTATTTGTTTTTTTATATATAAGTAATTGTATATAAATGATTTAGACATTAATGTTGGCCCAAACAATAGTACTTTTAGAGGGGGTGAATGGGACTATAGCAAAAGTAGATGCATAATATTTATAACAGGATGGAAAACTAATGATGTCGAGTAAGAAGAAGGGCATAAGTAGCAATCACATAAAGGCACACGGATTATTTTATACCACCGTGAACTCTAAAGACAACCAATTCAGGTGCTTTCAGGCAGTGTTCGTCGACTTGCTGATCCGTATTGGATCGGGATCTTCCTGATCTGATACGGTACGCCCGAGTCACAATCGACTCGGACAGACTCGGTCCTCTCTCTCCCTCTCCCTCTCCTCTCTCTCTCTCTCACACACTGTGACTCGGCTCGACTCGGTCGATCCTGGGGATGATCCGCAACGTATCGGATTTTCCCAGATCCGATACGGTACGTCCGAGTCGGCCCGAGTCGGACCGAGTCGGCGAACCATTCTTTCAAGTACCTCTTCCTCACATGAAGGGAACACGTACGCAATAGGACGGCAGCTTCACTGACTCCTGTCTCACCATGTACCTATAACATAGATACTCAGAAATAAATGTAGATGCCTCTAGAAGGCCGATGCACAGAGCTTAGAGCCCTCCTCGATAAAGGGTTAAGGGGGGAATAAGGGGGTTTATCTCGTGGAATAAGTAAAAAAAAATAGTTTGACAAGATGGGTAGATTTTCCCATCACTAACCCGAGTTTTGGTACGATAACTCATTTTAGTAAAAAGTTGTTGAAATCTATATATTATTCCACCTCGGTTAGGATAGACCCAAAAAAGTTTCAAAACAAAAAAAGAAAAAGAAAATGTAGGGATAACCTAGCTACTCGAGTTTAAATTAACCCATGGTTTCCTAATCTGTTTTCAAAGAGTGCGTCAAAGAATAAGAAGCAGCCAAAAGAAGGCTTCTCCCAAGCTCAACATTTGTTCTTATTATATATCGTTAGAGATTGGCTTACCAGGATTTCGATCTGAGTTTTCCCTTTCATTTTTTTTGGCCATCTTGTTCATCTTAATTTTATGATCTATTGCTGTATATTGTCATTAATGTGTAAGGCTCATTCTTTTGCTTGGTTGTGCTGTTTTTGCATTGTGGGGGTGGTGAACTAGCAAATACACCATCCAGCATTAATTGGGGGGTGGCAATGGGCCAGTCTCGGATAGAGCTTAGCAAAGCCCAAACCCAAGCCCAACACTACTTTAGAAAAGCTTGGCCCTAGCCCACTTCTCTATGCACCATATGTGGCTATGTCTTTGCCCGACACGACCTCAAAATAAATCAGATTTTGAACATATGCAAGGAATATTTACACTTCTCTTAAAAAAAGGTTGTAAGAAATATGTGTAACTTCGTTCAACATGTTTACAATGAGCAAGATATATACGACACCAATAACAAGTAATTTAAAAATAAAAGAATCACAGATGATTTTGATTTCAAGATGATAAAAGAGATAAATTAACGAAGTGAAACTAAAAATATCGTAACACATAGTTTAGCTGGATAACAGACTCAAATCATCGTTTAGTTCCACCATAAGCATCTAACCATAGGAAAACTTCTCACCAAAGTGAGAGTCGGCACTCGTCGATGGTATCATGCAGATATATTTCCCGCCATCCTCCTCTTTCCATTGAAAAAGCACTTGGTGTGATCCCATCCAAAGAATCACATGTTTGTTAGTTGGTTTCTTGTGTCCAACTTCAAAAATTAAGAAAATGCTCGCATCTTTTATGAAGGAAGAGCTTAAGTAATGCAGCACCTATGATCAAATGCCGGTTAACTTACGTTAAAAGGTTGTAATGTGTGATATGAATATGATCATCTTGATGTTGTTTAAGCGCATGATTAAGTAAGGAATGCTGTTGATACAAATGCTATGTTCATAAGATATATTAAATTGTTCTTTTATATTTAGCACATAATATAGAGTTTTCTGGGCCGCAATTCTAAACTCAAAGTTGTGACCCAAGCTTGGTTCAAAGATGAGAATGACTCGATTTAAACGTCCAAATTAACCCATTTGAGAAGGGTCGGGTTGGGCCGAGGTATTGGACTTTTGGGTACCCATCAGAAACCCGAACCACTTACCGGCATAGTTGCATTCTTAGTCAAAGTGTCAGCGAGATGTTGGGGAATGCATGCACGTTAAACTGGAGACTAATTAGTTAACTAGCTAAAACACACTTATATACATATATATAAAAAAAGAAGGAACATATATATATATATACCACTTGATCCATGTGATGGAATCATGAATTTTACTACTACCTATATCAGATTAATCCCCCAACAACCCAAAGTACTGGCCCACAGGAAACATCGTCTGATCGAGACATGCCTACCCTTATTTGCCGGACGCCTACTTTGACTTCCCGACTGACATAGGGGATCCCCCTGAGCCACAACCTTAATGAGGCCACGTTCTTCAAGTCATGTGTAAGGAAGAGGGAAGAGGGAAGAAAGAAGAAGAAAAAAAGAATTGGGAGAAAGAAAACAAATTAATGATGATGGTTCTTGCTGAAATGGGGAGCAGACCCCACGATGGAGATCTCCTTTTTCTTATTCTCTCTCTCTCTCTCTCTCTCTCTCTCTCTCTCTCTCTCTGCTTCCGGATGCCTCCCTCATCTCTCTGATCATTGAACAACCATACACACACAAACCCATCTGCGGGTTAGTGGATTTGTTTTTATTCTCCCACATCCCATCGGGTGCCCAAAAATGGCGTGTGCGGAAGTCTGCAAATAAAAAGTGCAATGAACCGATCAGAGAGGGGGAGAGAGAGAGAGAGAAATGTACTGCAAGACCCTTCAGATCAGATCAGATCTAATTAAGGGGGGGGGGGGCAATACGTATCCACATCAGAATAAATTAATATTACGCGTAGCTAATTAATTAACCGTGTGTGCTGATGGGTCCTCACGATCGAGGCCGGTGTCTGCTGCTGCTGCTGCACTCACTGCCTCTCTCTCTCTCTCTCTCTCTCTCTCTCTCTCTCTCTCTCTCTCTCTCTCTCTCTCTCTCTCTCTCCTGCCGTTGCAAGTCTCCAACAACATATATGGGTGCACGTTTGTGATTGTGAACAATCCCCCCTCCCCTACTCACCGCCCTTTGGAGACGCTAATTATTCGTCGTGCACGTGGGCGTGTGGCGGCATGCGTGCGTGCGTGCGTCAGGACTGAACCACCTGCATGAAGTTAACTTTATATATGTATATATATATACACACGCGTTGGTTACCATGTTCACGAAAGATATGTTACAATTATTGTGGTGAAAATAAAATAACATATATATAATTAAAAATAAAAATAAAAATAAAATAGAGTTAAAATCATAATATGTTGAGTCGGAACACGTAATCGTTAGAACTAAGAGTTCTATTATCACCCGACGTACGGTTCTCGCGACAACGATTTCTTAGAGATACGCCGACCTTTCAATAGATGATACCCTTCTATCTCTCTCTCGTCATCACATCCTCGAAGAGTGCTTTGATAATCTCGATTTAACTTTCATAAACTCAGCAAAGAAATAATATAAGAAGGAGAAAGGCACGACAGAAACTTACGATTACGTGGAGAAAAAGTGTGTGAAATGATCGCCCATAGCGATCAATTTACACTGTTCACGATTTCAATCAAAACACGATAATAATGATTGAAGGAGGAATGACGTGCAGAAGGGACGCCTCCCTTCAATTCCCAACGAACATATTCTTCGTCCGTTAAGGGCGTGATTAATGCGATAACATCATCGATTTTCTCAAACAGTAACATTATATTGAGAGATGATTTGAAATCACTGGTGCAGTGTTTTAATGCACCGCTAATTCGAACAATCTCTCACGTGATTTAAAATCTTTAAATTTATTAAACTAATAAAAATAATAAATAAAAAATTATTGACTTTTTTATATTATATAATGCATAAAAATATCATTCGATTTGAATATCCACTTAGTGATATATGAAATTGTCTGTGAGATTGTTTAGTAGACTACGTCTTGAAGTAGGTCCCATAGATCATATTTTTTCAAATTCACACATAGTATAACTTAATCGAGATTCTAGACAGGTTGTGCTATTAATGACCTTGTGCAGGTATCTCATTTGTGTTTTAGAAGATAACTCACATCTCATAGTCACAGCCTCACGACTTCACACATATCGGTGAATTTTTTAAAGAGTATGAGCAAGATAACACCGTGTCTCTTAAGTCATAGATTCATTAAGAGTGTAAACTCATCCTCACCTCTTACTTCTAAACGAGTATTAACACCATGGGGATGATATATTTTTTTGAGTACACCGCATGTTGTGTACGTATTTTAAATATTATATATGTTAGTATGCAAATTTGTCAAGTGATAATGTAATATGGTGACCAAGTATTTTTTCTTTTGGCGAGGGGGGGGGGGTCACATACTATTTATTACAACATATTCATTCAATTTATAACAAGAACCATCTGATCATCGATCGTTCCCGC
The DNA here is from genome assembly GCA_022559845.1 of Amorphophallus konjac. NCBI lineage: Eukaryota > Viridiplantae > Streptophyta > Magnoliopsida > Alismatales > Araceae > Amorphophallus > Amorphophallus konjac. Next base: position 151,845,684 of record CM040117.1, read on the forward strand.
TGAATGTACGTGACAAGATATATATATATATATATATATATATGGTGAATGAAAATGGGGGTAGATGTACCATTAAGTCATGGTAACGTAATCAATCAAGTACGAGACAAATAACACCATATACATACTTATAATTATACAGTTAAAATGCTTAGAAAAATGGCCATAATTGTGTGGACGACACGTGAAATTGTACATTCTTGTGGGACACTATCTCCTCCGGTTAGCGCATAGGTTGTGTGAGGAGGGAGGTAGGACCCACCGGGAGATTCTCTCTCCTCGATTGCGCTATCCACCCGATCAACCCATTGTCAAAGCGGGCCTAATGATATGCACTGCCTTGATCCTCCAAATTGCTTATATTTCTCTTCTTCTCTGTAAACTGAACATCTGCCATAGCAGGAGCTTAAATACTATATATATATATATATATTTATATATATATATACACGTATACATATATACGTACATAATTGAATACATTATATATATCTATCCATCGTGCTTGCTTAATCGAGATTAATTAGCAAATTAATTAAACGACCATGTATATTATTAGTCTACAGAGAAGCACATGCTCATTAACCGAAACGGCCACATACACCTGGTCTGACGGACGTGGTCCCCCAACGCACATATTCAATTAACCTGCCAAATATTGGAAGTGTATACATTCATTTAGATGCTAATTTGGGGGCAGAAGATAATGAGTAATCAAGGTTTGATTGGTTTACCACATGGATTAATATAGGAATAATTGAGGGATGGAATAAACAAGTCATATATATAATTAAGGCCCATCTAAATCTATATATCTATACGTACATAAGTATATATATATATGCGTTGGGGTAAACCAATCAAACCTTGATTACTCATTATCTTCTGCCCCCAAATTAGCATCTAAATGAATGTATACACTTCCAATATTTGGCAGGTTAATTGAATATGTGCGTTGGGGGACCACGTCCGTCAGACCAGGTGCCGCCCCCTTCAAGCCGGACATGGGCGGTTAGGTGTACGTGGCCGTTTCGGTTAATGAGCATGTGCTTCTCTGTAGACTAAAAACATACATGGTCGGCTAATTAATTTGCTAATTAATCTCGATTAAGCAAAGCACGATGGATAGATATATATAATGTGCTCGAACCATTAAAAATACTGGCAAGAAGGTTGCTTAACTACCTTATATATATATATATATATTTATATATATATTAGACATCCAACCAGCTTCTGCGTTTATTTAATTTGGTGAAGATAAGATACCGTGAGGGTTCATGGAGCAATATTTGCCGACCGATCGGAGCCGGAGGCACGCATTCCAAACCTTACGTATTTGTAATAAATGGATGTACGCACTTTCAAAAAGGTAACATAATAAGTTATTTTTCTACGAAGGTTATATGCATATTGGAAGTTTTGTCTTTTCAAATTATAAATATTATGCCCAAAAAATAGTACCTATTGTTGCGTATCCCTATGTTTCCCATATTTTCGTGCATACCTTCTTAATTATTATTCGTATTATCTCATTTATATAATATCCTTTTGCTTAGCTTGTTCATAAGAGACGAACAAGACTAACGTGTCCTTTTTATCATCTCCATATATCCAAAATGACTATATGCGTATACCTCTAGATCGATCATTCGTATTCTTTTATACATATATATATATATATATTCCAAAATCCTCATATTTTTGCAGCTCAATCACGTTTCTAAGACAACATTTATTAATTTGTTTCGAACAATTTTAGAACCAGTGAGATGTAACTGAAATAACATCGTTAAACATGAAGACAATGTGCATGTGACAACTAAGGAAATATTAGAATATATAGTAAAGAGATAATTACATCCGTAGACTAAGAATCAATGATATTGAATTTCATATCCCCATATTATTTAATTATCATCCATGCCTACGTCATAGTTTTCATTCTAGCGTTTGTAGATCTGCTATCAACTTCCATTTATTTAACTTAATCTTGCACGGGTGAAAATTAAAGAAGGATGACCTATTCTTATTTAACATCCTCATATGTTGGAAATCTTGAAATGCATATATCTACTAGATTTTTCATATTCTCCTACATATCTCTTTAAAATCATATATTTTATATTTTATATGAGAGTTCCATCGTCACTTGAAGTAAAACAAGAAGATCGTCGCTTATTACATAATTCAATTTTTGATTTTCAATTTACACCTAAGTCTTCGTTGTTATTGATTTTCAATTTACACCGTCAAGATTTCCTTATTATTAGTAAACTAATTATCGACTAACATACAATTCTAACATTTATTTTTCGTGCATCGTATGAACATACGAAAGAATGACATAGATAGTCTAATTTATGGTATCGTATGATATATAAGTTTTTAATATCAGATGTAAACATTTTTTCATTTGTAACTAAATTTATGATATTGGAGAAGATTTGATAATGCAAATTGAAAATATATAGGAGATTGAATCGTATAGTTTAGAAGTAGTAGATGGCTTAAGAACTTGTAATTATTAGACCAACGTACAAATTATCCCCAAGTCTCATTAGACGAATATATAAACTTAGTACTTTATTCATGAAATGAAATAGAATAGAGTTACATTAAAATCAAATATACAATATTTAAAAAATGAGACTGATGTTCTAGTTCATCATTTTATACGTTTAAAAGAATTGTATGACCAGTACGTAGAAGATAAAGGACCATTACATATTAACTTGTAACATTTTACTCTTAAGAATCTTACATTTAATAAATTTCTTAGACAAAAGTATCGTACATACATCTCCTTGATATTGTCTGATAGACATAAAGATTCATATAAATGATTTAGTTAAAGGATCAGAGGTAGTATCATTCTTTTCCATTCAGCATGAACTACATTTAGTATTTGATAGTCACCCTGAGATATCGTTGATATTGATGGGATACACAAAATAGACATAGATCTTAAATATTCTAATAATATAATATATGAAAATCAATGGACTGTTTCAATGATATTATATATCATGTCCCTATATTATTTAATTATCATCCATACCTATGTCATAATTTGCATTCTAACTTTTGTAGATCCGCAATCACCTTCCATTCATTTAACTTAATCTTACACAGGTTAAAAGAAAAAAAAGGTGACCTATTCTTATTTAACCTCCTCATACGTTAGAAATCTTAAAATATATATATCTATTAGATTTTTCATATGCTCCTACATTTTTCTTTAAAATCTTATATTTTACATTTTCTATGAGAGTTCGGTTGCCACTTGAAGTAAAATAAGAAGATCATCGCTTACTATAAACTTACATGATTCAAATTTTTTTTTTCAATTTACACCATTAGATCTTCATTATTATTAATTTCTAATTTTCACCTTTAAGTCTTCTTTATTATTTGTGAACCACTTATGAACTAAAAATTATACAGTTCTAACATTTATTTTTCATGTATCACATGAACATATGAAAGAATGAAATAGATAATCTAATTTATGATATCATAGTATATATAAATTTTTAATATCAGATGTAAACATATTTTTTCATTTGTAGCTAAATTTATGATATTGGAGAAGATTTAACAATGTAGATTGAAAATTGGAGATTCAATCATTCAGTTTAGAAGTGACACCATTTTTATTTTGTCATGTCGCCGGTGGCAATTGAACTCTCTCTCTCTCTGTATGTATGTGTGTGTGTGTGTAATTATTGTTAGAGTGTGGAGTCCGAACTCGCCATCGTGCGCCCTCGCACACGAGCACATGTTGTCTCTGAGGAGCATCCACTGCCTTAGGAGAGCATCTTTGGTGACAGGGGAGAATGCAGTCCGGGTTTAAGGAAATTCGATGTCAACCCTTTGAGGAAGCGTATGTAGTCTCTAGGGACCATCCATGGCCTCAGGAGAGTATCATTGGTGACAGGGGAGCATGCATGACCAAGGTTCAGAGTAATGTATATATTAACCCTGGTAGAGAATTTCTGTTAAACATGGGCATTGTTATCTTTGGTACCCTGACTAATGGCGCCCTAATCTCCATGTATAATAGGGTGTAAACTCTCTCTTTGTATGAGATCGAGTGAGTGATTATCCTAGTGGAATTCTGCTGCGGCCGTGGACCTAAGAAGGCACATCGCCTTCGAACCACATAAAATCTCAGTGTTCATGTGTGATTGTCTACTCTATTTTTTTCTTCGTTTCTCTGTTCTGATCTTGATTAGTGGGTCGTGAGCAAGAGAGAGGGTCGTCGTTTTCCTAACAACTGGTATCAGAGTCTCGTTCGAGGAAAACAGTAGGAGCAATGACGGTGGATGAAAGAAAAGTGAGGATCGACAAGTTCGATGGCAAGGACTTCGGTTTCTGGAAGATGCAAATCGAATACTACTTGTATCAGAAGAAGCTGCACGAGCTGCTTCTTAGAACGATGCCAACAGGGATGAAGAAAGAAGATTGAGATCTACTAGATAGGCAAGCACTCGGAGTTGTTCGCTTGACGTTGGCCAGAAACGTCACCTTCAACATCGTGAACGAGAAGACCACGGTAGGATTGATGAAGGCTCTATCAAATATGTATGAAAAATCCTCAGCCTCAAACAAGGTATATTTGATGCGTCATTTTTTTAATTTGAAGATGGCCAAAGGTGCTTCTATTACAGATCACATCAACGAATTCAACGTGATTACAACTTAGTTGAGTTCTGTAGAAATAAATTTTGATGATGAGATTCGGGCCTAGATTCTTTTATCCTCATTACCTGAAAGTTGGGGTGCTATTGTGACGGCTGTAAGTTACTCTTCCAGTTCTAGCAAATTGAAGCTCAATGAGGTTCGAGACTTGATTCTAAGCGAAGATATTCGCAGAAGGGAATCAAGTGAAGTCTCAGTGTAGCGACCCAAGATCCAGATATCGGGAAAGTAACCCGATATCATTCGAATCCTTGCCCGCCACCCACGAGCCGGGGCTCGGAAGGGCTAAAAGGGAGTGTGGATGTCACGCCTCGAGATTATGCAGCGGAAATAATCGGGAACGTGCATGAACAGCCGGCATGGTAAGCCTCTTGCAAGTAATATAATCAGAGCGCTAGACAATCACACAAAGTAATTGCATAAATAATTCACTAAAACCTTCATCTTTATTTCATATAAATAACCATCAAAGTACATAAGATTTTTGACTCTCTTTACTAGACTCAATAAAATAAAGATTACATCATGACTCGACTAGACACTTGATAACTATGGCTTCTCTCGTCCATAACCTTCAATCGCTCTCGGACCCGTCACTTGTATAATCCGAATCCTATTCATCTATACTTCCTGAAATATTTAAGAATGTAAGTAATGAGCACACTTGCCCAGTAGGTATCTTCGTATAAACATGAAGGTAAATTTAAGTGATTAACATTTTTGCTCTAGAGAATAAGATAAATCAGGCAAATATGACAAAGCATATGAATAAAATCAAAGTAACAAGTTATGATCATGACGAGATACGAGAATATGATTGATCAAGTATATGACAAGAATGTAAATTGACCTTTCCATGAACAAGAATGTAACAAGAATGTACTTTTCATAACCATGAAGGCTATGTACTAGAAAGTCATGTAACAAGAAAGAAAGTACTTTTCGCTTAATAGCAAGTACTTCGTGAATTTATGTGGACCTTTATTCACATCCGTGGATTTTTACTTATTTATAAAGAAAGTACTCCCAGTGCAATGCGACGCCAGTAGCATCATACCCCATGGTTTACAGTATGTTTCCGACAATCAGCTGAGGGGACTAGCATAGAGCCCTTGAGCACAATCAGTACTCGAACTGCATCTTCAAGTATAAATCAAGCTACTTCCACGATTATAACAATAATGTGGCCAATAATGTACAAGTTCAACAATAACTCCATGATAAGGTAAACAAGGTATAGAACGCACCAATAATTGATCATTAGAATCCAAGAAATGCATTAATAACTAGATTATGCTATGGAGAAAATTTGGCAGCATAACGGTACATTCTTTATTTCCATAATTTATTTAGACATCTTTGAAATAAGGTGACAAGTTCTAGATAATCAATAGACCATCTGGAAACATAGGAATACTCAACCCAAAAGTAAATTAATGGGTTAAACATAATTAGATTTGATGAAAGAGAAGTTGGAACCATGCGGTCTAGGGCAGGGCCGCTAGGTGACATTGGCGGTCTATCAATAGGCCCCTAACTGACTCTGGCGGTCATACATTAGGCCGCTAAGGTCCAGAATTCAGTAAAACACCTGTAAAGTACTTTCTAGATAATTGGACTTTTATGGTACAACCAGCTCGACGTCCTAGTGGAAATCCTAGGCTCGCGGAGTCTTACGGAGGCCTTAAAATAAGATTTCCTACTCTGTTGGAACGAAGGAATATCCAATGGAGAGGTTATCAAGTCTAAGATTGTGTACTTAATGTGCAAAAGTGTAACTAATGACAACATACCAGGATATGTGCCATGTACTTAAGAAAATGACTCTAGAAGAGAGAAATAGTGGTAACATCGATCAAATCCTGACTAGTCCATGAATCATATAAATTTAAGTTAATTACAAAAGTATATGATTTGGTCATGAAAATAACATAAGTTTTTAAAATAATTCTAAGTGCATTAAGAACCACAAGATCTACTAGAATGTTTTGTTAATATAACTAGGTATATGAAAATATCACTTGAAACAGGAGTAAAACCTACTTAAGCGACTTAACATACATTAATTAGGGCTAATCTGCAATATGTTTCAGGTTAACAACATTACAGAAATCAAAAAATGAAAATGTTCTAGTGTAGGACCGTTTCCCTGGGCAAAACGGTCTATCGTACGACCGCTAAGGTTTCTGGCGGTCTACAGGAGGACCATTTCTTCCTGTGTTAACAGAAAACTCAATGATAATAAAATAAAATATTAATCTAAGACATATCATGCATGGAAATAAACATGAATACACCCTAAGGTATGATAGAGCGAGTATAGGCCAACAATATGCGTGGGTATGTGTAATAAACAAGAAAGTTCTCATTTTTACTCCATTAGGGCTAGTTCAAGCATGAATATTATGCTAGATGCATAGTCCTAATGAAAACATAAAATTCTCAGTGTACAATGCATGAAATCGACTGAAATCAGAGGAATTTTATCTCTAATGTTATGTTTAAGCCGTTCATGAGATAACCTACCTCTGTCTTGGACTTTAGACTTCGAATTTAGGGTTGAAAGTTAACCCTAGTTCCTGCTCTTCCTGAACCGAATCAGTAACTTCATGGCCTTCTATCTCTTGATTCCCTTTACCTATGACCACAAAATTTGGAGGGTAAGAAGAGGGTACTAAAAGGAACAAATAACTCTAAAGAACATGTATCTAATTATCTCGTTTAGGGCTTCTATCTCGCTAATCAATCTGACTCGGTCGCACAAGTTCCTGAGATTCTTGTGCTGAACCAACAACTTTAGACGCCTCTAACTTCCTGTAGGCTTAATCTCCTAGAACTAAATTTTGAGAAAAGTTAGATCTAACTAAAATGAACAAATTCTTAGAAGAAACTTACCTCTAATTCGACCTCCTTGCCTTTGTTCCAAGCGAGCCAAAAGTAAGGGTCGCGTAGGTGAGATCTGGGATTTATTTATAGGGTTTAACTAGGGTTCCATGGATTAGAACGATTCTAGAGTCCTAATTAGATATTAGATCGATCTCTGAGAGTCCCAATCATGCTTACAAGTCTTCATACTTTGGTCTCTAGGAGTTTAGACGTCAAAAATCTAATCTTTTTGTACTTTCTTCTACTCACGGAATCTGCAGAGCTTAGCGGTCTAATACTAGACCGTTTCTTTTCCCATGCGGTCTCGCGATAGACCCTTTCTTCTATTGGGCGCCGAATTTGAAACTAGTTCAAACTGTCTTGATATTATCCATTTATTTATCTACCAAAGAGTAATTATCCCCTTAAATTATGAAAATACACTAGTCTAAGCTTCTAGAACATGGGCCAAACCTTATGAGCATGATTTTGGGTCCATTTGGGCCTATTGGATTTATTTACATAGTATTGGGCTTTAATAATTAGATTTAATTAACTATAATTCATTTAATAGCCCATTGGCCTTGAATTAATTCTAGAAAAATCTTGGAAAATCTAATTAAGTTTCTAGAAAATTTAAAAGATTGTTTATAAAATCTTGGGGTATTACAGTGGAGGTACAAAGAAATAGGAAATAAAGTAGGACATTTCAACAATTAACAGAAATAAACAAACTAACTACAACAGAGTCCAATCCAACAGAAAGTATAGTCTAAGGTAGAAAACGTGCCAAATGCCGAGTGAACACTCGGCCCGACGAGCTGACAACTGAGAACCTGCATGCAACACCCTCGAACCACGAGGAAGAATCGCCGCACCTGAAATGAAGGGGTGAACCTCCTGTCACGGGCTCAGTAGGGGTCCCGCGGAACCTTAACCGAAAACAATGGCGATAGCGAAAAAATAGAAACAATAGTAGGAATAGTAAACACGGTGGCTGATAAAATCTTGGCTCTACAACTACTCCTGCTGTATTGGAAAACAGGTCCCGATCTCCCCGTCGGGGACCACCAGACTATAAACCACCCTAGCCACACTACGGGGAAAAACGACCATGCTGTCGGGAACTCAACGCTGTCTAGGGGAAAGCCCTCGGTGACGCTCATCGGAACCCCTAGATCTCGGCATCGGGAAAACACCCGGAACTCCATGCAAAATCACGTCTCGCAGACGTGAAGTGGAACTCGACTGACGAGAAAACTCACATCACGTGATGGGAGCACTGCCCACGAGAAGCAAGGCCGGATTCGTCCACTGACGACTTAGTCCACAGCCTCAGGTGTCCCGCTACCACGCCCCAGGCGGAGACTGGGACACTGTACAGTAACCTCGAACACAAAATTAGGACTAGCTGGGGTCGCGCTCGTCAGTGCGGGTCCATCACCCCCAACCAAGTGTGCATACACAGGCTATGCGTCCTAGGTCAGATTGATGGGGACATCAACGTTAGCCCGCTCACATTATTTTAGCATTTACGTCCTTTTATATTTGTATGTATACCCTTGTGATATATGGATACACAATTGTAGGTCTTAGTGAGTTTATTTGCAAAAGGCCATTGGGTTTCTTTGCAAAAGTGCATGTAGGCCCTGCAGGGGCCCCCTCCCTCCTCCTTATTGGTCCACTTGGACTCCCGGGCCCAAGGGGGTTGGTCCATGGTCCAACCTTGGACTTGGACCTAGATTTAATTAAAGAAGACAAATCAAAATTGTCTTCTTTATGGGGGGGGGGGGGGGGGGGGGGGGGGCGAACCATATAGTTTAATGGGCTTTTATTGTGTGTTTTTTTGACCAATGTCCAACCCCTTGTATGCCCCATCCGTAACCCCAGATTTGGAGTCATGTGGGTCAATTAGGTAGAACTATATATGGCTTGTATTTTCATTTTATGTGAATTAATGATAGAAAAATTTGTGAAGCTTGAAGCTAGCTGCGCCCCAGCCCTCTCTCCTCTGGTTCTCCTCTTCCCAAAACCCCATTATAGAGTGGTACCATCTCTATCCCCTCCCCTCTATCTCCGGTGATCGTCGGTGCCGCCGCCGCCGCCATTCGTGCCGCCCTCGAGCCGCCGCGAATCCGACTTCAGTTTTCTGTCCTGCTGGATAGAGGTATCTTCAAGAAAATCCTGCTATCAGCCACGGCCTCTTCGTGGATTGAAATTTTTATGGTGTGTTCCTACCTTCTATCCCCTAGTCCACAAAACATTCCAGGTCCAAAACCCATCGTTTGTTATTTTTACATTTTCAGTCTTTAATCATTCCTAGATCTGTCCTGTCTCTGTCTATAGTGATAGCAGCCCTGTGTTTTTCACTTCCGGCCATCTTTTTTATTTTTCCAAACCCTCCCAATTTTACTGGGAGTTCTATCCATCACCCCCTACATCCACACAGTTTTTTAATTTTTTATCAGCCTTCTATCTATTTTTAAAAATTCGTAATCTTCCTCAGCTACAGTGTTGTTAGCCAGATTCCAGATCCCACCCACGGCTAGTGAAAAAATCATAGAAATTCGTAGCCTTCCCCAAATCCAGATCCAAAAATAGTCCTGCTTTTGTAGCTTGATTTACCACAACTTTTCTGAATAACACAACCCCAGATTCGGACGTCTACCTCGCGGTCAAAGGCAATCCATAGGAAAGTTCTCTGCTAACCTGAGATTTCAGGAATTGTACGATAGGAACTTGGAAATTCCATAAGTCCTGATCCGTGCCGGTCCAGGCCAGATCTTCAGACCTAGATTGAAGGATTTGAAGTTATCTTTCCAACGGCGCCAGTCTCGTGTCGATCCGACATCGGGGCTGATCGCAGCGCCTATTCTCGCCGGGATGCGCGCTAAAAACCAGAAGTTATAGATCCGTGGCCGGTTATTCCGACCGGTGCCGATCGGAGCCGCCCGGCCTCCGGCCAGCGAACCAGCGCGCCTCCACTCCAGGGAGCGCTCATCCAGGCATCCACCACCACAGCGGTGTCACCGGGTCCCACACGGCCCCTCCGGACAGCACGTGGGCCCCACCATCACGTGTTCAGGTGTTGCCGAAACAGCGCGAGAAGCCGCCCGTCAACCCGAATTCGGTCCTCCCGGACCCCATTGTGTAGCCCTTTACCTCCCTACGTGGAGTGGGCAGCGATTTGTATTGCTGTAATCTCCGTGTATTATTGTTGCGGGAGTACGAGTTTCGGCCGGGTCCGTCGTCCCCACGCCGAGCTCGTGGAGGTATCGCATTCGCTCCCTTACTTGGCATTTTGCTTACTTCATATATATTTGTTTATGCCACTGCTAGAGAGCATGTGTAGGGATATCTAGCTCACTTTATCTGTTCATTACCGCTGCTGCGAGAGAGTGCGAGACCGTCCCGTGACCCGATCCGGGCACATGAGAGAGCCTATCACCCTAGCTCACTGCCGGTTTCTCAACCGCGCACGTCCGACGCTTCCCTCGTTAAGGGACAGCTGCGAGCTTGTCGTGTCCGTGGTCTGTCCCGCATCAATTTGGTATCAGAGCCAGGTTGAGTCTAGGGTGTCAAAAAAAAAGTGTGTCATTTACGTCTAGCCATTAGTCATTGTCTAAGTCGTGTTTAGGGTCCTCATTATTTTTAAAATAAAAAAAAAGTGTCTTTTTGCATTTACATCCCTTTACTCGGTATATCAAAAGGTGTTGTCCGAACGTTAGGCTACGCCTATCGGGAAGGCCGCACACTTGCGCGAGTGATCTTCGGATCGAGTAACTCCGCCACGTGCCGAGTTTTGGTTACGTCTAGGTGCATCATATTAGTGTGCGTTTGCATTAGTCGGTGTTTCCTAGTCCGTGTCGTTGCATGCCCACTCGGCGTGGTACCCAAACCCATCGCCCCACATCTATGGCTAACCCTCGCGATGCCGCCTCGGGAGACTTCCACTCCTTACAGGAGGCAATGTTGGCCATTATGGCTCGGATGGACCGGTCCGAAGCCACCTTTCGGACCTTCACCGAAACCAGGGATGGTCGCCTACGAGCTATGGAAGAACGCATGGAGACATCCGTCCAAGGCCTGGTCGGACGGTTGGAAGGGATGTCCCACGGAGATCCTCCTAGAGTGGTCCAAGACCCACCCCCACCTGCCCAGGCTGCCACCCAAGGCCAAGCCAATCCTGTAGCTCAGGCCCTGCCTGCCATTGTGGCCCAGGACCCGCCCGCACATGCTCTTCAGCCACCCGCCCCTCCTCGGGTTCCCGACTTACCACGCCATGACCTTGGTCTCGAGGACTATGGGTCCGACAATGCCTATGAGGGGTATGGTCAGCGCCGTCATGGCTTTTAGCCACAAAGAGATGAGGATGATAGGGTCCTTAAGACCGTGCGAGCGGACCCTCCCACTTTTTACGGGTCTTTGGATCCGAAAGTCTACCTAGATTGGGAGTTCGGCATGGACCGTTACTTTGAATGGTATGATATGTCGGAGCGCCGAAGGGTCCGATTCGCCACCATGAAACTCATGGGGCAGGCGAAAACCTATTGGAAGAATGTGGAGAGCCTGCTACTTCAGCGGCTAGAACCCCCGATTGACACATGGGCCGAGATGAAGAATAAACTTCGGCAAAAGTACCTTCCTCCCACATACCGCCAGCGACTCATCGATAGATGGCAAAGTCTTAGTCAGGGAGATCGGTCTGTCTCCGAATACATTGCGGAGTTTGATGAGTACTTTCTACGATGTGGTGTCACGGAGGAGAGTACCATGCCCGTTTCCCGCTTTCGACGTGGTTTGCGGCCACACTACCAGTATGAGCTTTTCCGCCGCAATGCCAAGACGTTGGAAGAGGCATACCAGGTTGCTCTCAAGTTGGAGCAATTTGAGGGAGAGTTCGAGTCTAGCCATCGGTTGGGCCCCACCCCTCTCTGTAGTACCGAGCCCCGTCACTCCATAGGCCCACATCAGCAGCCTCCCATGGCTCGACCTCAGGAGCCCACTCGTCAGGAGCACTTCGCTCCACGGCCACGCACTCCTCCACCCCGAGATCTATTTCCACCCCAACCACCGGCACCCGTTGCCCGTCCCCCGGCTCCTATAGCCCGTCCTCTGGCACCGGCACCCCCTCCACTATTGTCCAAGGCACCTACACCTCCCCCATTGCTGCCTACACCCCCTACCCGACGGGATGATAAGGGTAAGGCCCCTTTTATAGGAGAGAGTAGTCGGTCGAGAGTGCAGTGTTTCCACTGTCACGGGTTTGGCCACATTGCCAGCGAGTGTCCCGCTCGCACCACCCTAGCCCTAGGTGTTGGGGAATCCGTACCTCCCGAGCTTGAGTGTGTCGATTACGTGGTCGATGAGGCACTAGCCGAGGAGTACTATGCTTTGGGGGGAGAACTAGGGGACTCTCCCGCAATGCAGGATGCAGCCACCTAGTGGGATTGATGCTACCACCTTAGTCTAGAGTCGTGCATGAGTCAGTGTGTTTTCCTTGTGTGGTTTATTTTGTGTGGTTTATTTGCATGGTTTGTGTGTCGTTTGTCTGCATGTGTCTTGTGCAAGCTCGTTGTCGTTCTCTTATGAGTAAGAGGCGAGTGGACTCACTCGATGAGTATGGGATCGGTTGTACATCTATACCCGGATCAGTCACCTAAAGGGACTCAGCGGTGATTCCTAGTGAGTCTTCGAGCTGCTTCCTTCCCTTTGAGAGTGCCCCATCCCGGAGTGTCCACCTCTAGCCCATAGCAGCTTGTGCATATTGAGTATATATGGAGTGAGCAGATGATGGTCACTTGGAGTGGGGCATACCTGCGCTACTTGGTTCGGTGACGGATCCGCCGGCACTATTCGAGCAGCAACACCCCTTCCTCGACGGGGTCGAGTTCCTCCCACCCGGGAAGAATTGATGGGGACATCAACGTCAGTCCGCTCACATTGTGTTAGCATTTACGTCCTTTTATATTTGTATGTATACCCTTGTGATATATGGGTACACAATTGTAGGTCTTAGTGGGTTTATTTGCAAAAGGCCATTGGGTTTCTTTGCAAAAGTGCATGTAGGCCCTGTAGGGGCCCCCTCCCTCCTCCTTATTGGTCTACTTGGACTCCCTGGCCCAAGGGGGCTGGTCCATGGTCCAACCTTGGACTTGGACCTAGATTTAATTAAAGAAGACAAATCAAAATTGTCTTCTTTATGGGGGGGGGGGGGGGGGGGGCGAACCATATAGTTTAATGGGCTTTTATTGTGTGTTTTTTTGACCAATGTCCAACCCCTTGTATGCCCCATCCGTAACCCCAGATTTGGAGTCATGTGGGTCAATTAGGTAGAACTATATATGGCTTGTATTTTCATTTTATGTGAATTAATGATAGAAAAATTTGTGAAGCTTGAAGCTAGCTGCACCCCAGCCCTCTCTCCTCTGGTTCTCCTCTTCCCAAAACCCCATTATAGAGTGGTACCATCTCTATCCCCTCCCCTCTATCTCCGGTGATCGTCGGTGCCGCCGCCGCCGCCGTTCGTGCCGCCCTCGAGCCGCCGCGAATCCGACTTCGATTTTCTGTCCTACTGGACATAGGTATCTTCACGAAAATCCAGCTATCTGCCACGGCCTCTTCGTGGATTGAAATTTTTATGGTGTGTTCCTACCTTCTATCCCCTCCTCCACACAAAATTCCAGGTCCAAAACCCATCGTTTGTTAGTTTTACATTTTTAGTCTTTAATCATTCCTAGATCTGTCCTGTCTCTGTCTACAGTGACAGCAGCCCTGTGTTTCCCACTTCCGGCCATCTTTGTGATTTGGACAAATCCTCCCAATTTTATTGGGAGTTATGTCCATCACCCCCTACATCCAAAAATTTTCTTAAGTTTTTATCAGCCTACTATCTATTTTTAAAAATTCATGTTCTTCCTTAGCTACAGTGTTGTCAGCCAGATTCCAGATCCGACCCACTGCTAGTGACAAAATCATAGAAATTCGTAGGCTTCCCCAAATCCAGATCCAAAAATAGTCCTGGTTTCGTAACGTGATTTCCCACAACTTTTCTGAAGAACACAACCCTAGATTCAGACGTTTACCACACGGTAAAAGGCAATCCACAGAAAAGTTCCTTGCTGACCTGAGATTTCAGGAATTGTATGACAGGAACTTGGAAATTCCATAAGTCCTGATCCGTGCCGGTCCAGGCCAGATCTTCAGACCTATATTGAAGGATTTGAAGTTATCTTTCCAACGGCGCCAGTCTCGTGTTGATCCGACATCGGGGCTGATCACAACGCCCATTCTCGCCGGGACGCGCGCTGAAAACTAGAAGTTGCAGATCCGTGGCCGGTTATTCCGACCGGTGCCGATCGGAGCCGTCCGGCCTCCGGCCGGTGAACCAGTGCGTCTCCACTCCAGGGAGCGCTCATCCAGGTATCCACCACCATAGCGGTGCCACCAGGTCCCACACGGCCCCTCCGGACAGCATGTGGGCCCCACCGTCACGTGTTCGGGTGTTGCCGAAACAGCGCGAGAAGCCGCCCGTCAACCCGAATTCGGTCCTCCCGGACCCCATTGTGTAGCCCTTTACCTCCCTGCGTGGAGTGGGCAGCGATTTGTATTGCTGTAATCTCCATGTATTATTGTTGCGGGAGTACGAGTTTCGGCCGGGTCCGTCGTCTCCACGCCGAGCACGTGGAGGTATCGCATTCACTCCCTTACTTGGCATTTTGCTTACTTCATATATATTTGTTTATGCCGCTGCTAGAGAGCATGTGTAGGGATATCTAGCTCGCTTTATCTGTTCATTACCGCTGCTGCGAGAGAGTGCGAGACCGTCCCGTGACCCGATCCGGGCACACGAGAGAGCCGATCACCCTAGCTCACTGCCGGTTTCTCAACCGCGCACGTCCGACGCTTCCCTCGTTAAGGGACAGCCACGAGCTTGTCGTGTCCGTGGTCCGTCCCGCATCATAGATCCTCTAGCTGGTTCTTCCCCTGAAGCCCGGACTCGGCTGCGCGTGGGGGCCCTACGGTAAGCAGCCTAAAAATCATCTCTCTCGGGTCACGCTCTTTACCACTCCCAAGTGGGTTCGCACACGCGTGCGCAGGAAAGCTACGTCTAGTGGCAGGTCACACAAGGTGAATACGGAAAGCCACACACGCACCCATCGCGAGTAACACGGTGTAACAAGCGGCATGACATCACCAGACTCTGGATGGTCCTCTAGACCTATAAAATCCAACGGTCCTTAAGTCACAAGACTCGGGGTCAAGACCGTCGCACACAATGGCACCACACCGTTAATCCAGCCTAGTCCCTAGGTCTAGAGCCACGGTAACACGAACACAGAGGCAACTCACAAGCCGCCGAGGCAATTCCCTATCTAAGGGATGCACGGGAAACCTCTAGCCCCAGGCTGGTCAACCGAACTCACAATCAAAGGCCACACACATGGCCCACATGGAAAACACTTACAGGAAGACCAATGACGTGCGAGAATAACCCACCACACACATGCCGATACACGGTGACTCGTTCTAGCGAGAACACGAAAGCCCGGAACACGTGGGGTCAACCGGACCCACCAAACCCACGTGCACGCTAATCAAGGTAACACTGTACCTCTAGACACCCCCGAAAATATGGACACAGAACCACCGGGGTGTCCGGGACATCCACGAGATCGAAGGTCGACCACTGGGTCACAACCGGGTCGACCGGGGTCAACTCAATGTAACAAAATACATCTAACACGGAAAACAAAGTGGCGGTCCTCCCTAGACCATCACAGTGCCTAGCGGTCTGCCCCTGGACTGCAAGGCACAGCCTAGCGGTCTACCCCTGGACCACTAGGCCCCAAAAACACTCGGACGGTAAAACCTCAAAAACTGTCAAGCCCCGACCGCTAAGCCCTGCCTAGCAGTCTAGCTAGGACCGCTAAGCCTCAGAAATCACGGACCTTAAGCGGTCATCCCCAGACCGCAAGCCTCTACCTGGCGGTCTCCTCTAGACCGCTAGTGTAACGACCCGAGAACCGAATACTGGGAGAGACCCGATAACCCGAATCCCGAACTGCCACCCACGAGCCCGAAGACTCAGAAGGGTTAAAAAAGATGGTGTGGAAATACACAAGAATCTAAAATAATTACAGAATTACACAATTAATATGAATAAGTAAGAAATAAATAAATAACAATAAGCAAATTACATGGTCCATAGTTTAACAACATGCTAAAATATAACAGTAGTCCATAGCTAGTGCAGTCCAGAAAAGAAGGTACAACTACACGAGGCATACCCCGGCCTGGCAACTGGCAACTAACCTTGGGCACCAGAACCACATGGAGCCTCGGAAGCGCTCCCCTGAAGCCTCGTCTCACCTGAAATGCGAAAAACACATAGGGAATGGGCCTCTAAACAAAAGGCTCTGTAGGGATCATCCGGTCCCCACCTCATAAACCGAGAAACTGTGCGGAATGTAACTACAAGCTACCACTAGCAAGACGTAGAACGGGAGCTGCAGGAATAAATAAATGGGAAAGCTCTGCTACGTCTAGTACCAAACGCACGGCACGAGAATAGAGATAACTCATCAAAAAAAAACCCAAAAGTCGCTACCAAGCAAAGACATGAGTACCGTCCACTAGAAGCAAGGCTGGATGCGTCCACTGACAGCTTATATCGCGCCTCACGTGCCCCGCTCGACGCCCGGTGGAACGGGGACACCATACAAGTAACCACTGAACAGGGAACTAGCTGGGGTCGCCCTCATCAGCGCGGGTCCAACCGCCACCAACCAAGTGTGCACACACAGACCATGCGTCCTAGGTCTGGCCCTCTGACTGGTTTTCCCCTCAACCGGACTCTGGCTGCAAGACGTGGGGCCCTATGGAAACTAGTCTAGAAATCGTCTCTCGGGATAGCCTCGCCACCACTCCCTGGTGGGACCACTCGCGTGTCGGAAGGCTACGACTAGTGAAGGGTCAAAGAAGGAGTAGACTCTTTAGTCAACGGAAAACAACGTCTAAACCGGGCAAAGTACGAGATCTGCTCCTCGTACTGACACCAACTCATGGTGACACGAGCCGAGAACACCACCTCCCGAGATCCCACGGCACCCTAACATGTGGCCCCCACATGATGCCCAGCATCGGTCGGACCACGGGTCAACACGTGGATCGAGGTCCACTCACTCGGGACTTGAATCGGCCAAATACGAACTCCGGTCGGACATAAACTACTGGCGGTCCACCTTTGGACCGCCACATTGGCTAGCGGTCTAGCTCTAGACCGCTACAAGGATTAAGCGGTCTCCTGATAGACCGCCACCCTCTGGGCTGTGGAGGCGCAAACGGTCCTATCTAGGGCCGCAAAGGGGTATAAAACGGTCGTCCCTGCGACCGCCAGATCCTAAAACCTCCAATGGTCAAAACGCCTCGAAGGCCACGCCGGCCAACTCGGCTAGCGGTCAGCCGATAGGTCGCCACTTGGGCTCTAGCGGTCTATCGGGTGACCGCTAGGCCCTACCCACATATGAGGCGTTGAAAACGGTCACATGGCGACCGCTAACGGGAAGAAGCGGTCACTGGAAGGACCGCCAGCCTTTCAGAAACTCGAAAAAGGTGAGAAAACCCCAAAATTGCCATTCCACGCCCCATTCACCCCTGGGTGAAGGGTAAATAAAGGGGAAACCTTTCCCCAAGCCCCTGAGCATCATTTGATGCCCTCAAACCACATTTTTACAGATTAAAGCACTAGATCGGGCACTCGATCCCCAAAACATTATTTTCCCTTCTCGGCTCAAAATAGCCCTCTCTCGACCTCTCCTCGGCCTAGAAATCACGGGGAAGGTAAATGACGAGCTAAGGATTGTCACCCTACCTCGGGTTCACCCGAAACGTGACGAATCGCCACCGATCGACAAAGAACGCTTTGAGAACTCCCGAACCTCCACGATCTCCCACTAGCCACACGCCGCCACGATCACCTCGTCGCTGCCATCCCTGCCACGCCGTCGCCTCGCCCCCGTCTGTAGCCGATGGAAGGCGCCACCGCGAGCACGCCGAATGAAGAAGAGGAAGAAAAAAAAAGGGGCGCGGTCTCACGGTGGAGGGTGAAAGAAGAAGAAGAAGAAAAGGTGAAAAAAGGAAAAAGAAAATGGGGTTTATATAGAAAATCTTGATTTTCTAAAAAATATGGAAAAATAGAAAAATACATTTCCGCGATCCTCAAAACACACCGGTCGTGACGGTACCATCCCGGAGTAGGTGAATGACTCGGTTCTCCCGCCACAGGGTTCCGTAGGTTCGCCGGAGAAAAACACGCGAAAACTATGGAACATGTTCCGGGACCTCCGAAACTGATCCGAAACGCATGGATCCGAACCCGAAAAATGTCCAAAAAATAATTTCGGGCGTCACAAAAGCAAATGATCCGAGAAAATATATCCGAGACCCAAGGAGAAGGATCCAAAGGGTCCGGGATATTACATCCCTCCCCCCTTAAATAAATTTCATCCTCGAAATATAAAATAAAGCATGGGCAAAAAGGGAGAAACTCACTCGAAGAGATAAGAGAACTGCTGACGCATCTCGTCATCACGCTCCCAAGACGCTTCTCCGCAGGAGTGCCGTTGCCACACCACCTTAACCAGGGGAATAATCTTGTTCCGTAGGTGCTGATCTCGCCGATCTTCAATACGGATGGGGAACTCTGGTAGAGACAGATCGGGAGTCACCTCGGGCCAAACAGAATCCTCCAACACATGAGAATCATCAGGCATATACTTCCTCAGCATTGAGACATGGAACACATCATGCACCGCAACTAACTTCAAGGGTAGCTGCAACCAATAAGCAACCTCGCCAATGCGTTCCACAATAGGAAAATGACCAACATAGTGGGGACTCAACTTCCCACGCCGCCCAAAATGCATCACTCCCTTCATGGGAGAAACCCTAAAAAATACTTGGTCATCGACCGTGAAACTAAGGGGCTGCCTTCTCCTATCGGCATAGCTCTTTTGCCGACTCTGATCCACCAATATGTTCTGACGGACCAGACACACCACATCAACACACTGCTGCACCAACTCTGGTCCCGTCATGACACGCTCACCAACTTCAAACCAATCAAGTGGAGTCCGACACGGTCACCCGTACAACGCCTCATAAGGAGTCATCCCAATGCTTGAATGATAGCTGTTGTTGTAGGTAAACTCCACCAATGGTAGATGGTGAATCCAACTCCCCTGCCATTCTAGGCAACAAGACATCAACATATTCTCTAGCGTCTGAATGGTCCTCTCCGACTGACCATCTGACTTAGGATGATATGGTGAGGCTAAAGCTAACTCAGTGCCAAGAGCTTGCTGGAAACTCCTCTAGAATCCGGAAGTGAAACGCGGATCTCGATCTGACACAATGGAAATGAGAATTCCATGCAAAGGTGTTGTGCCCATGTGATCATTTGAGTCTTCCTGTGGTTTGGGTCATTCGACATCATCTTGTGGTCATTTGAGTTATTGGATATTCTTGGTTTTGATAATATCTAAACACTATAAGTCATTATTATTTTCCACTCTCATATGACTGACATACGTGATGTTTTGTTCATGACAGATATGCCAATGAATGGACAAATAATTGAGTAGAAATGGCAAAAGTGAAAGCTCAATGATTGCGCCCTCGCACGCAGATCGACATGCACGGTCAAGTCGCGGGGATCGACCTGCCCGGCCAGGTCGCGGGGGTCAATGGGGCAGCGCCCCTTGCGGGGGTTTCTGGGGGCGGAGCCCCCGGAACAAAATTTTGATTGAAGACTCAGAAATAAAACTTGAAGATAGTCAAGGTTGATGCCACAAATGAGAACGGACTGCTGAAGGACTCAAGCGACTGAGCTAAAGGGGTTAACGGACTGAACCTGGAAGACTCGGGGTCTACCCAGCTGGCTGTCAATTGCCAGCCCAGGGCCGGTCGACCGCCCCAGCCAGCAGCCCACCATCTACAATTTTTTCAGTAGCGGTCGACCGCCAGCCTAGTAGTGGTCGACCGGAATTTCCAGGGACTAAAATTCTACAGCGATTCTTAGTAGCGGTCGATCGCCAGAAGCCTCCGGTCGATCGCCAGCCTCGAGCCTTCATTGTTGACTTTGTTTTCCACTTCGAGAAGAGCCCATTTCCTTGTATTTGTTTAACCCCAAAGTCACCCAATCCCCCATGGATTGTGGATCTGGTCTGAAGGATGTCCAAGGACCACTCAAAGTCTATAAAACCAACATAAGGAGGGTTAGAAACCCTAATGCTTCAAGGGGATTCAAGGGAGGCTACAAGGGTGTGTTCAAAGGAGAGGAGTTCAAGTACTGTAGCTATGAACAGTACTACGGGAAGAAGCTTCTTCATCCTCAAGTGATTCAAGCTTCTTCAAGAGGAGATCAAGCCCAAGCAAAGAGAAGATAAAGCTGCATCCTTCATTGATGCGGGACGGACACGGGGACCGACTCTACGTGGTATGGACCTCGGACTCTAGACGTGGACACGACCAGCAACACATGATGGGAGAGACATTAGGCCCGACACGGAGAGCTCCCATAGGCTACACGTCGCTAACAGAAGTGCAAACTCACTCGGCGTCCCATGCGAGGAAAAGCGTGGATCGTGCGCGGTTAAGGAACCGGCAGAGTTCAAGGTAGTCAGACTCACTTCCGGACTCGGATCGAGTCATGGGACGGGTCACTCTCACTCTCACAGCGGTGACATGGACACACGGGCTAGTACCTACACTCTCGGCAGCGGCAAAAGACCGTATACTAGCTAAGCAAATGAACGCCAAGAGGTTCGAACCATTACCTCCACGCACCCGGCGTGGCGAAGACAACCCCGGCCAATCACGGACCCCCGGTTAACACAATTTTACAGCAGTACAATAATTTGACCCACTCCACGCAGGGAGGTAAAAGGTCACATGCGGGGCCCGGGAATCACGCGAATTGGGTTGACGGGCAGCATCTTGATGTCGCCCGGCGGTGCCGAACTCCGCATTTTCGTGCTTTCCGAACGGCGGGTTCTGCGGGCCCGTGGGGCCCACGGGTGTCGCTGGCCTCCAGATCTGCAGGAGTGGGTCCCACTGTGATGGGGACCCCTGGTGGCACGCCTCCACGGAAGGCGGTCGGCCGGGAATGCCGATCGGTGGCCGAACAACTCCGATCTCCAAGCTTGTGGAATGCTGCCCACGGATTTTTGCTTGCTGTTTTCAGGCGCGCGCTCCGGCGAAATCAACTGCTGCGATCAGCCCCGTCGCCGGAATATGACGAAACTAGCGCCGTTGGAAAGAGGACTCAAAATCATCCAACCTAGGGCCAGTGGATTCCTCTGAACCTGCGCGGACCTGGAACTTAACTAATTTTCAATTCTCTGCTACACAGTTCCAGAACTCTCAGTTCAGCACATCAGTTCCCTGTAAACGGCCATTGACCGCCTACTTACATTGGGATTCAGACTTCAAGCTCTTATTCAAAGTTGTAGATAATCAAACCAAGAAGCTGGGAAAATTTTTATAATTGTATTTGGAGATGGTGGTGATTTGATATATTTTTGGAGTGTCTTGTGGTCGGATCTGGGAACGGGTGGATAGAACTTTAGGTGGATCTGAGAACGATTTGTGGAAAATATGAAATGGATGAACTAGAAATTTAGAAAAATTGTGGATGAAGGGGTTGGTGGAAGAAAGATCCAGTAAAATTGGGCGAACCAAAGAAAATCAGAAAGTTGACCTAAGACCTAAAACTCAGGGCGGAGATGAATCTGGACAGACTGCTGGAAGAACTGAAAGGGAAGAGTGGATGAAAATATAAAAATATGGAACGGGATCTGAATGACAAACCAATTTTTTGGGGATATCCTAGACATCTATGGAACCTCCAGTAAAATCCCCAGGTCGATCAGAGCTCGTGGTTGATGGCTGAATTTCGTGGAAGCTGCTGTGGTACTGCGCAGGTAGAACTCCGATGAAGACGATGGCGGTGCGGTGGCGGCTCGTGGCGGCGGCGAGGATGACCGGAACTGATAGGGGAGGAGTCACACCTCCAGAGGCAACCTTCACAGCTGCAAGGGGGGAGAGAGGGTCGCACCAAGCTGGAGCTCCAACAATTTCTTTGATTCAAAATGGCATTAATTCATCAAAATGGGAAAATACAAGCATATATAGGTCACCCATCTAATCCATCCTCCACCGTTGGATCTAGGGGTGTGAGATGGAGGGTTGGGATGGCTTGTGACCATTCCACAAAAATACAATTAAAAAATAAGGGGGGGACAGCCTATTGACTAGGGGGGGAACAAGCTTGACATGGTAGGTGGGTGTTGGTTGGAAATGTTGACTATTTTGGTCCCTTGTCCCCCATGTGGACAATTGACCATTCAAACTTCTAGATGCCCCATGTGGCATGTTGACTGACCCCACGTGGGACCCTAGGCTGAGGTGGCCCAATGTGGTGGGGCCCGGGGGGGCCGTGGGGCCCACGGGGTCCGAAATGCTCGTAAGTCCCTATTACACTCAAAATGGCAAACCGAATGCAACGAAATAAATACAAATCACACACATATAAAGTCTAGCTAAATATAATAAATGGGGAGGCTCAAGGCGGAGTCTCCAGGCTGTCTCCGAGCCAGATGGACGCTGAGGTGGCTCGTGTCGTGCTCCGTGTGCGGTACCGGTGGCTCGGTGTGTCGTGCCGATCAACTGCTCGGGTGTCCGCACCATTCATCTTCTTCATCAACTCAAGAAGATCAAAAGGAAGATTGAAGTTACATCCATAGTCTTCCTCATCAACTAGAAGAGATTCAAGGAAGATCATCTCTCAAGGAAGAAGACATCATCGAAGCATCAGATTCAAGCTCCTGCAACTCAGACAAGATCTTTTTACTTTGAGCATATTCTATATCCTTTTTGAGTGATTTCATATTTGTTCTCTTTTCATTTCATTCAAACATTTGGAAATGAAGATCGTCCCTACCGGTGGTTAGTAGGAAGGTAATCGAAAGTTGTTCGATCTACGGTGTTGACGTCCCTACCTGTGGTTAGTAGGAAGGTAATCAGAGGTCTTTTCGATTTACGGTTCAGTGCGTGGCACTAGTAGAGCCTCACCGGATTTGGTGAGGGGTGGACGTAGGACTGGGGATTCAGTCCGAACCACCTTAAAATCCTTTGTGTTGTGATTTGTTTATGTGATTGCTTCGTTCTAGATGCATGCTTAGGTTCAAATCAATATATTAGTTGCTCATCTTGCCAAGTGAATCATAGTGTTCTTCGATAAGCTAGTTATATTCCACTACGATTTATTTTATCTAGCTATATAGAGGGTTGCATTGCGAAAAGAGGGGCAGATCTATTCACCCCTCCCCTCTAGATCCGCTGTCCACTACTCAACAAGTGGTATCAGAGCCTAATCTCACATTATGGGGTCCAACGACCTTGAGGGAAATGGTGGATTAGTGTCCAAAGGTTTCTTACCTGAAGGACATTCTGTTAATAGACCTCCTTACTTTACTGGAACTAATTATCCTTATTGGAAACATCGCATGCAGGTGTTCATTCACATCCAAGACTATGAACTTTGGCGAGTGATCAGCAAAGGACCGTATGAGCTTACGGATAATGAGGACTTGTGGACCAAAGAATAAATAAGACAATCCACTGTCAACTGGAGTGCTAAACACATCATGCAGTGCTCACTCCATCCAGTAGAATTCTCAAGAGTGGCTACCTGCGCAACGGCAAAATAAATGTGGGACAAGTTAGTGGTAATTTACGAAGGAACCTCTTAGGTACGAGAAACAAAAGCCAACATTTTAGTTTCTGAATATGAAATGTTCCGCATGAAGCCTGATGAGTCAATTAAGAATATGTATGCTCGGTTAACTGTGCTTACTAATAGTCTGACTGATTTGGGAAAGAAATACTCAGAACAGAAAATTATGAGAAAGATTCTCAGATCATTGACTCCCGCATGGCACACAAAGGCTACCGTGGTTGAAGAATCGAGAGATCTCGCAACTACCAAGGTAGATGAACTCATTGGGTCATTGATGACCTATGAGATCAACCTTAAGAACAAAGAGGCTGAGATGCCTAAGAAAAAGCCCTTAGCTCTTAAAGCAGGATCCATCGGTCAAGGTACTTCTGATGAAGGTGAGGATTCGGCAAGTGAGCGAGATGAGGATGACGTAGCCATGCTCACACGTAAGTTTAGAAAATTTTTGAGAAAGGATGGTAAGAGCTTCATGAGAGGAAGGTCAAAGGTAAGAAATGGTTTCAAATCTAATTCTGAAAACTTTAAGAAATCTGACAAAATCATTTGTTATTCTTGCAACAAACCATGGCATTTCAAGACTGATTGTCCTGACAGATTTAAAAAGACTGACAAATGGAAGGGCAAGAAGAAGAACAAGGCCATGGTGTCCACCTGGAGTGACGAGGAAGAAAGTGACGGTGGAACTAGCTCCTCGGATAAGGAAAAAGAAGATCTTTGTCTCATGGCCAAAGGTGACGAAGAAACTGAGGTAAACTCTCCATTTAAAAATTACACACTTGATGATTGGGAGGATGCATATATACAGCTCATGGAAAAATATGACATGTACAAAAAGGAGAATAAATCATTGAAAAAGAAAATTAACTTCTTTGTGCATGATCATGATATGAATGATAAGAATGCTCTACTTGAAATTGAAATTGAAGATCTTAAGAAAATGATTGAGAACTTGGAGGAAGGAAGAAAAGAAATGACTGACTTGAAAATTGAAAATGAAGATTTGAGAAATGAGATTGATAGCATGAAGCTAAAAATGCAAACCTATGAAAAGGATAGCAAATTGAGCAATGAAAAGTATGAAGCTGTCAAACAAGTCAACATTCAACTTCTTCAAAATATTAAAAGCATACAAAAAGATTTGAAGGATAAATAACAATCTTTAGAAAAGTTTGTGGATGGAAGACAAAACCTAGATGCATTGCTAGGAACTAGAATGAACCACAACAAAGATGGGTTGAGTTTTGATCCAACAAACAAAAGGCCATTTGGGCTAAAAACTGTCACATTTGTTTCATCTTCCGAAGCTTCCACCTCAAACACAACTCCCACACAAAACTAGCAAAAACAAAAGGAGAAAGAGAAAGAAAAGATTGAAGAGGCGGTCACTGAACTTTCCAAAAAGTATATCCAAAAGCCTAAGAAAGGTTGACCTTCCCCGCAGCATAGGTCAACACTTCCTTGGCCATTGCATGCTCAATCTTACAGATATCACCATAACTGCATTGCACATTCATATAGGCCAACACCACCCTACTTTTGGGGAAATTATGATTCATGTGTTCACCAATTTTATAAGTCCCAATCCCTTAGGTGGTAAAACAATCACTTTCAACCCAAAACCAACCAACGGTCTCAATGGTTTAAGAACCAAACTTCTTCAAACTTCCACAAAATTCAACAAAGAGCTTTTAAACAAAATGTGATTGTTTGGATTTGTTTGGTCCAACCAGAACTGCTAGTCATCTAAACCACTTGAGCTGATTCATATGAATTTGTTTGGTCCAACCAGAACTGCTAGTTTAAATGGTAGAAAATATGGATATATCTTGGTGGATGATTACTCTAGGTTCACATGGGTTTTCTTTCTCACACATAAAAATGATGCTTTTGATGAGTTTCAGGCACTCTATATGAAGATAAAGCAAGACAGTGAGTTCAAAATCTTCAACATTCAATCTGATCATGGTGGTGAATTTAAAAATGCTGACTTCTATAATCTTTGCAGGGCTGAAGGTATTTCACACCGGTTTTCTTCACCAAGAACCCTAGAGCAAAACGGTGTAGTTGAAAGAAGAAACTGAACACTCATAGAGATGGCAAGAACAATGCTTGTCGAACGGCAACTCCCAAGGAAATTTTGGGCTGAAGCGGTAAACTCGGCATGTTATATTATCAACCGCTCTACGGTAAGGCCACACACCCAAAAGACTCCTTATGAGTTACTGAAAGGTAAAAAGCCTTCTCTCACACATATGAAAGTGTTTGGGTCAAAATGCTTCATCCACAATAATGACAAAATAGATTTAGATAAATTCTAGCCCAAGAGCGATGAAGGTATATTCCTTGGATATTCTGATAGATCTAGGGCTTATAGAATTTATAATGTTAAGAGTCAAACTGTGGAAGAATCACCCCATGTCTCTTTTGATGAATATAATGATGATTCTAACAATGATAACTCTTGCAGGAAAAATGATGAAGACGGGGAATTCCTAAGCATGAAGGACAAGCGTGATTCTCCACAAGAAGAAATAAAAGAAGATGGTGACCTAGCTGAATCAAGTAATGCAAGGGATCAAGCTCCAGTAGAAGGTAATGATGCTACAAACATTAGAATTCTTAAGGATCATCCTTTAGAAAATATCATTGGTAGTTTGAATGACCCACCTAGAACAAGGTCACATTTTAGAATTGTGAAAGAATTGGATCAACTTGCTCTTGTCTCCCAGATTGAACCCAAGAGTGTTGATGAGGCATTAAAAGATGAAAACTGGATAAATTCAATGCAAGATGAGTTAAACCAGTTTGAAAGAAACAAAGTTTGGCATATTGTTCCTACACCTTCATCATAATCTGTCATAGACACTAAATGGGTCTTTAGGAACAAACTCAGTGAGGATGCCAAGATAATAAGAAACAAGGCTAGATTGGTGGCTCAAGGGTATAATCAAGAGTTTGGGGTAGACTTTGAGGAATCTTATGCCCCAGTTGCTAGACTCGAAGCCATCAGAATTTTACTTGCCTTTGCATGCTCCCTTAGAATAAAGCTGTATCAGATGGATATAAAAAGAACTTTCTTAAATGGATTGATCAAAACAGAAGTCTATGTTGAGCAGCCCCCTGGCTTTGAAAACTCTAACCATGCAGATTTTGTATACAAGCTAGACAGGGCGCTTTATGGACTCAAGCAAGCACTAAGAGCTTGTTATGAGAGACTAAGCTCGTTCCTCATTGAGAAAGGGTACACACAAGGTAAGGTAGATCAAACACTTTTCACCAAGAAGCAAGGTAAGCACATCTTAATTGTTCAAATTTATGTTGATGATATTGTGTTTGGTTCTACTAAATCTGAAATGTGTGAGGAATTTGCTAACCTCATGACTAGCGAATTTGAGATGAGCCTAATGGGAGAACTCCAATTCTTTCTCGGTTTGCAGGTCAACCGAGGAGAAGATGTGTGCTTCTTAAGTCAATCCAAATACATCAAGGAGCTGCTGAAAAGATTTGACATGAAAAATAACAAAATAATTGCAACTCCTATGAGCACCACAACATCACTGGATTCGGATGAAAATAGTAAATTAGTGGATGCAAAGATCTATAGAGGTATGATCGGCTCTTTGCTTTACTTGACTGCATCCCGACCAGATATCCAGTTTAGTGTATGTCTTTGTGCTAGATTTCAAGTTAGTCCTAGAGAATACCACTTGACTGCCGTCAAACGTATCCTTAGATATCTTGCCGGCACTCAAGATTTGGGATTGTGGTATGTTATCATGTGATTTATCTCTTATATCTTATTCTGATGCGGACTATGCTGGATGCAAGTTGGATTGCAAAAGTACTAGTGGCTACTGTCAGTTTCTGGGTGGGTGTTTAGTTTCTTGGGCCTCCAAAAAATAACACTCGGTTGCCCTCTCAACCGCAGAGGCAGAATATGTTGCTGCGGGGAGCTGTGACACCCAAGTGTTGTGGATTAAACACCAACTCCAAGACTACTTAGTGAATCTTGGTTGTGTCTCCATTCTGTATGATAACACCAGTGCTATCAACCTTGTCAAAAATCCAGTCCAACACTCTAGGACCAAGCATATTGAAATTAGTCATCACTTCATTAGAGATGAGGTCTTTAAGAAAAACTTTGAACTGTATTTTGTTGATACATTAAATCAAATTGCTCATATCTTTACCAAGCCCTTGTGTAATGACATGTTTACAACACTCAGAAGGAAGCTTGGTCTATGCAGACTTTAGGCCACTAAAAATTGAAATGATGATCTTGTTCAATTAGTTGTGTGTTTTTACAGATTGGTGTTCATGCATTGTTTATATGTCAATATGTCATTTTGCATATGTGTCGCATTGCATGTAGTTGCATAATTAAGTTGAATTCATGATCACAATGCATTGCATGGTTTGTGCAGCATCATTCTTGCATGGCCATGGTATATCAAATGTTGATGTATGGAAATGCAGGTTATGCTTGTCTAGAAGCACTCAATATGCATGAGATTTCACCTCCGCCAAGTACCATGCGTCAATGTCACATATAGGCCATATAGTAAGGGGGAGTTGTCTCTTTGCAGCATTCATGCATTTGTTTAATCTTCATTCTGTTGCATTTAATAGGTGTACACCCATGTATTGGGTCATGCATTTCATTTCTGCCAACTCCATGTTTGATTAGGTCAACCCCTGCATCGTTATAGTCAACCTCTCCTTGACATTCGTCATTTCACTTGATTGCCAACATAACTCCTTGAGTGCATTCACTGCATATCCTTAGGGGAAGTACTGCTACTATTCTTAATCTCTTACAATCTGAGACAGACGGAACTATAGCGTAAGAGCTTTCTATTATATGAACTGATGATTGTCCATTCAATGACAATGGTTCAGATTTAATGATTCATTGAAGTTCTGATATATCTTTTGAAATCATCTATGTTTTGTGGTTCTAATAGACTTTAACTAGAGGTTGCATGTTATGCCTTGAATGACTCTCCTGAAATATGAAAATCCAAACTTCATGACAACCTTGGTCCTACACTAAGGCCTAGTATTGTTGTTAAACATCTTGATGAGCTGGAATTGCTAAAAATCAATTTGACAGAGTAATGATATTGTTACACGGAGAAATATGTCACATCATCAAATCAAGTGACGAATGATATGTCATGATGTGCCCCTGTTATCTCTGTCTTAATTATATCTGGACTCTAGGCAAAGCACTGGCATAATTGCTGAGAAACATGTCTTCTCATCAAAGAAATGAGATTGGATATGTCATGACGTGACTTTGCTATCTCTGCTCATTTAGAAGAATAACAGTCAATCTTACCAAATACCTAGGAATATTGGCGTCTAAACAACGTGTATTCTTACGGCTAGGAGGCATGTACTAGACTTGCTTGCTCATAAAATATGAGTCATGTGCCCTCCAATACAAAAGATACTGACAACTCAACTATGCTGCAATCATAAAACTCCATGCTCTAGTCATGATTGTTTAGCTTCGATACTAGTTTTTGTGTTATTCCCTTTGTAGTTATTGAATATGGATATATAAGATAAGGGAAGGTTACACACTGCCATGATATGCATCTTTGGTTTATTTCTATTAAATCTTGAATGTAGTTACTTTTCGAACTCTGTTGATGAACTCAGATTTCATTAGTTTTGAACCATATATATTGTTCACGACATGTTTCAGGTTTGCATATATTGGCTTGCTCTCCACTCCTTTAAGAACTGGTCTCATCGACATTTGTTGCTTCTCTAACTTATCCCTCCTTTTTGCTACTGTCAAAGGGGGAGAATATTTTGTTGTGAGTCATCCTTTGCTTTGTGAGTTGTCATTGGGGGATGAGTGAATTGTGTACGGGGGAGAGTCCAAGGGGGAGAATCCTTTGTGCGCTTTGTGTATCTCATATGTGTATGTGATGGGGTTTGCATAATTACATAGTATTCATATCTGCATTCATAATTGCATTCACATACTATTACTATCATAGATCTTGAGCTGCATATGTTGCATTTGTTATAACTTTTGCCATTTTGGATATTACTGTCACATAATGACTCACAGTATTGCCATCATCAAAAAGGGGGAGAATGTTGTGCCTATGTGATCATTTGAGTCTTCATGTGGTTTGGGTCATTCGACATCATCTTGTGGTCATTTGAGTTATTGGATATTCTTGGTTTTGATAATAGCTAAACACTATAAGTCATTATTATTTTCCACTCTCATATTACTGACATACGTGATATTTTGTTCACGACAGATATGCCAATGAATGGACAAGGAATTGAGTAGAAATGGAAAAGGTGAAAGCTCAATGATTGCGCCCTTGCACGCAGATCGACCTGCGCGGTCAGGTCGCGGGGATTGACCTGCTCGGTCAGGTCGCGGGGGTCAAGGGGGCAGCGCCCCTTGAGGGGGTTTCCGAGGGGGGAGCCCCCAGGACAAAATTTTGATTGAAGACTCAGAAATAAAACTTCAAGATAGTCAAGGTTGATGCCACAAATGAGAACGGACTGCTAAAGGACTCAAGCGACTGAGCTAAAGGGGTTAAAGGACTGAACCGGGAAGACCCGGGGTCTGCCCAGCTGGCGGTCGATCGCCAGCCCAGGGGCAGTCGACCGCCCTAACCAGTAGCCCACCGTCTGCAATTTTTTCAGTAGCGGTCGACCACCAGCTTAGTAGCGGTCGACCGGAATTTCCAGGGACTAAAATTCTACAGCAATTCTCAGTAGCGGTCGACCGCCAGAAGCCTCCGGTCGACCGCCAGCCCCGAGCCTTCAATGTTGACTTTATTTTCCACTTCGAGAAGAGCCCCTTTCCTTGTATTTGTTTAACCCCAAAGTCACCCAATCCCCCATGGATTGTGGATCTGGTCTGAAGGATGTCCAAGGACCACTAAAAGTCTATAAAACCAACATAAGGAGGGTTAGAAACCCTAATGTTTCAAGGGGATTCAAGGGAGGCTATAATGGTGTGTTCAAAGGAGAGGAGTTCGAGTACTGTAGCTGTCATGCCCCGAGCGTGGAAGATACTCGGATATGCGCGACGAGTTTATATCAATCATGTCAATCAGAGTAGTAGTGTGTTTGACATCAAAACAGAGATGCGCAAAAATAGAAAGATAACCCAATCCTTTATTTCATAATAGATAGACTATTACAAATCCAATACTCTATTCAAGGAAAAGTACATAGTTGACTCAAGAAAATAGGAAAAAGACTAGATGACACTTGGAAAAGCTCTAGCTCTTTCACTCTTGACTTTCCCCATCCGATTGACTTCCCTCGTCGTCGGAATTACTTGAAAAGTATGGAACACACGGAGTGAGCGAATGCCCAGTAGGAAATTATATCTCAAGCGCTAGCAAGGGGTTTAAATAATTACATCTTTCATGATTGTACTGTAGCGATGCATGCTTGCATAAAACGACAAGATAGAGAGAGAATTTATCAATAAGACAGCAAGATGAACTAGTCATGAGCTTCAAGAAAAGATAACAAGATATTCAAGCAAGTACTCTTTAGCAAGTCATGTCAAGAACTTTGGCTATCATGTATCAAGCAAGCAAGTAATTACCCTTTCTCGGGTCACGCAATTCATGTCAAGTCAAGTACGAGTCAAGTACAAGATTTGTGTGGAATGTCCAATCAAGCTAGTCATGCACTCGGTATAATGCCAGATACCTTATCATTCAACTCCCATGGGCACAAGTACTTTCGGGTGCTCCTCCCAGGACCAGATCGGGCCCTATATGCGCAGGCATTTATCATGTATATTTGACATCCACTCTTGTATATATATATATAGCCAATATGGAATTTCAACAATTTAAGCTTGTAGACACGTAGGATAACTTTGAGAGAATGGAGTCCAAAAATACGACATTGGACATAGATAGGCGATAACAACGGTATAATCACGATGAACGATGAAACTAGGTAGAATTAGGTTCCCTTAACTCGGGTACCATGACAAACAAGTATGGACATTCTTTATATAGAATTGAGGTCCACATGAACAGTACATCAAAGGTAAGATACCCTCATTCTTATTATAGAATTGAGGTCCACAAGAACATCAACAAATGGCATGATATCATCATCCCATTAAGAATTCTCATGATATACTCTTTGCATATCATAAGGGCCGGTATACCATGTTTCTTTAGAGTGACATGGCATTCAATAGTGTAATGGGTTTTTAGGGTACAACCAGCTCAGTCGACCTTGAGGGAATCCAAGGTACGAGGAGTCTTACGGAGGTCTCTATGACTAACTCGCTAGTCCAAAGGAACGGAATGTCCAATGGAGAGCTTGTATGTCAATGAGAGTTGAGGGTGATCGATAAAACATCATGAAACGTGGGACTATACTCACGGAGTGGAGATATAGTGCCGATATACATATATATAGATATACTGAAACCATCGGTTATCAGAAACAGGGTAAAAATATTTTTACAGGAAAATAACGACTTAAGTAAAGTCACTACTCAAGTAGTTAACGCCTTCAGTAAGGGCGTTTATCTATTTTACATTTTTGCAAAATTTTAATATTTCCGTATTTTACCAAAAACGCGCCCTGGTAAGGGGCGTTTAATTAAATTTGACGATGTATGCAATGGTCGTTCATTCTTTACCTCTATTTTTGCAGAATATATATATTTTCAGTAATTTATCGGAAACACGCCCTGGACAGGGGCGTTACTTTTCAATTCACGCCCTGAACAGGGGCGTTAGTCAAGTGAGAGACGACCTATACAGGGTCGTGTATTTCAAGAATTTATAATTTTTCAAGTATTGAAATTTCCAGAAAACGAGATATGGTCATGACAGGATAATATCAGGATTAATGATTATGCACTGGTTTAGAATCATGTTTAAGTGAATATTGGACTAATTAACATGGGTAATTATCAGGTAATTAAATTAACGTCTGTGTACAGGGCGTCAAATCTTTTGAATTGACGACCTTGTCAGGGTCGTTTATTTAAATAGCGCCCTAGTCTGGGTCGCGTATAAAATTAGCGCCCTTGGAAAGGGCGTTTCTTTCCAACAATAGAACCTTTAAAACTCGTGAAAACTACATGCATGAACTAATATATATGGTTTAATATAGTTATTATGGTGATTTGGGCTACAGTGCTTGAGAAAACCTACCTTGATGATGATAAACTGACGGATGAACAGATGTAGGTTCTGGGAAAAACGATACTCTGTTTTATAAACAGAGTCTTTTTGAAGCTTTCGATCCTAATAGCAGCAGCAAGGGTAGTAATAGGTTGCAGATGAAGAACCCTCAATTCTTCAGTAGGTTACGATGACTCCTACAGAGAACATATATATACAATCATTAGTATTATCTTCATAATACTTGACTGAAGGTGGAAGAAAGAAGAACTTACCCTTTCGTTCTTCACAACGTGAATCTTCTTAACCTGTAAGAAGAGAAGACGAAGAACCTGTTAATGTTCTTCATACAATCGTAAACAGAAAAGAAGAAGAAAGAACCTTGGTTCTTCACCTACCGTAGAATAGTCCGAACGCCAAATAGCGTTCACGGTTCAAGCAGTAGGTTATTTATAGGATTTAGGTGATCCTAATAGAGTTAGTGTTCGATTGGAAGTAACACTTCCATGATAGAGTTATTACTACATTCGAACTCTTTCTCATAGTTATCAACTTACCCTGGATAGACTCCTGGGTCGAACGAAACTCAAACTAAATTAACGACCTAGGTCAGGGCGTCGAATTTAAATTGACGCCTGGTCAAGCGTCGTTTCTTGTTGAAACGCGTCCATTCAAAGGACGTTATGCAAACTTGCCCTTTTTATTTATTTTTGGTCGTTTGAAATTTGACGCCTTATTATTTGGGCGTCCTTTCTTTAATTCACGCCTTAGGTGAGGGCATTTTCTTGTAAAGTAGCGCCTATATCTAAGGCGTTATTTTCATCTGGGTTTAATTATTTTTATTCCAAGGTCTTTCGTTTATTTACTAAATCTTTTAATCCATTTTGATTTATTTTATTTATCAGGGTTGCTACACCCTCCCCCACTTAAAAAGAATTTGGTCCCCAAATTCCATATCATACATTTACATATGGAGAGTGTAGAGTGTGTACCTTCTAAAATAAGTCTGGAAATTGCTTCATCATAGATTTCTCGGTCTCCCATGTAGCTTCATGTGCTGAATTCTTATTCCATTGTACTTTTAGCATGGGAATAACCTTATTCCTTAGGGTACGTACTTCTCGATCTAAGATCTTCATAGGCTTCTGTTCATATGTGAAATCTTTCTGGATTACTAGGTCTCCATATTCAATAATATGTGATGGGTCATGTACATACTTCTTCAACATAGATATGTGGAACACATCATGTACTTCGGACAGTTGAGGGGGCAATGCGATGCGATAAGCAACCTCGCCAACTCTTTCTAGTATCTCAAAAGGTCCGATAAATCTTGGGGTAAGCTTGCCTTTAACACCAAATCTTCGTATTCCACGTCCAGGCGATATCTTGAGAAATACATGATCTCCAACTTGGAATTCGAGATCTCTTCTTCTTGTGTCAGCATAAGCCTTTTGTCTAGACTGAGCAACTTGCAGTCTTTCTTTGATCAATTGTATCTTCTCGGTAGTGTCCCTTACCATTTCTGGACCTAACAGTTGTTTCTCTCCAACTTCGTCCCAGCATAAGGGTGATCGACAACTCCTTCCGTATAAGGCTTCAAAAGGTGCCAGTTGTATACTTGCCTGGTAGCTATTATTGTATGCAAATTCGACCAGAGGCAAGTGATCATGCCAGTTTCCATCAAAATCAGTGATGCATGCTCTAAGCATATCTTCAACTACTTGATTTGTTCTCTCGGTCTGACCATCCGTTTGAGGATGAAAGGCTGTACTAAAGTTAAGCCTTGTTCCCAACGAACGTTGTAGTCCTTTCCAAAAATGAGAAGTAAAACGGGGATCTCTGTCAGACACGATTGAAACAGGAATACCATGTAATCTGACTATTTCCTTGATGTATAGTGCAGCTAAGACATCAACTGACCATCGACTCTTGATTGGCAAGAAATGCGCTGATTTAGTCAATCGATCAATGATAACCCATATTCCATCATGTCCTCTTTTTGATTTAGATAAACCCATGATGAAATCCATACCAATATCCTCCCACTTCCATTTAGGGATATCTAGAGGATGTAGTTTTCCAGCAGGCTTCTGGTGTTCCGCCTTGACTTGTTGGCATGTGAGACAGCGTGATACGTAGTCTGCTATTTCCCTTTTCATGTTGGGCCACCAAAAATTCCTTTTCACATCTTGGTACATCTTGGTAGATCCAGGATGAATCGTATACCTTGACCTATGAGCTTCATCTAAGACCTTCTTCTTCAATTCTGGGCAGTCCGGTATACAAGTTCTATTCTTGAACATTAATCTTCCATCAGAAGCTAATTGGAAATCCGATTGTCCTTCTAATCTGCCCTTGATTTCTACTAATGTAGGATCATCATCCTGAAGTGCTTGTATCTCAGATAATAAATCTGACTGTATGCTTATATGAGATAATGTGACACATCTAGGATCCGTGTCCATGCTTATATTGAGTTCAGAGAATTGTTCCAGCAATTTCCATTCTTGAATCAGACAATTGGCTAACAGTGCTCTCGGCTTTCGACTAAGGGCATCAGCTACATGATTACCCTTTCCGGGATGATATTGTATATTGAAGTCGAAGTCCTTGAGATATTCCAGCCATCGTCTTTGCCTCATATTTAGTTCCTTCTGTGAGAAAAGATATTTGAGACTCTTGTGATCGGAGTATACAGTAAACTGTACTCCATAAAGATAATGTCTCCATATTTTGAGTGCAAATACTACCGCGGCCAATTCTAAGTCATGGACGGGGTAGTTCTCTTCATGCTTCTTTAATTGACGAGAAGAGTAGGCTATAACCTTCCCTTGTTGCATTAGAACACACCCGAGGCCAATGCCAGAAGCATCAGTGTATACCTCGAACTTTTCTCCTTCAATTGGCAATGCTAAGATAGGAGCTGTAGTAAGATGATCCTTGAGAGTTTGGAAGCTTCTTTCACATTCCTCATCCCATTCATAACGGATCTCCTTGCGAGTTAACCTCGTAAGTGGCACGGCGATTTTTGAGAAATCCTTGATGAATCGCCTGTAATAGCCGGCAAGTCCTAAGAAACTTCGGATCTCGCTAGCATTGGTCGGTCTTTCCCAGTTCCTTACAGCTTCAACCTTTGATGGGTCTACAGACAAGCCATCCTTTGATATAACATGTCCGAGAAAAGTCACTTCTTCAAGCCAGAATTCACACTTGCTAAGTTTTGCATATAATTGGTTTGTCCTCAATATTTGTAATGCAATCCTCAAATGTTCCTCATGCTCTTCCTTGGTCTTGGAATAAATCAATATATCATCAATAAAGACCACCACGAATTGATCTAAATAAGGCCTGAATATACTATTCATTAACTGCATAAAGGCAGCAGGGGCATTCGTTAGTCCGAAAGGCATAACAACAAATTCATAATGGCCATACCTGCTTCTGAATGCGGTTTTATGAATATCCTCGTCCTTGATTCTTAGTTGGTGATATCCGGACCTAAGATCAATTTTGGAAAAGTACATGGATCCTGAAATTTGATCAAACAATTCATCGATTCTCGGCAGTGGATACTTGTTCTTGATAGTGAGATGATTCAATTGTCGATAGTCGACGCATAACCTCATGGATCCGTCTTTCTTCTTTACAAATAATACAGGCGCTCCCCACGGGGAAGTACTTGGTCTAATGAATCCTTTCTTAATGAGTTCCATCAATTGCTCCTTTAACTCCTTGAGTTCAGCAGGTGACATCCTATAAGGTGCCTTTGAAATCGGACCAGCACCAGGGACTAAGTCAATGGTGAAGGCCACTTCTCTTTGCGGGGGTAATCCCGGCAAATCTTCCGGAAACACGTCCGGAAATTCTTGTACCACTGGAATGTCTTCTAACTTAGCTTCCTTAGCTTCTTTAACTGTGACAAAGGCAAGGAAAGATGTACATCCTTTCCTGATGAGCTTGCTAGCTCGGAGAGCTGAAATAAGAGGGTTTTTGCTCCGACTCTTGGGGTTAGTAAATATTAGTTCTGGAAATTCCTTGAATGTAACCTTGCTATTGCGGCAATCAACCGTTGCCTGATACTTGGATAACCAATCTGCCCCTAGTATAACATCATACTCTTTCAGATCTAAACATATGAGATCAATAGGGAGATTTTGACCATGAATCAATACCTCGCAGTTTTGGTAATGATGTGTAATATCAGTCTCATCATCCAGAGGAGTAGACAAAACTAACTTTATCCATTCCGGTTCTAGGGGTAATGGGTCAGCAAACTTTTTAGAAACAATAGAATGTGATGCACCAGTATCAATTAAGACATATGCATTCCTGGAACAAACTTTCAATATACCTTCCACTAAGCCGCCTCCTTCTACTTGCTCGGTTTCCTTGATTGCATGAAGACGAGCATTCTTGGTTACTGGGCGTTTTCCGTCATCGGCTTGATTATTTAGTAGTGGGCAATCGGGAATCCGATGCTCACGACTCCCACAACGGAGACATGCTCCTAGTTTCCTCCAGCATTCTTCTGCTCTATGACCCGCTTTATCACAATGTTTGCACACTGTATTTGGAGAGGTAGTGGTGATAGAGAAGGGCTTGGTCTTCTTGAACTTTTGGTCTTGTGAGGATGCTCCTCCATTGCTAGGCCTTTTCTTGAAGTTGGGTTTAAAAGAACCCGAACCTGTAACTTGTTCCTTCTTATCCTTACCACGAATCCTATCAGACAGTTCCGTGGCATCTTCTAATAGTTGAGCTCGGCGTACTATCTCCGAGTAGACTTGAATGTCCATCGGCGCCAGTTGAGTAATAGCTTGGGGCCTGAGCCCATTAAGAAACCTCCTAGCCTTCATTTTCTCGGTGCTAACTAGATGCTTAGCATACCGAGACAATCTAGAGAATTGGGCCTCATACTCGGCCACTGACAAGGATCGTTGTTTTAATGCGGCAAACTCTGCAGCCTTCTTTTCCTGAACTCGGTCCGAGAAATATTTCACGTTGAAGTGTTCAACGAATTCTTCCCACGAAACCTGATCTTGATTTATAGTAGCCTCTATTGATTCCCACCAGCATCTAGCATCCCTTTCTAACTGAAAAGTAGCTAATAAAACTTTATCCTGATCCGTGCATTGCATAACACGGAATATACGTTCTATCTCCCTAATCCAGTGTTCAGCGTCATCTGGATCAGTAGAACCCGTGAACTTGGGTGGGTTCATGTTCTTGAAAGTCTGGTGGAGACTTCCTGCTCGTTGTCCACCTCCTTGTGCTACTTGTTGCAGCACTTGAGTCATGCCTTGAAGGGTACGCTGCATGTTGCGCCATTGAGCACGTTCGGCAGCCATTATCCTACAATTATAATAACTAGATTAATATGTGCTTGTATTTAAAGACTCATATACTATGTTAACTTTAACCCTTGGTTCTACCCAATCTCACTGGTTGAAGGTTTAAAACTTATCCTTGGACTTGGGTTTTTCCTAGGAATTGAATACCCTAGGCTCTGATACCACAAAAACTGTCACGCCCCGAGCGCGGAAGATACTCGGATATGCGCGACGAGTTTATATCAATCATGTCAATCAGAGTAGTAGTGTATTCGACACCAAAACAGAGATGCGCAAAATAGAAAGATAACCCAATCCTTTATTTCATAATGGATAGACTATTACAAATCCAATACTCTATTCAAGGAAAAGTACATAGTTGACTCAAGAAAATAGGAAAAAGACTAGATGACACTTGGAAAAGCTCTAGCTCTTTCACTCTTGACTTTCCCCATCCGATTGACTTCCCTCGTCGTCGGAATTACCTGAAAAGTAGGGAACACACGGAGTGAGCGAACGCTCAGTAGGAAATTATATCTCAAGCGCTAGCAAGGGGTTTAAATAATTACATCTTTCATGATTGTACTGTAGCTATGCATGCTCGTATAAAACGACAAGATAGAGAGAAATTTATCAATAAGACAGCAAGATGAACTAGTCATGAGCTTCAAGAAAAGATAACAAGATATTCAAGCAAGTACTCTTTAGCAAGTCATGTCAAGAACTTTGGCTATCATGTATCAAGCAAGCAAGTAATTACCCTTTCTCGGGTCACGCAATTCATGTCAAGTCAAGTACGAGTCAAGTACAAGATTTGTGTGGAATGTCCAATCAAGCTAGTCATGCACTCGGTATAATGCCAGATACCTTATCATTCAACTCCCATGGGCACAAGTACTTTCGGGTGCTCCTCCCAGGACCAGATCGGGCCCTATATGCGCAGGCATTTATCATGTATATTTGACATCCACTCTTGTATATATATATATAGCCAATATGGAATTTCAACAATTTAAGCTTGTAGACACGTAGGATAACTTTGAGAGAATGGAGTCCAAAAATACGACATTGGACATAGATAGGCGATAACAACGGTACAATCACGATGAACGATGAAACTAGGTGGAATTAGGTTCCCTTAACTCGGGTACCATGACAAACAAGTATGGACATTCTTTATATAGAATTGAGGTCCACATGAACAGTACATCAAAGGTAAGATACCCTCATTCTTATTATAGAATTGAGGTCCACAAGAACATCAACAAATGGCATGATATCATCATCCCATTAAGAATTCTCATGATATACTCTTTGCATATCATAAGGGCCGGTATACCATGTTTCTTTAGAGTGACATGGCATTCAATAGTGTAATGGGTTTTTAGGGTACAACCAGCTCAGTCGACCTTGAGGGAATCCAAGGTACGAGGAGTCTTACGGAGGTCTCTATGACTAACTCGCTAGTCCAAAGGAACGGAATGTCCAATGGAGAGCTTGTATGTCAATGAGAGTTGAGGGTGATCGATAAAACATCATGAAACGTGGGACTATACTCACGGAGTGGAGATATAGTGCCGATATACATATATATAGATATACTGAAACCATCGGTTATCAGAAACAGGGTAAAAATATTTTTACAGGAAAATAACGACTTAAGTAAAGTCACTACTCAAGTAGTTAACGCCTTCAGTAAGGGCGTTTATCTATTTTACATTTTTGCAAAATTTCAATATTTCCGTATTTTACCAAAAACGCGCCCTGGTAAGGGGCGTTTAATTAAATTTGACGACGTATAAAATGGTCGTTCATTCTTTACCTCTATTTTTGCAGAATATATATTTTCAGTAATTTATCGGAAACACGCCCTGGACAGGGGCGTTACTTTTCAATTCACGCCCTGAACAGGGGCGTTAGTCAAGTGAGAGACGACCTATACAGGGTCGTGTATTTCAAGAATTTATAATTTTTCAAGTATTGAAATTTCCAGAAAACGAGATATGGTCATGACGGGATAATATCAGGATTAATGATTATGCACTGGTTTAGAATCATGTTTAAGTGAATATTGGACTAATTAACATGGGTAATTATCATGTAATTAAATTAACGTCTGTGTACAGGGCGTCAAATCTTTTGAATTGACGACCTTGTCAGGGTCGTTTATTTAAATAGCGCCCTAGTCTGGGTCGCGTATAAAATTAGCGCCCTTGGAAAGGGCGTTTCTTTCCAACAATAGAACCTTTAAAACTCGTGAAAACTACATGCATGAACTAATATATATGGTTTAACATAGTTATTATGGTGATTTGGGCTACAGTGCTTGAGAAAACCTACCTTGATGATGATAAACTGACGGATGAACAGATGTAGGTTCTGGGAAAAACGATACTCTGTTTTATAAACAGAGTCTTTTTGAAGCTTTCGATCCTAATAGCAGCAGCAAGGGTAGTAATAGGTTGCAGATGAAGAACCCTCAATTCTTCAGTAGGTTACGATGACTCCTACAGAGAACATATATATATAATCATTAGTATTATCTTCATAATACTTGACTGAAGGTGGAAGAAAGAAGAACTTACCCTTTCGTTCTTCACAACGTGAATCTTCTTAACCTGTAAGAAGAGAAGACGAAGAACATGTTAATGTTCTTCATACAATCATAAACAGAAAAGAAGAAGAAAGAACCTTGGTTCTTCACCTACCGTAGAATAGTCCGAACGCCAAATAGCGTTCACGGTTCAAGCAGTAGGTTATTTATAGGATTTAGGTGATCCTAATAGAGTTAGTGTTCGATTGGAAGTAACACTTCCATGATAGAGTTATTACTACATTCGAACTCTTTCTCATAGTTATCAACTTACCCTGGATAGACTCCTGGGTCGAACGAAACTCAAACTAAATTAACGACCTAGGTCAGGGCGTCGAATTTAAATTGACGCCTGGTCAAGCGTCGTTTCTTGTTGAAACGCGTCCATTCAAAGGACGTTATGCAAACTTGCCCTTTTAATTTATTTTTGGTCGTTTGAAATTTGACGCCTTATTATTTGGGCGTCCTTTCTTTAATTCACGCCTTAGGTGAGGGCGTTTTCTTGTAAAGTAGAGCCTATATATAAGGCGTTATTTTCATCAGGGTTTAATTATTTTTATTCCAAGCTCTTTCATTTATTTACTAAATCTTTTAATCCATTTTGATTTATTTTATTTATCAGGGTTGCTACAGTAGCTATGAACAGTACTACGGGAAGAAGCTTCTTCATCCTCAGGTGATTCAAGCTTCTTCATCCTCAAGTGATTCAAGCTTCTTCAAGAGGAGATCAAGCCCAAGCCAAGAGAAGATAAAGTTGCATCCTTCATCTTCTTCATCAACTCAAGAAGATCAAAAGGAAGATCGAAGCTACATCCATAGTCTTCCTCATCAACTAGAAGAGATTCAAGGAAGATCATCTCTCAAGGAGGAAGACATCATCGAAGCCTCCGATTCAAGCTCCTGCAACTCAGACAAGATCTTTTTACTTTGAGCATATTCTATATCTTGTTTGAGTGATTTCATATTTGTTATCTTTTCATTTCATTCAAACATTTGGAACTGAAGATTGTCCCTACCGGTGGTTAGTAGGAAGGTAATCAGAAGTTGTTCGATCTGCGGTGTTGACGTCCCTACCTGTGGTTAGTAGGAAGGCAATCGGAGGTCTTTTCGATTTGCGGTTCAGTGCGTGGGACTAGTGGAGCCTCACCGGATTTGGTGAGGGGTGGACGTAGGACTAGGGATTCAGTCTCAACCACCTTAAAATCCTTTATGTTGTGGTTTGTTTATGTGATTGCTCTGTTCTAGATGCATGCTTAGGTTCAAATCGATATATTAGTTGCTCATCTTGCCAAGCGAATCATAGTGTTCTTCAATAAGCTAGTTATATTCCGCTGCGATTTATTTTATCTAGCTATATAGAGGGTTGCATTACGAAAAGAGGGGCAGATCTATTCACCCCTCCCTTCTAGATCCTCTGTCCACTACTCAACAAAAGGTACAATCCGCTCCACATAAAGATGAGCCAACTTGGGCACACTTCAGCTAACTCTGACCGATAATAACCGAGCCGTCTTCGTCAGCCTATCCACCAGCAACCAAATACTATCTTGCCCACTCGGAGTCCTCGATAACCCCACCATAAAATCAATGGTCATGTGATCACATTTCCACGTGGGAACCTCCAAGGGCTGAAGCGTACCTCCTGGTTGCTGATGCTTCGCCTTCACCTGCTGACAAGTCAGACACCTGGCCACAAACTCGGCAATGTCTCTCTTCATGCTAGGCCACCAAAACTGCTCTTCAAGTTCCGATACATCTTCGTCGCTCCCGGGTGTATAGTGTACCGACTCCCATGAGCCTCTAGTAATACCGCACGTCTCGCCTGCTCTTCGGTCGGGACGTATAGCGTACCTCAGAATCTCACAGCTCCGTCCTCACCGAACTCCACATCAGCCAAAGCCAAAATCCGGGGCAACTCAGGGTCTGCACGCTGAGCATCTGTCACCTGACGACAAATGGCTGGTGTGACAGTCAAGCTCGCAAGAACAGTTGACCCTGGCTCTTGAGGAACCTTAAGCCTAAATGTCACGGCTGGCACCTATTCCCAGAGCCTCCACTTCCTCACCATTATCGCACTAACCACAACCTTCCTGCTCAAGGCATCAGCAACGACGTTCATCCTCCCCAGCTGATAAGACAGGGTGAAGTCATAGTCCTTCATATACTCCTTCCATCGCCTCTGCCTGAGGTTAAGGTCCTTCTGAGTGAACACATATCTCAAACTCTGATGGTCAGTGATGTCACGCCCCGAGCGCGGAAGATACCCGGAGACCCGTGACGAGTTTATATCGATCATGTCAATCAGAGTATTAGTGTATTCGACACCAAATCAGAGATGCGCAAGAGTAAAGATAACCCAATCCTTTTATTCCTTCACAAAAGTATTTCTATTACAATCCCTTGAAAATACTAAACTTAATAAAAAGAAAAGTACAAAATTGACTCAAGAAAATATAGAAAAGACAAGACTAGATGACGCTTTGAGAAGCTCTAATCTCTTTCACTCTTGACCTTCCCTGTCCGATTGGGTCTCGTCGTCGGACTTACCTGAAAAGTAGGGAAACACTGAGTGAGCGAACGCTCAGTAGGAAATTATATCTCAAGAACTAGCAATGGGTTTAAGTAATTACAATTTTTCACAGGTAAATGCAATATGGCTATGCATGTAGAAATAATTAATCAATAGAATAACACGTTGTGTAAAACATCCAAGCGAGTCTTAAACAAGAAATATTCATGAGAGACTTTATAGATTATTGGCTATTTCACACAAGTACTTTGCCCGTGTCAGGCCATACTAGTAAAGTCACGCAAGTCGAGTCACGCATGCAGGAGAGAGAGTGTGTGTGTGTGTGGAATGCCAAAAATCAAGAGAAAAAGTACTTCGGTGCAATGCTAGACACCGTGATCATTACAACTCCCATGGGCACTAGTACTTTTGGGTGCTCCTCCCAGGACCAGATCGGGCCATTATATGCACAACATTAAAGATAGATCTAGACATCCACTTTATAGTATAGCCAATATGGAATTTCAAGAAAAAGCTTGTGGATATTAAAGATAGAGTAGAGTTCAAAATTGAACTTGATGTATAAGGACGATAATAACGATACAAACACGAGTATCGATAAAACTGGGTGGAGTTGGTTCCCTAATTGGGTACCATGACAATTAAGTGTCCATATATAGATGGTCATGTCATTTGATATAGAATTGAGGTCCACAAGAACATCATAAGAATGGCATGATTTCCACATC
This sequence comes from Amorphophallus konjac, assembly GCA_022559845.1. NCBI lineage: Eukaryota > Viridiplantae > Streptophyta > Magnoliopsida > Alismatales > Araceae > Amorphophallus > Amorphophallus konjac. Next base: position 151,890,390 of record CM040117.1, read on the forward strand.
CCATTAAGAATATTCTCATGATATCCACATAGCATATCATGAGGGCCGGTATACCATGTTTCTATAGAGTGACATGGCAAAATAGTGTAAAGGGTTTTTATGGTACAACCCGCTCGGTCGGCCTTGAGGGAATCCAAGGCTACGAGGAGACTTACGGAGGTCCCAATGACTAACTCGCCAGTCAAAAGGAACAGAGTGTCCAATGGAGGGCTTGTATGTCACCGAGAGTTGAGGGGTAATCGATAAAACATCGTAGAACATGGGACTATATTCACGGAATGGAATATAGTGCCGATATATATATATATATATATATATATATATATATATATATATATATATATACATAAATAAAACCCTCGGTTCACAGAAACACAGTGGAAAAATAATTTATACAGGAAATTAGCGACTTAACCTAAGTCACTATTTAATGAATTAACGCCCTTCACTGGGTCGTTTATTTTTAGTTTGACGACTTCAGGAGCAGTCGTCCATTATAATTTTCTATTTTCTGACATTTTCTTAATTCTATATTTTTGATAAAACACGCCTTATCCAGGGGCGTCACTTTCATAAAAGACGACCTACTGGAGGTCGTTAATTCCTTTTGGTTTCTAGGAATATGAACAATACAGATTTTTCATGATAAATAATTTGCAGGAACCACATATATGAACTGGGCAAGAAAAATAGAAGGATTCAGGGTATATGATCATGCATTGGATTTAACTTCAGGTTTTATAGATATTAAATTTTAAACGTGCGTATTTATCAATTTCTTAAAATTGACGACTCTTAGTTCGGGCGTCAGTTCATGAATTAGTGCCCTGACTTGGGTCGCCTCTTGCCAAAATTTCACAGAAAACCTCTAAAATGCAGTAAAACTATATGCATGAATTACAGATGATATTTTCATAAATTTTTATGCTAGTTTGGGCTACAATCCTTGAGAAAACCTACCTGATGATGATCTGGGTGTAATACGCGAAGAAAGTTGAAGAGAGAATGATACTCTGTTCAAAACAGAGCCTCCTGAAGCTTATGAAAACAGTAACCCCCGAACACAATCAATAGTAGCAGCACACAGGGGGTGCAGTGAGGGTGAGTAATAGATGAGAGAGTTTCTACTTGCTGCAGGCGACCTATAGAAGAAGATGAAGAACGATTAAAAATCTTCATATTCTCTGACTGAAGGCAGAGGAAGAAGAACAAACCTGTTCTTCACGCACGAGACAGCAACAGAACGCCTTTGACCAAAATAGCTAATAGGTTCGACTGAAAGGGGTATTTATAGGGTTTCAGGAATCCCTTAAGGTTAGAATTTGATTAGAACTCTAGTTTCCTTGATAGAGTCCTTACCATAATCAATCGAACACGTACCAATCCTAAAAACTTACCCTGGATAGTCTCCTGGTTCGAATGGAACACAAATGCAAATTAACGCCTTAGGTTAGGGTGTGCATTTTAATTGACGTCTTGACCTGTACCGTTTCTTTTGTAATTCGCGCCCAAGAAGAGGGCGTTTCTTTCTCTTTCCTTTTATTCGTTTTGGACGTTTTGAAATTTGACGACCTTTTGTATAGGCGTCACTTTTTGAATTAACGCCTCAGGTGAAGGCGTTTCTTATTTAAATCGCGCCTTGTTGAGAGGCGTTATTTACATTTGACTTATTATTTGTTCATTTTGGTTCTTATCATTTACTTACTTAATTTTTCTTGAAATCTTCCTTTTATTTTACCAGGGTTGCTACAAGTGAACACCTCGAACTTCTCACCATACAGATAATGTCTCCAAATCTTCAATGCAAAGATCACAGCCGTCAACTCAAGGTCATGGGTAGGGTAGTTCTCCTCATGTGGCTTCAACTGCTGCGACGAATATGCCACAACTCTACCGTGCTGCATCAGCACAGCACACAACCCAACCCCGGAAGCATCTCTACACAATACAAAACATTCTGATCCAGATGGCAACACCAACACCGGTGCCGAGGTGAGCAACCTCTTCATCTCCCTAAAGCTCTGCTCATACCCATCAGTCCAGACAAACGGCACATCCTTCCACGTAAGCCTGGTCATCGGGGCTGCAATACGAGTGAAATCCTGGATGAATCTCCTGTAATAGCCGACAAGCCCCAAGAAACTCCGAATCTCTGTCACGGACCTCGGCCTCGGCCATTGCATCACTGCCTCGACCTTGGCTGGATCCACAGAAATACCATCACCAGAAATCACGTGCCCTAAAAAGTGAACCTCATGAAGTCAAACCTCACACTTTCTGAGCTTAGCATACAACTGGTGATCTCGCAAGGTCTGCAATACAACCCTTAAATGATACGCATGCTCCTTGAAGTCCCGCAATCAATGACACCCAAGAGGGGGGGTGAATTGTGTGTTTACCAATTTTAAGAAAACTTTTGGTCTTTTCAAAATATGTGATACAAAGCTAATCAAGAGGTTCAAAACTGTTTGTTCACAAATTAGATTTATCAAACTTAATTAGATGATGATATAGATTATGCAAGATATACGTGGATAAATCCAGAATCGTAATTACACTAACACTCACGTAGAATGAAGGTAGAAGAAAAGGATCAAACCACACAATACAAAACATGATGCATAACGGTTTTTAAGGTGGTTCGGATGCAACGACGACAATCCTACGTCCACCCGTCACCAAACCCGGTGAGGCTTCACTCGGGGATAAATCCCCAAACGGAGACGACGCTCCAACTACACACGCAGGACGACGTCTGCACACACACACAGGGACGCACCCTAATACACACACACACACACACAGAGATGAAGTCTCCAACATGATCTGACCACCGGATCACCAACACAAACACCCGCTGCCACAAGTGCAGCGATCCACACACACGAGACTGAATGGATCTAAATAGACCCACAAACACACAAATGCAGATCTCGGAAGATCCACACACACACACGAATCGAATAAAACACACACACAAGCACGACCATGGATCCAACAACGATCCACACACACACACACACACACACACACACACACACACACACACACACACACACACACACACACACACACACACACACACACACACACACACAAGTTCTTGCAGTTTATGATGAACACAATTACAACACCCAAAATATAAAGATGATGAGGCTTAGTTTAGAAAGCTTCTGATTTGGGTTCCCTTTGAATGCATGCTGCTGATCTTGAACGTATCTTCAATCTTCACTTGACCGGAGCTTCAATCCGTGCTTGCTTGTATTTTCTCCTTTCTTGCTTGCTAGGCTTCTCTTCTCTCTCCCTTAGGCACTCTTCTTGGAATCCTTGCTTGCTTCTTTTTCTTGGAGGATGTTGGCTTCAGATCTACCTTGAATGGCTTGAAGTTGGATGAAGATGTTGCTGCACGAGGTACTGTTCACGGCTACAATACTCCTCCATCTTCTTCCTTGGACAACACCCTCTTGATCTCGCTTTGAAGCCCTCTTAGATGGTTAGGGTTTATGACTCCAAAATGATATGTTTTATAGCCCTTGAATGGTCCATAGACAAGCCTCAGATCAGATCCACAAATCATGGTGTAATTGGGGTCATTGGGATTAAACAAATGGGAAGAAAGACCTCTTCTCGAGCTTGAAACAAAAGTCAACAAAAGGGGGCCTCGGGGCTGTCGGTCGACCGGTAGCATTGGGTCGGTCGACCGAAATTTTACAGTCGGAACAATTTTTGGTTCTGGCAAAATCGGTCGACCGACCCCTATGTGGCAGTCGACCGAAACCTGTAAAAACTCCATCTTTTCGGTTCTGTTAATTCTGGTCGACCGGACATGGTCTGTTTGTCGACCGGAAAGACCTATACCTGCAAAAATGAAGTGTTAGCCCAAAGAAACATGTCCATAAGTCAAGAGCTTCATGCCCTTATCAATTCCATGAATTTTGGGATTGGATTCAACTTGGTTTATGCATTAGACTATTTTAGCATTTCTCATTACATGAAATCTCTTGAAACAAGTTCAATGCTCACTCTTGAAGTAAACAAATTAAAGGAATATCGCCCCTATAATCAAAATTTTGTTCCGGAGGCTTCGCCCCCAGAAACCCCCGCAAGGGGGGCTGCCCCCTTAACCCCCGCGACTTGACCGCGCAGGTCGATCCGCGTGCGAGGGCGCACGATGGCCCGTGTTGCAAGGGCTTGAAACCTCATGAACTAGGTGCATATGAACACTTTGAAACACACATGTTCTGAGGTAAGGATCAAGTTCTGGGCTAAGAATCAAGAGATAAAACTCAATCATCCCAAGTAAATTATTCATGAAATAACCTCATGGAACACTCAATAACAAGGAGTGTATAATAGGGTAAGAGCCTTACCAATGGTTCATAACCTCATTTGGATTATAGAGGAGCAGGGTGCTTATTCACACATTTGGTTCACCAGGTGACTGCCATGAGTTTGATCATGCAAGCAAGATAGTCAGGGTTAATACCATGTTTGTTCACATTAAAGAGGTTATGGAACCTCTTGCCTCTTGTAAAACCCATTCAATCAAGCAAGAATCAAGACCATGTACCATTGCCATTTACCATCTCAATCATATTTAAACATGAATGTACACAGTCATCAAGAACATGTGCAATCAACCATAAGTTTAGTGATCATCACTCAATCACACATTAAGTTTAGTTATCATCAAAATCATAACGCCAACAATCATCAAAATCATAACTCAACACTCTTCTGCAGACTGTGAATAAACAAGGATGTCGTCCACAAAGACGATCATGAACTGATCCAAGTAGGGACGGAACACCCTCTGCATCAAATCCATGAACGCTGCGGGGGCATTGGTTAGCCCAAACGGCGTCACCAGAAACTCATAATGCCCATATCTCGAGCTGAACGCCGTCTTCTCCACATCATACTCTCGAATCCGCAACTGATAATAATTGGATCACAAATCAATCTGCGAGAACACTCAATCAGACTGAAGTGGTCAAACAAATCATCGATCCGTGGCAACAAATACTTGTTCTTAACGGTCACCTCGTTCAGCTGCCGGTAGTCAATGCACAATCTCAGACTACCATCCTTCTTCACAAACAATACTAGCGCACCCCAAGGGGAAAAGCTAGGACGAATGTACCCCTTGGTGAGAACTCCTGCAACTGCGCCGTCAATTCCCTCAACTCAGCGGGAGCCATGCAATAAGGAGCCTTCGACAGAGGCCCCGTACCGGGCACAACATTGATAACAAAATCAATCTCCCGCTGCGGAGGTAATCCTGGCAAATCCTCGAGAAAAATATCAGGAAACTCCCACACCTCCGGAATGTCCTCCGCATCCGGTTCTGACTGGTCTATCGCGACCACAGAAGTGAGGAAACCCTAACAACCGGCATCAAGCAGTCGACGAGCCCTAAGAGTCGAAATAAGAAAGCGGGAAGAGTAAGACCTGATACCTTGGAAATAGAAGGTAGGTCCATGAAGTCGCCAGAAATAAACCTTCTTTGGGCCACAATCCACCAAGGCATGAAGGGCCTCGAGCCAATCCATGCCCAAAATCACATCAAAGTCCTGAAGTGGCAACACATAAAGCATGGCGGGCAAACTCCGCCCTTCCACCCACACAGGTACCTCCTCGAAACAATACGGAGTGACCATAAAATCACCAGAAGGCAACTCTATGGTCAAATCACAGGACAACTGGGTCACCAGCTCATTAATACTCAACGCGAAATCCTCCGAAATAAACCAATGTGACACGCCAGAATCAAACAAAACTCAAGCCGTACAACCCAAAATCATAACGATACCTTCCACAAGCTGCGACGCCTCTGCCTCTGCCCTGGTCATGTGTGTAATCTGGCCTCAGGACCTCTGCCTGCCCCCCACACTCGCTGACCTGGGTAGTGACGGATACTACCTCTGTTGCTGCTGCTGCAGCCTCTGCTGCCGGGGATACTACTGCTGTAGAGGATATTGCTGCTGCTGCGGCCTTAAGGGACAGTCACGCGCCATGTTCCCTGGCTGGTCATATCTGAAACAAATCACTGGCGCTGTACACTGCCTGCCTGGATGCGACTCATCACACCGGGGACACGATCCCCGCGATCCACCAACTGATCCCTGACGCTAATAAGGAATCGACTGTTGAACACTGCCTACATACGCCTACCTCTGATCTCTACCATGCTTGCCCTTCTTACCGAAACCTTTCCGGAAGAACTTCTTAATCTTCATGCAGAAAGACGCAGGTCCTGTCACTGACGTCGCCAGTGCCGACGCTCCCGAACTACCCGTAGTGTGCTGGAAGGTACTCTACTGCTAGGTAGCCATCTACTGACTGTGGCCTAACTGGGATTGTCCCTGGCCTCCCTATCCTCGGATCTTCTGCATATCCAGCTCCAAAGATGCCGCCACATGAGATGCTGCCTCTAAATCGGTAGCAACGTTCACCATCAAGAGGTGCCTTAGATCCTGCCTCAAACCCTACCTCAAACCCTGGATGAACTGCTCGGTCTTCAACTACTCATGCTCCATGATATGGGGCGCATAACGGCCTAACTCAACAAACCGAGCCCTGTACTACAACACTGACATGTCACCCTACACCAGCTCCAAAAATTGACGCATATTTTATGTACCGACATAGGATGGGTAGTAAGTACGCTCGAAGATCGTAACAAAGTACTTCCACATGATCACCTGGAGGGAACGTGACTGAAAGGACGTCTTCCACTCCAAAGACCACCAAGATCGGGCCATACCCTGCAACTGGTTGCAAGCCAACATCACCTTATCCTCCTCGGCATAGTTCATGGAACTGAACACTCTCTCCATCTCATCAAGCCAACATCTAGCCACATCCGTATCTGGCTGGCCACTATAGTAGGGTGGATGGAACTGCAAGAAGTCCCACACTACACGACTGGGTCCGCCCCTGGACGACGAGCCCTCACCGGCATATCCGCCAAACTGTTGAGTCATGAACTGAAACATCCTCCGAAAGAAATCCTCTGCCCCCTAAACTCTCGCTGCATCCCCTACCTCAGTGGCAGCTGTTGGCACTCTGCTCTGCTCCTCCTGCTCCTCTGTCGACTGTCCCTGCTGAGAGTGTGGCCTCCGCCTCGGCGCCATACTCACCTGTTGTAAAAGACAGAAGACACGGAAAATGGTAAAATCAATAAAACACACGATGCCTTAAGCCAGCTCCGAATGTACATCATCATTGTGGACTAGTGGACCACTATAATTATTTATGATTCTTATATATATCCACAACCGCTGCTCTGATACCAACTGTAACGACCCGAGATTCGAATACCGGGAGAGGCCCGATAACCCGAATCCCGAACCGCCACCCACGAGCCCGAAGACTCAGAAGGGTTAAAAGGGATGGTGTGGAAATACACAAGAATCTAAAATAATTACAGAATTACACAATTAATATGAATAAGCAGGAAATAAATAAATAACAATAAGCAAATTACATGGTCCATAGTTTAACAACAGGCTAAAATATAACAGTAGTCCACAACTAGTACAATTTAGAAAAGAAGGTACAACTACACGGGGCATACCCCGGCCTGGCAACTGGCAACTAACCCTGGGCACCAGAACCACGTGGAGCCTCGGAAGCACTCCCCTGAAGCCTCGTCTCACCTGAAATGCGAACAACATGTAGGGAATGAGCCTCTAAACAAAAGGCTCAATAGGGATCATCCGGTCCCCACCTCGCAAACCGAGAAACTACGTGAAAAGTAACTACAAGCTACCTCTAGCAAGACGTAGAATGGGAGCTACAGAAAATAAATAAACGGGAAAGCTCTGCTACATCTAGTACAAAACGCACAGCACGAGAATCGAGACAACTCGTCAAAAAAAACCCAAGAGTCGCTACCAAGCAAAGACAGGAGTACCGTCCACTAGAAGCAAGGTCGGATGCGTCCACTGACGGCTTAGACTGGGCCTCAGGTGTCCCCCTCGACCCATGGTGGAACGGGGACACCGTACAAGTAACCACTGAACAAGGAACTAGCTGGGTTGCGCTCGTCAGTGCGGGTCCAACCGCCCCCAACCACGTGTACACACACAGACCATGCGTCCCAGGTCTGGCCCTCTGATTGGTTTTCCCCTCAGCCGGACTCTGGCTGCAAGACGTGGGGCCCTACTAAAACCATTGTAAAAGCTGTCTCTCGGGGTAGCCTCACCACCACTCCCTGGTTTGACCACTCGCGTGTCAGAAGGCTACGACTAGTAGAGGGTCACAGAAGGAGTAGACTCTCTAGTCAACGGAAAACAACGTCTAAACCGGGCAAAGTATGAGATCCGCTCCTCGTACTGACACCGACTCACGGTGACACGAGCCGAGAAAACCACCTCCCGGGATCCCATGACACCCTAACATGTGGCCCCCACGTGATGTCCAACATCGGTCGGACCACGGGTCAGCACGTGTATCGAGGTGCACTCACCTGGGACTCGAATCGGCCAAATACGAACTCCGGTCGGACATAAATTGCTGGCAGTCCACCTTTGGACTGCCACATTGGCTAGCAGTCTAGCTCTAGACCGATACAAGGATTAAGCGGTCTCCTGATAGACCGCCACCCTCTGGGCTGTGGAGGCGCAAACGGTCCTATCTAGGGCTACTAAGGGGTATAAAACGGTCGTCCCTGCGACCGCCAGATCCCAAAACCTCCAACGGTCAAAAACACAACGGTCAAAATGCCACGAAGGCCACGCCGGCCAACTCGGCTAGCGATCGACCGATAGGCCGTCACTTGGGCTCTAGCGGTCTATTGGGTGACTGCTATGTTGTGTCCCCTAGTTTTGATGATAACAAATCATAAATCAATAGTAGATATTTGAGGAATATCTAACATGTTTTGGTTTAATGAATAGACTAAACAAGTACATGAGAATTTCTCTAAAGTGATGTCTCGACACCGCTTGATGATGTCCCGACACATCTAGAAGAGATCGTGTTGAAATACTAATGGTTGAGCTCTGACATAAAAGCATGTGTCGACACATCTGACCAATGTCTCGACACCTCTAGGAGAAATCAAGCTGAAGCCGTTGCTGTCTGGCCTCTGGATTGACTGATGTCTCGACACACTGAGTGAAAAGTGTCGACACATCGGTTTCACAAAGCAAGCCTCAATTCTCTATGGCAGACTTGTCTCGACACCTTCGTGTGACAACTTTGCACATGGCGTATATATCTCGACACCGTTTGGTGATGTCTCAACACAGTCTTGGTGACATCTCGGAACTGAGCACATATGTCTCGACACAATGTTGTGATGTCTCGACACATCAGCCATGGGTCTTCAAGATATTCAATGGATGTCTCGATACACTATGTGTAAAGTGTCGACACATTAGTGTTCGACCAGAACGGTTCTGAAACTGATTGAAGCTATCTTAAAGATATTCAATGGGATGTCTCGACACACTGTGTGGAAAGTGTCGACACATTCACGTTCGATCAGATCGGATCTGAAACTGACAGACGCTATCTTCAAGATCCGGAACTTATCCCAGAGGATCCGTTCACTCTGGAAAAAGCCGTCAAAGAGGCTACTTTGTCAGAGGACGATGGTCTGGCAGAGAAATCCCCTTAAAGGATTGTACCTTTGCTGATATGGTCTCCTACCTACCCACATATCTGCAAACTTGATAGAAAAAGGGTCAACTATGCATAAGGAAGCTAATCAAATAATGTGGATGTGACATTCTGAGTTTAGCTTGAAAATGGGGGCAACGTTGGTGTCGCCAGCAGTCACCAATATATCAGGAGATGAGCTCCAGTTCGACAGGCAAGCAAGGGAGAAAAATAAGTGCAGAAGACTTGCTGACAAAGCCATCTCCTTCCTAGTGCTATTGGAGGGAATGCAATAAAGAAGTCGATCCTCTTCCTCACTGAAAGAGGTCTCTCAGCAAAGCAGAAAGGATTTATGAAGCTCCATCCATTTCCCTTAAAGAGCTAGAAGAGTTCATCCTTCCTTCGTAAGGTTGTGGTGACAAACCAGAAAGAAGAAGAAGAGAGCAAAGGAGTCCTCAAGCTCTTTCTCAGACAGGAGATTTCCTACTCATAGTTGTTGATTTGTTTTGCTTCCTTCTCTTGTTTGTGGTTTGTGGTGATAAAGATGATAAGCAAAAATCAATGATCTCAATCAACCCAAGGACATGTGAACCATGAACCTAGGCAATCAGAACAACCTCTAGCATGGGCAATGCTACCTCAATCGAACTATACTAAAGAAGGCAAATAAAAACACACGCCGGAGCGTGGAGCAAGGAGTAAATAGAAACGCACCACGTGGGTGGAAAAAGCAAAGGAAATAAGAGATATGAGAGAGAAATCAATGCCTAATACTAAGGAAAGAACGTGATCACCACCAAGGTAATAAAACAAACCAAAGACCTGGTCAATACCTTAGAAATAGGAGGATGATGCACCCGCCCACGGGAGAGAGAAACCAGTAAAATCTGCAGATCTGCCTTGAATGTAACGGTCCAGACCCCGTGCGTCACAGAAGTGTGACGGTCGCTCAATGAACCGTTAGAGAAGCCTGATGCGCCTGCACAAGACCGTCAGAGAACCTGCAGCAACAACATGTGAGTTCTTTGAACTCCAAACCTTCCAGCTGGCCAGAAAGCTTGGGCCTCGTCTAATGAACTCTGTGAACCTGCCAAAGAACGTGAAACACAAGAAAATAATCCCAAATTAGCCCTTCAAACAATATAGCATCAATTCTCAAAGGACATAAGATCATGTAAAAGGAAAGGGGAATACCGGGGAAGTTTTGGTTTTTTAACCCCCCTGGGCGTTTTAAAACGTGGGAAGGACGTTTAGATGATGAAAACAATGGAGAATGTAAGAGAAAGAAGTGGGGCAATGCTGTGATGAGAGGAAGAAGAGGAGAACGCAAATATGCAAATTATGAACTTTGAAACCCAAAACCGGAGTACTCCCTGGACTGTAAGGCAGATGGATGTGGAAGAAGACTCCTCTTGGATGAAGATGGCTCCAGAAAGTGGCAGCACTTCGACGCAAACTCCAGATTTCTCCTCTCTTTGCCATGAAGTTAAGGATGCTATTTATAGACCCTCAAAATCTCTGGTCGAGCAGAGGATAATCCAGTAAGAAAAGAGGATAACTCTTAGCAAACTCTTGAAGATAATACTCCCAAGAGTCCATAGAAACAAACAGAAGGTTCTGAGGATCAGATTTGAAAGAGAAATCACAAGATCAAACTCTTATCTCGACCACGGAGTAGTAGAGAAAAGACCAGACCAGCCAGGACTCTCTGTTGGATGTAACGGCTACTCGATAGACCGCCACATGAATGTAACGCCCCATGGAGAGACCATCACAGTAACCTTATCTCCAAAGAGATAAGATCAACTGGAAGAAGATCAAAACAGTTGGACTCTTGAATGAATGTAACGGCCACGGGAGGACGCGTTAGAAGAACGTAACGGCTGCACGACAGACCGTTAGAATCAATGGATAGGCCAAAGATAAGGATTGAAACAAAGGCCTCAAGTCTCAGGACTCTTCAAGATGTAACGGTCCAGGGCTGATGCGTCAGAAGGATGTAACGCCCCTGGTATGGACCGTCAGAAACAATAAGGATAAAAAAGAAATAAGAGTTTGCTAAGCTTCATCCATCGAAAACGCCACCAGGAACCAAACTCAACAAAGAGGAGAAGACCCATGAAATAGACCTCTAATTGATCAAGAAAGCTCAATGAAGAGTGAACAACTCGGAGCATCATATAGAATGAACAAGGAGATGACCCGACTTATCAGTCATAAAACGGGTGTCAACAATAGTGCTTCATTACGATACTCTGTCTGGCTGTTTCCTTTTCAGTTTACTTTTTCCTTAAAAACACACTCTCTCTTATTTGTTCCCTACCTGCATGTAGGAAGACAGACAGTGTGATCACCGATCTGTAGGTTTTGGGTTGTGATCTCTCAAGCTGTTTGGCAGCGGAGTTGTGAGTGTGTATCTCTCTGTTAGAAGCTGTGAATCAGCGGTTATTACTTTGGCACCAGTGAAGCCTCACCGTGTTGTGTGAGGGGTGGACGTAGGTCTCTGGATTGAGACTGAACCACTTTAAAGATTGTGTCTTATGGTTTGCTTTCCTTTATGTTTTAATGGTAGAAGTTTGGTAGGACCGTTCATGGATATCATATATGTGTTCAGCTTCTTAGCTATTAATTAATCCCTGTCGTATTAACATTTGTGTTAGATCTATTTTTTATTTCCGCAAAGAGTGGCAAAATGGGGCTGATCTATTCACCCCTCCCCTCTAGATCTGCCTATCACCACTCAACACGTGGTATCAGAGCTAGTTTCTCTGTATGTGGTCTAACGACCTTGAAAGAACTGGTGATATGGCAACTAAAAGTCCTATGGTCGAAGGGCATTCCATAAATAGACCTTTCTTTTTCACTGGGACAAATTATGCTTACTGCAAAAACCGCATGCAGGTCTTCATTAGAGCCGAGGATCATGAAGTCTGGCGAGTGATCAGCAAGGGACCATTTGAGCTACCTCCAGATGAAGATACATGGACTAAAGAACAGATCAGGCAATCAACGCTGAACTGGGGTGCCAAGCACATCATGCAGTGCTCCCTTCATCCAACAGAGTACTCAAGGGTGTCAACCTGTGCTACTGTAAAAGAAATGTGGGACCGCCTTGAGATAATATATGAAGGGACACAGCAGGTACGTGCAACCAAAGTAAACATGTTGGTATCTGAATATGAAAAGTTTAGAATGAAATCTGATGAGTCTATTTCGGACATGTATGCTAGGCTAACCGTGCTCACTAATGGCTTGACTGAGCTAGGTAAGACCCATTCTGAGCAGGAGATAGTAAGGAAGATTCTGAGATCACTAACTCCTATTTGGCATACAAAGGCCACAGTGGTTGAAGAATCAAAAGACTTAACTACCATCAAGGTAGAAGAACTCATAGGGTCCCTGATGACCTATGAGATGAATCTGAAGAACAAAGAGGCTGAGGTAAGTAAAAAGAAGCCTTTGGCTCTTAAAGCTGGACCAAGCACTAAGAACTTATCTGAAGATGAAGAGCCTTCAAGTAGCAACACTGAAGAGGATGAAGTTTCTCTATTGACAAGGAAGTTCAGAAGATTTTAAGGAAAGGAAGGTACATGCTTCACTAAGAAGAAGCCCCAGGTAAAAAGAGGTTTCAGGCCAAGACCTGAAAATGTTAAAAAGTCCGAAAAGCTTGTCTGCTACTCTTGCAGGAAACCAGGACACATTAAGTCCGAGTGTCCAGAAGGAGCTAAGAAAGCTATGCCCAGGTGGAAGAGCAAGAAGAAGCAGGCCATGCTGTGCACTTGGAGTGATGAAGAAGAGGAAGAGACTGAAGACAACTCCTCTAAAGAAGAAAAAGATGATCTCTGCCTAATGGCCAAAGGAGAAAATGAAAGTGAGGTAAGCTCTCCCTTTATGCACTTCTCTACTGATGATTGGAAAGAGGCTTACTTCGAATTTATGAATAAGTATGAAGTGTACAAAAAAGAAAATAAAACCTTAAAGAAGAAGGTTGACTCTTGTGGCCAAGATAAAACTCTTAATGAAAAGATGATCTCTCTAGAAACTGAAATTGAGGATCTAAGAAAAAATGAATGAAAATTTTGAAGAAGGAAGAAAAGAGATGAAAGATTTGGAGGATGAAAATGAAAGACTGAGAGATAAAATTGATGAATTGAAGCTAAAAATGTAAAGCTATGTGAAGGACAACAATATGTACAATGAAAAATCAGAAGCCTTCAAACAAGTCAATTCACAACTATTGAAAGAAAATGAAAAACTTCAGAAGGACCTAGCAGATAAACAAACTACTCTTGAAAAATTTGTTGATGGAAGTGAGAACTTGAACGCCCTACTAGGAACTAAAATAAACTTCAACAGAGAAGGGCTAGGGTATAAGCCAACCAAGAAGAAAACTTTTGGGTTAAAAACTACCACCTTTGTTTCATCTTCCGAAGCATCAACCTCCAAAATAACACACCACAAAAATGTTGAAAACAAAGGAAAAGAAAAAGTAGGAGAATCAATCAACAAAACTTCTCAACAACCCCAAAAGGATAACCAACAATCCCAAACAGGTCGACACCCGTCCAAGCATAAGCCTGCACATCCCAATAGAAGAAATAGTTACGATATTGGAACAGGTCGGGACAATCCACGGAACAGGTCGACACCCACATGGTCAAACGTCCAACAATACCCCATGGTTGCACCAACATGTCGACACTTTCAGTATAGGAGGTCGACACATCCCACATCCAGAAACAGCCATAGATGGTTAGAACGTGGAACATGTCGAGACTTTACCTTCTATAGGCCGACACCTTCATGGGTTAGGAGCAGTTATGTTCTCTATGGTCATAGGTTCACTCAACCTCAACAACCTAGACACTATGACACCTCCTATTCATCTAGACCAACCAACTGGAACAGATGGTCTAACAAATAATTATTTTCCACCATTCCCAAAACCCATAAAGTCCAAAAGACTAAAGAGAAGAAAAACAAGAACTCCCAGCAAAGCAAAGATGCTAAGAAAGTCTGGATTTCAAAATCTGTGTTATCTTGCTTTACAGAAATGAAGAAATTATTGGGACCCAACTATCCTTGGGTTCCAAACATTGTCACTTAATTCCTTATGCAGGAGTGTCTTACAACCGTGCACAACCGTTGGTATCTTGACAGTGGCTGCTCAAGACACATGATTGGAGATAGAACTAAATTCTGCCTGGTTAAAAAGGAAGCTGGACATGTCACATTTGGAGGAAACAACAAAGGAAAGATCATCGGTAGAGGTAAAGTTGGTAAGAACCCCTCCAACTCAATTGATAATGTATTACTTGTTGATGGTCTGGAGTACAATTTGCTGAGCATAAGTCAACTATGTGATAAAGGTCATACTGTAGTCTTTGACTCTAATGAATGTAGGATCTTCCAACCTAATTCAAAAGAAATCAAGTTTTCTGGTAAAAGAGTCAATAACGTGTACATGATTGACTTAGATGACCCTGCTCACATAAATCTTTATCTTGCTGCACCCAAATCTGAATTAGCATGTTTGTGGCATCGCAGACTAGGTCATGTTAGCTACAATACTCTTCATAAATTGGTGAAGCATTCTATTGTTGAAAGGTCTGCCTGAAATAAAATTCAAACTAAACTCTAAGATTTGTGATGCATGTGCTCAAGGAAAATAAAGTAGAAAGTCTTTTAAAAGCAGAACTGAAAACTCATCATCTAAACCACTTGAACTGATCCATATGGACTTGTTTGGTCCAACCAAAACAGCTAGCTTAAGTGGTAAAAGATATTGTTATATTTTAGTAGATGACTTTACTAGATTCACTTGGGTATTTTATCTTGCACATAAAAATAATACCTTGATGAGTTTCAGGCACTGTATATGCAAGTGAAGCAAGATGGTAAGTTTAAGATTTCCAACATAATTTTAGATCATGGTGGTGAATTCGATAATGTTGACTTTGAAAATTTATGTAGGTCTGAAGGAATCATTCACAAGTTTTCATCACCAAGGACTCTTGAACAAAATGGGATAGTTGAGAAGAAGAACAGAACTCTCATAGAGATGGCATGCACAATGCTTGCTGAAAGGCATCTACTAAGGAAATTTTGGGCAGAAGCGGTAAACACTGCATGTTATATCATCAACTGCTCCATGGTAAGGCCACTCACCAAGATGACTCCGTATGTGATGCTAAAAGGTAAAAAGCCATCTCTCTTTCACATGAAAGATTTTGGGTCAAAGTGCTTTGTTCATAATAATGATAAAAGAGTTCTGGATAGGTTTGAGCTCAGGAGCGAAGAAGGGATATTCCTTGGGTACTCTGATAAGTCTTGAGCTTATAGAGTCTATAATCTTAAGACCCTTTGTGTGGAAGAATCTCCTCACATCACCTTTGATGAGATTGATCATGTCAACACTTGCAGGGAAGATGATGATGGAGAATTCCTGAACATAAAAGGAAAAGAGAAACTTCCACATGAGGAGACACAAGCAAATGAAGACCAAGAAGGGCCAAGCAATGATCCGGTCACCGAAGCAGATGAAGGTAACACTCAGCCTGATTTAAGAGTGTTAAAAGACCATCCCTTAGAAAACATCTTAGGTAATCTACATGACCGAACCAAAATTTGGTCTCATGTCAAAATTATGGATGAAATTGAACAACTTGCTCTTGTGTCTCAAACTGAACCCAAAAATATTATAGAGACCTTAAAAGATGATAACTGGATAAATTCCATGCATGATGAATTAAACCAGTTTGAAAGAAACAAAGTCTGGCATCTAGTTCCCAGACCTCAAGAGAAATCAGTCATAGGAACAAAATGGGTTTTCAGAAATAAACTAAGTGAAGATGGAAAGATAATAAGAAACAAATCCAGATTGGTGGCATAGGGGTATAATCAAAAATTTGGCAAAGATTATGAAGAATCTTTTACTCC
This sequence comes from Amorphophallus konjac, assembly GCA_022559845.1. Lineage (NCBI taxonomy): Eukaryota > Viridiplantae > Streptophyta > Magnoliopsida > Alismatales > Araceae > Amorphophallus > Amorphophallus konjac. The sequence goes on from CM040117.1 coordinate 151,906,938, forward strand.
TGTTGCTAGACTTGAGGCCATTAGAATTTTACTAGCATTTGCATGTTCTCATAAAATCAAACTGCAGCAAATGGATGTTAAGAGTGCTTTTCTAAATGATTTTATTAAAGAAGAAGTCTATGTAGAGCAACCCCCCGATTTTGAATGCACATATTTCAAAGATTATGTTTATAAGTTGGACAGGGCTTTATATGGCTTGAAGCAGGCACCTAGAGCTTGGTATGACAGACTAAGCTCATACCTCACCGAACAAGGGTATTCAAGAGGTAATGTAGACCAGACACTATTCACCAAGAAACAAGGTAGGGATATCTTGATAGTTCAGATTTATGTGGATGACATAGTGTTTGGGTCCACTAAACCTCAAATGTGTGAGGAGTTTGCTAAACTTATGACCAATGAATTTTAAATGAGTCTAATGGGTGAGCTTTAATTCTCTCTTGGCTTACAGATTAATCAAAGCAATGAAGGCTATTTTATCAATCAAGCCAAATATGCGAAGGAGTTGCTGAAAAAGTTTGATCTGACCAACTGCAAACCATTAGGAACTCCAATGGGGACTGCCACTTCATTGGATGCAGATGAACAAGGTATTCTTATAGATGCAAAGAGGTACAGAGGTATGATCGGGTCATTACTCTATCTAACTGCATCTAGACCAGACATTCAGTTTAGTGTTTACCTTTGTGCTAGATTTCAGCCTAGTCCTTGAGAGTCACACTTGACTACTGTCAAGCGTATTTTTAGATACCTTACTGGCACTCAAGAGTTGGGATTATGGTATCCTACATCCTGTGAACTTTCACTTATTTCATATTCAGTTGCAGAGTATGCAGGATGCAAACTAGACTGCAAGAGCACCAGTGGCTATTACCAATTTCTTAGTGGATGTTTAGTTTTTTGGGCCTCCAAGAAACATCACTCGGTTGCCCTCTCAACTGCAGAGGCAGAATATGTTGCTACAGGGAGTTGTGGCACCCAAGTACAGTGGATCAAACACCAACTCCAAGACTATCTAATAGATCTTGGCTGTGTTCCCATTCTGTGTGACAACACCAGTGCTATAAATTTTGCAAAAAATCTAGTCATGCACTCTAGGACTAAACACATTGAAATTATGCATCATTTTATAGGGGATGAAGTCCTCAAAAATCACTTTGAGCTCCATTTTGTTGACTCAGAAAATTAGATTACAGATATCTTCACAAAACCTTTAAGCAATGATAGGTTCTCAACATTAAGGATAGAGCTCGGTCTATGCAGACCTCAATCCACTCAGGTTTGAGCTATCTATTCCTCTTTCGGTGCTCAACTTACTTGTCTTTGCTATGATTGGAACAAGCATATATGTTTTGATTTAGAACTAGTCTAGTGGCTATATGAACCTTGCTATGAGTGATGATCACACTCAGGGGGAGCTTGTTTGCATTTCTGGTTATTTTTAGTTGAATATCATCTTATGACTAAATGGTATATCAAATGTCGAGAAGTGGAAAGACAGGTTAAACCTGTCAGGAAACTGATGCGGGACGAGACCACGGACACGACAAGCTCGTGACTGTCCCTTAACGAGGGAAGCATCAGACGTGCGCGGTTGAGAAATCGGTAATGAGCTAGGGTGATCGGCTCTCTCGTGTGCCCGGATCGGGGCACGGGACGGTCTCGCACTCTCTCGCAGTAGCGGTAATGAATAGATAAAGCGAGCTAGATATCCCTACACATTCTCTCTAGCAGCGGCATAAACAAATATATATGAAGTAAGCAAAATGCCAAGTAAGGGAGCGAATGCGATACCTCCACGGGCTCGGCGTGGGGATGACGGACCCGGCCGAAGTCGTACTCCCGGGACAGTTAATACATAAAGATTACATCAATTAGTTACAGCTCACTCCACGCAGGGAGGTAAAGGGCGACACAATGGGGTCCGGGAGGACCGATTTCGGGTTGACGGGCGGCTTCTCGCGTAGCTTCGGTCGCACACGTACTCGCGCCTGTGGGGCCCACTTGCTGTCCGGAGGGGCCATGTGGGACCCGGTGGCACCGCTATGGTGGTGGATGCCTGGATGAGCGCTCCCTGGAGTGGAGGCGCGCTGGTTCACCGGCCGGAGGCCGGGCGGCTCCGATCAGCACCGGTCGGAACAACCGGCCACGGATCTGTAACTTCTAGTTTTCAGCGCGCGTCCCGGCGAGAACGGACGCTGCGATCAGCCCCGATGTTGGATCGACACGAAACTGGCGCCGTTGGAAATCTAACTTCAAATACTTCAATCTAGGATTGAAGATCTGGCCTGGATCTGCACGGATCTGGGCTTTAATGAATTGTTGAGTTGTTGTTATACAGTGACCGGGCTCTCAGATCTGTAGAGAACTTGTCTGAGAATCGCCTTTGACCGATATGTGAACGTCCGAATCTGAAGTGGTAATCTTCAGTAAAGTTGTAGGAAATCAAGCTGGAAAAATGGAAAAACTAGTTTGGACAAGTTTGGATGTGTCTACGAATTGATGGGATTTTTGAACTGGAAGTGGGTCGGATCTGGAAATGGGCTGAAAGCACTGTAGTGGAGATAGAACACGAATTTTGAAAAATGGATAGAGGGTAGATCAAAAATCAGGAAAACTGGTGGATGTAGGGGATGATGGGTAGAACTCCCAGTAAAATTGGGAGGGTTTGAAAAATTCAAAAAGGTGGTCGGAGGTGAGAAACCCAGAGCTGTTGTCACTGTAGACAGAGACAAAATAGATCTGGGAATGCAAAATGAACGAAAATGGAAAATTACTAAATGTAGGAGTTTGGACGTGAAACGTTAGGTGGAGGTGGGGATTTAAGGAAAGAATACACCCTCAAAATTTCAAATCCATCTGAGCTCATGGCTGACAGCAAGAATTCGTGGAAGTCACCTCTATCTAGCAGGACAGAACCTTGACGATGGCTCTGTGGCGGCTCGTAGGCGGCACGAACGGCGGCGGCGGCGGCACAGATGATCACCGGAGATAGAGGGGAGGGGATAGGAGGTAGAAACTACTCTAGAACTAGAGGTTGGAGGAGAGGAACCAGAGGGGAGGAGCTGGGGGCGCAAGAAGCCTTTGGCCTTTCAACAAATTTTCTGAATTTTCACTAATATTCATATGAAAATATAATCTTTTATATGATTCACATCAAATGCAATGTGAACCCTTGGATCTAGGGGTGGGGATTGAAGGGCTGGGATTAAGTGTGAAACACACACAAAAATTAATACAATAATAAGGGGAGAGGGGCGCCCCCTTGACCAAGGGGTATGGTAGGTGAAGGTAGGTGACCTACCTTGGACCAATTTAACCACTTGTCTACCCATGTGGCATTTGACATTCAACCCTTCTAGATGGCCACCTAGGATGGTTGACCAGCCCCACATGAGTGACATAGACCAATGGGAAAGGGCTGAGGGCCCCCTTGCTGGTCATACTGATAAATTACAAAGAAACCCAAACAATCCGTGGGAATGACGCATTGGCTTATAAAGCCGTACAATTGCGCATATACTTTCCCGTGGATATAAAAATAAACTAAAGGATATAAATGTAATATGAAAAGTGCTTGCTCGGCGTCGATTCCCATCAGAAACTCTCTTCATGCGTGTGGATAGGCCTCAGCCAAGTACCATGAGTCAGAAATGCATATTGATAACTGTATAGTCAATTTATAGTGCATAAGCATGTTTAAAGCTTTAGCATCCAATACTGATGTGACACAACCTCGGACTTAGTCAAACAAGCACATCTAAGCATCCAAATGGGCCTTAATGGGCCACCGCTCTCTTCGTTGCACTCTATTCCCGGGGTGACTATGTGATACCAAGGGTGACTTATGGGAATGGACCCTTGCTGGTAGAGGGCCAGCAAGGCCAAGAATTGATTCCCCAAGGTTGGTTGCCCAATTCGATTGGGGCCGACAAAGTGCACTCGGGCACCGGGTCACACTAACCCACGGCGATCACTCTAAGTCATGGACTTGAGGATCAGGCGCTCCTCACGAATTCAGCGGTGCATGAATCAAATATTGAGAGAGCTACACTAGGTGAGCAAGGAAGAGACACTTACTCGACCGGTTTGAAGAAACCGGTCCCGGTCGGAGACGAGGGCGAGCGGGGAGGCGGTGGTTCCCCACACGCCGCGGCGGTGTCGCTTGACCTGCCAAACCACTTACAAAACTACTCCTCTCGCAGGAGGGGGGATCTTGGGGTAGGGGTTAATATGATACATTCAAACACTACCACCACGCAGGGTGGGGCCTTCAGCCGGCCAAGCGGGGAGGGGTTGGTGGACCGAAACGAAGAGAAATGAGAACTAGGGAAGTTGCAGCTTCAATCTGGAATTCTGGATAGGGGGTCGCTGTGATGGCTATGCCGGGCTTGTCCGGACTCCAAATTGATCGAAACCAGCTCCTAAAACTTCCTGACTGGAAGAGGTGGACTCCAGAATTTTTGGGGAAGCTCAGACGGTCGGAGGTGGCTGCACCAGCAACAGGAAGTAGCCTCCTCTGTCTGGCCGCAGGTACTGTCTGGACTGTAACAGCAAGTTGCAGAAGTGACTGAGTGCCCTCCCGAGCTCCGATCAGCACGAAACCAGTGGCATCATCTTTGTGGTCGAGGTAGATTTCAGCAGGAGGTGACGGAGATGCATTCAGAGGTCGAGGATGGCCGGGGCACCCAGAAGAGTGGGTACTCGTCGGAGTAGACAGCAGAAAACAGAACTAGATAGATCGGGGGAGAAAATTCGTAACTTCTTCCTCCGGTGGCCGAACGGGGTTCTGTTTCTTGATCTTGAAAGATGACCGGTAGAGAAAGAACTTTGATGAAGGGGCTTCAGCCTGAATCCGCTGGGGTTTGTCGTGGCAGAAGGATCTTCCACGCTCTGGTCCAGGATGAAGACCTCTCTGCGCACTGTTGGGAGAATGGCTCTATCTGGCAGCTCCGAGCTCCGATCGTGTTGATTCCACCTCGCCTGCGAAGTAGACTGGAAGGCCTTTCCAGAAAGGTAGGCCACGCCTTCTGAAGAACTAGGATGAATCTGTGGTTGACGCTGCAACAAGGCCCTTGTTGCAGCAGATCTGCACAGCTCCAACCTACTAGAAGAAATGAGAGGGAGATGTGGCTTCTTTGGTGGAGGGAAATGGTAGGAATGACCTAAGGGAGAGTGGGGGCTCTTGTGGGGTGGAGAAGGGAGCTAATGGTGATGGGGAATGAGGTGGAGAATGGCTGGAAGCAAGTGCTAGCAGGTGGAGGAGGAAGAGCTACGAATTTGGGGAAGGTGGGTGAGAGGAGAAGGTGAGGGGGGCACAAGTGAGTGGAGGGAAGGGTGGATTTCAAATTGAAAAGGTCTTGGAAGGTGGGTGATTATGTTGGGAAGTGGAGTGCTTGCATTGGAATGGGGTAGATTTGGTTGGAAGGTGGAGGAAGGTGTTGGAATGGGGAGACTTCTACCTAGGAACTAGGGAGTGGAGTAATGGAGGCCATGGGGAAGTGGAGGGCATTAAAGGAGGTGGTTGGAGGTTGGAAGTGGATGGGAGGAGGGAGGAGAGAGAAGGAAATTCGGATTTGGGGTTGGAGGAGAGAGAAAGAGGGGTGAAATAGAGAGATTAAGAGGGGAATGGGTGGGGAATCTCTCCCCTAGGGTCTCTCACCCAAAAACTAGAGGAATCACTCCAATTTGAACTCAAATGGCAAGTTTAACTCAAAAGGATGTAATCATTCATTAACTTCAAATGAGGGGAGTGGGGTCCTATATATAGGCAACCCACTCTTTACAATAAGTCCCTGACAAAATAAACAACTACAAATAACCAAGGGGGTTGGGAGTGCTAATGGGCCTAGTCCAACGAATGGGGCCCAATAGCTTACATTAGACATCATGATGATACCAAACATAGGAAAATAAGTGCTAGACTTAGGGAAATGACTCAAATAAAATGGAAATACATCAAAATGACTCAAAGGAAAACTACAAAATGGATAAGGGGCCTTAATAGAGTGAGGCCCAAACTCAACTAGCTCCCGAATGTGAAGAAGTGGACCCGAGCCAAAGGGAGTCGTGGGTGATGCCTCCATCAAATCCCCTGGGCAGCAAAGAGCTCGACTCCGTCGAGTAAGGGTCCATCCGGCTAAGGTACCGCTCGAGGAGATCTGGATCCAATCGCTGTAGGTCCTCCCGACTTACCCATGAGTCTTCCAACAGAGGCCGATCCTTCCACCTGACGAGATAGCGCTCATAGACCTTGCTCCGGGTGGTAGTGACCTGCTCATCCAATATTTGTTCAATGCGATCACGCTGAGCTCTTTTGGCTAGTGGACTCTCCTCTCGGGTGGGTGCTCTCTCAAAGGAGGGAGTGGGCTCGATCTCCTCACTAGGTCTCACCGTGGGGCCCTTGTAAGACACTAAGTCGGCGACATTGAATGTAGGACTTACCCCATAATCCTCGGGGAGATCTAATTCATAAGCATTCGCACCAATACGCCTCAAGACCTGGAAGGGCCCAGTCCCACGTGGTCTCAACTTGGAGTTGGCTCCTGGGGAGAGCCTCTCCGTCCTCACCATCACAAAGTCACCCACTTGGAACTCTAAGTGACGCCGGTGAGAGTCGGCCAACCTTTTATACGCCTCATTTTTCATGCCAATGTGCTTGCGGATTTCCTCATGCAATTTTGTGAGTGCTGACCTTCTAGTGGTTATGGGTGGGCCTGGACAACCATATATAGACCATTTATGCCATGATGCCATATGGACCTTGATGAGCCTTGGTGGGCCGGGGCAACCATATGTGGACTTATCATGCAATGTTGTCATGTAGACTTTGGTGGGCTTAGGTGGACCGGGGCAACCATATGTGAATCTATCATGCAAAGTGGTGATGCATGTCGGGGGACCCGGACATCCGTAGATGCCTTTGATATGCTTAAGACCCATGATGAATGAAGGTGGACCACTACATCCAAATTTGGACCACTCATGCTTTCTACTTGACATGTGGGTGATATGAATGAATGGACCCAACATAGTGTTCATGCCAAGGGGTGTGGAAAGCCTAGACACATGCATACTTTTCCCAAAAGTGACTTCCATGTGTATGGGGGTGGGACAACCTTTGAATTCCCATTGGAACGGATCGAATGGATCTAAGAAGATGGTCATCATGGGGTGGGGCACAACCTTATTACCTAGGGATATGTGGCCCAAGGTCTTGGCTCCCAAGGTGTAACCCGGGTCATGGATGAGATTGGTTTGGCCCAATATGATGGGTGAGGGTAGGAAAGGGTGGGTGGTGGGTAAGATGGTTGGGTTACATGGGGAACTAGACTCCCATAGGAAGGGATCAAAGGGGTCGTAGAAAGGTCTTCCTAGAGGGAGGCACTCTATGTCTTCAAGGTTCCCAAATTGTGAGTCATCCTCCTCCAAGGTAAGTGGGCCAAGTTTTCTAGTGGGTTGGCCGAACAAAGTGTTTGGGATCTTAATGGGTGGGTATAGGAAGGGATCGAAGGGGTCATGGACTGGGCTTCCTAGAGGAAGGAACTCTATGTCCACATGGTCCACGCATGGTGGGTCATCCTTCCCCAAGGTAACTGGACCAAGATCTTTAGTGGGCCAGTCGGTCAAGGTACTTGGGATCTTAATGGTAGTGGAGTGGACCATGATGGGTTCTTCATCTATGGGGAGAATGAGAAGGAGGTCACTAGTGTAGCAACCAATGGTGTAGACTGAGGTGATAGAACCAACACATGGGTGGATGAGACTAAGTCTTCTTGGGTGGGCCTCTCCTATGGTCAATAAGCAAGTCAACTTTAGTTGCCATTCTAAACCCTTGATGAGATCATCCCAACTATTTACCTCATAGTAGGATTGGAATGTGGTGTGATAGGAGTTAATGGGTGCTAATTGGAAAGGATGCTCCATGGTTGGGTTTTGAAAGTACAAGGTATGAGGGATGGGATTTTGCTTGAGCCATTTGATGATGAGTTCTCCTAGGGTCACCACCTTTTGCATGAGATTGAGTGGTTTGGGGAGGTATGTGTTTGTTTGGACGGGGATGAGTTGATGTCCTTCTTCCTTATTGATAGGAGTATGAATTTCCTTGAATGTGGGGAAGGGATTTGGATTGGTGTCCAATCTCGGGGATTTGGTCTTGTGGGCCGGGTTTTCCTCATGTTCACTCATGACCTTGTTCATTCTTCGAAGTGGGTTGAGAGGGCATGGTGGCCGGGTATGGGGCCCCGGTGGGTGAGGGAACAAAAGGTTGTTGAAACCATAGGCTCCCGGGAGATGTGGGGGATGAAGTAGGCAAGACCAACGCAATGGGTGGAAGGTGGTATTCCGTTCATCAAGCCATTGTTTCCCTAGGATTATGCAAGGGCCTTCCAAAGTTCCAATTTGACACCAAGCTCCATCAAAGTATTTGGTCTCTCCAAACCTTTTATGGAATTCAATGAAGACTAGGTCTCCATTGTGCACAATTTGTCCGGTCGTAGAGAGGGTGGCTACAATGTCGGGGGATACCCAATTATCTTCTACCATGTAGATGAAGTCAATTTCTGTGGGGCTCCCATTAGGTAGGTATGCTTGGGATATGATGGGAATTGGGGCTTGTTGGTCTGTAGACTCAATGACAATGGGAGGTGGATAATGCATGGAACGATCCGATGAGAACTCTAATGCAAGCGTGCCCATGGACTTGACTTGATAGAGACAAGTCAATGACTTGCTCTGATACCACTTGATGTGACACAACCTCGGACTTAGTCAAATAAGCACATCTAAGCATCCAAATGGGCCTTAATGGGCCACCGCTCTCTTCGTTGCACTCTATTCCCGGGGTGACTATGTGATACCAAGGGTGACTTATGGGAATGGACCTTTGCTGGTAGAGGGCCAGCAAGGCCAAGAAGTGATTCCCCAAGGTTGGTTGCCCAATTCGATTGGGGCCGACAAAGTGCACTCGGGCACCGGGTCACACTAACCCACGGTGATCACTCTAAGTCATGGACTTGAGGATCAGGCGCTCCTCACGAATTCAGCGGTGCATGAATCAAATATTGAGAGAGCTACACTAGGTGAGCAAGGAAGAGACACTTACTCGACCGGTTTGAAGAAACCGGTCCCGGTCGGAGACGAGGGCGAGCGGGGAGGCGGTGGTTCCCCACACGCCGCGGCGGTGTCGCTTGACCTGCCAAACCACTTACAAAATTACTCCTCTCGCAGGAGGGGGGATGTTGGGGTAGGGGTTAATATGATACATTCAAACACTACCACCACGCAGGGTGGGGCCTTCAGCCGGCCAAGCGGGGAGGGGTTGGTGGACCGAAACGAAGAGAAATGAGAACTAGGGAAGTTGCAGCTTCAATCTGGAATTCTGGACAGGGGGTCGCTGTGATGGCTATGCCGGGCTTGTCCGGACTCCAAATTGATCGAAACCAGCTCCTGAAGCTTCCTGACTGGAAGAGGTGGACTCCAGAATTTTTGGGGAAGCTCAGACGGTCGGAGGTGGCTGCACCAGCAATAGGAAGTAGCCTCCTCTGTCTGGCCGCAGGTACTGTCTGGACTGTAACAGCAAGTTGCAGAAGTGACTGAGCGCCCTCCCGAGCTCCGATCAGCACGAAACCAGTGGCATCATCTTTGTGGTCGAGGTAGCTTTCAGCAGGAGGTGACGGAGATGCATTCAGAGGTCGAGGATGGCTGGGGCACCCAGAAGAGTGGGTACTGGTCGGAGTAGACAGTAGAAAATAGAACTAGATAGATCGGGGGAGAAAATTCGTAACTTCTTCCTCCGGTGGCCGAATGGGGTTCTGTTTCTTGATCTTGAAAGATGACCGGTAGAGGAAGAACTTTGATGAAGGGGCTTCAGCCTGAATCCGCTGGGGTTTGTCGTGGCAGAAGGATCTTCCACGCTCTGGTCCAGGATGAAGACCTCTCTGCGCACTGTTGGGAGAATGGCTCTATCTGGCAGCTCCGAGCTCCGATCGTGTTGATTCCACCTCGCCTGCGAAGTAGACTGGAAGGCCTTTCCAGAAAGGTAGGCCACGCCTTCTGAAGAACTAGGATGAATCCGTGGTTGACGCTGCAACAAGGCCCTTGTTGCAGCAGATCTGCACAGCTCCAACCTACTAGAAGAAATGAGAGGGAGATGTGGCTTCTTTGGTGGAGGGAAATGGTAGGAATGACCTAAGGGAGAGTGGGGGCTCTTGTGGGGTGGAGAAGGGAGCTAATGGTGATGGGGAATGAGGTGGAGAATGGCTGGAAGCAAGTGCTAGCAGGTGGAGGAGGAAGAGCTACGAATTTGGGGAAGGTGGGTGAGAGGAGAAGGTGAGGGGGGCACAAGTGAGTGGAGGGAAGGGTGGATTTCAAATTGAAAAGGTCTTGGAAGGTGGGTGATTATGTTGGGAAGTGGAGTGCTTGCATTGGAATGGGGTAGATTTGGTTGGAAGGTGGAGGAAGGTGTTGGAATGGGGAGACTTCTACCTAGGAACTAGGGAGTGGAGTAATGGAGGCCATGGGGAAGTGGAGGGCATTAAAGGAGGTGGTTGGAGGTTGGAAGTGGATGGGAGGAGGGAGGAGAGAGAAGGAAATTCGGATTTGGGGTTGGAGGAGAGAGAAAGAGGGGTGAAATAGAGAGATTAAGAGGGGAATGGGTGGGGAATCTCTCCCCTAGGGTCTCTCACCCAAAAACTAGAGGAATCACTCCAATTTGAACTCAAATGGCAAGTTTAACTCAAAAGGATGTAATCATTCATTAACTTCAAATGAGGGGAGTGGGGTCCTATATATAGGCAACCCACTCTTTACAATAAGTCCCTGACAAAATAAACAACTACAAATAACCAAGGGGGTTGGGAGTGCTAATGGGCCTAGTCCAACGAATGGGGCCCAATAGCTTACATTAGACATCATGATGATACCAAACATAGGAAAATAAGTGCTAGACTTAGGGAAATGACTCAAATAAAATGGAAATACATCAAAATGACTCAAAGGAAAACTACAAAATGGATAAGGGGCCTTAATAGAGTGAGGCCCAAACTCAACTAGCTCCCGAATGTGAAGAAGTGGACCCGAGCCAAAGGGAGTCGTGGGTGATGCCTCCATCAAATACAACACTTCTTAGTGGGAGCAAAAAGGTAAAACCATTCTTGAATGATTATCTGAAATAAGAAAGTCAGAGGCACTGGCAGTAGAAGCTAGCAGGTGTATCTCAAAAATGAAGATTCACAGAAGCTGGCTGAGCACAGTTTATTGAACAGTCATGTGTTGAGACATGCAGGACAAAATCCCTTGAACAGGTTGACACCCTACCGTTATGTGTCAGGACATGCAGGACAATGTCTATTGAATAGGTCGACACCCTACAGTCTTGTGTCGAGGCATGCAGGTCAAAGCTTGTTGAACAGATCGACACCCTCCGGTCATGTGTCGGGACTGTCTCTCAGCCGCTCTTGGGTTTGAAGATCCAATGGAGAGTTTCTCTGATTCATTCTTCCCACTGCCTCCTTCATTTCCATTTTAAATCCTTTGCCTCTGAACCTTCACTTTTCACCGAGCATTAAGTGAGGGGGAGTTGAGAATGTTTTCATTCGTTTATACAACCCTGGGTAAGTTCATCTATTTTACTCCTGTTAAAGAAATGGTTTCTCGTTTATAATCCTCATTTTCGTTAATCATTGCGTTGAGTTCTACCAAACTTGCACTCATAATAGGACTAAAACTTTCATCAACTCCTTGAAAATGACCATTGCTTAAGCGTCTGAAAGTTCACTGCAAATAGGCTTCTTGGTTTATGAATTGATTGGCATGTATTGTCCTTAAACAATTTACCTTCCTGAAGTCAATTAGAGAATACGCCTCCTAAAAATCTTACTGCAATAATTTCAGAGCAATGACCTCATCTTTAGAGAAATTAGATCCTCCATCAATGAAATGAAGGTTAATCTAGTCATGATGAAGGCTGTCAACTCTGTTCAGAAGAATTTAGAAAGATAAGCTACACTAAGTAACCAGGGACTGGCGTCTAAACAACGTGTTTCCTTGAGTCAAAAAGTGAATGCTATATCGGACTATTTTATTAATTAAAAAAAATAGTTTGGGGTTGACTCTACACCTTGCTTCAAAATAAAAAGGTTCTTGTTTACCTTCAATACTTGCGTATCTTACTTTTCCAATCATGCCAAATGAATGTGATGAGTAAGACAAATGGGCTTGGTTCCATTTTCTTTAACCTTCTCAAATATTTTAATCTTATTATTTGTTGCAAAAATGGTTTTTTTCTCAAACCTTCATTACTCACAAATGAGCTTATAAGCTTTAAACCGTTTTGAACTTAACATAGGGGTATATTTGCCATTTCTTATCTCAGGGTTGTTATTTTTAAAAATCAAAAATCTCAACTTTCCTTATTTAACTCGACGGTGAAAATCTATTTCTTACCTTTCCTCATTTCAACCCTAATTCACTCTCACACTTGCTCTCCGATGACCCTGCACACCCTCACCATGGAGGTCGACGCCCCGTTCTGTCCTCCTTTGCCTGTGCAACCATCTCCTCAGCTACCTCCTGCTTCCCTCCGTCTCCTCTCCTCCTTTCATTCTACCCTCTCCATGGCTCCTCCGGTCACCCGCGGCAAGAAGAAAGATGCAGCTTCATCCAAGAAGGCCGCTGCCTCGAAAGCACACACAGAAGGGCGCTCCAAGAGTATTTAAGACCGCCCAGGGGTGGCAGAAGTAGACTTACCGAGACCCAAAGATTCCTCTTTTACTGCTTATTCAACAATTACCACGTTTGTCTTCTTGAGATCATGTTCCAGATTATGAACAGTTGCACTTGCAACCGGCGTAGCCTACCCTATGCCTCACAGCTTACTGCTATCTTTCAGAAGGTTGACATCCCTCTTGATAATGAAAAGTCCATACCTATCCCCAGGAGCAATGTCTACAGCATGAGGTTAATAGAAAATTATATGCACTTCAAGAAAGAAGGTGACAAAATTGTAAGGAATCTGCCTGGCCATATACCTGATCCACCAGTACAATCAGCTCCACAGGAACAGCCAACACAAGATCAACTTGTCCAGCCAGCTTCAGATGCACAATTAGACCAGCATGAAGAAATGTTCCATGCAGAAACTCACTTTGAGGAGGCCCAGCAGCAGCAGCAGCTTGAAGGTCACATGGACCAGCCTGTGATAGTGACAGCTTTTGACATCCAACCTCCATTGTCTCCAGAAAATGAGCCTCAAGTGTTCAGTGCAAGGGATGCACATCTTGAATTTCATACTGAGGCCTCCACCTTACTGAAGTCCCGCGATCAATGACACCCAAGGAGGGGGGGGGGGTGAATTAGGTGTTTACCAATTTTAAGAAAACTTTTGGCCTTTTCAAAATATGTGATAAAACACTAACTAGGAAGTTGAAATCTATCTAACTACAAGTTAGAATACAACGTACACTAACGTTCACATAGAATGGAGGTAGAAGAAATGAATCAAACCACACAATCCAAATCACAATGCACAGCGATTTTAAGGTGGCTCGGATGCAACGACGACAATCCTACGTCCACCCCTCACTAAATCTGGTGAGGCTTCACTCGAGGATAAATCCCCAAACGGAGACGACGCTCCAACCACACACGCAGGACGACGCCTGCACACACTCACAGGGACGCGCCCCAACACACACACACACACACACACACACACACGCACACACACACACACACACACACACACACACACACACACACACACACACACACACACACACACACACACACACACACACACAGAGAGAGAGAGAGAGAGAGAGAGAGAGAGAGAGAGAGAGAGACAAGGTCTCCAACACGATCCAACAAGCGGATCACCAACACAAACACCCGCTGCCACAAGTGCAGCAATCCACACACATGAGATAGAACGGATCTAAATAGACCCACACACATACAAACGTAGATCTAGGAAGATCCACGCACACACACGAATCAAATACGACACACACGTACTCGACCACGGATCCAACAACGATCCACACACACACAAGTTCTTGCAATTTATGATGAACACAATTACAACATCCAAAACATAAAGACGATGAGGCTTAGTTTAGAAAACTTCTGATTTGGGTTCCCTTTGAATGCATGCTGCGGGGTTGAGAATGGATGAAGAACACTTGCTGCACGGAGTACTGTTCACGGCTACAGTACCCTTCTTCTTCACTTGGACAATCTTATTTTGATATCTTCTTGAAACCCTTGCTTGCTTCTTGATAGCCTCCCCCTTGATCTCTCTTTGTTGGTTGCTTGCTTCTTCACTTCATAGATGCTTGTTGGCTTCAGATGTACCTTGAATGGGTTGGAGATAGATGAAGAACTTGCTGCACGAGGTATTGTTCATGGAGCTACAGTACCCTCTTCTTCCTCCTTGGACAGCCTCCCCTTGGATCTCTTGGATGGTTAGGGTTTATGGCTCCAATGAGATATTTTATAGCCCTTGAATGGTCCATAGACAAGCCCCAGACCAGATCCACAAATCATGGTGTAATTGGGGTCATTGGGATTAAACAAATGGGAAGAAAGACCTCTCCACGCACTTGAAACACAAAGTCAAACAAGGCTGCATCGGGGCTGGCGGTCGACCTATAGCTTGGGGCGGTCGATCAGAATTTTACAGGAATTGTAGTTTTGGGTGCTGGGAAAATCAATCGACCGCCCCTAGGCTGGCGGTCCACCAAAATCTGGGATTTTCCAGATTTTGATCTTTCAACTCCTCTTTTCGGTTCTGTTAATTCTGGTCGACCGGCCATGGTCTGTTGGTCGACCGGAAAGACCTATACCTGTAAAAATGAAGTGTTAGCCCAAAGAAACATGTCCATAAGTCAAGGGTTTCATGTCCATATCAATTTCATGAATTTTTTTCTGGGGGCTCCGCGCAGGTCGATCCGCGTGCGAGGGCGCACGAAGGCGAGTTTTGCAAGGGCTTGAAACCTCATGAACTAGTTGCATATGAACACTTTGAAACACACATGTTTTGAGGTAAGGATCAAGTTCTGGGCTAAGTATCAAGAGATAAAACTCAATCATCCCAAGTAAATTATTCATGAAATAACCTCATGGAACACTCAATAACAAGGAGTGTATAACAGGGTAGGAGCCTTACCAATGGTTCTTGATAGTACATGATATATACCACCTATTTTGGATTGTAGAAGAGCAGGGTGCTTATCCACACGTTTGATTCACCAGGTGACTGCCATGAGTTTGATACTGCAAGCAAGATAGTCAGGGTTAATACCATGCTTGTTCACATTAAAGAGGTTATGAAACCTCTTGCCTCTTATAAAAGAGATTATGAAACCTCTTACCTCTTGTAAAACCAATATATGCAAACCAAGGATTAAGACCATGTAACCGTTGCCATTTGCCAACCAACATAGATAACAAGAGCATGAATGTACACAGTCATCAAGAACATGTGCAATCAACCATAAGTTTAGTTAGCATCACTTAATCACACATTAAGTTTAGTTATCATCAAAACCATAACTTAACAATCACAACAATCATCAAAATCATAACTCAACACTCACGAGGTCCACTTTTGGTGCCACTGGTAGTCTAATGGACATTCACCCTGCGCTTATCCAATTTCTCACTGCCCAGTTTGGGAGCATGAACTCCTCCTTTCGACAACTCAGTCTTCAAGTGGACAAAATTGAAGCCATACAACTCCACTTTGAGCAAGTCCAAACCAGCAGATGAGCAAAATTTGTGCACGACAAACACAAGTCAGATGCAAGGTTGTACAACTTCATGAACTCAATCATCAATGTATGTGAAAGAGCTGGGAATATCATGAAGAGGCTCAGGCAAATTCACATTGAAACTCGGGAGAAAACTGCAGAAATGGTGAGGCATGCATATGACATACGAGAAGAGCAAGGTAATATCAATCTTAAGTGTGCCCGGCTGATGGACTCCTCCAATCAACTTGCTGAACAAGTGGCTGCCGCAACTACATCCATAAGAGAACAAGTGACCACCGAGGCCAACCGATCTATTGATGCCACCACCAATCTGGAGAGAACAATTAATGCTACTACTTCTCGACTATTGGATGCCTCACAACGGATTAAAGGGAATATATATTCTGACTGCAACAAGCTACTGGATGCCTCCTCCAAGCTTGCAGAAACAGTCGACACTGACACAACTCAAGCAGTCAACAGCACCACCAAAGATGAGGCCAAAATGGATGTAGTGTACAGAAAATTGGATATGGTTGGTACTGAAATCTTGGAACTCATTTGTCTGCATAAAGCTCAACTCCAACCAGCCTTGTGGGACACAGGTGATGAATGGTGCCCTCCTCCTCAAACAGAAGCCACCTCTTCTCGTTTACCACCACATGGCTCCCAACAGAGGGCTGAGACAGAATACATCTGTGAGATGATTCACACCTGGCTCAAAGATATCAATGAAAATATCAAGACTTTACAGAGGTTTGTCCAACAAAGAGATGATTAGCTCACTCAGCGGGTTGATTCTCTAGCAGCAGCTATCTCATACTTGCAACAGGAATTCCAAGAGGCACAGATCCTTCACTTTGCCAGCTCTAGCACCATGTCTCCACCACAGCAGCCTCCTCCTTCACCCCCTTCTTGCTGATGACAAAGGGGGAGAAGTACTGAAGACCTTCTGAGAAGACAAGCATCATCTAGCATGTAGTTAGCCTTTTCATCTAGATTTTAGCTTTTGCATTTAGATAGTGCAATGTAAATGCTTGAACATGCATCTTTGCTTGATATGTACAAAATTATGGTTGATCAATGAAACAAGTTTTTGTTGAAAAATGCTAACGTTCAGTTGTTGTGTTGAATGGATGAATCTCACTTGTTTGATGGCTCCTCAAACCAATATGTTGTAATGCTATATGAATGCTTGGATTTAATGATTCATGGTTGTCATCATCAAAAAGGGGGAGAATGTTGTGTCCCCTGATTTTGATGATAACAAATCATAAATCATTAGTAGATATTTGAGGAGTATCTAACATGTTTTGGTTTAATGCATAGACTAAACAAGTACAGGAGAATTTCTCTAAAGTGATGTCTCGACACCGCCTGATGATGTCCCGACACATCTAGAAGAGATCGTGTTGAAATACTAATGGTTGACCTCCGGCATAAAAGTATGTGTCGACGCATCTGACCAATGTCTCGACACCTCCAGAAGAAATCAAGCTGAAGCCGTTGCTGTCTGGCCTCTGGATTGACCGATGTCTTGACACACTTAGTGAAAAGTGTCGACACATCGGTTTCACAAAGCAATCCTCACTTCTCTATGGCAGACTTGTCTTGACACCTTCGTGTGACAACTTTGCACATGGCGTATATGTCTCGACACCGTTTGGTGATGTCTCGACACAATCTTGGTGACATCTCGGAACCGAGCACATATGTCCCAACACAGTGTTGTGATGTCTCGGCACATCAGCCATGGGTCTTCAAGATATTCAATGGATGTCTCGACACACTATGTGTAAAGTGTCGACACATTAGTGTTCGACCAGAACGGTTCTGAAACCGATTGAAGCTGTCTTCAAGATATTTAATGGGATGTCTTGACACACTGTGTGGAAAGTGTCGACACATTCGCGTTCGACCAGAACGGATCTGAAACCGATAGAAGCTGTCTTCCAGATTCGGAACTTATCCCAGAGGATCCGTTCACTCTGGAAAAAGTCGTCAAAGAGGCTACTTTGTCAGAGGACGATGGTCTGGCAGAGAAATCCCCTGAAAGGACTGTACCTTTGCTGATATGGTCTCCTACCTACCCACATATCTGTAGACTTGATAGAAAAAGGGTCAACTATGCATAAGGAAGCTAATCAAATAATGTGGATGTGACATTCTGGGTTTAGCTTGAAAAAGGAGGCAATGTTGGTGTCGCCAACAGTCACCAATAAATCAGGAGATGAGCTCCAGTTCGACAGGCAAGCAAGGGAGGAAAAGAAGTGCAGAAGACTTGCTTACGAAGCCATCTCCTTCCTGGTGCTGCTGGAGGGAATGCAACAAAGAAGACGATCCTCTTCCTCACTGAAAGAGGTCTCTCAGCAAAGCAGAAAGGATTTGTGAAGCTCCATCCATTTCCCTTGAAGAGCTGGAAGCAAGTTCATCCTTCCTTCGTAAGGTTGTGGTGACAAACCAGGAAGAAGAAGAAGAGAGCAAAGGGGTTCTCTAGCTCCTTCCCAGACATGAGATTTCCTACTCATAGTGCTTCATTACGATACTCTGTCTAGATGTTTCCTTTTCAGTTTGCTTTTTCCTTAAAAACACACTCTCTCTTATTTGTTCCCTACCTGCATGTAGGAAGACAGACAATGTGATCACCGATCTGTAGGTTTAGGGTTGTAATCCCTCAAGCTGTTTGACAGCGGAGTTGTGAGAGTGTATCTCTCTGTTAGAAGCTGTGAATCAGCGGTTATTGCTTTGGCACCAGTGAAGCCTCACTGTGGTATGTGAGGGGTGGTCGTAGGTCTCTGGATTGAGACTGAACCACCTTAAAGATTGTGTCTTGTGGTTTGCTTTCCTTTATGTTTTAACGGTAGAAGTTTGGTAGGACCGTTCATGGATATCATATATGTGTTCAGCTTCTTATCTATTAATTAATCCCTTCGTATTAACATTTGTGTTAGATCTATTTTTTATTTTCGCAAAGAGTGGCAAAATGGGGCTGATCTATTCACCCCTCCCCTCTAGATCTGCCTATCACCACTCAACACGCTCGGCCCAACCCACAAACGGGGCGCCAAAAATGGTCACATGGTGACCGCTAACGGGAAGAAGCGGTCACTGGAAGGACCGCCAGCCTTCCAGAAACCCGAAAATGGAGGGAAAACCCCAAAATCGCCATTCCACACCCCATTCACCCCCGGGTGAAGGGGAAACAAAGGGGAAACCTTTCCCCAAGCCCCTGAGCATCATTTGATGCCCTGAAACCACATTTTGACGGATTAAAGCACTAGATCGGGCACTCGATCCCCAAAACATGATTTTCCCTTCCCGGCTCAAAATAGCCCTATCTCGACCTTGCCTCGGCCTAGAAATCATGGGGAAGGTAAATGACGAGCTAAGGATCGTCACCCTACCTCGGGGTCGCCCGAAACGTGACGGATCGCCGCCGATCGACAAAGAACGCTTTTAGAACTCCCGAACCTCCATGATCTCCCACGAGTCACAAGTCACCACGACCGCGTCGTCGCCGCCACGCCGTCTCCTCACCACTGTCTGCATCCAGTGGAAGGCGCCGTCGCGAGCACGCTAAACAAAGAAGAGGAAGAAAAAAAAGGGGGTGCGGTCTCACGGTGGAGGGGGAAAGAAGAAGAAGAAGAAAAGGTGAAAAAAGGAAAAAGAAAATGGGGTTTATATAGAAAATCTTGATTTTTTGAAAAATATGAAAAAATAGAAAAATATATTTCCGCGATTCGCGGAACATGCCAGTCGCACCGGTACCATCCCGGAGTAGGTGAACGACCCGATTCTCCCGCCATGGGGTTCCGTAGGTTCGCCGGAGAAACACACGCAAAAACCACAGAACACGTTCCGGGACCTCCGAAACTGATCCGAAACGCACGGATCCGAACCTGAAAAATGTCCGAAAAGTAATTCCGGGTGTAACAAAAGTAAATTCTTCGAGAAAATAAATCTGGGACCCAAGAAGAAGGATCCGAAGGGTCCAAGATGTTACAGCTAGGCACAATGGCGGTCTATCGCGTGACCGCAAAGCTCGAACTGACATAAGGGGGGCCCCAGCGGTCTCGACAAGACCGCTTAGCACCCTAGCGGTCCCTGAAAGGACCGCTAGGCCGTCCCGAGCCCAAAAATGGTTAAAATGACGGTAAACCCCATTCCACGCCTCGTTCACCCCCATGTGAAGGGGAAAACAAGGGGAAACTAGTCCCCAACCTCTCTAGCATCGAGAGGACCCATTTAGACCCCAAATATGTGATCAAAACGCAAGATCTGGCTCACACCCCAAAATCACACATTTTCCCCAAAATGTGAAAATAAGCTCGCTCGGCTCACCATGGCCTACCAAACTCACAGAAAAGGAAGCACTGGGGTTAAGGATCCATCCCCTTACCTCCACCGAAGATTTCACGTACTGCAGACGTCGATCCACGAAGAAAAGGGCGTTAAAGCTCCATCGGCTCGTGATCCCACGAACCGCCTCCACTATCGCGATCCTCGCCCTGTGCCCGTTGCTCCTCCCCCCATGAGCGTCGCCGCCTCACCCCGGTCCACCTCCGTCGGCCGCCGAAGAAGAATGGGAGAGAAGAGAACACGGGAGAGAAGAGAGAGAGAAAGGGAGAGAAATGAGAGATGGGGAGAGAGAAAAAATGAGGGGGTTTATATAGAAAATCCAGAAGTTCCAGAAAATACTAAAAAATAGGAAAAATACCCCCCACGATCCTCAAAAAATGCACAACGCTGTGGTAACGTCCCGGAGTCGGAGAACGCAATGGTTCACCCTACATGGGGTTCCGAAGGTCCGACAGACAAAAACACACGTAACCCGCAATACTCAATCCGGGACCCACACAAGCGATCCGAAACCCACGGATCCTGACCCGATAAATAATCCAAAAAATCCGGGGCATTACACTAAGGCTCGGCTTTAAACACTGAAAGCAGGGAAAGAACAAATCAACGCGGATAAGATTGAAACAGGTCTAAGTCCAAGAAAAGGAGTCAGTCTAAGCCCCGCAGAGATGGTTGTTGGAATTGTGGTAAAAAAGGACATTTGGAAAGGGACTGCAGGCTCCTGAAGAAAAAGAATCAGGGTCAGAAACAGGAAGAAGATTCTGTGAATGCTACAACAGAGGAGGTCCATGTTGCACTTATTTTAAGTGTTGATAGTCCCATTGAATCGTGGATCCTAGACTCCAGAGCATCTTTCCACTCTACCTCACATAAAGAAAGTATGCAAAATTATGTTGCTGGAAATTTTGGGAAGGTTTATCTTGCTGATGATGAGCCATTAGACATTGTGGGGAAGGGTGATGCTCAGTTGAAGATAGCAAACGAGATTGTGTTGAAGTTGAAGAATGTCAGACATGTTCTAGGTTTGAGAAGAAACTTGATCTCTATTGGTCAACTTGATGATGAAGGATATGTCACTACCTTTGTTAGTGGGTGCTAGAAAATAACAAAAGGTGCCATGGTTATAGCACGAGGTAATAAGACTGGAACCCTTTATATGACTGCAAACAACAAAGATACAGTGCCAGTGACAAATTCAGAAGTCAAATCCAAGATCTGGCACTGCAGACTTGGACACATGAGTGAGAAAGGAATGAAGGTGCAGGCAACAAAGGGGAAGTTGGGTGATTTAAAGTCTATAGACATTGGGCTATGCAAAGACTATATTTTTGGAAAGTATAAAAGAGTAACCTTCTCCAGAGTTGGAAGAAGTACTAAGATAGAAAGGTTAGAACTTGTACACACATATGTGTGGGGACCAGCCCCTGTTCGATCTCTTGGGGACTCACTCTCTTATGTCACATTCATCGATGATTCCACTCCAAAGGCATGGGTTTATTTTCTTAAAAATAAATCTGATATTTTTTCTACCATCGTGAAGTGGAAGGTAGAAGTGGAGAATCAAACTGGCGCAAAGATCAAGTGTCTAAGGTCAGATAATGGCGGACAGTACAGCAGCAAGGAATTCAAAGATTTCTATGCACTACATGGCATTCGAATGGAGAAATACTTCACAACAGAATGGGGTTGATGAACACATGAACAGAACCCTGAATGAGAGAGCTAGGAGTATGAGGTTACATGCTGACCTACCGAAGACCTTCTCAGCAAATGCAATCAGCTGTGCGGCTTACCTGATTAATAGAGGACGTAGTGTTCCTCTAAATGGTGAGATACCAGAAGAGGCTTGGACCGGTAAGGAGGTAATTCTTTCACACTTAAGAGTATTTGGTTGTGTTTCATATGTGCATATTAATTCCAATGATAGAGATGTTGGGTCTCGTGTGGTGCAATAGGATCTAGAAGGGGAGTTGAATAGATCCTTTCATGAACTTTGCCCAATTAAAAACTCTTAATGATAAATCACGTGAACCACTCCTATAAAGTACTTAGACACAATGCATAGCGGAATTAAATAGGAATGGCTTAAATGGAAATGAAAAAGCACAGTGCACAAACAGCACAGATGTGTCGACACTCCCAAGTGGGCAGGTCAACACTCCTTTAACCAATCCTAGCAATAAGGAAGGCTGAGGTCAGCACTACACGGCCACGAGGTCGGCACTCCTCCCACGGATCACTGGGCAGGTCGACACTTCTATCAGACAAGTCGACACTCCTATCAGAGAGGTTGACACTGTTTCAACCATTCTTAACAAAATAAGGAGCAAAGGAGAAAGCTGCGTGGATGAAATATAGAACACCCTTTTGCTTGGAGTGTACTCCCTAGTGCCTGTGAGCAAGAGTGTAGCAGGAAACTGAGGAGATACATGTGTAGCTATGATATGATAGCAAAGGGTGCCAAGATAAAACAATTAGTGCAGATCAAAAACGTTTGCAACACAAATGATCAGGATTGCATTTGCTCAAACCAGCACAATAACCTGTGAATGGAGATAGATGATAAGGAGCAATCACACAAGATTCATAAATCATAACATTGAGATTTTTAAGGTGGTTCGGTTGCAAGCCCGCAACCTACGTCAACCCCTCACCAAACCCGGTGAGGCTTACCCTTGCAAAAGCAAGAACCGTGGAGAACCTCCACAACAAATGCTGACTTACAGCTTGACCCGAGGGAGACAAATCCCTCACCATGATCTTGAATCCACAAGACCAGACCCACTACCTACGGTAGTGACCGGAGGAGCCCAAACCTCCCTTCTTCTGAAAACCCAGAAGGAATCGTGAGACAGCACCTCGCTGCTCACAGGCCCAGAGGATCAGATCCTCTCTTCCTCTGAAAACCCAAAGGGAACCCAGAGAAGAGCACTTCTCCCTTCCCCTGAAGCCACAGAGGGACACCGGAGGGACAACCCTCCCTTCTTCTGATTGCTCAGAAGGAACCCGGTCCCCAAAAAAGGGGATCGAAAGAACAAGAAAAATGAACCAAAAACACAATGGAAACTACTGCAAATGCAGTGGGGGAACAAGAATGAAAATACAAACACCAGCTAAAATAATAGATAAAGACAAGGATGCTGGTGACTGCAGCTACAAGGTTATATCCAAGGATCCTTCTCTTCAAACATCGGTAGACAGCAGGACTGCTGTCTCTCTCTCTCAAGGCTTCTCTTTTGTTCTTCTTGTACAGCACTGGACTGAGGTCAACTGGTGCTGGGTTGCTCTCACTCCCTTCCTTTCTTTCTCACAAGTTTTCTTCTTTGAGGCTTAAGGGCGTGGCTTATTCTCAAGGTGGCAGCCCCTTCTTCTTTTGAGGAAGCTTCATATAAATAGAGAACCCCAGGGAAACTTTTCCCTCCAGAAGGTCTTCTTCTCTTGAAGCATGAGCCGATGTAAGCTTGAGTGCTTTTCCAAGTCAGTCCCATGGTAGGACGGTGGCAGGTAGAAAAAGCAGACCATATCTTTCCTTTTGTTACTATTCAGATCTCCAAAATCTTGAGCAATTAATGACCCTCAGAGAAGGATAACTTGCGCTTTGCATTCCTGTTGGCTCTGGTCAACTTTCCGTACACAGTACCATTCTGGGATCATATCTCTTTTAATGATAGCAGACAGTCGTCCTGACAGGAGTCAGTCCCAGGTATGGGTTCTGAAAGAAACAACCACCAAACAATGTTGTTCTGGTAGGGTAATGATGACTAGAACAAAAGTCAAACCTGGGTACTCCATCCAAACCTTGAAATTTGTGTATTTGGACACTTGCGGTACCTATTTTCTCTCTCTGGATGGCCCACTTGATCTGACAAAAAATTGGCTTGAAATACTTTTGGGAGGACAAAGGTAGACCTTCTTCTTCATTGTGGCATTTCATAAAACACTTCATTCTTCTTATGCTGAAGGCAAACATGCACAGACCTTGGTTCGGAGTATGCTCAGACCTTGTAAAGTTGGGGGCAAAACATGCACAGACCTTTCTTCTTCATTGAGGCATTTCATCAAACATGCACATAGCTTGGTTCCTTCATGTGCACAGACTTGGACATATGCGCAGACCTTGAGACAACAGACTGGAAAAAGTTGCACAGACCTTTCTTCTGAAATGGCTAAGGTGCATCGACCTTCCTAGCAGTTTATAAGAAGTTGCACAGGCCTTTCATACAAATGTGCATCGACCTTAGTCGCACGTCTTCAGCATGTGCACCGACCTTCTGGACTAGGCTGCATATGTGCACCGACCTGAGTGTTCAATGCTATGGGATGTGCATCGACCTTCCAGACTTGACTGCATATGTGCACCGACCTTGACAGTGTAGGACCTCTGCATGTGCACCGACCTCTTGGTCCCGTGCTTGTATGAGGTGCATCGACCTTAGTTGCAGGTCTTCGGCATGTGCATCGACCTTACTATGTATGCTACAGTATGTGCATCGACCTGTATCACATGATCTAAAAACATGCATCGATCTTGGATGCAAATGTGCGTCGAGCTTATATGCAGGGTGATGAATGTGCATCGACCTTACTTCTTCATGAACAGTGATGTGCATCGACCTTACTTCTTCATTGACAGAATGTGCATCGACCTTTGTTCTTGAAGTGCTAATGTGCATCGACCTCAGCAGCTGCACTGACCTGACTGCATGGACTTCTGTGAAACCTGTTGCCTTGCATTTTGTGTTGCCAGTGTCTTGATTTCTATGCACCTAATATTTATCATCTGCCTTGATTCTTGTGCATCGAGTTGCCTCAATTTTTGTGCAACCATGTATCTTGAGTTTCTCTTTCAACTTGGAAGATTCTTGCTCTTGAATTTTTGTATTGTGAATTTAGCCTTGATTAACGTGCTGCCAATTACCTAGATTTATGTGCCATTCTTGGTTTCTTACACTTTACTAACAATGACCTGAAATGTATTAATATTGACGTAATCAAGTGCAAGATAGACTCATCAGTGACTCATAGGCAGACATCATCAAAACCACATTAAGGTAGAGAATAATGTGTGTACCATACATGCACAACATTCTCCCCCTTTTTGATGATGGCAACTATGAGTCATTATGAGTACATTGTGAGTCAAGGTGCAAAGAAATATAATCAAGAATTGAAGCACAATGACTTTCTCTCCCCATATAAGTCCCTCCCCTTTATGCATTCAAGACTCTCCCCCTTATGCATACCCTAGTTAATGACACATACAATTCTCTCCCCCTTTGACATCATCAAAATAACACAATGGAAAGAATATATGGCATAATTAGGAAGGAAATGAGTAGGGTAGGAGATTATTAGAACATGATGTACAGAGTGAAAGTAAGTACATACCTGTAGGGAGCAATTAAACGTGCAGCAACCTGAGATACCTTCTCAGTGTTCCAAAAAAAATGATGTGGAATTACATGCCAATGGTTGTACACTGATTAAAGTTAACAATTGTTGGGTCCCTGAAGGTTCTCTTGTTGGGTCCCTCGTGAATGCAAGTAAAGCAAGTATTATGCAGAGAGAGGACCGTGCAATCAAGGAGTTGATACCACTTGTTAGTGAGTGATGCTGAGTGTTTAGAGAGCAAGTGACACCAATTGTTAATGACAAGCACAATGTAAGTTGTTAAGCCCTTTGGCATGGAAGAAACAAATTTACACAGATGGGCATCATATGCCATGAAGACACAGCACAACAACATATGAGATGTAGACATGTGCATGAATTTTGAGCATGTCAAAATAATATAATCTGAGAGCAATTATTTTTGGCTTTCTATTTTTCAGATTTTTAAGATTTTCTATGCAATGCATGGAGATGAAAAATGCACACTAACCATTGTTTTAGGGACATGATACCACTTGTTTAGAATGGTGAAGCTTTCATGGCAGCCTGAATGAGTTATGCAGATTTGTCCAGTGAAGGCAATCATCAAGGAGCATCAAAAGACAACTTGTCTTTAGAATAGATGGAGGTTCTTAAATTTGAAACCAAGTTCATAAATACAGAGTTATAGATTTTTTAGAATCTCCAGTTATATAATTCTAATGAAGCAGCCCTTAAAGTAAGATTGGTTTAACTCTAATGAATTCTGAACTTCTCAATAAAAATACTTGAAAACATCTGTATGCAAGATTAATAGAAGTGAACCAGAAATTCATACTAAAACAAAGTTAACCTCCTCTTATCTTACTCATTCAATTCTATTAGCTCCTTTGAGAGTGACTACGAAAAGTATTGAGGTTAAACATATAGAAGTTTCTGATTTTTTCCATGAGTGCTACACATTCAGATTTTTCTTTGGAAATCATTGTGGGATACCAACTGTTATTATTTAACGAGCAGTCAAGTGTAACATGCACCTTTTGACATGAGAGTGCACGTTGATTAGACGCCAACACTCCCAATTACTCAGTGTAGCTCATCATCTTGCCTTAACCAGAACAGAGGTAGCATGGCACTTCATGACGTTGTCCTCTCCACTTCTTTGGTGAATGGACTCGGTTTCTAGGTGAATCTAATGCCATTGCTCTGCCTTAGAGCACTGAATTCAACACACACCTTTTTACGTAAGGATATACGTTTATTAGACGCCAATATCCCTAGTTACTCAGTATGACTGACATTCATTGCTTTCATTATAGCCCCTTTTTGAAATCTTCAGATTTAATAGATGTTTAAAAACAATACAAGACTGAAGTTTAATTTCTCAATCAAAGATGCCTTTGTACTTAAGATAAACTTTTAGATGCAAGAAGGCATAACTTATCAAAACAAAAAAAGTTGGTTTAAGTCTATTAAGCCTGAATGTGAACATTTTCAAGATCATTAAACAATAAGGCTCGAGAAATCATTAATTTTAAACCAACATCTTTCGTGTTCAAGGTAGTCACAAAACTCTATAAAAGAAGATTCTTCTTGAAGATTTACCCTGATTAGCAAACTCAATAACAGATAGAAAATCCTCCAAGAAGTTCAAAGCATTTTAAGTCCAAGGTGAACCACAAAATGATATCAGCCATGATGGAACAGTTGTTTGGTTTAGGCAAGAAGTGTTGATACTTTGAAGGTGGTAAATGGATGGTGAACACTCCCCCTGAAGATATGTAGTGAGCTTTGATTGGAATATGTGAGATAGGATCAGTACATACTAGGAGGTGTTGACACTGGCACTTGATGGTGTCGATACCCTGAGCTCAGACAGAGTTTTGGACATAAAATATTTTTCAAGCAGAATTAACTACAAGGTGGTCTACCTGATCAACCCTTCAAGAGGATGCAATCTATGCAAATGTCAACAAATTGCATGAATGCAGACTGAAATTTTTGATGTTGACTCCTCCTAAACATGTGCAAGGGTTGACAGAGGTGTATGCAACCTATGACTTAAATGAACACATGATGCATTAAAAATGATACCTGTAAGACCCCAAATTCCTTAGAAATTTATTTAGAAAGTTATTCGCAATTATTTAGAATTTATTTGAAGTTATTCGAATTAATGAGAATTATCCAAATTAATTAGATTAATTAATTAATTAATAGAATAAGTCATTTTTCAACTATTTTCTAAAAATCCCCAAAAATCACATCTTGTAGAACTAATTTTGTTTAGCAACTTTGTCTTCTACATTTAAGCCTAAGAAAATCACTTATTATGCCGAATTAGTGAACTTAGTCTTCCGAACTTAACATTTAATTAATTACGGAATAGTATAAGTAAAAATCCGACTACCTCAGAAAAATCTGTAAAAATAATAAATAGATTAAGATTGATGTAGATAACAACTTTTCCTTCTGGCTTTAAGCCATGGTAAATCCGTGGTAAGATCTATTTAGAATTCAAACCCAAATGTGCACACTTTTGACTCATACCTAACCCTTAGATTAAAACGCGAAATTCGACCTGATTACTCAACCAAATGATCTGAAATCAGGGGCAAATGGAAGGCCACAATGTAAGGAACATTTACCCTCAATCAATTTGAGGTAAACTTAGCCCCAAAACGTGCTGCCGACATAGTTTGGTCGAGTCAAGGATTTCGGCGCCGTTTCTAAACACGTAGCTTGCAGCAGCGAATACTCCCAATTCCGAAGGCTCCAGAAGCTCTATGAGCTATAAAAATGAAGCCCTACGGGTCTTCTTTCATTTGGCTGCTGTGGGGTTCGCTGAAATTTCGGATCTGGAGAGATCTAGTTCGATTTGTGGAGGTGGGTCAGTAGGCCGTTGACTTCTCTTCATCATTCTTTGATCCATCGATTGAGGTAGGAATTCTCAACAAAATCTTGATCATGAGTATAGCAAATTGTTCCTCTCATCGAGCTCTATCCATTGGTGGCAAAAGCCCCAATTTTCATTAGGTATCCGTGGAGAAATCGAGCTTTTTGTGAGGTGCTGTCCAAGTGTTCTTCATCCTAGGGTTTCGAGTTTTCTCTCTCCGATTTGAGGTAGGATCTAACAACCAAACTTTAATTAATTCACATGAAGTAATCAGCATGTTATTATCTTTCATTTAACTTAGAAAGCCCCAAATTCCATTGAGCATGCATCATGAATTTCGAAGTTTTGTAAAAATATATCTAGAACATGTTTCATATAGAATTCCTTAAGCCAGAGCTTGATTACGGGCTCATTTTGAGTCATATAACTTGATCTTAATGTAGCATATAGTATATGGTTGGATTCATGATCGAGTTAGCTTTCTTTTGACACCAAAATCCCTAAATTTGGTTTTGTATATCGAGAGTATTTGTCGATTTAGTGGAGGTATGTCCTGAACTAGGTCTACTTGTGTTCTTCATAGAATAGGTTGTGATTCTTGTGATTTCTGATGAAATTAGTGTTTCCAAACTGTAGTTTTATGACCCTAATATGTCTAGCAAGATTCCTAGATCATATGGTTTTAATTTCAACTCAATTGGACTTCATTTGGGTGAGATTTCCCGTTTTCCGGAAGCAACAGCCGTTGCTGTTCTTGCAGGGGTCGACCCCAGGGGTCGACCCATCACCTGGCAATCCAGGCAGCCCGAGGGTCGACCCCTGGGGTCGACCCATTCGGCCCAGACGCGAGGGTCGACCCCAGGGGTCGACCCATGCAGTTCCAGAACCCCGTTTTGCAGGGGTCGACCCCAAGGGTCGACCCATACACCAAAAAAACCCGTTTTCTTCGTTTTTCGAACCGAAGATGGATCCGAATCAATGGGGAATCAACCCATTTAACTTAGACCCATTGAAATTATATTTTTGAAAAACTTTTGATCTATTCATGTACCCCTCTTGATTTCAAATTTGGATTGGTTCCTACATGCGAACTTAGCATAAAAACGCACCGTTTACCATCTTCATTTCAATACATACAAGATTAAATAGAAACTCACTTAATTAATGATTAATGGTGTAACTAAATCTCTGTTAATGCATTCTTTTTCACTCCTGTGAGAGCTTGTTCTTTACCTTGATAACTTGTTCTAGCTTGTTGGCACTTTGGCTAATACAAATGATAATGGTTAAGCATGATATCTTAACTTGGTGATTAGGATTAATATGTTGATTAGCTTGTTTGATTGCGGCTGTTTTACAGTAGCGCAGCATGATTAACTCTTGTTGTGACTTGATTTCAATCTCCTTGATGATTATACTTACCTTGAAATTCTGGAAATGAATCTCTTTCCTACTTGATGTTGTTATTGCTACTTAGCTTAAACCTTAGAATTCTGGCCATAAACTGTGGAAGTCTAGATTCGTGGGATCTTTGATCCAAAAGAAATCAATGCCTGGCAAACAAATAAGGGCTCGGTCTGGTCCTGGGAAGAGCGCCCGAACACTACGTGTACCCCCGGGGAGGTGAATGACTAGGTGTGGCATTTGGCACCAGTACTATTACATGTGTAAAATCTAGGACTGTCCACTACTCACTACTCTTTCCACTACTCTCTATATTACTTGCTACTACGTTTCACTTTCCACTCTTTACTGTTCTATACTCTACTTGTGGTTACTCTACTTGTTGATTACTTGGACATGGAAATGAAAATACATGCGTGCTTGACATGACTTGAATTGACTTGATATGGCCAACTTCTTATCGTTATCTCCTGTAGTAAATTCTTGTCTTACCATTCTATTCAGTATATTTCTTGACCTTGCAAGATCTTCGAATTTTGTTTCGTGTTATCATCGTTATCTTTTTAGTGTTTTATCATTCGTAGCATGACATTTTTAAAATGTAATTAAACTGTTAATCACTTATACCTGTCTGTTATTTCCTACTGAGCGTCAGCTCATAGTTGTGTTTCCCCCTTTTCAGGTGACGCGCTTACCGATGGGGAAGGGCAGGAGTGATGTCTTGAGTGTATCAGTTCTAGTTGTGTTTTGGAGAGCATTTAGTTTCAGTTATGTCATTGAGTTTTAGTGGTTGAATATTCCAGTTGTATTAAGTTGAACTTGAGGTTATTGTATCAGTTGTGGTTTGTTAGTGATCATTTAGTATTTCCATCTTGTAGCACTTGTGTATTGTTTTAGATTTTAGTTCCCTCTCTTGCCAGCGTGTCCCTAACTGTACGTCCCGATATTTCCGCCTTGTTCGGGGCGTGACAATACCACTTGGTATGCAATCTTTGGGTCCTTTTAACATGGTGTGCATTGGGGTGTACTAGACCACAATATGATGCAATTATGGATTATTTGCAATGCATTCTGAACTGAAATGTAGATTGGATTTTTTTTAATGTGCAGATGGATACATGCTACTTACTCCCTCTTTCCAAATATTATGAGTGTGCAAGTTAGACATAACAGGATATGCAAGAAAGTATGAGCAAAACAAGCCAGTCATGCAGTGTTAGGTCCCTTGATCATGAAATGCATGATAGTGCATGAAATTCCAAGATGATGCAAAATGACCTCAACACATACAGATTCAAACATTTGCAATGCATTTCAAAACTAAGGTGCAAACACTTAAACTCCCCCTTTGAACAGTATTTATGGACATTAAACCCCACATGAGTGATGAGTTGAAATAAATGCAGCCATGGAAGACATCATCAAAAATAATGATCAATAATGTTAAGCAATAAGTTCACATGGCTGTTAAATGGGAGTAGAAATCAAACAACAACTCATCATCATAGTAATTCCACCAGCATGACAAAATTTTCATGGATTACACAGCTGAATTAATTGATCTCTGGTACAAGACGGAGGTGTGGATTTGAATACCCAACTCACGCATAGTGAGAGTTCATGGTAATCTTAACTTGCCTTTCTACACATCACCATTTAATATACCGGATTTTGAACAATTGGTAAGCAAGTGATTCAATCTTAGATGATCATTTTACATCATGGGTGGAGATTTTGCAGTCCAAAGAGACAAATTTAGTTTTCAGCACTTATTGACAGTAAGACAGACTTATGATGCAAAAGCTAAAAAGCAAGCCTATCATGCAAGATTACATAAATTAAGGCGTTTATTTACATACCTGTGCCTTGAGCTTTTATTTACCTGATCATCCTATGTTCAGCTCCAAGACACCTGCACCCACAATTCTCATTTTGAATTTTGTGGTACCCAAGCTTGCTTGGGTCCTTGTGGGTTAGTTCTTTGGGCAGCTGCATTTCTCTTTCTCAATGTAGTCAAGTCATCTTCCCTCATTGTATGACAGTCGTGCATGTCATGTCCAGTTTTCCCACAATAAAAGCAACGCACAAAGGATTTGGTGTTTCTCATATGTGCATGTGCATGTGCGTTAGGCTTTTGTGGGTGAGCATGGAAGTTACCTTCTTTGGCATGAACGTGGGTTCTGCCTTTCAAGTGCCAACAGTCTTGGACTGTATGGCCAATCTTTCCAGATTGAGAGCAATGAGGAGGAGAGATTCTTCTGCTAGCCACAGGGTGCATAGACATGTTCTGTGAACTGTGTCGATGCATCAGACCTCTTCCAGGCTCCTGAACGGAGGTGTGCTGAGCATGCTTCCTCCCGGTGTAGACCTTTCCTTTGGCACATCCATTTGCACTGTTTCTTCTGTTCTTTCCTACTCTTAGTTAATCATTCCTCAAGATAAAGCAATCATGCATGATGTGACCATGTTTATCACAGTAAAAGCAGTGAACATTCATTTTATGGAAAACACGGTGTTTATCATTGTGTTTCTGAGCATGGATATCAACATCAACAAAATCATTTTTCTATTTTTGACCGAGTGTTTTCTTTTTCTGATTTTTGTTGTGTTTTTGATTTTTTTGGACATCAGATTGTCTTGGGGATGCTTTAGAGGTTTGGGCTTCAGTTGAACTAGAAACACAAGATGTGTATAGCTTACTTCCAAAATTTTTCTTGTTCACTGGTTTGTATCCAAGCCCTTCTCTTTGGAAATTTACTTTCGTCCCCAATAATCTGTCCATATTTTCTTGTCCTTTCACAAATTTTGACAGTGAATTGTTCAGATCTTGAATTTGATTTTCAAGTGTGGATATGTGTTGGTCAGCATTGGCTAAGTCAACATCACACTCGGCTAGCTGTTCATTTAGCAAGTCATTGATAGTTTTACAATAATCAAATTCTTTTTAGAGAGTAATTAATTTTTCTGATTCATCACTGCTCACACTCTTGCCTTTTCACAGTCATTTAACTTAGTAAGCAACACAATATTTTCCTTCGTTAATTTTTTATTTTCTCTCATAAGTCTCTGATTTTCATCAGCGAGAACCTTGTTTTTAGTTAAGCTTTGATCATTTGTTGTAGATTTAGATCTATATGGTAGCTTTCTCACAATTTCTTCTAATCTACTGATCTCAGCTTGAAGGATTCCATTTTCATCTCTTAAGCAAACAATGGTTTCTTTATGCACATCTATGTCAATCATAAGGGTGTCATTGAGCTCTTCAAAAGCTGAACAATTTTTATAGAAAGAGCTCTCACCTTGACTGTTTATCTTCAAATCCTTTTTCATTTTTCTATTTTTTGATTTTAGCTTTTTGTAGTGCTTGGCTAAATCATCGTAGGATTTTATAAGCTCTTTAAAAGTGAAGTCCTCGGAGTCAGAGTTTACCTGAGTTGAGGATGGATCACTGGGCTGTTCTGGACGGTCGGCCATAAGGCATTCATGCGTTTGTTCTTCTCCCTTCTCATGGATGTTCACCAACATGTCCAGAACTTGGTTGGCTGTGCTGCAGGTGGACACAAGATGAATTAACCCGAAATCAATGGTAGCTTTTATCAGATTAAATGCAACAAGGTTATCACAATGTTTGGTCTCGTGATCAGTTGTCCATTCAGCTGAATTTGATGGCAGATCATGAGGACCATTGAATATAAGAGTCCACAGTTGTGGATCTATGGAGTTAACATATATAAACACTCTCCCTACCCATGTAGAAAAATCTGAACCATCATAAATAGGCGGAGAGACCATCGAAGCATGTGTAGCATATGAAGCCATTTTATCAAAATGCAGCGAGATCTTTCCCTACAGATTGTAGGATATGAGAATGGCAGAGCTTGGCTCTGATACTATGTGTTGGGTCCCGTGTGGTGCAATAGGATCTAGAAGGGTGGCTGAATAGGTCCTTTCATGAACTTTGCCCAATTTAAAACTCTTAATGATAAATCACATGAACCACTCCTATAAAGTACTTAGTCACAATGCATAGCGGAATTAAATAGGAATGGCTTAAATGGAAACGGCAAAGCACAGTGCACAAACAGCACAGATGTGTCGACACTCCCAAGTGGGCAGTCAACACTCCTTTAACCAATCCTAGCAATAAGGAAGGTTGAGGCCAGCACTGCATGGCCATGAGGTCGGTACTCCTCCCACGGATCACTGGGCAGGTCAACACTTCAATCAGATAGGTCGACACTCCTATCAGAGAGGTCAACACTGTTTCAACCATTCTTAACAAAACAAGGAGCAAAAGAGAAAGCTGCGTGCATGAAATATACAACACCCTTTTGCTTAGAGTGTACTCCCTAGTGCCTGTGAGCAAGAGTGCAGCAGGCAACTGAGGAGATATAGGTGTAGCTATGATATGATAGCAAAGGGTGCCAAGATAAAACAATTAGTGCAGATCTGAAATGTTTGCAACACAAATGATCAGGATTGCATTTGCTCAAACCAGCACAATAACATGTGAATGGAGATAGAGGATAAGGAGCAATCACACAAGATTCATAAACCATAACATAGGAATTTTTAAGGTGGTTCAGTTGCAAGCCCGCAACCTACGTCCACCCCTCACCCAACCCGGTGAGGCTTACCCTTGCAAAAGCAAGAACCGTGGAGAACCTCTACAACAAATGCTGACTCACAGCTTGACCCGAGGGAGACAAATCCCTCACCCTGATCTTGAATCCACAAGACCAGACCCACTACCTACGGTAGTGACCGGAGGAGCCCAAACCTCCCTTCTTCTAAAAACCCAGAAGGAACTGTGAGACATCACCCCGCTGCTCACAGGCCCAGAGGATCAGATCCTCTCTTCCTATGAAAACCCAGAGGGAACCCGGAGAATAGCACTTCTCCCTTCCCCTGAAGCCACAGAGGGACACCAGAGGGACAACCCTCCCTTCTTCTGATTGCTTAGAAGGAACCCGGTCCCCAAAACAGGGGATCAGAAAAAGAAGAAAAATGAACCGAAAACACAAAGGAAAATACTGGAAATGCTGTGGGGAAACAAGAATGAAAATACAGACACCAGCTAAAACAATAGATCAAGACAAGGATGCTGGTGACTGCAGCTACAAGGTTAGATCCAAGGATCCCTCTCTTCAAACACTGGTAGACTGTAAGACTGCTCTCTCTCTCTTAAGGCTTCTCTTTTGTTCTTCTTATACAGCACTGGACTGAGGTCAACTGGTGCTGGGCTGCTCTCACTCCCTTTCTTTCTTTCTCACAAGTTTTCTTCTTTGAGGCTCAAGGGCGTGGCTTTCTCTCAAGGCGGTAGCCCTTTCTTCTCTTGAGGAAGCTTCATATAAATAGAGTACTCCAGGGAAACTTTTCTCGCCAGAAGGTCTTCTTCCCTTGAAGCATGCACCGATGTGAGCTTGAGTGCTTTTCCAAGTCAGTCCCATGGTAGGACAGTGGCAGGTAGAAAAAGTAGACCATATCTTTCCTTTTGTTACTATTCAGATCTCCAAAATCTTGAGCAATTAATGACCCTCAGAGAAGGATAGCTTGCGCTTTGCATTCCTGTTTGCTCTGGTCAACTTTCCGTACACAGTACCATTCTGGGATCATATATCTTTTAATGATAGCAGAAAGTGCTCCTGACAGGAGTCAGTCCTATGTATGGGTTCTGACAGAAACAACCGCCAAACAATGTTGTTCTGGTAGGGTAATGATGACTGGAACAAAAGTCAAACATGTGTACTCCATCCAAACCTCAAAATCCGTGTATTTGGACACTTGCGATACCTATTTTTTCTCTCTGGATGACCCACTTGATCTGACAAAAAATTGGCTTGAAATGCTTCTTGGAGGACAAAGGTAGACCTTCTTCTTCATTGAGGTATTTCATCAAACACTTCATTCTTCTTATGCTGAAGGCAAACATGCACAGACCTTGGTTCAGAGTATGCTCAGACCTTGTAAAGTTGGGGGCAAAACATGCACATACCTTTTTTATTTATTGAGGCATTTCATCAAACATGCACAGACCTTGGTTCCTTCATGTGCACAGACTTGGACATATGCGCAGACCTTGAGACAGCAGACTGGAAAAAGTTGCACAGACCTTTCTTCTGAAATGGTTAAGGTGCATCGACCTTCCTAGCAGTTTATAAGAAGTTGCACAGGCCTTTCATACAAATGTGCATCGACCTTAGTCGCACGTCTTCAGCATGTGCACCGACCTTCTGGACTAGGCTGTATATGTGCACCGACCTGAGTGTTCAATGCTATGGGATGTGCATCGACCTTCTAGACTTGACTGCATATGTGCTTCGACCTTGACAGTGCAGGCCCTCTGCATGTGCATTGACCTCTTGGTCTTGTGCTGGTATGAGGTGCATCGACCTTAGTTACAGGTCTTCGGCATGTGCATCGACCTTACTATGTATGCTACAGTATGTGGATCGACCTGTATCACATGATCTCAAAACATGCATCGACCTTACGTGTAGGGTGATGAATGTGCATCGACCTTACTTCTTCATGAACAGTGATGTGCATCGACCTTACTTCTTCACTGACAGAATGTGCATGTGCGTTTATTCTTGAAGTGCTGATGTGCATCGACCTCAGCAGCTGCACTGACCTGACTGCATGGACTTCTGTGAAACATGTTGCCTTGAATTCTGTGTTGCCAATGCCTTGATTTCTGTGCACCTAATATTTATCATCTACCTTATTCTTGTGCATCGTGTTGCCTCGATTTCTGTGTAACCATGTATCTTGAGTTTCTCTTTCAACTTTGAAGATTCTTGCTCTTGAATTTCTGTATTGTGAATTTAGCCTTGATTAACGTGCTGCCAATTACCTAGATTTATGTG
The DNA here is from genome assembly GCA_022559845.1 of Amorphophallus konjac. Taxonomy (NCBI): domain Eukaryota; kingdom Viridiplantae; phylum Streptophyta; class Magnoliopsida; order Alismatales; family Araceae; genus Amorphophallus; species Amorphophallus konjac. The sequence goes on from CM040117.1 coordinate 151,943,588, forward strand.
CCATTCTTGGTTTCTTACACTTTACTAACAATGACCTGAAATGTATGAATATTGACGTAATCAAGTGCAAGATAGACTCATCAGTGACTCATAGGCAGACATCATCAAAACCACATTAAGGCAGAGAATAATGTGTGTGCCATACATGCACACTATTCTCCCAACAAGAGACAAGTTAGACTCCAAGTCAAAAATGTGTTTTTTCATTGGATATGGTTCTAATGATTATGGATACCGTTTCTGGGATAATGAGAATAGGAAAATCATTAGAGAAAGGAATGTTATATTAAATGAAAATTTATTTTACAAGCACATATCTGTTATGAAATCTGAAGATGCAGGCCAAGAAACTCAGAAATATAAACATGTTGAGTTGGAGGAAATTTCAGAAGATGATGTGTCGAAGGAATTTCAAGGAAATCCTGAAAACACTATAGTGCAACCAGAGTTAGTCACACCCGAGGTTCAACTGACAAGATCGAGCAGATTGCCTAAACTGATTGAGCGATTTTCTCCTTCTTTGTACTATTTGTTGTTGACTGATGCTGGTGAACCTGAGTGTTTTGATGAAGCTATGCAGGTGGAAGATTATATCAAGTGGGAGTTGGCAATGAAAGATGAGATGAACTCCTTACATAAAAATAAAACTTGGGTGTTGACTGAACTTCCACTTGGCAAGAGTGCTTTGCACAACAAATGGGTTTATCGGATAAAAGAAAAACATGATGGCATCAAGAGGTACAAAACAAGGCTGGTTGTGAAAGGCTTCCAACGGAAGGAAGGTATCAATTATACTAAATTTTTCTCTCCAGTTGTCAAGTTAACTACCATTAGATTAGTGTTGAGTATTGCCACTACTAAAAATTTGCACATAGAACAACTTGATGTTTAGACTGCTTCCCTCCATGGTAATTTGGAGGAGGATATCTATATGGTACAATCGGAAGGTTTTCATGAACATGGTAAAGAAAACCTTGTTTGCAAATTAAACAAAAGCTTATATGGTCTGAAACAAGCCCCCAGATAGTGGTACAAGAAATTTGATGGATTCATATGTAACAATGGCTTCATTAGATGCAACATGGACCATTGTTATTATCTTAAGAAATTTGATAATTGTTATATCATATTGCTATTGTACGTGGATGATATGCTTATTGGAGGATCAAGTATGACAGAGATTAACAATCTGAAAATATAATTATCAAAGGAATTTGCTATGAAGGACTTAGGAGCAGCAAAGTAAATTCTTGGGATGAGAATTGTGAGGGATAGAACAGTTGGCACTGTGAAGCTATCTCAAGAAAGTTACATCCAGAAGGTGTTGGGCAGATTCAACATGCAGGATGCAAAACCAATCAACACCCCTCTAGCGAGTCACTTCAAGCTGTCTAAAGAGCAGTCACCAAAGTCTGCTGAAGAGCGTGAGTTCATGAAGAAAATTCCTTATGCATCAGCTGTAAGAAGTCTGATGTATGCCATGATTTGTACTAGGCCGGACATAGCACATGCAGTGGGAGTTGTGAGCAGACATATGACAAATCTGGGCAAGAAACACTGGGAGGTAGTGAAGTGGATTATGAGATACCTAAAAGGCACCTCAGGTAAGTCACTTTGTTTCAGGAAAAATGATGTTATCTTACAAGGCTTTGTTGATTCAGATCTTGCTGGCAATCTGGACACCAGAAGAAGCACCACTGGTTATGTTTACACCTTGGGTGGCACTGTAATGAGTTGGGTTTCAAAACTTCAGAAGGTTGTTGCTCTCTCAACCACAGAAGCAGAGTATGTTGCTATCTCTAAAGCCAGCAAAGAGATGGTATGGCTGAAAAATTTTCTGAAGGAGTTGGGCAAGAAACAAAGCAATAGTGTGTTGTTTTGTGATGGTCAAAGTGTAATTCACCTTGCCAAGAATCCTATCTTTCATGGAAGGACAAAACACATACAACTGAAGTATCACTTCATTCGTGGTTTGCTTGAAGATGGTGTTTTATTGCTCGGGAAGATACTTGGGGTAGAGAATCTAACATATATGTTGACCAAGGTGGTGACCACAGAGAAACTGAGACTGTGCAAAGCCTCAGTTGGCCTCCATGGATGATTGATGGAGGGATGCCGTAGCAAGTATTTTCGTTGCTACATTAATGAGGATCAACACATTGAGATGTTTGCCTTTTTTGGAGTTCAGACTCCAAGTGGGAGATTTTTAGAGTGTGGAGCCCGAACTTGCCATTGTACGCCCTCGCACGCAAGCACATACTGTCTCTGGGGAGCATCCACTGCCTCAGGAGAGCATCCCTGGTGACAGGGGAGAATGCAGTCCGAGTTCAAGGAAATTCGATGTCAACCCTTTGGAGAGGCATATGTAGTCTCTGGGGACCATCCATGGCCTCAGGAGAGCATCCTTGGTGACATGGAAGCATGTATGACCAAGGTTCAGAGCAATGTATATGTTAACACTACAAGAAAAATGGAAAATTCTGACGTCCATTTGCCATCGCAAATACGTCAGAGATACGTCGCAATGTGGATTTTCGACGTATTTTCGACTAGTTTGCGACGGAATGTGGACGTCGAAAATCTTACATCGCAAATTTTTGAAGTATTCCAATAGCGTCGCCAATGCGTCCGAAATTATCGATGAAACTATATCGTCAAAATTATGGTGGCTATTTATGTCGATAATTAATAATACAAAAATTAATTAATCATTACGACGGAAAACAATTTAGTTGAAAATAGGTCTAAAGTTTTCGACATATTTTTGACAGATATATTATGTCATCGCAAACATATTGGTTAAATTACTTCCAACGAAAGGTATTTTGGTGGGAAATACGTCGTTAATTTTTGACGTATTTCTATCAGATAAATAAGACGTTGAAAACCTGTGGGTCAAATTAGTTCCGACGAACTATTATTGTGTAAAAAATCCGTCGTTAATGCTCGACGAATTTGAGATGGATAATTAATACGTCGGAACCAGTGTGAATCAAATTACTTCCGACGAAACTACCTTGGGTCGAAAAGACGTCGTTAATGTTCGACGTATTTGAGACGGATAATTAATACGTCGAAACTAATGTGGATCAATTTGTTCCGACGAACATTTAGTTGGTCGAAAATACGTCTGAACCTTTCGACCGATTTGCGCTGGAAAATAAATACGTCAGGAAATAAGTGCGTGAAATTGGTTCTGACGAATTGTTAGTTGGTCAAAATTCCGTTGAAAACTTTCTCCACATTTTTTAATATATTTTAAAATTTTAAAAACCTATTTAAAGCTACAATTATACACTACAATCGACACAACTCAACATAAAACACGCAATAAACAACATATACAACACACAATAGGATAAAATCCTATTGTAAATTAGAATAAAGAACATCCACAACACATAAATCTTTGAATAAAAAACTTTACAGTTACACTAATTGAAATGTATCATTTTTTCACAATATCATTAAAAAAATCAAGAGATATCCGCTGTATCATCCTCATTCGTCATTCGTAGCATCTCCACCATCACCGGCTGCAGGAGGATCCTACATCACTAAAAATTAATAATAAATAGATTTTAATAAATATAATTATTAATAAATCTAGTTAAATATCTTTTTAATTTTCTAAGGCCGAAAGTAGATAACATGAAGATGATTTCTTTCACTCTCAAAGGTGAATTCTTTTAACTAAGTAGTAATGTTATTATTGTGCCCTATGGTTTTGATGATTTTTTTTTTAAAAAAAAACCCTGCCTAGAGGTAAATGGCAAGTGCACCTTTGGGGCGAGGGCACTTAACCATCAAACCACTAGGAGGCTAATTTTATTGAGAATGGTAGAAAAGAATAAATTACATGATACGAATGCTAGGCATACCTAGCTTGTCCAATCGAGCTGCACCCTTAATATTTTTGGGAAGCTCAAAAGAAGACAAGAAAAGATTACATTTGTTGGTGCAAGCTAGAGAAGCTAATAGATCAGCAACAACATTGGCTTCTCTGAAGATGTGAGTGATAGAGTTTCTCTGAGGTAGAATTTCCCAAATTTCTCTGATATAAGTGAGAATCATCCATGGACATTGGACCTGTTTTGTAACAATCTGCACAAGAACTTGAGAATCACATTCAATCAAAGTTGGTTGGGTGTTGACAGTGAGGAGATATTTGATTCCATCTAGGAGAGCTCTGGCTTCGGCGATAATGCTATTACAATCCCCATAATAGTGAGAAAAGGCAATAATTATATCTCCTTTGGTATCTCTAATTGCACCACCCCCACCAGAAACACCTGAACTCTTGCTGGCCCCATCCGTGTTTAATTTCAGCATAGGCCAAGGGGGATTAAACCATTTTACAATTTTCAGCTTAGGACTTCTAGAGCTGATTCCCTTGATACCGAATTTGGTGAGGGTGTTTCTCCTGCTGAACTTGTTTTCTCTTAGATCAGGGAGCTCACAGATTTACTTGGCCTGGACAATAATGCTATGCAACAAATAGTTTTTTGAAACATGCTTGTCTTCTAGTTTTGCCAAATTCCTAGCAGACCATAACTCCCACATACTATAACCGATAATGGCCAAATTGAATAGACCAGACAAGAATTTCGGATTGAAAAGAGACACTAAACTGAATATTCTTGTTCTGGCTGATCGACCTTCAAAGCACATTCCAAGATCAGATAGGGATGACCAGACGGCTGCAGCCTTCTCACTGAAGATGAAAATATGACTTGTAGTTTCCCGTTGGGGCTGGAGACAGCATTGGCATTTAGAGCACATGTGAATTCCCAAAGATTGAACATTTGAATCAGAAGGGATACAATTTTTAATAATTTTCCATAGAAGCAATGATATTTTTGGAGGCAGCCACTTCGACCACAGGTGAGACCAAGGTAATTGGGGCAGAGCTGGACTATTGCTGTAGGTTGATTTATAAACTGAAGATACAACACAATGGCCAGATGAAGAAAGACTCCATATCTCCTTATCCTACAGTTGAGATAGTTTGGTAGTTTTTATTGCTTAAAGAACATATGCAGGTAAAAAAGATTCAATGACCTGAGTTTCTTCATTGGTCGGCTGCTGGATACAGTGACTAACTGAGGCCTTGAGATTGGGGATAATATCTGGAGGAATATAAGACTGCAGGGGTTTATTACCCAACCAAGTGTCCACCCAAAAGTTAGTTGAGGAACCATCTCATAATATCTGATTTTGATGATGTCTAACACTATGAATCATATTATGATAATGGTTTTTTATATCATGAATTTGATGTGTGCTGGCTAATGTCGATATGTTTTCTAATGCCTTGAACGACATTTTCATATGAAGGCTTGAAGAGTTGTAATGTCAATGCTATGAATGCTTGAACTGTTATGTCTGTATGCTTGAAGAATGTCTGTTTGAAGAACTGTAATATCTGAAGAATTCAGGTAAGCATAAGCATGGTAGTGTCACAGCAGCCCTAGAAGCAACTCTGCAGAAGAAGCCTCCAATCGCTGAAGAAACAAGCTGATATATCACCTTAAGATAGACTCTGTACCCGCTGAAGAATAAGGTTGAAAAATATCTCTTAAGGCTGACAAATGTGCATTACGGGTGATAGATACTACCTTAAGGGTAACAAATAGATGGACTAGGTGAATAATAGGCAACAATGGTGACAAATAGCAGTGCAAAGGTGAATAATAGGCAACAGGTGTGGAACAGCTGAAAACCAAGAACCTCAAGCCGACTCGAAAGGGCTTACAAGTCGACTTCTGATAGAAGAATTCACATAATGAAAGAGGACTTTTTAGCTGCAGATTAAGGGTGAAAATGGCTGGACAAAGCAGACAAATGGCTGTATAGCAGTTTGAAATGGCTGTTCAGTGGTGTAAAGTGGCTCATGGCTCTGACATTTGAAGAATGATCAAACTGGTTGAAGAGAATGATTCCCTCTGTGCTTCAGAGGAAGAGAGGACTGGTCCTCTGGTTGTGGGTAACTGGGTGTTACTCACGGTTCCTTCTAATTTGATCAGAAGAAGAGAGGAGAGTGTTCTTCTAGGTCAAGTTGTAAGTCAGCGTTTGTTTGCAGACTGAGTCTGCGGGTATTGCTGTTGCAAGGGGAAGACACACTCAGGTTTGAGTGTGGGGTGGACGTAGATTTACGTGGCAGATCGAATAACCTAAAAATTCTGTGTGCCGTGATTTGTATTGGTGTGATTGACCCTTATCATCTTCCTCCATTCATAGGTTTGCGTATGAACAGATCTTCCCTATATGCTAAGTGGTTGTATTGCAGTCTATTAGATCTGTCTGATTAGAGTGGATTCTATGAGATAGCATTCTATTAGTTAGTACATTCTTGTCACTTTCATTTATATTGTTCTCACAGATATCATCTGAGCTCGTGGTTTGATAGCTGAGTGTTAAATTGTCTTAGGCTTAAAAATTTTATAGGATCTATTCACCCCCCCTCTAGATCCTGCTGCGCACACATATTCATATACTTGCTTCCGGCTTTGCCTATAGAGCACACAACATTGGTATCACAGATAGTCCGCTATTATAACTCTAAGGTCTACGAAATTAAAAATTAAATTAAATACTCACATGAGAGGGTTGCGACATACTCGAGGGTGCTCCCTGAGATAAAATCTCTACCTGGGCCCGGAGGGTAGCAACCACCCGAGTAAAGTGTGCCTCCATGCGTTCCTCGACTAGGTCTACCACATGTTCGACAATGGATATAATCTGGCTCGTAACAGTGTCGATGGAGGGAGTAGAAAAGGAACTGCTATCGGAGTAGGACGAAGCTGAGCCTAGAGAAGATGCTAGAATTGGACCGGTGTCCAAGCTCTGCCCAAAATCGTATACTCATCCCTTCTTCGGTATTCCAGCTGCTGCTACCCATGCCTCAGGATCTAGTTACGGCCGCTGCCTCTCCTCGTCCCCATACTTTTCAGTCATATGCCTGTCATATGACTCCTGTAAATTATATAAAAAATATTGTAAATGTCATATTAATCAATCATATTTAAAAATAGAAATAGAAAAGAAATGTGTATGCATATAATCTTACCACTACCGTGCGAGCTCTCTCGCTCACATACTGATCCATCCCCTTCTTTTGGTGAACTGTAGCAAATAAATCGCGGTACGAGACCGTACCACCCCTCTTCTTTTCCTATTATACATGTTATAGAGAATAAATAGTGACATATAAAAAATAAATTATAATAAAATTAAGAAGATTACTTACCAATCTCTCCTTCTGGGTCGCGAAGGAAACAGATCCAGAAGTATGGAGATGCACGTCTGGATGTAATGCACGTGCGGCTTTGGATTTTACGGATTTGGCCATCCAATTAGGCTCGGCCCATCTATCACAGAGGTCCTCCCAGTCCTCCCTCCTCATCCATGTGGGGCCGTGTGCCTTCCAAAGGCCACGGTCCTCGCTACCCTCGGCTAGAGCCTTGGCACGTTCCTAATAGCTATGTAAATGATGCTTATAATTTACAGTTGATGTGGCCTCCCATACGCGTCGAGCTCGTCCGACGTCAGCTCGCCTCACAAACTGATATCCTTGCTGTCAAGAATTCAAGTTTTATAAGTTAGTGGATTGAAATTGTGGAGTTGGGAAATATGTAATTTAAAAGATTAAATTGTATACTAGGAACTCGTCATACAATCGATCACGGATATCTTGAGGAAACTCTCGAAATGACTTATATGGGCCGGTCACACGTCGCTCAATAATGTTGGTAATAAAATGAGAAGCCTCACTGGGCTCTACTTTATCCCTGGAATTATAAATGTTAAAATGATAGCCAACAATTATATATATAGTTGATGGATAGATAACGAACATAATTCATGAGTTTAAATATTTACGTAGAGACCCAACAAAGCTTGTGTCCCTCTTGCAACACCACCTGCTCGCCCTCGTGATGGCTAACGGCATCGTCTGCCTGTTGTGTGTCCGGGTGGGCGGACGAGCCAACTATCGCAGGTGGTGTGCTCGGCATACCTGTTACAAGTAAAATAGAAGTAGTTAATCAGAATTTAGCTCATTATTAAATAAAAATTTCAACAAGTAAACATATACAATTCTTATCATTTAACTAAGAATTTAAATAAACATAGCAGTAGAATGTGATAGAAGTTGTGTACTCTGTAGGCCTGATGTAGAGGCACTCAAACCTGTAAACAAAAAATATCGTGAGCAAAATAAAGTGCATATTCACTACTCATTTATCTAAGAATTTAAATAAACAGACCCGCAACAGGTGGTGGGGGCGGTGTACACTATGTACCTAGTGCAGAGACATATAATATCATTAATAAAATAAAGTGCATATATTCAATACTCATTTATCTAAGAATTTAAATAAATAGACCCGCAGTAGGTGGTGGGGGCGGTGTACGCTGTGTACCTGGTGCAGAGACATAAAATATCATTAACAAAACAAAGTGCATATATTCACTACTCATATATCTAAGAATTTAAATAAACATATCGGTAGAACCCCTCCTAGAACCACCTCTCCTCGAAAATCTGGTACGACCTCGAACCATCTAATTATTGACAATAAGAATAGTAGTGCATATTAGTCCACAACAAATTACGAGGAGAGGTGGCAATTAATAATGATAAGAAGTGCATATATGTTAAATTTCTTACAAAATATTCAATCATTATCTATTTCATCTTCAGATGCTAAAGATATATCAAACTCAGCTTTATCTTCGTCATCTTCCTGGTTCTCACTAGATTCATACTCTTCCTCCTCAAAGGACTCCTCCTGCCCAACAATTGTTTCATTTAGTTCAGTTGGATCGACTTCTTCCACTTCGTCCTCTATAGACAACCGAAGTGGCTCGTCAGATTCGATCAGATGAAGATTAGAAGCAACCAACTCTGCAGTGTCACCCACGTCTGATTGAAAAAATTTGACACTAGAATCTTCTGAGACAGCTTCAATCAGATCTAACTCATCATTAGGCACAAGCCTTGGTTTTACCCTACAAACTGCCCACCAATCTTTATTCTTGGACGATGAATAACTTGAATAATACACTTGCTGGGCTTCTGCGGCCAAAATGAAGGGCTCATAGGTATTCAATTTTGATCTATGTTTGACATCGACAAGCCCATATATTGCGTTGTTTCGAACTGAATGAGGATCAAATCAATGACACTTAAAAAGGAATATATGCTTGTCTTGTCCGAGATACTGTAATTCTATGACCTCCTCAAGAATACCATAGTAATCAAGATCATTTTCATTATATGTACTACCTTTCACGCATACGCCGCTATTCATCGTAGACTTATTTCATCCATAATCTCTGGTGTGAAATCTATAATCATTCACAAAAAATCCTAGATAGGCATGCGCGACCTTCGAAGGTCCATAACTTATCACCCGGACTCTTTCATCAATAACATAACCTTCTTCAACCTATGAATATAAACCACGCTACTTTTCTTTTGATATGTGCATACACCTCAAGCTTTGTGGAATTGGTAGATTGACACTTACTTGACCTTTCAGCCATCTGGAAAAAGATCTCTCTCGTTCATTTTGAACCTCCATGTCATTGAGGTGTGGACATTGAATAATTAATTTTGAATCAAATTGCCTGCAATGATGAATGCAACATCACCGTAAATGGGAGGAAGAATGTCAAGATGCTTATAAATTTTTGGGAGCTGCGGAGTTGACGACTCACTCAACATAAGGTTCAATCTCTGCACAGTTTAGGAGAACATATCTCTCTACAGCCAACAACTCTCTGTCCTCTAATATGCGATTCGAACAACGTCCGAATGCACGTCCTAGATACTTAAATAGGGACAACCAGTCGGATTGACCCACCTCTCCTCCATCATGATTACGTGGAGGTTGATTGCGGCGACTTTGAATATCATGTTTGAAGTACATCGAACAAAAGTTCAAAATTTATTCAATAATATACGCCCCGATAATCGAACCATCTACTTTAGCCTTGTTGTGAACCTTCATTTTCAGGTCATGCATACACCTATGGCAACAATTCATATGACAATGACATACAGTGACAATGATAGACACATGTAAGTACTGTCAAATAATCAGTAAATACATACTGATTACCTCTCAAATGGATACATCCATCGAAATTGTACCGGTCTTCCAACTTTGACCTCATATGGCAAATGGATAATCAGGTGCTCCATAGAATCGAAGAACGCAGGGGGAAATATCTTCTCCAACTTGCATACCGTCGTGACCACATTCTGTTCCATAGTTTGGACGTCCCCAAGTTTGAGTTCTGATGCACATAGAATCCTGAAAAATTGACTCAACTCAGTCAATGCTCCCCATATAGGCTTTAGAAATATGTCACGGAATGCAATGGGCAGAAGTCTCTCTATGAACACATGGACAATCCATATATTTTTCCCTCATTGACATTCACACAACGGGATATGTTAGACACATATCCATCAGAGAATCTTAATTACTTCAGCCACTGGCATAGTTCATTGATCTGTGTGTCTTTCAACACGTAAGTTGCTTTAGGTTGCACAACTTTGCCCCATATCGGCCATAATTCCAACTCTGGTCGTTTGCAAAGTATCTTCAAGTCCGCTCGCGCCTTGGCATTGTCCTTTATTTTGGCTTTCATGTTCATGATGGTGTTGAACACATTATCAAAGATATTCTTCTCAACATGCATGATGTCCAGGTTGTGCTGTATCAAAAGGGTTGACCAGTAACGCAATTCCCAGAAGATACTTTTCTTCACCCAATTGTGTTCCTCTCCAAATCCACGATGATGTCGTGTACTACCCGACAATTGCACTATATCTGGTAAGTTTTGCACCTCTAATGTCATTTGTCGATCGGATACCCGTTCTAAGTCTGCTTCATCCATTTCAACTATGTTCTTAATGAATGAGTCCTTTTACCTTCGGAAAGGATGGTCATTTGGTAGAAACCGTCGATGACAATCGAACCAGCATGATTTCTTACCATATTTTAGAACAAAGGATTTGGTATCAGCCATACAGTAAAAACATGCCAACCTCCCGTGTGTGCTCCGGCCAGATATCATTCCATATGCAGGGAAGTCACTTATTGTCCACATCAATGCAGCCTTCATAGTGAAATTTTATTTTCTGTACGCATCATAAGTAACAACTCCATCATTCCATAATCTTTTCAACTCATCAATCAGTGGCCTGAAATATATGTCCAATTTTTTCCTATATTTTTTGGACCAGGAATCACCAAAGTTAAGAAAAGGTTCTCTCGCTTCGTGCACATGCCCGGCGGAAGGTTGTATGGCCTCATGAACACTGGCCAACATGAGTAAGATGCCACTGAACCTCCAAATGGGTTGAAGCCGTCTGTGCATAAACCTAACCTAACATTGCGTGGCTCGTGAGCAAAAGCAGTAAACGTACGATTGAAATGAGCCCAGGCTTCACCGTTGGCGGGATGACTGATTATATCATCTACAGGACCTAATCTCTCCGTGTGCCATATCATATGCCGAGCTATCTTTGATGACATATACATCCGCTGGAATCTGGGCGTGAGAGGGAAGTATCGCAGTGACTTGTAAGGCACATCCTTCTGCTTTGAATAGTCCCCTCTCTTAGGTTTAAATCTATCATGCTGACAAATATCACATGATCTTTTATCTACATTATCTTCATAATATAGCATACAGTGATTAGGGCATGTATCTATTTTTTGGTATTCAAGCCGTAACTCATTGACCATCTTCTTTGCACGGTAAAAATTTTCAGGCAGCTTCTCATCTCGAGGCAGCATACTCTTGATAAGGAGGAGCATACGGTCAAAACAACTCTCTTTTTTTTTTGGTAACTTGAGCGATTATTGGGCCACCCGAGTTCGAGTCTTACCCTACGCATCTTGCCACCCCTTTTTTGTACCATCGCCATAAAACCCTGGGCTCACATCCCTCGAGGATTAAATGTGAGCCGGGTAAGCCCCCCCGGGACTCGATCTTGGGTCTCTCCTATGAAAAGGAGGACCATTCACATCGAGCCACTCGGGGTCCTCGGTGAAAACAACTCTCACTAAGGTGTAATTCGGATTTCAAATTCAACAACTGTGAGACATCAGACAACCGAGTGTGATTTTCACAACCATCCCACAGCGGCTCATCCGCATCCTGAAGTAACTGATAAAATCTTTCAGCCGACTTGTTTGGTAATTCTTCATTATACATGTGTTCCCCTTGTACATTAAAATTAGGGCCAGTAGCATCGAGTACCATGTCTGCATAGGTACTTGTGCTTGCAACATTGCCGGGCTCATACTACCAGAACTCCTAACCATGACACACCCAATTCATATAACCTTTCGTGAACCCTTTCCTGTATAAATAAGCTTGCACATCCCACAGCGAATGAAATCTCTTATTTTCACAATACCACACTGGTCCACTGTTGTTGGATGCCCCAATACAAACTGAATAAAACTATCAACTCCATCCTTAAGCTCCTCTAACACGACTCCATCAACTACTCTGCGATTCATCCATGAACGATCAATTCTAGCCATATTTACCTAACATATTAAAAGAATCATATCAATATGTCTTATCACTACATCTAAGAAAATATCATGTACATCTCCCCTAAATATTGACTATTTTCCACACTTGTACATCCTGTTTGGTCACATATACATCCATATCCACATCTACTTTCACTTCCATATTCACACACCGTGGTTGACATTGACATCATCTTCTGAAAAAAAAATCATTAACATACTCGCATTCACATACACATTTTCTTACATATCGGCATCCACACCTGTCTACCAATTTAATTCACATCCAAGCATACTAATCACATATATCATAACAATAGTCTTGAAGGAGCAAAAATGAAAAAAGGGTCATATTCACATTTACGCACACACATTTATACCCACATCCCTCTTCCCACCCTCCCAATACTATTGTGGCTTGGAATTTCATCTGATGTTGTAAGAGTACAGCAGGTGATAAAAAGAAAAGGTTAGTCTTGTAGATCAGGCATGAAGGTTAAAATTCTCAAAGGAGCAGTTGGTTTACTTAAAAGTAATCTCTATGCAACTCTTGAGTACATATTACTTGGGAGATAATATGTACGCAAGAAGGGGGGCCAACGGGAGAGGGAGAGAGGGGAATACATGCGGTGGGGGGGTGTTCGTCAGAAAGAATTTGACCGCCGCCGCTGTCGGAGCTCACCTCCGGTCGCCCTCGCCACTCCGTCGCCCCCGGGTAAGAGATTGAGAGGCGGGTGCGATAGTGAGAGAGGAAAGGGATGCAGTGGTTGAAGGAGGAGGAAGGGGGAAGGACTAAGGAGGTCAGGAGAGGGGTCGTTTGCCTATTCTTGTCTCTTTTTATTTGGCGTCATATTTTCATTTGGCGCCATGTTTTCATTCATTCATTCGTGATTTTTTGTCATTCATTCATTTCTTCCTATAAAAGGATAAAATCTCCCACAGTAAAAAATATCATTAGATCTACAAAAATTATTATTTAATATTTTAAGATATGTAATTTAAAATTTTTCATCTTTTTTTATGGCCGATAAGTCGATTCCTATAAAAAGAAGAGAGAGCGTGTTGAAAAGCCTAGCTACCTTGAAAGTAGGGTTTGTTGTCTCGACCGACCCGCCCGTCCCGGTCACGGCCCGGGATGGGTCGGGTCGGTGCATATTCGCTCCGTGTTGGTCCATCTCGCAAAATGTTGTAATAAAAAAAAGACTCTTTATATATATAATACATATAAAATAATACAACAAAGTAAAAAATACTCTTTATATATATAATATATATAAATACAGAATTAAAATAATGAAGCGTCCCGATCACGACCCACGACCCGAGCGTCCCGCACCCACTTGGGTGGGGTCGGGGCATGGGCGGGTCGAGGCATCCCGGAGCGGGACGTCAAACCCTGCTTGACCGACAAGTCAATTCCTATAAAGGGAAGAGACAGTGTGTTGAAAAGCCTAGCTACCTTGAAAGGCCCACATCGGGGTGCGAAAAGATCCTCAGAGGCGTATCGGTCACATGTTGACCATTTCCTTATTATTCTGTTCCCTCGCCAAACTCATGTGTTTTGAATTTACCGTCACGTCTATAATGAATTTTCGGGAGCTAGGGCTACTCGCGGGGAATGCCATGTGGAAGCACTCAGGTGCCATAGTTAAATATCATTGTATCTTTTATCAGTTTTACTCACGATAGGGCGTGCCAATCAATTATGTGTGACAATGTGGTCAGATTCCAAGACTGAAATGGTCTGGAGTAACCGAAGGTGCACTCCTTTTGATCACTAAGCAGACAATGGTGGGCATCGGGTCGGGACTGGCGACCCGCCGTGCCATACATTGAAGATCACGGCGATAAGAGGGGAAAATGTTTGATTAATCGCCAAGCAATGGGCCTGCATGGCCGATAAGTCGATTCCTATAAAAGGAAGAGACAACGTGTTGAAAAGCCTAGCTACCTTGAAAGGCCCACATCGGGGTGCAAAAAGGTAATCAGAGGCGTATAGGACACATGTTGACCACTTCCTTATTGCTTCGTGGCCCCGTCAAACTCATGTGTTTTGAATTTACCGTCACAAAAAATATTCATTTTCGGGAGCTAGGGCTCCTCGCGGGGAATGCCACGTGGAAGCACTCAGGATAATAATAAAATATCATTGTATCTTTTATCGGTTTTACTCACAATAGGGTGTGCCAATCAATTGTGTGTGACAATGTGTTCAGGTTCCAAGACTGGAATGGTCTGGACTAACCGAAGGTGCACTCCTTTTGACCACTAAGCAGACGATGGTGGGCATCGGGTCGGGACTGGCGACCCGCCGTGCCATACATTGAAGATCACGACGATAAGAGAAGAAAACGTTTGATTAATTGTCAAGCAATGGGCATGCATGCCCGATAAGTCGATTCCTATAAAAGGAAGAGACAACGTGTTGAAAAGTCTAGCTACCTTGAAAGGCCCACATCGGGGTGCAAAAAGGTACTCAGAGGCGTATAGGTCACATGATGACCATTTCCTTATTATTCCATGGCCCCGTCATACTCATGTGTTTTAAATTTATCGTCATGAAAATTATTCATTTTTTGGAGCTAGGGCTCCTCGCGGGGAATGCCACGTGGAAGCACTCAGGATAATAATCAACGTCGGCCTTGAGTCACGTGCACATCATTCGGGGCAGGTGTGGCCGTCCCTGCCGAACCGGTCGTCCCAGCCACGGCTCGAGACTAGATTGGACATTGCGTACCGATATGAAAAAATATAATATATATATATAATGGAATAAACAAATTGAAATGACATGTTATATCATATCGTTTATTGTTCTGCCATTTGAACGGGTTCCTCTGGGTTCGAATCTTAGCTTCAGCTTAAGGTTTCCTTAAGTTTTTTTAATATAACTTATTTAAAAATGTAAATGAAAACACGGCAGAACATTGTTTCGAACCCGACACCTAATGATTGACAGCGATACACTGACGTCCAGTTATTTGTTACTCCAGTTGAGTATTTGTCACCCACACTCACCTAAATGTCACCACTAAAGTCCACAAGACATCACCTTTACTCTTACATTACCTTGAAAGTCGCACGTCAGCCTTGTCTCTATTGAGCCCTATTTGTCACCGTTAGCAGGGTATTTTTCACCCTCGCTAACGCATTTGTCACCCGTGTAGACACATTTGTCACCCTTAAGCTCCAAACTACCATGTGGAAAACGGGACACGTCGGTCACGCGTGGGTGTTGTTCTCGTATTACCGCCGATCCGACGCCACATGCCACATCAACTGAAATGATGACGCCAAACTAGATCCTCGAAATTAAAAATCCCTCATTACTTATTTACCCTTCCCGCCATGTCTTGACTCTTACGCAACCTATCAGAAGCCTGTTCGTCTCTCCATTGTGCTCAGCGTGTCGTCTTCCTCGTGGTGCCATTTGCGACCTCTCTATCATTTTCTATTCGAGCACTCCTGAATTGCGAGCTCTCTTTCATCACTGACAGCCATGGAGCCGAAGGAGACACCCATGTAACGCTCCGTCCGCCGTAAACTTGATGTCCCACCTGCATCTCAGGAAATTGTACCGGTTCCTACGACCGAAGAATAAATGTTTCACATACCTAGGGTTTCTAAGGCCTCAACTTCAGGACGACAAGTTAAAGGTAGTGTGGTTCCTTATCTCCCTTACATAGCTATTTGCCCCCCTTATCGACCTATTTATTTGTCACGCTTATATCTACCTATTTGTGTCAGATTTAGACCTACCTGTCTTCGAATTTCATACGTTTGTCACCCTTAAGCACCTATTTTCCACACCTAAACTCCCTTGTCTATACATTTGTCACCCTTGTCTTACTCTTAATTTTTTTTTGTATTTCTTGATCAGTCAATTAACTGAATTTCTTGTTTACACATTTTTTTGAATCTAGTGAACACAAGGGTCATCTCCGCCCGGTGCTCTATGGAAATTTACGTGAAGGACAGGGATCAGATAGCATTTCGGGAATGTCACAAGTCATTGATGAGGACTACACCCTTTGGTCCATATGTTGACAATGCTTCTCTCGTCACCTTCACCATGACACTATTGGAGGAGATTATTTGCGCCCATAGTGGAGGAAATTACTTCTGTATGGGTAGTAAGGAGGTCACATTCAGTGTGGAAGATGTGGGCATAATTTTAGGATTACCTTGCTCCGGTCAGCTGGTTCAACATTATAGATCCGTGAAACAGAAGTCGAAGTTGCAGCATCGATTTGGATTTGCAGCAACATTTGACCGGAAGAAAGTGTGCTCTCTCATCCAGCAAATTGTTGGGTCCGATGAACAGCAGGATGTGGCCGACATTGTCCGGCTATGGATTGTACTCTTACTATCCACTTTCCTTTGCCCATGGTCGACGCATTCTTGTCCACAACAGATGCTGTCATGCGGAGATGATATTGGTAGAGTTTCAGATTACAACTGGGCAGTTGCCGTGCAACAGGTAACGATGCACAAGTTTGAGCCATTAGTGTTGGCAGTCTAGAAACGACGGTCACGTGCAATTGACCGTGCTAAGAGAAGAGCAGGGGATGCATCCCAGGCCCATACATTTATATTTGGTTGTTCTGCCGCACTTGCTGTAAGTTTTTTTATTTTTGGTGTGTAATAATTAATGTGTCAATCATTAATTCTATTGCATTGTAAAATAACTCGATATATTTCATATTACAGGTCTGGTTTTTTGAGCATACGCGGGTGCGGCAGCCACTAAGGCAGGTGGCATTCCCTCGACTATTTAGGGGCGGCCATTCCTAGATAGGAAATTAAAATTCTCCATTAGATCCCTGCGAGGCCAACAGGTATTATGAGTACTAAAAACTTCTTCTTTGTCATTCAACATTAATGAGTAACCAAAGTGATGTGGTTTGAAATGCAGGTGATCGAAGGGCTCCTTGTTGAGCCAAGTGAAAGGGACACGGGGTACGGTGGTCAGATGATGACCCGACCTAGTGCTCAAGAGACTCTTTCATCATCTCCATGCATGCCTGTGCTACAGGATATTGCCACTACATTGAAGATCCGGCAGCGGCTACTTGAGGAAATGAGGGCCTTCTTTCTGGCTAGGGTGCAAGAGGCTCACGTTACCGCTGATGCAGCACCTCTTAGGCCCGTCGAACAGGTGGCGGTTGATGTCATGCCACCTCTGGCAGCCCCTGTCAAGGAAGTGCAAGGGGCTGAAAATGTTGAGCAAAGTATATGTGTTGACACCTGAAATATAACAGAGAATAGAAACGAGACATAATGGAAGATTGAGTGAAATATGAAGATCCCGGAAGTCCCTGCAAGACTAGGATTACAGAAGATTTATCACTGAAGCTACCACCCGGCTGAAGTCCTCCCCGACCAAGCTGATGTCCGATATTGTCATCCCCCAGATGACAATACTGATAAGAATTACAGTCTAATTGACTGATGAAACTCCAGAGATATTCTGATATGACCTTCACCCGTTCTGGCAGGATTTGAAGGACTGACAAATGAAAAGATAGATTAGGCGTCCCTGAAGCCTATTGATAAAAAGAAGTAGAGCAATAAGAAAAGGAGTCGGGGGCCTAAATGGGCCATGGCGCCGAAAGCCCGTCACCACGGCCCAAGACTGGCGCCGAGAAGCCTTCGCGCCGGGAGCCTTTGCGCCGGGAGCCTTCGCAATATGCGCGCCGGGAGCCTTCGCAAGATGCGCGCCGGGAACCTGATATGTGCACACCGAGAGACCCATACGGAGGGAGGAGAGCACTCTGCTTATAAAAACCCCCCTTCCTCTCGAGATCAAAAAAAAAAGGAGAACAACAAGAAAGAAGTAGAGGACAGAAGAAACCTCATCTAGAAAACAGATAGAAAGAAAGAGAAAGAAAAGAGAGCGAGTGAAGAAGCTGCTGCGAAGCTCGATAGAAGGAGAAGGTGGGGTGCTCGGGGAGGGAGAGGAGTCAATGCTCCGCCCTCCCCCATCTCCTGCTATTCCGAACGGGTTTTCTTTTCTTCTCTCATGTATTCTTTCTACCCTTGTATGTGGGATTTCTTCTACTCGAAGGATGTTCGAAGTCCCCTTTCGACTATCGTTCGAGTTATCTCGCTGTAGCCAATGAAGTATGAATAATAAAGATGGTGCAATGAGTAGAAGCTCGAGTTTCTTTCTCTCACCCCTCTCTGATGATCGTGGTAGCTATCATTTCGGTTGCGGAGTTTGATCGATGAGTCCATGATTTCAGGTGTCGGTCGGTAGTCCTGGCGGCTGATAGGTACTCCCTGCTGCTTGCCTCTCTCGCAGCCCCGGGGGAGTTGGTACAGAGCCCCGATCCTCACCTCTATGGATCCCTGGGCTTTGTCCTCTCTATCTCTCTCTCAGGGTATCTGTCGTCCCCTGCATACATTGATTGCTCGAATGCTTAGGACTCTGATAATCCTTTGTGTTTATACGCGTGCCTGTTTAAGATGGGACGGAGCCAACAAAGCCCCAATCCTCACTGTGGATTTTTGGGCCTTGTTTCCCCCCTCTCTCCCTCAATGTCATCGATGATTTAAACGTCGCGGAGTCCGTGATTTTCTTCTCAAATTTCTCGAGCCACTAGGGCCATTGCAGGGATCAGAGGTTGTCGTCTCTCGATCTCCTGGATGGTCGGCAATACTGATGGCGTGAAGCCTGTTCCTGAGAGCTCGAAGGCCCGGTGACTCTGATCCCTCCAACCCCTTTCATCTGTGACCCCCTGCTGTCAACCTGGTAGGCCCCTGGCTCTTTCCTCACTTGCCTCCTGAATCCATTCCCCAGCCACTATCTGAATCCTGAAAAAAATCCCTAGAACAGAGCACCGTAAAACCCCATAAGTCCTCACGGCGCTCGAGCCCAGCACCTTCTCGGCGTGAATAGTTCCCGGCGCGGCGCGCGTCAGGAACTCTCGCGCCGAGATCCTCCTCTCCCCCCTTCAACACATGCCGAGAGCCCCCTTCGTGGCGCGCCGGGAACTCCTTTCAGCCCGCGCCGAGAAGCCATGCCATATTTCTGAACCCTCACGCCGAGAACCTCTTTCTTCTTGGTCTGAACCTTGATCCCCATGTTGTACCCACCCGAGGAATATACAGAGAGCATTTGGCATCCCTCAGGAAATAAATCAATGGGGAGGACCTCCCCTACATTGTTCTGTTCCGATCCGGATTTCTTTATAACCTTATGGACCTAAAGGGCTATGTCACTACATGTGCTCCGACGGGTTCCGAAGGAACATCAATCGATGCTATGGATGTGGGTGATGGCCCCGGGCCTGGTGCCCCCTTCTTTTCCGGCTTTCATCCCGGCATCCCGTGGATGATGGCTTATCTCCTCTTGGCATAATCCAGGATAAAGGGGATATGCTGCCAAAATTCATTCATATCACCTTGAGTGATCATGGTATTCTCTCCTAACCCCGCTGGCCCACGGAGTTCTGCCCTTGCATGTTCTCCGATGGTCTTCCGAAGGGGGATATCAATAAGACATCGCGCCTGCACAGGGTGTGTCATGTCGCACCGGTCCTTATCCGGATTCCGGGTTAGATATACCCGATCTTTTACGGATCCCATCCTGCCGCTGCATGGGTGGTTTCCTATCCCCATCTGGCATAGTCCAAGGTAATGGGGACATGCCGCCGGATTTGCTCCGCATTTGATGTATCCTTGCTTCACTCAGGCCATTTAACGCCCTACTGATGAACCAACCCTCTCTCTCGTTTGAGTCTTATTTTTGCCGCTACCTTCCTCCTATTTTTGGCGTTTAATCAAGGGTTGTCCTTCTTAGGAAGGGCGTAATTAACGTCATAGCCTTTATGGTATGACGGACTTCGGGTCCCGACTCGGACTTCACAATCGACTGATTAAAAGTCAGATCGAGCGCATAATAAAATTGTCACCCCGGTGACTGGCACGCCAATAAACCAATAAGTAACAAATAACAAAAGAAAAAGCAAAAGCGCATTCCACAAGTCTGGCACGCCCGGTGGGACTGAGTCTCCCTTCATCTCTACGCCAAAAATAGGAGGCCCAGCGGGCCCCCCTCAAATTTCTGATTCTGTGCGCTTTCCTTATTTTCAGGAAGCTACAATGACTACTGGAATCATGTCCGTATGCTTCGACCAACAACCGATCGATGTGCATGTCCGAGAGGGTTACCTGGCGGTACCGCTGTCATTCGGGTCGATGCCCCCTGCTGTCGGGCTGCCCAACTGCCTGGGCCTCGTCTTCACCGACCTTCTGCAGGTCGACAACAACGAGCAAGGCACTGCTGCAAGTGCCCCGATGAAGACTGCTGATAACAAGGGTAGCTTACCAGAGAGGACGACCTCGACAGCCGTCGCCTGCTATGTTCATCATGTTCAAAGGAGGGACACGGTCCCCGCTGCTGCCCAAATGAAGAAAAGAACTAACCGGAGGAGCCGGTATGCTGCTGCCGACCGTCGTCTTTCAAATTCTGGGAAGACGATGATGATGGGTGACGTTAGGGTGAACCTCAACGGTCGCCCGAGAGAAGTCCGGCCGGACAGGATTGTCCCGACCGTCCAGATCGACAACAAGTTCCAAGTTCTGGCCACCAGGAGGGCCAACTGGGAAACTGATGAGAGGAAGCCGCTGGCGCCCAAGCCAGCAAGATATAAACAGGTCTGGCGACCAAAGAAGATTCAGAGCTGGGCCCCAACTCGAGATGAGGGGAAAGCTACCGAGGATGCTGTTGCCCGCTTCAGGGCAGGAAGCAGAAGAAGAGAAGGAAAAGACATAAGAGATGATGCTGCTGTTTACCCCAGGGCTTGGGGTAAGAAAGACGAGAAAGAAAATGAAGAAAGAAATCTGACCACTGTTCGTCCCAGGATGAGAGGGCAGAAAATATGAGCAGAAGCAAGACCTCTCGGTCCCCCATCCCAGGGCTGGGGGCAAAAGATGGAAGGAAAGAACTACGACTGCTGCTGCCAACTACTGCCAGGATGGAGTAGAAGGTTCAGGAGATAAAGGAAATGAGAATAAGCGAACCAGTCGCTGCTGCCATTCCAAGAAGACCAAGAGCCTGTGCCAGATAGGCCGATATACTTAAATACTGCAAAGCCGAGCACCTGACTGCTCAGGTGGGAGACTGGCTCATCAGCAGAAGAGCCAGGAAAGATTGATGCTCCAACCAAAGCCACGAAGGCACAACCCAGAGGAGATGAAACAAGTAGTCCAAGACTACTTCCACTACCTGGGGAACTCTGCCCTCGGTCAGCAAAGATTATCCCGTGCCCTGGGCACCGTGGATGAAGAAGAGGAAGAAACCCTTCAAGAAGTGATGCTCGGAGTCTCCTCCTCCGACTCCAATGATTATGAGAAGGCCACAGAGCCTGGTATGGGAAAGAAGACCTGCATAGGGAAGAAGCCAGAGAAAGAATATCAGTCTTTGACCGGCTCAAATACCCCGATCATATGAAAAGGAAAGTCTTCAGGCAGAGGGAAAAGATGCAGATCTTTGCCTGCAATATGGCCGGGCTTGTCAAAGGGCAGGATATGTTACCGACACAGCCAGAGGAACTGCTCAGACTAGCAACCAGACCAGGCCCTGTCACAAGAAGAGGCCAGGCGGCAAAGATAAGATGAAGACTAATGATGAAACCGCAAGATCACCACTATGACAGTTAATGTGGTAACAACGGAAGAGGAAGATAATCCCTTCGTTGATGATGCTGAAGGGACTTCAGAAGATCTACAGATCACGTCAACCCTGGATCCCATGATCCAGATGATGTTTAGAAGATATCAGCAAGAGATCAATGCTCTCAGAAGACAGTTAAATGAGAGGACATGAAGCTACACCGGTCTCCAAGCAAGCCGAGCCTGTGGGGCATACTGCCAGCTCAACAGAGACGGCTATCCAGCTAATCCTCTCCTGGCTGATAAGGGCAAAGCACCGAGCCAACCTGTTCCAGCAGCAAACAGTAGCTCAGCCCTCTGCTTCTCAGACGCAGCCTGCCGCGCCAGCCTTGCGCGCCACTGTGATGACAACTCCTCATAGTCAGCAACAAGCTCACTTCTTCCCGAAGACATAGATCCAGCCATAGCCCAGAAGCTGATGATTGAAAGATTGTGGAGATGAAGCTGTCTGAAAAGACTGGTGATGATGCTAGTACCTACGATGTATACAAGGTACCATATCCTCCCCAGTATGCTGCTAAGAGACTACCTCCAGGCGTCAGCAAGCCGCCAAAGTTTGAAAAGTTTAATGGCCAGGGCTCTCCCAGGGAGCACGTAGCTTACTACACCACAATCATGGGTGACTTGGCAGCTGATGAAGCTTATCTGCTTAAGTTCTTCGGCTCATCCCTCACCGGGATAGCCTTTGAATGGTATTCAAGCCTGCCGGCTGGGTCAGTGACCGATTGGCCTGACATGCAAAGAAAGTTCCGCGACAGATTTCACGTCACGGAAAGAGAAATTACAATAGCCGAACTATATGCAACCAGGCAAAAGCAAGATGAAACAGCACTGGACTACATCAAAAGGTGGAGGAACTTAGCTATGAGATGCAGAAGACCTCCTCATCAAGAAGATGCAGTGCAAATATGTAAGCAGAGCCTCAGGAGAGAGGTACTGGAAAAGATGATTGGTGCAGATGTCAGAACATTTGACCGATTGAACAATATAGTAGCGGAGGTCGAGACGTTCCTGTCTAAGCGTCCGATCGCCAATGCTCCAACTGTGCCGAAAGGGAAATCTAATGATCGACGACCAACGCACTCTGAGGCCAACACCGTCGATTTCAGAACCTTCGAGCAACAGAAAGGGAAGAAGGGGGCAGATGAAGCTCCCCCACCAGCAGACACAGCAGAAAGAAAAGATAAGGTCTCTCTGAGAAACAAAATGAGGAAGCCGTACTCTTTCCCGAAAGATAAGACAGCCGCACTATTCAACTGGGCATACAAGTTCAACAAGGTAACATTGCCTGAGCCAAAGAGACCCGATGACGCGGCGAAGAAAGGTGATCCACTGTTCTGTCCATATCACCGTGCGCTGGGGCACGCGATTGAAGATTGCTACGTCTTCAAAGATATTATGGAAGGCATGGTCAAAAAGGGCGAGCTACAGCTGGGAGATTACCAGGTAGAGCCACCTCGTCCACATGAGCCTCCGGCATTAAAAATGGCCGCCAATATGATTTCAATCTACCAGCAGCTGCCTAAGGAGGCCGTTGAAGAATGTACCAGGCATACTTATGAAGCTTGCTTCCTCACCCCACTGAAGGATCAGGAAGGATGGCAGATGAAACCCATAAAGAACAGAAAGAAGACTCCCGCAGCCAAAACCAATGGAGCATTTATCCGCGGTGTCACACCAAGACCTGAACTGCCTCCAGTAAAGCCAGTATGGCACACAGCTGAGACAGGGCCAGTCATCCGGATCCCCACTCATAACCGGAGAAGACAAGTCCCCCTACCTGCACATAAGGAAGTAAGTCCTGCAGCCAGGCGTTTACAGCAGTATATTGATGGGCTCGATGAATATGAGCAGAAAAAGCCCGGGCACCTGCTGGTGAAAGACTGTATACTCTGGGAACAGCTCGAAGAATTGAAAATTAAAGAGCAGTCAGAGGCAGAACAAGAAAAAGCTGAGACTGAACCCTTCTGGGGCAGGAGCTGCAAAGCCAAATTCCCAGAAGAAGAAGAGACGGCCCAAGTCCAAAAAGGGAAAGAAAGTCACGACAGTACAGTGTAACACTCTGTCAGCACTCTTTACCTCGCCCGGGGAGGATGATGAGGATGAAACATCAAATGCCCCACTAGAAGCCAACCATGCCGAGGCCTCAACCTCGGCACATGCAACACGCTCCGGAAGAAGGTGGGGGCGCCCACCACCAGCTAATCATAACATTATGTTCAGAGGGGAACAGCCCTACCAGATTCCCGAACCGGAGGTACGAGGTGTCCAGGTTCCTCCCCCTACCGGCTTGTACCAAGAGAAGAAGAAAGGAGGTCAAACTCCAACATTTCTGGAATTTCTGTCTAGTCTAGAAGATGGGCAATCGATACAGGCTGGGCCAGATAAAGGCAAGGGACCCCAGCAATCGGCGTCTGTAGCCTACAAGCAGAATGAGAAAGAAGGGGATAACCCTCTGACGGCACCAGGGGCCATTGCTATAGAAGAATCCTCCCAGGAAGTCAGTCCAGAGGTTGAGGTCGACACTGGTCAGCAGAGGCCACGGGCACCACATGAACCTCCAAAGTCCCGATGGGTAGAGGAAATGAGACTGTCTAATGTCAGGGTGGGCAGCCGGATCATGAAAATGCTAAAGAAGCTCCCTACCAGATTCTCCATCTGGGAGATTCTCTCTCTGAGTGAGGAGGCTCGCCAAGCAATTGTTGATGCCCTACAGTCACCGGGACAATATGAAGCACTCTTGACAGAAGTGATTTCTGGGCCGTCGGTTACATTCACAGAAGATGACATGCTGATTCCGAATTCCTGTCATAACAGACCACTGTATATGAGGGGCTCCCTGAACTGTCAGCCACTGAACAGGATACTGATAGATCCTGGGGCTGCTGTGAACATTCTCCCATACCGCATCTACCAAAAATATTACTTTGATCTGTAGCTTACCAAGGTCAGAGACATGAAAATTGTGGGATTCAACCAGAAATGTGAGACTCCCCTTGGGGTGGCTGATTTTAACCTCACATTGGGGGATCTCACTACCGTGGTACGATTCTATGTAATCGACTCCAACACCACATATAAGGCCCTGCTGGGGAGACCGTGGCTACATGAATATCAGATAGTGCCGTCCATGCTACATCAATGCATTAAATACTGCCATGAAGGAAAAGAAGAGAGGGTGTTTGCAGATCTGCATCCCTTTGAAGTATTCGAGTGCCATATGCTCGATGCATCCTACTACACGGAGGTGTCGCAAAAGGATGAAGAGAAAGAGGCTGTGGTCAGCCAGAAAAAGCCGGCGACGAAGGCAAGAAATTGGTCTCCACCGCCACCAAAGGGCTATATTAAAAAGCATGAGGTATCGCACATCTCTTATGCCGGTGACTTTGCTCGGATCACTCCTCCTAGCATTCACCCGGATGAGATCAATGAAGAAATGAAAGAAAAGTACACACAAGTGGAGGTGCCGCAGGGTTTATTCAAACCCATCGTCAACCTTGAATACCAGACGGTGCTACCACTAAAGACTATGGAAGTCCCTCGCTTCTGCGAACCTCCTACCATATTCTACACTGGGGAATCAGTCGAGGAAGATGATCAAGACTGCATGGTCCCTGAAGAGGCTGCAAACCAGATGGTGCCAATTACAGGCTTAGACTACACTACCCGACGGGTTTCGTAGATGTTCTCTAAGATGCAGATGCCATCACTACAACCTGCTGCCCAAAAGAAGGCGTTCCAGGAGCTATGGGATCCGCCTCGGGATAATAAAGAACTGAGGAAGATCACTCAGCACCCAGGATTGGGTTATACCCTTCAAGAATACTATGAAGCTGAGGTGGATGTCATATCTGTCTCCTACCAGCATGAAGACCCTCCCGAGGTGGGATATGACAAGTACCCCTCGGAAGATGAAGAAATCATTTATCAATCCATAATGAACAATGAAGCCCCAGACAGTCAGCCGGAGACGGGGACGTCTGATGAAGCAAAGAAAGATTGGTGCTGGGAAGACCTACCTTGCAAAGAAGATCTGTTCCATGCTGAAGCAAAGTTCGACACGGGAATCCCGGATGAGGATCAAGCAGCCAAAGAGCTGAGGGAATGCCTGGAGTTTGAGCGCATCCTAGAAGAAGTCCGGGCTCTACAGAATGATGATCTCTCAAGGGAGTCTGCATCAGAAGAGCCTCTAAGGGCGGAAGACTCCGTCTTCGAGTTTCCTGCTGATCCAGTTACGTCCTCGGGGCGTACTGAACAGAATACAGCAATATTGGCCGTATATGATGAGCCAGCAACCGCTGATGACCAGTATGATGAAACAGAAAATCATGAAACTGAAGAAGATTATATCCCGGGAGGCTTCATTGACTTGCAAGAAGCCCCGCCCGAGGTCGAAGATGGAGGTCAGGCCACCGTCGATGAGCTTGTAGAAATAAATCTGGGAACCGCAGATGAGCCAAGGCCGACATTCCTCAGTGCACTGCTGGAGCCAGCTATCAGGGAACAGTATATACAGTTTTTGAAGGAATTCCGAGACTGCTTTGCATGGACATATGATGAAATGCCGGGACTGAGTTCTGATGTGGCACAGCACCGATTGGCAATAAACCAGAGGCTAGCCCTGTAAAGCAGCCTTCCAGGAGAATGCGCCCTGAATTAATAAATCAGATTAACAAAGAGGTTGACAAGCTAATTGATGTAGGCTTTGTTGAAGAAAATCAATACACTACATGGCTAGCCAATATAGTGCCCGTAAAGAAGAAGAATGGGCAGATCAGAATATGTGTTGATTTCCGGGACCTTAATAAGGCTTGCCCGAAAGATGACTTCCCAGTACCAATCACTGAAGTGATGATCGATGCGACTACTGGTCATGAGGCCCTATCATTTATGGATGGGTCATCCGGATACAACCAAATCTGGATTGCTGAGGAAGACAGAGTGCACACTGCATTCCGTACCCCGAAGGGGATATTCCACTACAAAAGGATGCCGTTTGGCCTCAAGAATGCCGGCGCTACCTACCAAAGAGCTATGACCAAGATCTTTGATGATTTGCTCTTCAAGAAAGTAGAGTGCTACATTGATGATTTGGTAGTAAAAACTAAAAGAAGAGAAGACCATTTGCAAGACCTGAGGGTAGTATTCCAGAGGCTGCGCAAATATGAACTCAAGATGAATCCCATGAAGTGCGCCTTCGGCGTGTCCAGTGGAAAATTCCTCGGGTTTATTGTCCGTCATAGGGGCATTGAAATTGACCCATCCAAGATTAAGGCTATCCAGGAGCTCCCTCGCCAAGGAATCTGTCCGAGCTGAGATCTCTGCAAGGGCGTCTGGCCTATATCCGACGATTTATATCAAATCTATCGGGAAGATGCCACCCCTTTCACAAGCTCATGATGAAAGATGTGCCGTTCCTCTGGGACGATGGCTGTCAGGAAGCCTTTGAGAAGCTGAAAGAATACCTCAAGACCCCTCCGGTGCTGGGGGCACCAATTAAGGGCAGGCCCTTGATACTGTATATCGCAGCCACATACTGTTCCCTGGGGGCAATGCTGGCACAGATAAATGAAGAAGGCAAAGAACAAGCCTTGTACTACCTAAGTAGGAGGCTGATTAGAACTGAAGAAAGCTACAGCTACATAGAGAAGACCTGCTTGGCACTAGTCTTTGCTGTCAAAAAGCTCCGACACTATATGTTGTCACATGAAGTCAGATTGATATCTGCAGCAGACCCGCTCAAATACATATTGACTCAGCCAGTACTGAAAGGCCGGTTGGGCAAGTGGGCAGTGATCCTGATGGAATTCGATATTACCTATACACCCCAGAGGGCGATAAAAGGACAGGCCGTGGCTGATTTCTTCGCAGAGCATCCTGTGCCGGAAAATGATATGCTAGGGACTGAGTTACCCGATGATGAGACACTCGAGGCCTGCCAGACCCAGTCAGTTATGTGGCAACTATTC
This sequence comes from Amorphophallus konjac, assembly GCA_022559845.1. Lineage (NCBI taxonomy): Eukaryota > Viridiplantae > Streptophyta > Magnoliopsida > Alismatales > Araceae > Amorphophallus > Amorphophallus konjac. The sequence goes on from CM040117.1 coordinate 151,971,801, forward strand.
TTTGATGGAGCATCTAGAACAGAGACAGACTCCGATGGAAAGACCAGAATACGGGCTGGAGCCGGTATTGTGCTGAAATCACCAGAAGGGGAGGTCGTGCATACTTCCTGTTCTATAAACAAGCCCTGCACCAATAATGAGGCCGAGTATGAAGCTCTGATAATCGGGCTATATATAAGCCTCAACATGGGTATCCAAATGCTCCAGGTATTCGGCGATTCGATGTTGATAATAAAACAGATCCAAGGGGAGTTCGAAGTGCGGAAGCCAGAACTGAGTCCCTACCACCAAAAAGCTGTGCGCCTCATGGCGAAATTCTACCATATTGAGCTCAAGCATGTGGGCCGTGGACACAATGCCCAGGCTGATGCACTGGCAAAGCTGGCCAGCTCACTAGCAGTTCCGCCAAACAAGACACTGAACATTGTCGTTATGAACCGGCGGCAAGTCCCCAGTATGCTAGAAGGGTGCCCCGAAGAAAACGAAGTTGCCACCATCAGCACAGAACAAGCGCCTGATTGGAGACAGCACCTGCTGCAGTGGTTTCTACACCAACAACTGCCGCAGATAAGAGAAGAAAAGATGAAACTCCTGAGAATCAAAGATTCTTATGAACTCAGGAATGGAATTTTGTTCCGAATATGGCAGATGCACGCAAGAAGATTCTACTCCGCTGTCTGTCCACTGAGGAAGCCTGGCAAGCGATGAAAGAGATACATGCTGGGACAGCAGGTGCCCACCAGGCTGGTCCCAAGATGAAGATAGAAATCAAGAAGCTGGGCTACTATTGGCCCACCATGTTTGAAGACTGCTGTAAATTTGCAAAATCATGCCAGAAATGCCAGGAGCATGCTACTGTGCCTAGAAGGCCTCCTACAACTCTGCACCCTACAGTTCCCAGCTGGCCATTTGCACAATGGGGAACTGATGTAGTCGGGCCACTGCCGACTTCCTCGGCCGGACATAAGTACATACTGGCCATAACAGATTACTTCTCCAGATGGGCGGAGGCTATAGCATTAAGAGAAGTGACTGGTGAACTGGTCGCCAGATTCATCAAGCAGAACATTATCTTCCGGTTCGGGATCCCCAGCCGAATAATATCTGACAATGGAAGTCATTTCAGAAATCAGAAGGTCTATCGGCTTGCTGAGAAGTATAAGATCGAATGGAGAACTCCACTCCTTACAATCCACAGGCAAACGGATTGGCAGAAGCTTTTAACAAGACTCTCTGCACCTTGCTGGCCAAGGTCGTCAGTTCTAATAAGAAGGACTGGGAAGAGAAAATGTATGAAGCTCTGTGGGCATACCGCACCGTCTTCAAGACACCTACAGGGTGCTCACCATACTCGCTGGTATACGGCTCAGAGGCTGTGGTTCCGCTAGAGCTGGAAGTCCCGTCACTCAGAGTGGCAGTCCAATATGGCCTGGCCCGTGGCGAACAGACCAATGCAGAAAGAAGACTAGAAGAACTGGCTGAATTGGAAGGGAAGCGCCTCCAAGCCCAGAAGAGTATCCAAATGTATCAGGCCCGCATGGCCGCTGCATTCAACAAACTCGTAAGAGGACGAGAATTCAAGAAGGGTGACCTTGTCATGGTCAAGAAAAAAGAAGTCATGGCGTCCAACCCAAAATGAAAGCTGAATACTAATTGGGAAGGTCCTTATGTGATACAGAGGGTCTACGAAGGAGAGGCCTACGTGGTTGTTAACCATCGAGGGGAAATCCAATTCTCCCCACTCAACGGAAGACATCTAAAGCTGTATCATGCGGCACAACTGGCATTCCCCGAGTGATCAGACAAGCTACCCCTTCCTTGGTCTAGCGGCACTCCGCCCTAACCAAGCTACCCTTTCCTTGGTCTAGCGGCACTCCGCCCTAGCCGAGCTACCCATCTCTTGGTATAGCGGCACTCCGCCCTAACCGAGCTACCCATTTCTTGGTCTAGCGGCACTTCGCCCTGGTCGAGCTACCTTCCTTGGTCTAGCGGCACTCTGCCCTAGCCAAGCTACCTTCCTTGGTCTAGCGGCACTCCGCCCTAACCAAGCTACCCTTTCCTTGGTCTAGCGGCACTCCTCCCTAGCCGAGCTACCCATCTCTTGGTATAGCAGCACTCCGCCCTAACTGAGCTACCCATTTCTTGGTATAGCGGCACTCCGCCCTAGCCGAGCTACCCATTTCTTCATCTAGCGGCACTCTGCCCTAGCAAAGCTACCTCTTCCTTGGTCTAGCGGCACTCCGCCCTAGCCAAGCTACACCCTTTCTTCGTCTAGCGGCACTCCGCCCTAGCTTAGCTACCCGTTTCCTTGGTCTAGCGGCACTCTGCCCTAGCCGAGCTACCCTTTTCTTGGTCTAGTGGCACTCCGCCCTAACCAAGCTACCCTCATCTTAAGCTGGTGGCATTCCCACCTATCACCCTCTAAAAAGGAGGAAAGAAAAAGAAAGTAAAAAAAAAATGGGGTTAAAAATAGAGATACCCCGCCAGACTTGCTCCTATATTAGGGACAAGTGCAAAAATGGCCCAAAACCCAGCTGTGGTGAAAACCCGAAAGGGCACTGCAGGCAAAATCGGGTACCCCGCCACGTGAAAACCCGAAAGGGCGCGTGGGCAAAAGCAAGAGGGGGCCGGCTCCGGCGAAAACCCGAAAGGGCGCTTGAGTCGGTAATGTGGTGATTCCAAAGAAAGCCTCACCTCCCACCATAAAACTCCTCGTCGATCGACCGGCGCCTTGCCCGATCAACGATTAAACCCATCCGGAATGGACCTTACGTCTATTCTGTTGAAGCCTTCATGCATTGCTCAAGAAAATTCCCTCGATAATAGGCCCACCTCGGGATAGACCTTCCGTCTGTCCTGATAAAACACTTTCACTTGTTTCTGTCTAAGACCCACAACAATGAAACCCCGTCTGGTTTAGACCTTACGTCTATCCCAATGAAACCTATCCTACGTCTCACCGCGATGAAACCTGCTGTTGGTCGATTGGCACACTGCTCGATCGACGATGAAACCTGTCCGGGCTAGACCCTACGTCTATCCCGATGAAACCTATGAAATCCTTGCATTGGTATAAACCCAATACCGATGATGAAACTCGCTGCCGATCGACTGGCACACTGCCTGATCAGCGATGAAACTTGTCCGGGCTAGACCCTACGTCTATCCCGATGAAACCTATGAAACCCTTGCATTGGTATAAACCCAATACCGATGATGAAACTCGCTGCCGATAGACTGGCACACTGCCCGATCGGCGATGAAACCTGTCCGGGCTAGACCCTACGTCTATCCCGATGAAACCTATGAAATTCTTGCATTGGTATAAACCCAATACCGATGATGAAACTCGCTGCCGATCAACTGGCACACTGCCCGATCAGCAATGAAACCTGTCCGGGCTAGACCCTATGTCTATCCCGATGAAACCTATGAAATCCTTGTATTGATATGGACCCAATACCAATGATGAAACCTGCTATCGGTCGGCTAGCGCGCTGCCTGATCGACACTAAAATCCATCCAGGGTAGACCTTCCGTCCGCTCTGACATAGCACAACACTACCCTTTGAATCTATTCAGACCCTCCGTCTGGATAGATCATGAAACTACATTCCTTTGCGTTAATGTTAAAACCCACATTAACGATGAAACTCATATTCTCGGCAAACGGCCTCGTGCCCGAGCTGCTATTCATATCCTCTGAATCAATTCGGACCTTTCGTCTGGATAGATCATGAAACCCTACTTCCCTTTGCATTGATGTTGGCACCCACATCAATGATCGTGTGTCCACAATAAGCATATGGCGCCATGGTCCATAGGATGAAAGTTCTGGTCCCAGAAAAGACAATGAAAAAAGGAAAAGAGAAAGAAAACGACAAAAAGAAAGTATAAAAAAATGGGGTTGAAAATAGAGATACCCCGCCAGACTTGTTCAGGCATTCTGGACAAGGGCAAAAAGGGCTAAAACCCAGCTGTGGTGAAAACCCGAAAGGGCACTGTAGGCAAAATCGGGTACCCCGCCACGTGAAAATCCGAAAGGACGCGTGGGCAAAAGCAAGAGGGGGCCGGCTCCGGCGAAAATCCAAAAGGGCGCTTGGGTCGGTAATGTGGTAATTCAGAAGTTCCATGCCAACCGGCACGTTGCCTTCACCTACCCTTCACTGACGAGGCCTTCTGTCGGTCATCTGGCTCTATGCCCCACCGATGATAAAGCCTTTCCGAGGTAGATCTTACGTCTACCCTGATGAAATCTACATACCCTCTTTTCACATGTCCCACCGACAATAAAACCGGTCACCAGTCTGATAAAGCCTGGCCAGTTCAGACCTTACGTCTGCCCTGATCAAACTCCTAAACCATCCCTTGACCGATCGGCTCCTTGCCCGGTCAACAATAAAACCCTACCAGGATAGACCCTACGCCTATCCCGATGAAACCTACGTATTTCTTGGCAAAGTCCCACCCGCAATAGAACCTGTTGGGGTAGACCTTACGTCTATCCTGATAAAACTTATGAGATTCCTTCGCATCGATATAAACCCAATATCGATGATGAAACCAGCCATTGATCGACCGGCACCTTGCCCGATCAATGATGAAACCCTGTCCAGTTTAGACCTTACGTCTATCCTGATGAAATTTATGAAATTCCTTTGCATCGATATAAACCCCATATCGATGATGAAACCAACCATTGGTCGATCGGCACCTTGCCCGACCAATGATGAAACCCTGTCCAGTTTAGACCTTACGTCTATCCTGATGAAACTTATGAAATTCCTTTGCATCGATATGAACCCAATATCGATGATGAAACCAGCTATTGATCGACCGGCACCTTGCCCGATCAATGATGAAACCCTGTCCAGTTTAGACCTTACGTCTATCCTGATGAAACTTATGAAATCCCTTTCCATCGATATAAACCCCATATCGATGATGAAACCAACCATTGGTCGATCGGTGCATTGCCCGATCAATGATGAAAACTTGTCCAGTTCAGATTTTGCGTCTGTCCTGATGAAAACCACATACCCTTTTCACGTCCCACCTGTGATCAAGTCTACCCAGTTTAGACCTTACGTCTATCCTGATGAAACTTATGAAATTCCTTTGCGTCGATATAAACCCAATATCGACGATAAAATCCGTCACTGGTCGTTTGATACATTGCCCCGACCAGCTTTGAAACCTGTCCGAGGTGAACCATCAGTTTGTCCCAAACGATGTTCTAAACCTCTTTTATTCAGCTACCCCCAGGATTGGGTTTAGGCACCCTCCGGATACCGTCGCGCGGTGGAGCGAGTTCCCCATCCTTTCTCTGAAAGGGTGGACGCTCTCCTGCTAGGTACGGGCTATTCCCATAGGGACCGCTGAAACCGCTGCCAAATCGTCGTATATTGACGGTGCGATAAGTTAAGAACAAACCACATATGAGACTGGTATAAAGATTCCTTTTCATTGAATAAAAAAAGGGAATACAAAAAGGGCCCCTGAGGGGGAATTGTATTACAAAAAGGGGGAAACAGATATTCACGGGCGCCGGAATATGTCTTCGAAGGCCAGAAGCCCTACATACGGGGCAGCCCCCAGCTCATGAAGTCGAGCCTCCTCCTCCTGCAGTCGAACAGACTCGTCCCGAAAGGATGCCACCTGCCCCTCCAATAGAGCTGCTTCTTCCTCGAGCTGCGGCCGGGAAGTTGTTATCTGCGGCAGCTCAGCTCGGAGACCAGACAGTTCAGCCTCCAGAATGGTTATTCGGCCGCGCACGAACTGCTCCCGCTGCGCCAGAGACTGCAGTTGGCACTGTCGCTCCTGAAGAGTAAAGTTCATTTTTTCTAGCTCAGATTTGCACTCCATCCTTTGCAACCTCAAAGCCGCCAGTCTGTCAGACATAATGTGTGCCAAGAAATCCCGGCGATGTACAAATTTCAACAACAACAGAACCCGCTGGGTCCATATTTCTAGAGGACAACCCATTGCCTGTAAACCGGCGGTGAAACGCTCGGCTATCTCCTTCAACTGCGGATAAGTTAGTCCGGGCTGGGATTCCACTAGCTGGCGCAACATGTCCAGATGTTGCCAGACAAAACTCTCAGGTGAAGCAAAGCCAGGCAAGGGAAGTGGAGCCACTTCAAAGGTTACTTCACTGTCAATGTCTGCCCATAAGGTGATATCTGGCTGAGAAGAAGAAGACGGGAGGTCTGCCGAAGGCACCAACTGAGCTCTCTCCACAACCTCTAACGAAGCCGAGGGACCTTCCACCTCCATCTCCTAGAGGGTCACCATTTGAATGCTCACGGGGGTGACTCCAGTAAGTGCCGGAGTGGTTGCTTCCTGGGTCTCTAATGCAATATCCGCACCTTCAACATCCTCTTCGTAGGGTACCTCCTCCTCAGATTCCGAAAGTATGGAGATAGATTCCGGGGCAGTTATAGACAATACTCCAATTTCTGTAACGGCTACCTCTCCTTCTTCCACCCCCGCTGCAACAGCCAGTTCCTTCAATGTCAAGGCTGCAGGGGTCACAGCCCGGAGAGGCAAGGGTTCACTCTCCATGATTGATGTTATGGGAATTGCCGATTCAGGCGCAATGGTCAGCACTGCAGCCGGTATAAAGGCGGAACCCCTAATTGGGTCCATCTCAGCTCTGAAATCCAGGACCTTGATGAGAGCCGGGCTTTCCCCCGAAGTCCTCAAGTCCAACAATGCTAAGTCCGTAGAGGACTGCACCCTCACCGGCACAGGGCGGATTATCTCAGGAACGCCTGCCCAGGCTACTGTCGAAGCAGGAACAATGGCCAAGGCGTCAGACAGAGTGGCTTCAAAGGCTGCAGTCATCACCGGGCTAGCAACAGGGGATTCCTGTGAACAGATCAATACAGCATCAAGCAGCAGATAAAAAGGGGAAACAATGAGGAGAAGAAAAGAGACTCACTTCTAATGTAATGTCAATGTCCTCAAAGGAGTGCAGAGGAGAGAAAGTCCCGCTGCTGAAGCAACAAAAGGAGGAGTTATATCTGCCTCGGTATCCAAGCCGGTGAACTCTTCTTGTAATTCCTCCTCAGGAGATAGCACCAGCAACTTGGAGGGGGTGAATAATAGGACAATGGCGGTGCATGCGGATGGGGCCTCTGATTTGGAAACACCCTCCGTCTCGCTCTCGCTGAAACCTGCTTCTTCTCCATCTGCCTCAGAAGCGGTCGCGGAGCTACTAGAAGAGATTTCTACACTATCCACGGGCGGGACCGCCATTTCTAACGTCTGCCTGGAAGAAGACCGGGTAACTATACGCCTCACAGGGACGAGGCCCCGTTTCGTCTGGGTCTTATGACCCTCCTGTGGCTGAGTGATATCGCCAGCCTCTCCCGTAATTTCAGTCTCCTCCCCGACCGTCACTATAGGGAAAAGCTTGTGAGAGGGACAATGAAAAGTAATTGAAATATGCAGAAAAGATGAAAAAGGCATGCTTACCCTCCGCCTCACTAGCCGGCGTGGGAGAAGGCAGCCTGGTCTCCACCACAGAAGATGCCACAACTGGCTCTTGGGCTGTGCAAAAGGGAGGGGTCAGATTCAAGGACTTCTTTGAAATCCAGCAAAAGAGGATGAAGAATGCAACTGCAGGCTATTGATGTTACCCTGAACCGATGTCTGAGCAGCCTCCCTTTGAGATTCGAACTCATCAAATGAGGGAATATCAGGGAGAGGGGTCCCAGTGTCCATCGCTACCGAAGCCGACTGCTGAGCATGAGCCTTCTTGGCCTTCCTGGCCTTCCCGACTGCAGCCTTGACTGCAGAAAGCTTTCTCTTCTTGCCAGGAGGCAGGGGAGTGGTAGTCGGTGCTGCTGCAGGGACTTCAAATAAGTAGGCTTCTCAGCCTGCGCAATGATCTTTCTGTATAGCCCCTGTCGCTTTATATCCGGCCTGTCTGTTGAAGACGGTAGAGAAGCAATGAGGTCAGTGAATGCAGAGTTTAAATATTTAGCAGAAAGCACTACAGTCAGAAAAGAAAAGATCATACCTGCGGGGCCATCATAAAAGACAGAGAGCGGCCAGTACAGATAAGCTACCTCCTTGGAGCGGGAAGCAGCCTCCTTGATAAGCCAACAGATATCACCAAATGTCTGGCATTTCTCCACTAAAGCTGCTAGATCACTATGACCACGTGAGTCAAGGCATCGAAATAAGTCGAGGTGGTCCATGCCCCAACCGTTGACATAATGAAAAGAGATGAACAATGGCTTATTCAAGATGCCGGCTAGCGGGCTTTCCACAGACAACCCATGTAAATTCAGCAGAATGAACAGCCATGACGTTTGCTTGTAGTACGTCTGAGTCCTGTCCTCCCTACGCACAAACGTCCTATATGGATGAAATCTATCTGTCGGACCCCTCCAAGGGACTACTGCCGGGAGCGGCTCTTCAACAGGAAATGGGTATTGTTGCGCCTCCAAACGAGCGCCCCCTACACGGCTCAGATGTTTCAAGCTCTGCATGAAAGTGTCCTCGTTGATAGCAGCAAAGACAGGAGCAGGCGGGTCGGAATTTTTTTCCTTCAAAGCCCGATGCTGGGCCAGATATTTCTCCGCCTCCCTCTGATGCTGTGAGTAAAGCCTTTTCAGGTGGGCCTCGGGGATGTCAAACACTGGCCCGGGCTGTTGTTTCAAAAAGGAACGCTCGGCCACGTCCCAGAATGCACCTCTACTATCCCTGTAAAAGCTGGTTCGAATGTTCCACCATTTGATGTATTCTGATGTTACCCGGGGGACACGGTTGGAAACAGTGGGAACTCTGAAAACTACGCCATCCTGGCGATGATAGAAATCCCACCACAACCGGCCATCGCCGACAATGGTGGACCCATGCTTAGCCCGGCTATCCAGGGGAAATTGAGCAACTGATGTAGGGATATGCTGGTCGTAACCAAAGTTCCGCCCAAAGAGGAATGGATAGTATGGTTCCAGAAGAAGCAGGCCACCCTTTCTGAAAACTAAGACACTAGGCCGAATGGCCATGGCCCATCTGACCAGCTCCGGCTCCAAGATAGACCGAGCAGTATTAACCCCTGAGACAGGATAGACATAGGTCTCTACCTCTTCCAGCTTGCACTCTCTCTGAGAATGAATCAAAGGAGCTGAACCTGCCGCCAAGCTCCAGAAATGAATGCTGCCAGGGGCATCCACCGGCACCTTTATCAGTCGGCCCCTTATTTTGAACAGCTGATCATAGAAAGGACCAGGTTCAGCACTGGCAAACTCAATCATTCTGGGCAATACTGTATCTGCCTGTAAAGTTCTGGGAGCCAATTCAGGAAATAGACTGCAGACCTAGGCATTGAAGAAATGAAAAGGACCCACAGTCCTCAAAGAATGCGGAGTCCGATGCTTGTACAAATCTCCCAAAGATTTGTAGATTAAACACAAGGCCACTGGGCAAAGCGACAGCCTCATTCCCCAAGCCATCTGACAGGTCGGGTATATAGCTTCTGGCCGGATGATTGTCTCGTCCCCTTGAGGGAGGGCGAAAGTGCACAACCAGAATGTGAAGTAAGCCGCACAATGTGTGATGGGGTCTGCACCTGCTGGGTTGGGACCACCTCTGCCTGCACGGCGCAATGAAGATGGCAGCGCTGACTTATAGAGAGGAGCCCTTATCTGCTTGCTAGCAGCCGGTCCCAGGGAAGGAAAGTCTGCATGTCTTAAGGGACCGTCAAAGAAATACTGAATCCACTGCCCTATCCGGACCCTCAGCTTGCTGCCTTTCTCTCGGGGATGATAGCCATTGGAGGACCCTCTACTGTACGCCAGACAGATGGAGCGATATTCATTAGATACCGGTATGAGAAGCCAAGGGAATACTTGCCTTCACCATCGGAACTATCCTTCTCAGAATCTGCCAAGCAAACTTCTTCATACGGCTCGCCATCAATAGGCAGTCCGGAAAGCTGTGATAGACTCCAGAGGTCAAGAGATGTCTCGCCCTCTGCTGTATAAAATGTGTTGAATAAAGGGCAGAACACTTCAAACATCCCATAGCATAACCCTCTGGATATGGGATATCGAAATATGGAAGCAAAGACACTGTGATATACCCCGGCCCTGATCAGCAGAGGGGCATATTCCTTCAGAACAAACTCAGTAAACTCCACTGCTCCTACTCGAAATAGGTGGGCGTCAGTGATCTTGGTATCTCCAAACCAACCAGCGGCCAAACGATACTTGAACTGAACGGCCGAACAATTCAGCACAAAAGGCTCTTCGCGGTACCCCCACTTTACTGGTGCCAGGAAGAGACCGTAGCCGGGCTTCTCCCTATGAACTCGGCCACTGGCATTATCCCATCGAGCAGGTGTGAACTCCGGGGCCCGGGTCAGCATTTTCTTTTCCGGCTCCAGCTCCGATATGCCAAGGACTGCATCCCAGTCACGCTTCTCCCCGGGAAGATATATAGCCTTCCCACGATACACTGAATCTTTCAGGCTGTCTCTCTCGACCAGAATTGCGGCTTCAACTACACGAGCTATTCGATAGTCCCGCATTCCACCCACGGTGAAAGTCCGGATAAATGGCATCAAGTGCTTGTCCTTCGGGAAATCCGGACGATAATCAGTGCCCCGTCTGAAGCATGTTTTCATGCCAGTGGAGTATACCCGGGATGTTGACACTATGTCGGTTTCAGAATCAGACGATTCATCAATGGAAGCGATTTTGTCGCATCTGAAGTCTAGACGGTGCACATTCAGCCAGTTTACTGTGGCCCGTGATATATCTGGCTGGGCTGACGAACTGGCCCCGACAGCTCCAGAGGATGCAGCAGCAGAGCCGGAAGCCATTGCAATATCTGCAGTCAGGAAAAAGAAATGTGAAGTAAAAGACCTAAGATAAGAGGCAGTCTCGTAAGGATTGTAATATGAAGCCCTTGAAAATTTCAGCAGCATCTCCCCTTATTCGGGGTCTGCCCAAGGAGAATAGGGAGTCACCAACCAAGAGGGAGTGATCCCGGAAGCAAAAGGGATTAAATCCCCAAAGAACGTCCTACCCGGGCGAAATCTAATGAGACGGGAAGAAAGCTGGATGGCCGGAGGGGAGGAACTCGCCGCCACCGCCGAGAAGGAAAAGAAACTGAAGAGAGAGAAGAGGCCGTATCGAATGAGAAGGAAGGAGGCTTTCGACGCCTTAAATAGAAGCACTAAGCAAAGAGGTTCTCAGCGCGGTCAAATGCGCGCCGAGAACCCCCCAGGCCGAGAGCCCCCTTCGGCCGAAAGGCGCGCCGAGAAAAGGCCGCCGAGAACCCCAGGCCGAGAGCCCCATTCGGCCAAAAGGCACGCCGAGAAGTGTTGCCGAGAGCCCCCCTTGTCGGGCGCGCCGAGAAGCTCTCCGCCGAGAGTCCCTACTGGTGATTGCGCCGAGAAGCTACAGGCCGAGAGAGCCGTGATGAGAACATCCAAAACAAAGAGATCGAAAGGGGTTGAAAGAAATTACAAGAAAAGTCAATGCAAAGAAGCTTCCAAGCTGCAAAATGAAAGATGGTTAGCAGTCCCAAACTGAGAAATGGGTTCAGATGCTGAATTATGCACCTGCAGGCACCGTGTCATTTATTCTGCATTCTCGCTACCTGCAAGTGGGGGGCATTTGTTGACACCTGAAATATAACAGATAATAGAAACGAGACATAATGGAAGATTGAGTGAAATATGAAGATCCCGGAAGTCCCTGCAAGACCAGGATTACGGAAGATTTTGCACTGAAGCTACCACCCGGCTGAAGTCCTCCCCGACCAAGCTGATGTCCGGTATTGTCATCCCCCAGATGACAATACTGATAAGAATTGCAGTCTAATTGACTGATGAAACTCCAGAGATATTCTGATATGACCTTCACCCGTTCTGGCAGGATTTGAAGGACTGACAAATGAAAAGACAGATTAGGCGTCCCTGAAGCCTAGTGATAAAAAGAAGTAGAGCAATAAGAAAAGGAGTCGGGGGCCTAAATGGGCCATGGCGCCGAAAGCCCTTCACCACGGCCCAAGACTGGCGCCGAGAAGCCTTCGCGCCCGGAGCCTTTGTGCCGGGTGCCTTCGCAATATGCGCGCCGAGAGCCTTCGCAAGATGCGCACCGGGAACCTGGTATGTGCACACCGAGAGACCCATACGGAGGGAGGAGAGTACTCTGCTTATAAAACCCCCCTTCCTCTCGAGATCAAAAAAAAAAAAAGGAGAACAACAAGAAAGAAGTAGAGGACATAAGAAACCTCATCCAGAAAATAGATAGAAAGAAAGAGAAAGAAAAGAGAGCGAGTGAAGAAGCTGCTGCGAAGCTCGAGAGAAGGAGAAGGTGGGGTGCTCGGGGAGGGAGAGGAGTCAATGCTCCGCCCTCCCCCATCTTCCTGTCATTCCGAACGGGTTTTCTTTTCATTCTCTCATGTATTCTTTCTACCCTTGTATGTGGGATTTCTTCTACTCGAAGGATGTTCATAGTCCCCTTTCGACCATCGTTCGAGTTATCTCGCTGTAGCCAATGAAGTATGAATAATAAAGATGGTGCAATGAGTAGAAGCTCGAATTTCTTTCTCTCACCCCTCTTTGATGATCGTGGTAGCTATCATTTCGGTTGCGGAGTTTGATCGATGAGTCCATGATTTCAGGTGTCGGTCGGTAGTCTTGGCGGCTGATAGGTACTCCCTGCTGCTTGCCTCTCTCGCAGCACCGGGGGAGTTGGTACAGAGCCCCAATCCTCACCTCTATGGATCCCTGGGCTTTGTCCTCTCTATCTCTCTCTCAGGGTATCTGTCGTCCCCTGCCTACATTGATTGCTCGAATGCTTAGGACTCTGATAATCCTTTGTGTTTATACGCGTGCCTGTTTAAGATGGGACGGAGCCAACAAAGCCCCAATCCTCACTGTGGATTTTTGGGCCTTGTTTCCCCCCTCTCTCCCTCAATGTCATCGATGATTTAAACGTCGCGGAGTCCGTGATTTTCTTCTCAAATTTCTCGAGCCTCTAGGGCCATTGCAGGGATCAGAGGTTGTCGTCTCTCGATCTCCTGGATGGTTGGCAATACTGATGGCGTGAAGCCTGTTCCTGAGAGCTCGAAGGCCCGGTGACTCTGATCCCTCCAACCCCTTTCATCTGTGACCCCCTGCTGTCAACCTGGTAGGCCCCTGGCTCTTTCCTCACTTGCCTCCTGAATCCATTCCCCAGCCACTGTCTGAATCCTGAAAAAAATCCCTAGAACAGAGCACCGTAAAACCCCATAAGTCCTCATGGCGCTCGAGCCCAGCACCTTCTCGGCATGAATAGTTCCCGGCGCGGCGCGCGCCGGGAACTCTCGCGCCGAGATCCTCCTCTCCCCCCCTTCAACACATGCCGAGAGCCCCCTTTGTGGCGTGCCGAGAACTCCTTTCAGCCCGCGCCGAGAAGCCATGCCATATTTCTGAACCCTCACGCCGAGAACCTCTTTCTTCTTGGTCTGAACCTTGATCCCCATGTTGTACCCACCCGAGGAATATACAGAGAGCATTTGGCATCCCTCAGGAAATAAATCAATGGGGAGGACCTCCCCTACATTGTTCTGTTCCGATCCGGATTTCTTTATAACCTTATGGACCTAAAGGGCTATGTCACTACATGTGCTCCGACGGGTTCCGAAGGAACATCAATCGATGCTATGGATGTGGGTGATGGCTCCGGGCCTGGTGCCCCCCTCTTTCCGGCTTTCATCCCGGCATCCCGTGGACGATGGCTTATCTCCTCTTGGCATAATCCAGGATAAAGGGGATATGCTGCCAAAATTCATTCATATCACCTTAAGTGATCATGGTATTCTCTCCTAACCCCGCTGGCCCACGGAGTTCTGCCCTTGCATGTTCTCCGATGGTCTTCCGAAGGGGGATATCAATAAGACATCGCGCCTGCACAGGGTGTGTCATGTCGCACCGGTCCTTATCCGGATTCCGGGTTAGATATACCCGATCTTTTACGGATCCCATCCTGCCGCTGCATGGGTGGTTTCCTATCCCCATCTGGCATAGTCCATGGTAATGGGGACATGCCGCCGGATTTGCTCCGCATTTGATGTATCCTTGCTTCACTCAGGCTATTTAACGCCCTGCTGATGAACCAACCCTCTCTCTCGTTTGAGTCTTATTTTTGCCGCTACCTTCCTCCTATTTTTGGCGTTTAATCAAGGGTTGTCCTTCTTAGGAAGGGCGTAATTAACGTCATAGCCTTTCTGGTATGACGGACTTCGGGTCCCGACTCGGACTTCACAATCGACTGATTAAAAGTCAGATCGAGTGCATAATAAAATTGTCACCCCGGTGACTGGCACGCCAATAAACCAATAAATAACAAATCCACAAAAGAAAAAGCAAAAGCGCATTCCACAATATGTCAAACCTCTGAAATGGACATTGCTGCCGATGTCCCACCTCCAAGGCCCCCTCAACAAAGTACGGATGATACCATGGCATCTAAGGCAGCCCCTAAAGAGGATGTGCAAGGTGATATCCAAGCTCAGATGGAGGCGACCAATGGGCATGGTGACCGTCGTGAATGTGTCTTTTCTCAGTCCCTTCATCAACGGGACGAGAAGCCCGCGAGGAAAAGGAGGGCACCTGCAAAGAAAACTGCCGGACGGGGGAAAAAGAAGGTGAGTCAGCGTTATTCCTACTTCTTATAGTATAGATTCTAAGATTGGTATATTGGCATAAATGTAGAAGGGAGATGAAGCCGACCCTTACAGAAAGATCATACAGAGTACTGATTGGATCTGCAAAGGCCTACTGAAACTGACAGATAACATGATTGTGAATGAATTCATTGATGCTTGTGCCTCTGAGGATATTGAGTAAGTTGTCCTCTTATAGTTTCTGTAATTATCCTGATCCGCCTTACTCTGACTTCCATGAAATTTTTTGTCCAATATAGTGGCCCCATATTTCGATTACAGAATGGGATTGTTTTGAATCGTCGTCAGGTCATTGATCTATTATGCAGCAAGATGATAGATGATACATTAATTTTTTTGAAAAATTGTGAAATTTTTGTCACTCGCCCTACCCTAAACTTGTGATTCTACTGCTAATAGAATCATGATTGTTAATTTGCAGGTGATCGACGCCAAGATGTACCTCCTCCACTCACGATTCAATGAATCTGACACCTTTCAACAGTGGGTTTGTTTTCCCATCACTTTAGTGAATCATATAAATGGCAGGACAACAACCAACTCTGAAAAATCCAACAAATTGTTGGAGTGCGCCTACGAGAATGTTGAATTATCAGAACTGCAGAGGAACAAATATTTATTCTTCGGCTTACACTCTAGAGGTCACTGGCATCTACTTGCTATTGACATGGAGAATCACCGCTTTGTCTCATACAATTCCATGAGAGGCATGGCCATCCATGGTGCCAGTATAAGAAATTGGGTACTTTTTCTTATCCATGTACCCGCAATCATAGATATTTATATTATCTTTTAATTATTCCTTAACAATTTATAACCTTTCATTTACAGGCTGCAGTTGTACGGGGGTCTCTGAAGCTCTATGGAACATTCGAGGGAGTTGAGAAATGGGATCTTGTATTCGACAACGAATGTCCCCAACAAGCAGTTGGAAGCCTCAACTGTGGCATTTATGTACTGAAATATGTTCAAGAATTGTCAAGGAAGGGGGAGACATCATGGACATTTAATGAGGGTGATTGTAATATGTTTAGAGCCCGGTTAGGGGCCAACCTCATTACCTTTGGACATACAACATCTTAAATATTTCACGTCTCAAACCTCAGAATGTGGCATACCTGTCTTCATTGATATTTCTTTTGTCATACATTTTGATCTTCAAAGTTTTATATGTTTTAATGTTGTTAATGTGTGTGCTTGATAATGTTAATTCATGAATATCAATGAGTTTTTTGAAGACAGATTCAAGGTTGGTTAAGGAACTAGGCCGAAGTGTGAAAAGATGAAGGCTTTAGTTGCACAAGTGTCGACTAGAGTCGACCGTGGAGCCGACTCCAGTTCAGACTGCTGAAGAGAAATACCCAAGTCACCCGCTGGATGAAAAGGGCTTTGGCTACGCCTTAAGGGTAACAAATAGGTGGCCAATGGTGAAAAATAGGCCTTACTAGTGTAAAAGAAGCGACAAAGGGTGAATAATAGATGATCATGCTGAAATAAGGAAATATCCTTGTCCCATGAGAGAGAATATACCTCTGACAGGGTAGCCTCGGATCACGTGCAAAGACTGTGCCCCTGGCCTTCGAGTTGAGCATGTGCCAAACACACCGAGCTTGTGATTCACCCTTTCAGCCCATTTGTTAGCCTTACTAGCTAATTTACACGCTTATCGTCCATTTGTCAGTCATACGGGCTATTTGTCACCCTTGCGGCATATTTAACACTCTTATCTTACCGCATGACCAGCCGTTGCCTTCTCTCCATTAGCTGCTTGTCTTTGACCTAGATCACTGTAGCTGACTAATCTATTCATTAACTTTTGACTTTGACGGGGACCTCATGACTGTAGTCAAGAAAAAGTTGAGCTTTCTAGAATCCTCTTTGACTAATGTTGACCATGACGAGTCGACATTGACTGTCTTGGCATTGACTAAGTCCCTTCGTTCTTCGATCTTCTGGTTGCTCTATAAACTCTTGATACACTGTTCACATTTTTACCCTCTTGTGAACTTGACACCTCCTTTCAGCTCCTTTTGCTTTTCATTGGTTAGTTCGAAGGATCTATTTTTCACCCTTACCATTGTATTTGTCTACTCTGCAGATCTAGTTGTCGCCATTGATAGCTATTTTTCACCCTGGTGCGGACACCAGGGCGATCAAGTGACACGTCGGCGAACCGACGGTGTCATACGCGGAGCACCAAGTGGACTACATCGGCTTCTCTTCAAAATGGGGACAATTTGGCATGAATTTGGACCTTTTTTGGCATTGAATTGGGCTTGTAATGGCTATTGTATTTGTAATTTTCCAATGGGCTGGTTGTAAGGCTCCTAAAGGGCCAATTGGTTAAGGCCCTTAAGAGAAAGGAGTGGCCTTGGTCCATTGTAATGGATTGATAAGCCATTATGGCCCAAGTGGGCTTCCTTCCTACATGGGCTATCTAGGTTGGGCTATCTAGGTTGGGCTATCTAGAATGGGCTCCCTTCACTCATGGGCTCTCAAGGGTGGAATGGCCTTAAGCCATATTGGTTGGATTGGGCTTGGGTAAGCCATGGCCAACATTGGCCCATTCAAAGCCCAAGTAGGGGGCGCCCCCTATTTTGGCATATTAGGCTAGAAAATGTGTTTTTTTTATGTTTCTTCCACCTTCATTTACTACATGTATCTAGAAAGGCTACTGGTCATGTTCAAATGGCTGCCACCTACCTTCTTTACTTTGAATTTCAAAGGGTAGGTGAGCAACCATGTCCCCTTGTCCCCCTTTCCCTTTCACCTAGTGTCTTGATCCATGCACATTCCCCCTCCCCCTTCTTGCATCTTACGCAAGTCCCCTCCCCTATACCCCTTGTATTTGTCTATTTAAAGCCTTGTATGTTGTGTGTGCAAAAGCAAATGAAGTTTTGTTAAGAGAAAAGTGCATTAGAGAGTGATTCTCTTGGGAGTGATTCCATGGTTGCAGTCCTGTGACGAGACAGATTTGGGTCGTGTGACTCGACCTCGTATCCCTCTCTTCCTCTTATCTTCTTCCTCCACAAATGATCCCAGTGATACCTCTGCAAGTTAGGAAAATTTCAGCGCTGGTTTCGCGTCAATCGGAGTTTGTGAGCAACGGCAACGGTTCGTTTCGTGGTGGCGCGCAGATCGGTTCCAGATTGCTGCCCAGATCTGGAGGTGACTGTGTTTTAATTTATCCAGCCCAACCCCGTCGCCATCTGAAGTTGTTTCCTGAAGAGCGATCGTAGGATTTCGAGTCGTCTTCGCGTTGCCACTGATCTTGCCTCGATCTGATCACCGTGCTGTTCGTGGCAGTGAATCTCGTGAGATTGGGCAAGAGATCTGAGCAGATCTGGCCCCAAACTAGAGCCGACTTCCAGAGTCTGCCCTGACTCATCCGGTCGAGATCTGTGAGGGATCTTCGGAGTACATCTTCCTCTTGACGTTGCCAACAATCTCTCACAAAGAACCTCTCAATCCGACATCGGTAGCTATTTTTCCATCATTTTACCGTGTCACTGCGTCGTTCTGGAAGCTCAAAACTAGAAGCTGAGAAGAAACGTTACTGCACCCAGATCTGAAAAGATCTGATTGCGCCCTTCAGAGTGAAGAAACTACATCCTGTCGCGGACATTCTCCAACAAACGGCGCTCCGATCGGGTATCGGATCTGGCCGTACCGGCCTCCGCAAGTTTGCTGCGCAGGGTGACCAGCGTGGACAAAACCGAGTCGACTCACCCTCGGCGTACCCGATTGCCACCGACTCGCCTCCCTCAGCTCCGAAGCGTGCTGCCCATCAACCCGGGTTCCAGCAACCCCAAAATCAGTCATTGTAGCCCGATACCTCTCTGTGTGGAGTGGGCATTCAGTTCTGAAAATTGTAAAAGCAATTCATTTGTATATCGGGGTTGTTCGGAAATCGGCCGGGGTGTCTTCCCCACGCCTTGTCGTGGAGGTACGCGATTCGTTCCCCACTCACATTGCTGTTTAGTATGTTTTCTATATTACTGCGTTTGTGAGAATAGGGCCGATAGCTAGTTTCAAATTCACCGCGATTGTGAGTTGTGAGCGCCCGTTCCGTGGCTCCAATCGAGCACCGAACTCGAATCGGTACCCTAGGCGACGGTGGTTTCTTAATCGTCACGATCCCCACGTTTCCCTCTCAAGGGACTATCGTCGGGCTCAAGAGAGTCTCTGTTGAGAGACGTCTCCACCCGGAGAATACCACGGTGGTCAGCCGCTCGGCTTGCCTTAGTGTGCTAGTGCTGGCCGCACAACGAGTCGGTCGTACGTCCTAGCCCGGTCGTCATCCGTCCCGCATCAAATTGGTATCAGAGCGTCCGTGGTCGAGTCTAGGGTATTCATGATAGTTTGGTATAAGTCGGTTTAAGTTGAGTCTAAGATCATCATATTTCTAGAACAAAAAAAAGTGTTTTAAAATTGCATCCCAATAAACGGTATATCAAATGGTGTTGCCCGAACGTTAGGTTACGCCTATCGGGAAGGCCGCACTTTGCTTCGACGGATCTTCAGATTCTGTAAGTCCGCCAAGTACCGAATATTGGTTTAGGTCTAGACGCATCATCGTAGTGTGTGTCTGCATGTCCACTACCCGCCACTACCATGTGTAGACACGCCAAAATTGACGCTTTGTTGATCAAATCTCATGTCGCTATGTTAACACCCCAAAGTAAACTTCAATATTTCTATAATATAAAGTTTTTATATTTTTGTGTGTTTTTATGATTTATTCTTGGGTTTTTGGAATTCACGACTTAAAGAGGGGGCGTGTTTTTGAATAGCGACCTAATCTAAGGCGTGTTCTTAAGAAAGGACGACCACAGGTACGGGCGTCAATTCCTAGTATTTTACGAGTCCCACCCCGATTGAAAATCAATGGTTAACGTCCGTCCATAGGGCATGTTTTTGTTTAACGCCTTTGCTTCAGGCGTCTCTTTACAATTTTTCAAATAAAGAGGGTTTTTATTACCAAAATTGAATCCAGGAGGTGACGCCTTAATCCTGGTCGTGTTTTGAATTAACGCCCTTGAGCAGGTCGTCAATTCTGAATTGACGCCTTTTGATAGGTCGTGTCTCACCCTTTCGTATCCTGCTTAAACTCGCCTTTCCTGAAGAGTTCCCTGCCTTTCTTGACCACCTTGCTCGATCTGGGAACTAGAGTCCTTGCCGTTAACGACCACTGCCTATTCTTATCTTCCCAAATCTGTGTTTATCTGTGATCGAGACCCTATAAAAGAGTCCCCTGGTTGATCTCGCGTGAGGTAAAACGAGTGCATAGAGTTAGACAGAGGACACAGAGAGGTTATCGTGCGAGGCTAGAAGCAGAGCTGTTGTCACAGAGTTTCACGGGCGCTGGTGATTGAGATTGAGAGATTGATTTCTCTTCTGCTTCCTCCTGCTGCCACATCCAAAACAAAGTGTTTCCCTTTACTGTTTACAGGAACAGCAGGGATCTTCTTCTTCTCTTCGTTGTTATTTATCATCATCTCATCATCGTATAGCCTTTTTCTTGCATTAGTTTTTATTGCATCTCTCCTCTTTCTAATTCTCTAGGGGTTTTAAAACAAACAAAAAGGTGCACGCTTTATGCTCTCCTTTCATCATCATCTTTCATCTTTGGATTGATACTACACTCATGTTTGGCTGATCTCTTTTCCTTTTACTTGTTTGTTCTTTGTTCAAAGGTAATCAAAGAGGAAGACCCCCTTCATCGGCCGGCCGATAGAAGGTGGAGGAAGGAACCACATCCATCCCGCATCCTATTATCACCAGGTATTTGCGATCATCTTTTCTTCTTATTGAGGTAACCCCTCTGGCGATCACTCTCCTTAGTAGCACCACGTGCTCTTTTACTCCCTTTTTCATCATTCTTATTATTACTTATTATTATTATTATTTCTTGTATTAAAAGTGGATCACTTTCCATGATTCACAAATTGGCGATCACGGTGGGACAACCACTGTGTTTCTTTTGATTACCATCTCCTTATAGCACCCACGTGTGCCCTTTCCTATTGGCACCCACGCGTGCCCTTTCCCTTTGGTACCCACGGTACCCCTCCTTTGTGCCCCACGGGCACCCTCCACTGTGCACACTGTGCACTCCCCGTGATCAGCCAGCTTGTGATTAATCTATTGCTATTTTTGAATTAACGCCTTTCACAAAGGCGCCTTTTTATTTAACGCCTTCATCCAGGGCGTCTCTTTTCTGTTTAACGTCTTCCACGAAGGCGTCTTTCATCATATCTGCTGCTTCTGTGAATTTGCACCCTCCTCTTGGGCGTCTTTTTATTTGGCAGCGCCTCACACCAAGACGCGTGTTTCTTCGATCGTGCGCACCACTTATATTTGACGCCCTCTGTCAGAGGCGCCTTTATCATATTTAGCGCCCCACATCAAGGCACGTTTTTGCATTGTCTGAGAGCCTCTCCCAGTGATTCACGATAGCTACCCTGTCATCTCTTTTGTTGGTAGCGACTGCCGCTACGTCGCCTTTTTCCTGTGTGTTTACAGAGCTTTGCTGTTTCTGTCTATTCATGCTGGATTCATACTTACGTTGATTATTTGATTATATTGCTGTGATTGGCTTATCTTATACTGTATTTTGTGGCATTTGGTTGAGAGACCTCCTCTCTCTACACTAGGATTCCACACACCTTTTTTGGAATCGGGACAACCCTCCATTGAGCATTCCGTCTCTTTGGACCGGAAATCCCTTTTCCAAGACCTCCGTAAGTCCCCGCACCCGTGGATTCCCTCACGGACACTGGGCCGGTTGTACCCTTGAAGTACCCGGAGTTTAGAGAACCTATCGTTGGAGAAAAGAGAGAGAACCTAGTTAACACGGAGGTTACACTTGGATCCAAACTAGGTTTCACTTTGCAAAGAAGAGTGAATTATTCTGCAATTTAATCCACTTTAATCTTAAACATAACACTAAAATCTTGCGTTCATCTCAACTTGATTGCATAAATTTGGTTGGGTTGATTTGCTTAAGCTCGTTTTGATTGGGTGATTGATTGTGTGATAATTCCTTCATAAAGCTTTCTCTCTTTTTAAGCATGCAACTCCGTTCAGGTAAGATTATCAACATGGCAAGCTACGGATATTCCTATGATGATGTGGAGGAGAACGTTTTTGGTCAATCATATGAGGTTCCCCAAGATTCTATCTATCATGAAGGGAATTACCCTCCTCCTCATTCTCATTATCCTCAAGTTCATGTGGTTGATACCACTACTCAAGAGGTTGTGCCCTCTTCTCAGGCTTTACCCTCCAACACTTCGGGGAACCCCTCCCCATCTTTCAATGTTACCGATTTGATTAATGCTCTATCTCAATTAGATGACTCCCAGCGGCAGGCAGTTCAGGCCGCTTTGAAAGGGAAGTCCGTTCCCTCTTCATCCTCCAATCCCCCTCCTGCCGAGGG
This sequence comes from Amorphophallus konjac, assembly GCA_022559845.1. Lineage (NCBI taxonomy): Eukaryota > Viridiplantae > Streptophyta > Magnoliopsida > Alismatales > Araceae > Amorphophallus > Amorphophallus konjac. Next base: position 151,993,936 of record CM040117.1, read on the forward strand.
TGGCCATCACCTCACCAATGACGAGGCGGTCTTGCACAAACCCCCCTCTTGTCCACCGACACCTGGTGCGGCCATGCCGGCTCAACAGGCAAGCTACTCAGCGGCTAGGCCCCAATTCTTTCAACCTCCCCAAATTCTAAGGACGCCTATGCCAAATACCTTCATTCCAAATTCGGCCCCGGTCGAGTCAGGCACTAATGCTTTGCTCCTTCAGAAATTGGCTAGCATGGAAGAAAAACTCAACAAGGTTACTGCAGCCAAGAATGCCCCGGAGATCTCTCTCCCTACACTGCCAGTTTTCCATCTACCGCCTTCTGAGATGCCGAATTTTCGGCGATACAATGGAACTGGTAATCCTTTTATCCATCTGAAGGATTTTATGTATGAAACGTCCTTTTGGCAGGGCAACAAAGCCTCTTTGGCTTATTTGTTTAGAAGATCCTTAGAGGGGCCATCCCTCGAGTGGTTCTATTCCCTGGATCCGGCAGATGCTAGTGATTTCGATGTGGTTCAAAGGAAATTCTTGCAGAAATATAGGGACCGGGTTGGACCCTCCCTTTCAGTTACAGATTTGGTTGCAGAGAAAATGAAGCCCGAGGAGGACTTCATCATATTTGCTGATAGATGGCGATCAATGGCCGAGAAGTTGAAAGATACCTTATCAGAACCGGAACAGGTTAAGATGATTATATCCAATGCAACCCCTCAGTTCCGGCATATACTGGCTATGAACAGATTGACCACCATGGAGGAGCTCTATGAAAGAGCTCATTATATTCAGACCCAAAACCAAGGTTGGTTAAAAAGAATACGAATGTCAACAACAGCGGGCCCACGACTGAGGGCACCGTCATAAATGAGCAAGTTGGCGCGGTCGGCAACCCCACACCTTTTCGCCAATCTAACCCACGACCCCCGCCACCTCCAGGCACCCTCTTTAATTCACCCCCACAACACCAATTTACTCCTCAACCTTCCTTTGCTCCACCACAAAACCAAGTGCCCCGCGCTGACCCTCCAGCTCCGCAACAATACCACCAAGTACCGCCACCAACTAATTATGGACCGCAACAACAACAGCAAAGGAGACCACTTGGCCCCAAAAGGGCCCATTATCCGCCATTGCCAGAAAGTCTCCCAGACATATTCAATGCCTTAATGGCCGCCAACTTGCTCATGCTACCAAAGGAAAGGGCATCATGGCCCGCTAATGTTGACACATCCCGCTATTGTGTCTTCCACCGCTCCCCTAGTCATAATATTGATCGTTGCTTCCACTTCAAGGACTACATTTATGATTTGAATGACCAGGGTGGCATTAATTGGGATGAGATGAGACAGTTTATCGCCACTATGAAAGAAAGAAGGCCTCCTCGGCAGCAGCAGGCTCAGCAGCCGCAGCAACCAGTTCCACAAGTACAACAGCAAGCTCTGGTACCTCAGCAAGATATGGGGATTGTCCACAATCCATTACCGGAGCACCTGCCTAATCAGCATGTGAACCCTGTCACATCTCTCCGTGAGGTGGAGAGAGGACAGGGATGGCATGAAGAAAACGCCTCTGTCGGGGCATTTAATCATGATCCAAATCAACCTCCGCGCCTCTTGCGCACGCTTCCTTCTTCTTCTACTCCCCAATTGAGCCGAGCTCTTCTACGCCCCGTTAATCCACCTGCTCCCACCAATTCTCCATCCTTGCCAACCCGATCTCTCCTCACCCGCTTACCGCCTCCGCACCCTACCACGCAACAAACCCCGCCACCCACTACTAATCCTTCACCTTCACCGTCTAGACCACTCCTTATCCGCCCGTCACCAACGCCCGCTACACCCACCACCACTACTCCTTCACCGGAAAGGATCCCCCCATCATCGGCTCCCCCATCTTTTATACCCAGATCTCTCCTCATTCCGCCCACTAACTCTTCTCACACTCGGGCACCCCTTCTTACTCCTACGCCTCCTACGGGGGCTTCTTCCTTGAACTCCTCACCAACACCTCTTACGGGAGCTCCTTCTTCAAACACCCCTCCACCACTTCTTAACGCCAATACACCCTCTTCTTCTTCCAACCCTCCTCCTTTACTTACCCCGACAGAGGCACGGCAAAACGTGGCACCGCTCCGCAGTGGATGGATGTTCCAGCGCATCTTTCCCCAAAGAGAGCAAGAGCCCGTGCAGGGGCCTAATGAACAAGAACAGGAGCAAGAGTCCGTACCCGGCACTCAGTATGATTTGTTAAAGCATCCTGACCGAACTCCAGCAAGAATTTCAATTTTAGAACTAATCAAAAGGTCCACCACTCATCAGATGGCCCTTAAAGAATATTTACAGAAGGTCATGGTCAATGAAGACATTCCGGTCGAGCAGATAACCACAGTCTTAACGCCCGCTAGCAGTCGGTCGGCGATTACTTTTCATGAGCATGAACTGGCACCACTCTCAGCAAGGAAATATGCTCTGTGCATCACGGTTGATATTAATAAGGTGGCGGTGAAACAATGTCTTGTGGACACTGGGGCATCTATCAATGTATTGCCGCCAAGCACTTTGAAGATGTGCAGCATTCCTGAAAATCTGATTCGGCCGTCTACCATAATAGTCACAGCATATGACAATACCAAGAAGCCTCCTCTAGGCATGATCACATTAAAGGTCAGTTTGGGTCCAGCCACAATCACAGCAGACTTTCATATCTTGGACATGGATCCAACATTCAATGGCATTCTGGGCCGCCCCTACATTCAACAGCTCGATGCAGTGCCCTCTACAAATCATCAGTGCCTTAAGTTTCCACACAAGGGCCGCATTATCAAAGTTACCAGTATGCCAATTCTGCCAGAGGAAGATATACACTTGGCTTCATCAGTTCCTTCCATTTGGCTTGCCAACAAGCCGTTGCTATCAATGCTAGACCTCCCTCACCCACGACCAATGTTGCCCGAGACTGTCACGACAGTTGCTATGACACCCTTGCCTTCCAAGGGGAGGAAGAAGAAAAGCATGATAAACACCCTTGGCTGGAAAATCCTAATGAAAATGGGGTATCAAAACGGCAGAGGTCTGGGTACCAGTTGTCAAGGCAGGACTAGGCCTATTAAGCCTCAGAAATTGATTACACGAGGCGGCCTGGGCTATAAAGGACCAAGCAAGAACGAAGAAGAACCATGGGTAGTCATGACATCCACTCTGAAGACGGATCGCCAACCGCTTACATGGACATTACAGACACATTTTATTAAAGGTGGCGTCCAAAATAATGAGCAGACTACAATAATCACCTTCATTCTAGACTGTCAAGATGTTTATGCGAGACAGTTTGCTCGCCATATTGCACCATTGGCCACTTATAAAGCCCTGGAATCTCTAAGGCCCGATAAGAGAAGGAAAATGGATGATCCAGAGTGTGACTGGTATAGATGGTTTGATATGAATGATATTACTATTGCCTTGAGCCGTCTCTTTATGCCGACTGATCCGGAATGGCCACCACTAATACATGAATTGATTGAAAAGCCGACTGTGATTACAGATAAGAGGCAGTTGCTGAGTGATTATACGGACACTGGAGAGCCAGATGTTCCATATGAAGAAGGTTTTACAATAGACAGGCTGTGGGCCGGCCTTTTCTTTCTCACTTCCATGCATCCGTCTCTTCTGGCTTCTCTACATTCTCAATTATTCTCTCGCGTGCCGAGACCGCTGCCAATTATGATCAGCTTTTCTCCAGATTCACTGAAGATTTCTCTCCCGATTCCTCCCTTGCTCCTCGAGCAATTCTCCAAACTCTCCATCACACCCCCGCGCGGGTCATCTCTGATTCAATCTTTCTCCAAGCTTTCAATCTCCACTCCTCCTGCTATTCTCCCTTCACATTACTTTCTTCTAGAAAAGGAAAATAAAAATGAAGATAAAGATAAAAATGAAAAAAAAACGTCAAAATTCCAACTCTTCAATCCTCCATCTCCGTTGAAGAGACTTCTTATCTCTTTTCCGAGTGTGTCCCGACCCAGGGGCCACTCTTCCATGATTTATTGATAAATCTCTTCTCCCCCTCTGGTGAGGGGTCTCCTTCTGTACCTCCTTCGGTATCCACCTCTTCACCTCCTTCCTCTTTTTCAGCTTATTCTAATCAAGCTAGTTGTTCCTCTTCCTCTAATAAAATTCATGGGGTAGATTTTCATAAGAAATCTAAGGGTAGGCAGATTCCGCGTAGATTTATGTTGGAATTAGCCAGAAGGTGCTAGGCTTGTTTAGCTCTTCCCGAATTTTTGGAAAATCCGATCATCCTGCAAGAGTTGGAATATGAGGGTACTAATGTTTCTTATGAGTGTTTGGGTGTCTATGAAATCATGAATGATGAAGACCCTATTGAAGAGGGGGATGAAAGTTATGAAGAATATGAGGACGAGGCTGATGCCTTTACCAGTGGTATGAGAAGATTTGATGAACCATCAGCCTCAGTAGAAGAGCCTACCAAAGAAATAAATTTAGGTACGGAAGAAGACCCTAGGATTGTCCTCATCAGCAAGAATTTACCGCCCTCCGAAGAGAAGGCGCTTATTTTGGTACTTCAAGAATACAAGGACACATTTGCGTGGAGTTATGAAGATATGACGGGATTAGACCCTACGCTCGTTGAACATCGGCTTACACTTAAGCCAGGGTCTGTCCCGATCAAACAACGGTTGAGACGTTTCCACCCTAACATGGCTTTAAAAATGAAAGTAGAGGTCGACAAGCTTCATAAGGCTAGGTTTGTTAGAGTTGTCCTCTATCCGAATTGGGTGGCTAACATCGTCCCAGTCATGAAGAAAGATGGAAAAGTTCGGATTTGTATAGACTTTCGGGACCTCAACCGTGCGTGTCCTAAAGATGACTTCCCCCTCCCTCATATCGATGTTTTGATTGATAATACGGTAGGATTTGAGACTCTCCTTCATGGATGGGTTTTCAGGGTATAATCAGATTCGCCTGGCTGAAGAAGATCAGGAGAAAACATCATTCACTACGCCATGGGGCACTTACTGCTATGTGGTCATGCCTTTTGGACTCAAGAATGCTGGAGCCACCTATCAGAGGGCAATGATGGCAATTTTTCATGATATGATTCATATTTATATTGAGGTGTATGTGGATGACCTGGTAGTAAAATCAAGGACAAGGATTGAGCATTCTGGGGTTCTAGCTAAGGTCTTGCAAAGATCACGAGAGTATCAATTGAAAATGAACCCCAAAAAGTGTGTATTTGGCGTTTCATCAGGGAAGTTGCTTGGATTTATTGTTAGCAAAAGGGGAATTGAAGTTGATCCCAATAAGGCGAAGGCCATCAGAGACATACCTCCTCCCAAGAATTTGAAGGAAGTTCGAGGATTAATCGGGAGGTTACAATTTATCCGCCGCTTTGTCTCCCAGCATTCACAAAGATGTAGGCCGTTTTACGAGCTTACTAAGCCGGGGTCAAGTTTAATTGGGATGACAAGTGTCAGGCAGCTTTTGACGGATTGAAGGATTATCTGGCCAATCCTCCTGTCTTGAGGCCGCCAATTCCAGGTAAACCGCTTATCCTCTATGTCTCCGTCCTGGATGACTCTGTAGGTGCTGTCTTAGCTCAAGTGGATGAAGAAGGTAAGGAAAGGGTAGCATACTATTTGTCTAAACTTCTAAACCCGTGTGAGCAGAGGTACTCAGCCATGGAGAAGACTTGCGCTGCTTTAGTCTGGGTAGTTCAGAAATTAAAATACTATTTCTTAGCTCACAAGGTTCACCTCATTGCTCGCATGAATCCGATTAAATTCCTTCTTGAAAAATCTGTTCTTACTGATAGATTAGCACGCTGGCAAGGTTTCCTTTCACAATTCTACATCACTTACATTCAACAGAAAGTAATCAAAGGTTACGCCATTGCCGAACATCTTGCTCACCACCCTCTCCCCCAATTTGATCCTGTCAATTCAGAGTTTCCAGACGAAGAACTAGTGTCCATTAATCAACCCCACGATCCTATGTGGATGTTACATTTTGATGGAGCTCTAAATTCCCAAGGAAGAGGGATCTGCATGGTTCTTTTAACGCTAGAAGGGGTCACCATCCCATTTGCTGCTCAGCTCACTTTCCCGGTCACAAACAACATAGCTGAGTATGAGGCTCTTTTGGCCGGCCTTCAAACCGCCCATAGATATGGTGTTACCCAATTACGAATTGTTGGTGATAGTCAGCTCATTCTGCGCCAGGTGCTTGTCAAGTGCCGCACTATCAATCCTAAGCTCAAGCCCTACCAGGAGCTTGCTTCGGCTTATGCCAAACTCTTTACCAAGTTAATCTTCATTCATGCTCCTCGAAGCCAGAACATCCTAGCCGACGCTCTTGCCTCTTTGGCCTCTGCTCTAGTCTTCCCTCCTGAGTGTGATTTTCATGTTCCTCTCATTCATCAGCGTAACACTCCAGCTATTAAGGATCGTGCATTCCTCGACATTAGGGATAAGGTGCTCGAGAAGGTCAGGCGGAGTGAATCTCTTAAAGGCAAAGAGGTCATGTTGTTAGATTGGGAAGAAGAATTGGCTGATGAAGAGAAACCTTGGTATTATGAGATTGCCAGGTATTGCAATGATCAATCCTATCCCGAGGAAGCCACAGTGGAAGAAAGGAAAGCAATTAGAAGAGTGACTCAATGTTATGTTTCGGTTGGAGGTGTGCTCTATAGAAGAGGGCTCACAGGTGTTTTATTAAGATGCCTCGACGACGATGAATCTTGGAAAATTGTGGAAGAGGCGCATTCTGGAGTGTGTGGAGGTCATGTGAACAGCCAGATGCTAGCTAAGAAGATCCTTAGGTTAGGTTTCTATTGACCAACTCTAGAAGAGGATTGCTCCATTTATGTTCGAAGGTGTGTTAAGTGCCAACTACACGCCGACAAAATTCATTCTCCTGCTTCTTCACTCCATCCTATCTCCTCCCCATGGCCTTTCTCCATGTGGACTTTTGATATCATTGGACCTCTTGGTGATTCGAACCTCCTGACCAAGCAAAAGTCGTTCATCCTGACGGCCACGGAATACTTCACCAAGTAGGCGGAAGCGGAAGCATTAGTGGATATCAAAGCATCAACTATCTACAGGTTCATAATGAAGAACATCATCGCAAGGTTCGGCATCCCAAGTACCATCGTCACCGACAATGGACCTCAATTCATCTCCCAAGAGCTCAAGGATCTCTGCAACAGGTATAACATTACATTGCATCATTCTTCTCCCTATTATCCGCAGGGCAATGGCCAGGCAGAGGCCACTAATAAAACTTTGATCAAAATCGTTAAAAAGACGTGTGAGGCTAATAAATTCTCGGATTGGCCAGACAAGCTAGTTGAAGCTCTCTGGGCCTATCGCACTTCCATTCGTACCCCTACTGGGCAAACCCCTTTCGCCCTTACTTATGGAATGGAGGCGGTAGTCCCTTATGAGATTCTCATTCCATCTCTGCGAGTACAATTGGACAAGGAACTCTCTATTGATGAGCGTCGTGATTCGCTCCTTGCCCAGTTGGAACTCCTAGATGAGAAGCGTCTGGTCACCGCTGAGCATGCGCGCGTTTATCAAAACAGGCTGTCACGTTTTTATCAAAAGAAAGTAATTGAGAGAAAATTCAAAGTCGGTGAGATGGTAATCAAGAGAATCTTCGTAAAACTTGGTGGGCCCCGTTTAAAACTCCAACCAAACTGGGAAGGACCATTCGTCATAAAAGATGTTTATCCTGGCAATGCTTATAAACTGATTAATGCTGAAGGACAAGAGCTAACTCATCCTTGGAATGGTCTGTACCTTAAGAAATACTATCCCTAATTCAAAATCCAACAAAAAATAGAAACTTTCCAAAATCCAACCAAAAAAATAGAAATTTTCAAAATCTATCAAAAAAAAATAAAAATTTTCCGAAATCCAAAAAAAATAGAAATTCTCCAACAAGAATAAAAATTTTTAAGATGGTTGCCATGATTGCGAGGACGTAAGGTCCGAAAGGTTAAAATTCAGTATTCATTCATCAGTCTTGTTGAATTAAAATGGGGTCGACACCCACACACACTACACGCTTACCCTTGAACTCAAGCGGTGCAAAATCCGATGGAAAGTCAAAACCTGACTAAAGGTGAAGACAATACCCATTCTTTTCCTCTTCGGCCCATAAGGGAGGAAGGAAGGTCTCGGGGTAGACCCGCCAAGCCTACCCGCCGCCCTAGTAGGTGGAAGTCAGGTCCCAAAAGGGAACAAAATGCCACAAATGCCAAGTACAATTAGGTTTATTTTTTTTTATCAATGCAAATCAACTTCAAAGTGAAAGTCAAATCATGAAAAGAAAAACATGTCAAGAGGGCAAAGTCCCCGCAAGGAAAACCTTGGGCATATGCATGCAATATAAAAGAGGCAAAAGGTAATAAAATTTCCCTATGCCAAAGACCGAACCCCAACAGGCATAGGGTAGGGGAGGTAGTTTTACCTTAAGCTTTTCAGAATCCCTTATGGGCTTCTTTATATTTTCTTCTATCTCTGTCTTTGTGGTAAGTCATAAACCAGCAGAATGGTCGAGACTGACCGAGGAGATTGCACCGGGCGAGATCTTGTGTATAAGTTTAACTACTGGCACGTCGACTCCCCTTTTGATTAATGAAGAAAGGTCAATGAATCCTCGATGATGACCGTGTAGGACCCAGTGCCCTAGTAGCTTTGTCAACCCAATGCTGAAAACAGGAAAATTAACGCCTTTGAATAAGGTGCTTTTTCTGAAATTAACGCCTGTGGAGAAAGTCTTTTTTTTTTAAATAACGCCCTTGTGTGGGCCGTCTTTTCAACAAAATTCAAAAATATTTTCAAATTCACGCCGTCACCTAGGGCGTCTTTTGTTTGAATAACGACCTAATCTAAGGCGCGTCTTTTGAAAAATAAAAGAAAAAAATATAAAATATAAAAAAAGAAAAAAATATAAGGAAAAGAAAAGAAAAGAGGAAATGGGATTTATTCTTCATGTGCGCGCTTGCATCATTGCATAGGGCATCTTGATTATTGTTTGCATACGTATGCTTGCGTGTTGCATCTCCCTTTATTGGTTATTTCATTTGTCTTATTCGATTAAAGACTTGGCCCCTTGACCCGCTATCCAGGTCACAAGTAAAACAACCCTTGCTTATTGAGCAAGGGGCCAAGTCGATCAGATGAATTAACCTGTTTATTCAAGTGTGAACCACAGCTGCAGGTACAGGGCAGAATAAGGTAAAACAAAGAACGTGGAAAAGAAGCAAAATACACAACCACAAGTACACAACTACACAAGTGCTCAGGTAACAAAAAATGTCAATCTCATATATCTATACATCATGAATATCTGAGTACAGGTGTGAGGGTGGAGGAGTACAACTAAGTCTCTCAGCTCTCGCCTCCACCCTCCTCTCTCCTACTCTCTACCTCGTCCTCGCCGTCCCGAGGAGGCGCTGGTGGAGGAGGCATGGGCCCCCGAGAAGAAGCTGGAACTCGAACCTGGCCCCCTGCCTCGCACCTCTCTAAAAGAGAAGAACCTGCCACAAAGGTGGAGCTGGTGAAGGAGTACCCCGCAGCACGCGCTCGCTGGAGACGCTCCTCAGACACTCGTAGCCGCTCCTGAGAAAGGGCCAGCTGCGTCCTCAGGTCCGCCAGCTCACGCTCGCGTGCTGCCACCTGCCCCTGGTACTGGACACGCTCTGACTGCTGTAGCTCGTGGTGACGGGCACGGTCCGCCAGGTGCTCCTCCCGCTCTCGAGCGCGCTCTCGTCGCTCCAGCTCGAGGGCAACCCGCAACTCTACCACGTCCTGAGGTAGCTCCTCCCGTCGCCTCAGGGACCGCTCCAGCTCTGTAATCCGCTGCTCGCAGATCGCTAGCTCTGTCCCGGCCAGGGCAGCCTGGGTACGTGCCGCCTGTAACTGTCTGGTCTGCAAACAGGTAAACAAATCATCAGTTCCATTGTGCAATAATTCATGAAATAAGCAATACATGACGAAAAGTAAATCACTCACCTGGGTAGTCATCGCCTGCTGTCCCTCGCAGACGCAAGTGAGAGCGGCTCGAAGCTCTTCAGTCTGAAAAATGAATTTCATCAGTGCACATTGAAATATATAAGCAATAATTGAATGAGGTTTGAGTTTTGGAATTTACCCGTGAGGCGAGGTCGCGCTCTGTAGCCTCGGCCCGTGTGACCGCTCCCGCTAGTTGCTCTGCTAGTGCGGTCACCTCTGCACTGGGTCCCCTTGAGCTGGAGGCTTCCCCTGCATCTCTCCCTACGGCTCCCTGCTGGGCACGCTGCATTTATTGAAATTGTTAATGGCTAATCATCAATAATTCAACAAAAATTCATTTGCATATAGAAATAATTTAAACACTCACCAGGGTCTCGAGGTCGGCTCGTGTGGCAGCTAGCTGGTCCTCCAGGCTGTGTAGATGGGCCTGGGCATCCATCGCCGCTATGTCCCGTGCATCCTGCATCCATGTCACATTAGTCAAGTAATAGAAATACCTAAGCATTTGCATTTAATTTAGAAGCAATTGCATTCATACATACCCCCAAGACCCTCATCTGGGGTCGGCCGGCGTAAACCTCCCAGTAGCGCCGGAGGTACTCGGAGCTGTCAGTCGCCTGGGAGGTGACTCGGGTCCCGCCTCGCCGCCAGTCGGCGTACTGGTCCTCGAACTGCACCCTCCAGTCGATCGCCTTCGTGCGACCGCGTGTCTTCTTCCCGATCCCTCGCGGCTCCCCGACCTCTATCCACTCCTGGTGTAGGCCCAGGGTCCTCATCACCAGTGTAGCAACCCTAATAAAATTAAGATTTTTAAATAAATCAAATTAAAAATAAAAGATAATTAAATAAATGACAAAGAGCCTAAATGAGTGAATCATTGATCAAGAGGAAAATAACGCCTTTTATCAAGGCGTTGATTCAAAAGGAAACGCCTCTGTATAAGGCGTTAATTTAAAAGGGACGCCTAGACAATAGGGCGTCAAATTTCAAACGACGGAAAAATAGAATTAAGGAAAGGAAATGAAACGCCCTCTGCATGGGCGCGTTTTACATAAGAAATGACGCTTGAGAAGGCGTCAATTTAAATTAACGCCCTCGCTTAAGACGTTAATTCAGATCGAGTTTCGTTCGACCCAGGAGTCTATCCAGGGCAAGTTCTGGATAACTACGTCGAAGGTGGAATATGGTAAGGACTCTATCATGGAAGTATTACTTCCAATGGAACTCTAACCCTATTAGGATCCCCAAAATCCTATAAATACCCTCCTAATCGACCCAGATCGCTATTTGGTGATTTGAACTATCGTTCTGCTGAAAGGAGAGGTTTTGTTCTTCTTATTGTTTCTTCCAAACCGCAGAAGCATGAGGATTCTAATGCCTCTTCGTCTTCTTCTTACAGGTTAAGGAATTCATGTCTTCCGGAAGAACGAAGGTTCTTCATCAAGTATCATCCTCTTCTTCTTCCTCTTCTGGTGATCAGAAGACTCTGTTACAAACAGAGTATCGTTTGTCTTCACGAAACCTTCATCCGTTCATTCTTCAAAAGGTAGGTTTTCTCAAGAACGTAGCCCAAACTAGTATAAATTATGAAATAAACTCATCCATGATTTCATGCATATAGTTTTACTGCGTTTCCAAATGTTTTCTGAGTGATTTTAAAGAAGCGACCCAGACAAGGGCGCTAATTCTTGTTTTGACGCCCTACCTAGGAGTCGTCAATTTCATATAAATTGATAATTACCCATGTTTAAAATTCTATATCTATGAAACCATGAACCTAATCTAATGCATGTTCATCCTGATTGAATCCTGCTATTTTTCTGGTCCTGACCATGTACCTATTTCCTGAAAAATTTAATATCTGAAATTTAGAAAATTATTGAATTAACGACCTGCACAAAGGCGTTTCTTATTGAACCGACGCCCCAGATCAGGGCGCAAATTGAAAGGTAACGCCTCTGACCAGGGCGCATTTTTGTTAAATTCCATAATATTGAAAATTTTGGTAAAATAGAAATAAAGAATGGACAACTGCTGTATACGTCGTCAAATTGTGAATAAACGCCCCTGAGTAAGGCGTTAATTGGATAATTAATGACTTAGCTTAAGTCGCTATTTTCTGTATTACTGTTTTACACTGATTACTGTCACCGAAGGGTTTTATAGATATATATATATATTGGCACTATATTCCAGTCCGTGAATATAGTCCCATGTTTCATGATGTTTTTATCGCACTACCCTCAATTCTCATTGACAGACAAGCTCTCCATTGGACATTCCGTTCCTTTGGACTAGCAAGTTAGTCATAGAGACCTCCGTAAGTCTCCTCGCAGCCTTGGATTCCCTCAAGGCCGACTGAGCTGGTTGTACCATAAAAACCCATTACACTATTTTGCCATGTCACTCTATAGAAACATGATATACCGGCCCTCATGTTATGCAAAGTGTGTATCATGAGAATTCCCTTAATGGGATGAGGTTATCATGCCATTTGATGTTGTTCTTGTAAACCCCAATTCTATATTCAACATGATGTTCTTGTGGACCTCAATTCTATATTAAGAATGATGACGTCTTGCCATTGATGTGCTGTTCATGTGGACCTCAATTCTATATAAAGAATGTCCATACTTGTTTGTCATGGTACCCAAGTTAGGGAACCAATTCCACCTAGTTTTATCGATAATCATGATTATACCGTTATTATCGCCTATCTATGTCAAGTGTCATATTTTGGACTCTATTCTATCAAAGTCTATCCTACGTGTCTACAAGCTTTATTCTTGAAATTCCATATTGGCTATATACAAAAGTGGATGTTAAAATACATGATTAATGCCTGCGCATATAGGGCCCGATCTGGTCCTGGGAGGAGCACCCGAAAGTACTTGTGTCCATGGGAGTTGATTGATCACGGTATTGGCATTATACCGAAGTGCATGACTAGCTTGATTGAACATTTCACAAATCTTGTACTTGTACTTGACTTGATATTACATGACCTGCGTGACCCGAGAAAGGGTAATTGTATACTTGCTTGACTTGAAACAAAATAGCCAATTTCCAACATGACATGACGAGTTTACTTGGTTGAATATCTTGATATCTGTTGAGATAAGTTCTTGAAAGTTCATGACTAGTTCTTCTTGCTATCGTATTGTTATACACTCTCTCTATCTTGTCGTTTTATGCGAGCATGCATAGCTATAGTGCATTCATGAAAGATGTAATCACTTAAACCCCTTGCTAGTTCTTGAGATATAATTTCCTACTGAGCGTTCGCTCACTTAGTGTTTCCATACTTTTCAGGTAAGACCGACGATGAGGGAACTCAAACAGATGGGGAAAATCAAGAGTTAAAGAGATAGAGCCTCTTCCGTGTTATCTAGTCTTTTTCATATTTTCTTGAGTCAACCTTGTATTTTTCCTTTATTTTAGTTAGTACTTCAAAGGTTTGTAATAGACATATTCTTATGAAGGAATAAAGGATTGGGTTATCTTTACTTTTGCGCATCTCTGATTTTGGTGTCGAATACACTAATACTCTGATTGACATGATTGATATAAACTCGTCACGTGTCTCCGGGTATCTTCCGCTCTCGGGGCGTGACAATTTTTGTGGTATCAGAGCCTAGGGTATTCAATTCCTAGGAAACCCAAGTCCAAGGATAGGTACAATCCTTTAACCGTTGAGATTGGGTAGAACCAAGGGATAAAGTTAACATAGAAATCCTAGCTTCCAAAGGAAATCACGTATTAATCTAGTTATTGTAATTGTAGGACGATGGCTGTCGAACGTGCTCAGTGGCGCAACATGCAGCGTACACTTTAAGGCATGACTCAGGTGCTGCAACAAGTAGCACAAGAAGGTGCACAGCGAGCCGGAAGTCTCCACCAAGTCTTCAAGAATATGAACCCTCCCAAATTCATGGGTTCTACTGATCCGGACGACGCAGAGCACTGGATCAAGGAGACGGAGCATATATTCCGTGTTATGCAGTGCACGGATCAAGATAAAGTCTTATTAGCTACCTTTCAGTTAGAAAGGGATGCCCGATGCTGGTGGGAATCAATAGAAGCTACTTTAAATCAAGACCAAATTACTTGGGAGGAATTTGTTGACCATTTCAACAATAAATATTTTTCAGACCGAGTCCAAGAAAAGAAAGCTACCGAATTTGCCGCACTCAAGCAACGGTCATTATCGGTGGCGGAGTACGAGGCACAATTCTCTAGATTGTCTCGCTATGCTAAGCACTTAGTTAGCACCGAGAAGATGAAAGCTAGGAGGTTCCTAAACGGGCTCAGGCCCCAATATATTACCCAGCTGGCGCCAATGGATATTCAGGTCTACTCAGAGATAGTACGCCGAGCTCAATTGTTAGAAGATGCCACGGAGCTATCAGATAGAATCCGTGGGAAGGATAAGAAGGAACAAGTTACAAGTTCGGGTTCCTTTAAACCCAACTTCAAGAAGAGGCCTAGCACTGGAGGTACTTCTTCTCAAGACCAAAAATTTAAGAAGACCAAGTCCTTCTCTATCACTACTACACCTTCGAATATAATATGCAAGCATTGTGACAAGGCTGGTCATAAAGCCGAAGAGTGCTGGAGGAAACTTGGAGCATGTCTCCGTTGCGGGAGCCGTGAGCATCGGATTCCCGATTGCCCATTACTTAATGATCAAACTGGTGACGGGAAGCGCCCGGTAACCAAGAACGCTCATCTTCACGCAATTAAGGAGACCGAAGAAGAAGAAGGCGGAGTAGTAGAAGGTACACTGAAAGTTTGTTCCAAGTATGCGCATGTCTTATTTGATACGGGTGCGTCACATTCTTTTATTTCCAAGAAGTTTGCTAACCCACTACCTATGGAACCGGAATGGATGAAAATAATTTTATCCACTCCTCTCGGAAACGAAACCGATATTACTCACCATTATCAAAACTGTGAAGTCTTGGTAAAAGGAAGAAATCTTCCTATCGATCTCATATGTTTAGATCTAAAGGAGTATGATGTCATACTGGGAGCGGATTGGTTATCCAAATACCAGGCAACAGTCGATTGCCGCAATAGCAAGGTTACTTTCAAGGACTTTCCAGAACTAGTCTATTCTAGCCCTAAGAGTCGGAGCGAGTCACCTCTTATTTCGGCTCTCCGAGCTAGCAAGCTAATAAGGAAAGAATGTGTATCTTTCCTTGCATTTGTCACGATTAAGGAGGCTCAGGAAACTAAGATAGAAGATATCCCAGTTGTGCAAGAATTTTCGGATGTGTTTCCGGAAGATTTGCCTGGATTACCTCTACAAAGAGAAGTGGCTTTCACCATCGACTTAGTCCCTGGTGCTGGTCCAGTTTCGAAGGCACCATATAGAATGTCCCCTGCTGAACTCAAGGAGTTAAAAGAGCAATTAATGGAACTTCTTAAGAAGGGATTCATTAGACCGAGTACTTCCCCGTGGGGAGCGCCTGTGCTATTTGTAAAGAAGAAGGATGGATCCATGAGGTTATGCATCGACTATCGACAGTTGAATCATCTCACTATCAAGAACAAGTATCCACTGCCGAGAATCGATGACTTGTTTGATCAAATTTTAGGATCCAAGTACTTTTCCAAAATTGATCTTAGGTCGGGATATCATCAGTTAAGAATCAAGGATGAGGACATTCAAAAGACTGCATTCAGAAGCAGGTACAGCCATTATGAATTTGTTGTTATGCCTTTTGGACTAACGAATGCCCCTGCTACCTTTATGCAGTTAATGAATAGTATATTCAGACCTTATTTGGATCAATTCGTGGTGGTCTTTATCGATGATATATTGATTTATTCCAAGACCAAGGAAGAGCATGAGGAGCACTTAAGGATTGCATTACAAATATTAAGGGCAAACCAATTATATGCAAAACTCAGCAAGTGTGAATTCTGGCTTGAGGAAGTGACTTTTCTCGGACATGTTATATCAAAGGATGGCTTATCAGTAGATCCATCAAAAGTTGAAGCTGTAAGAAATTGGGAAAGACCGACCAATGCTGGCGAAATCCGAAGTTTCTTAGGTCTTGCGGGCTATTACAGGCGATTCATCAAAGATTTCTCTAAGATCGCCATACCACTTACGAGGTTAACTCGCACGGAGATCCGTTACGAATGGAGTGAGGAATGTGAAAGAAGCTTCCAAACTCTCAAGGATCATCTTACTACAGCTCCTGTCTTAGCTTTACCAATGGAAGGAGAGAAATTTGAGGTATACACTGATGCTTCTAGCATTGGCCTCGGATGTGTTCTAATGCAACAAGGAAAGGTTATAGCTTACTCTTCTCATCAATTAAAGAAGCATGAAGAGAACTACCCCGTCCATGACTTAGAATTAGCCGCGGTAGTATTTGCACTAAAGATCTAGAGACATTATCTATATGGAGTACAGTTTACTGTATACTCCGATCACAAGAGTCTCAAGTATCTTTTCTCTCAAAAGGAACTAAATATGAGGCAAAGGCGTTGGCTAGAATATCTCAAGGACTTCGACTTTAATATACAATATCATCCCGGAAAGGGTAATCATGTTGCAGATGCCCTTAGTCGAAGGCCGAGAACACTGTTAGCCAATTGTATGATTCAAGAATGGAAGTTGCTGGAGCAATTCTCTGAACTCAATATAAGCGTGGACACAGACTTTCAATATGTCGTATTATCTCATATAAGCATTCATCCAGACCTATTATCTGAAATACGAGCGTTTCAGGATAATGACCCAATATTAGTAGAGATCAAAGGCAAACTGGAAGGACAATCTGATTTCCAAATAACTTGTGAAGGAAGATTAATGTTCAGGAATAGAACTTGCGTACCGGATTGTCCCGAGTTAAAGAAGAAGATCTTAGATGAAGCTCATAGATCAAGGTACACGATTCATCCTGGATCTACCAAAATGTACCAAGATGTGAAAAGAAATTTTTGGTGGCCCAACATGAAAAGGGAAATAGCGGACTACGTGTCGCGCTGTCTCACATGCCAACAGGTCAAGGCAGAACACCAAAAGCCTGCTGGAAAATTACATCCTCTAGATATTCCCAAATGGAAGTGGGAGAATATTAGCATAGATTTAATTATGGGTTTATCTAAATCAAAAGGAGGACATGATGGAATATGGGTTATTATTGACCGATTGACTAAATCGGCACATTTCTTGCCAATAAAGAGCCGATGGTCAGTTGATGTTTTGGCTGCATTATACATCAAGGAAATAGTCAGATTACATGGTATTCCCGTTTCAATCGTGTCTGACAGAGATCCCCGTTTTACTTCTCATTTTTGGAAGGGACTACAACATTCGTTGGGAACAAGGCTTAACTTTAGTACAGCTTTTCATCCTCAAACGGATGGTCAGACCGAGAGAACTAACCAGGTGGTTGAAGATATGCTCAGAGCTTGCATCATTGATTTCGATGGAAGCTGGCATGATCACTTGCTGTTGGTGGAATTTGCATATAATAATAGCTACCAGGCAAGTATACAAATGGCACCTTTCGAAGCTTTATACGGAAGGAGTTGCCGATCACCCTTATGCTAGGATGAAGTTGGAGAGAAACAACTGCTAGGTCCAGACATGGTGAGGGTTACCACTGAAATAATAAAATTGATTCGAGAAAGACTGCAAGTTGCTCAGTCTAGGCAAAAGGCTTATGCCGACACGAGAAGGAGAGATCTTGAGTTCCAAATCGGAGATCATGTATTTCTCAAGATATCGCCGGGACGTGGCATACGGAGATTTGGTGTTAAGGGCAAGCTTACACCAAGGTTCATCGGGCCTTTTGAGATATTGGAAAGAGTTGGCGAGGTTGCTTATCGCATCGCATTGCCTTCTCAATTGTCTGAAGTGCATAATGTATTCCACATATCTATGTTGAAGAAGTATGTGCACGATCTATCGCATATTATTGATCATGGAGACTTAGTGATCCAAAAGGATCTCACATATGAGCAGAAGCCTATGAAGATACTAGATCGTGAAGTACGTACCCTAAGGAATAAGGCTATTCCCATGCTTAAGGTATAATGGAATAAGAACTCCGAACATGAAGCTACATGGGAGACCGAGGAATCCATGAGGAAGCGATTTCCAGAATTATTTTAAGGTATATATTCTACACTCTCCACTTATATATACTATTGAATTTGGGGACCAAATTCTTTTAAGGGGGGAGGGTGTAGCAACCCTAATAAAAATAAGATTTTTAAATAAATCAAATTAAAAATAAAAGATAAGTAAATAAATGACAAAGAGCCTAAATGAGTGAATCATTGATCAAGAGGAAAATAACGCCTTTTATCAAGGCAGTGATTCAAAAGGAAACGCCTCTGTATAAGGCATTAATTTAAAAGGGACGCCTAGACAATAGGGCGTTAAATTTCAAACGACGGAAAAATAGAATTAAGGAAAGGAAATGAAACGCCCTCTGCATGGGCGCGTTTTACATAAGAAATGACGCTTGAGAAGACGTCAATTTAAATTAACGCCCTCGCTTAAGACGTTAATTCAGATCGAGTTTTGTTCGACCCAGGAGTCTATCTAGGGTAAGTTCTGGATAACTACGTCGAAGGTGGAATATGGTAAGGACTCTATCATGGAAGTATTACTTCCAATGAAACTCTAACCCTATTAGGATCCCCAAAATCCTATAAATACCCTCCTAATCGACCCAGATCGCTATTTGGCGATTTGAACTATCATTCTGCTGAAAGGAGAGGTTTTGTTCTTCTTATTGTTTCTTCCAAACCGCAGAAGCATGAGGATTCTAATGCCTCTTCGTCTTCTTCTTACAGGTTAAGGAATTCCTATCTTCCAGAAGAATGAAGGTTCTTCATCAAGTATCATCCTCTTCTTCTTCCTCTTCTGGTGATCAGAAGACTCTGTTACAAACAGAGTATCGTTTGTCTTCACGAAACCTTCATTCGTTCATTCTTCAAAAGGTAGGTTTTCTCAAGAACGTAGCCCAAACTAGTATAAATTATGAAATAAACTCATCCATGATCTCATGCATATAGTTTTACTGCGTTTCCAAATGTTTTCTGAGTGATTTTAAAGAAGCGACCCAGACAAGGGCGCTAATTCTTGTTTTGACGCCCTACCTAGGAGTCGTCAATTTCATATAAATTGATAATTACCCATGTTTAAATTTCTATATCTATGAAACCATGAACCTAATCTAATGCATGTTCATCCTGATTGAATCCTGCTATTTTTCTGGTCCTGACCATGTACCTATTTCCTGAAAATTTAATATCTGAAATTTAGAAAATTATTGAATTAACGACCTGCACAAAGGCGTTTCTTATTGAACCGACGCCCCAGATCAGGGCGCAAATTGAAAGGTAACGCCTCTGACCAGGGCGCATTTTTGTTAAATTCCATAATATTGGAAATTTTTGTAAAATAGAAATAAAGAATGGACGACTGCTGTATACATCGTCAAATTGTGAATAAACGCCCCTGAGTAAGGCGTTAATTGGATAATTAATGACTTAGCTTAAGTCGCTATTTTCTGTATTACTGTTTTACACTGATTACTGTCACCGAAGGGTTTTATAGATATATATATATATCGGCACTATATTCCAGTCTGTGAATATAGTCCCATGTTTCATGATGTTTTTATCGCACTACCCTCAATTCTCATTGACGGACAAGCTCTCCATTGGACATTCCGTTCCTTTGGACTAGCAAGTTAGTCATAGAGACCTCCGTAAGTCTCCTCGCAGCCTTGGATTCCCTCAAGGCCGACTGAGCTGGTTGTACCATAAAAACCCATTACACTATGTTGTCATGTCACTCTATAGAAACATGGTATACCGGCCCTCATGTTATGCAAAGTGTGTATCATGAGAATTCCCTTAATGGGATGAGGTTATCATGCCATTTGATGCTGTTCTTGTAAACCCCAATTCTATATTCAACATGATGTTCTTGTGGACCTCAATTCTATATTAAGAATGATGACGTCTTGCCATTGATGTGTTGTTCATGTGGACCTCAATTCTATATAAAGAATGTCCATACTTGTTTGTCATGGTACCCAAGTTAGGGAACCAATTCCACCTAGTTTTATCGATAATCGTGATTATACCGTTATTATCGCCTATCTATGTCAAGTGTCATATTTTGGACTCTATTCTATCAAAGTCTATCCTACGTGTCTACAAGCTTTATTCTTGAAATTCCATATTGGCTATATACAAAAGTGGATGTTAAAATACATGATTAATGCCTGCGCATATAGGGCCCGATCTGGTCCTGGGAGGAGCACCCGAAAGTACTTGTGCCCATGGGAGTTGATTGATCACGGTATTGGCATTATACCGAAGTGCATGACTAGCTTGATTGAACATTCCACAAATCTTGTACTTGTACTTGACTTGATATTACATGACCTGTGTGACCCGAGAAAGGGTAATTGTATACTTGCTTGACTTGAAACAAAATAGCCAATTTCCAACATGACATGACGAGTTTACTTGGTTGAATATCTTGATATCTGTTGAGATAAGTTCTTGAAAGTTCATGACTAGTTCTTCTTGCTATCGTATTGTTATACACTCTCTCTATCTTGTCGTTTTATGCGAGCATATATAGCTATAGTGCATTCTTGAAAGATGTAATCACTTAAACCCCTTGCTAGTTCTTGAGATATAATTTTCTACTGAGCGTTCGCTCACTTAGTGTTTCCATACTTTTCAGGTAAGACCGACGATGAGGGAACTCAAACAGATGGGGAAAATCAAGAGTGAAAGAGATAGAGCTTCTTCCGTGTTATCTAGTCTTTTTCATATTTTCTTGAGTCAACCTTGTATTTTTCCTTTATTTTAGTTAGTACTTCAAAGGTTTGTAATAGACATATTCTTATGAAGGAATAAAGGATTGGGTTATCTTTACTTTTGCGCATCTCTGATTTTGGTGTCGAATACACTAATACTCTGATTGACATGATTGATATAAACTCGTCACGCGTCTCCGGGTATCTTCCGCTCTCAGGGCGTGAGAACCAGTATAAGCCGTAACGGCTCGATCTCGCTCAAGCAGTGAACCCAAAGCTCATGCTCAAAGCGAGGTCGCCCTGCTACGACCCATGGCCTGCCCTCATCGGTCATCCCCTCGTAAGGCCTCCATCGCACCTGCATCCATGAACATGCATGTCATCTCATCATAATCATAATAAATTCAAATAAACATAAAAAATGCATCATTCATACCAGCGAGGGAGGGAAGTCTCGGAACTCTCTCCGTAGCACCCACAACTCGTAGCCGAGTGGGGCGTCGAAAACGACCGGCAGCCAGCGCCATGCTAGAGGGAAAGCACCCTCACCTCCTGGCCGTGGGTCGGCGCGCCCCATGGGCATGTACAGATGGCTCCAAACCTGCATCCATGCATAGCAATAGTGAGGCATTCACAAGCATAAAAAAGAAGAAGAAAAGAGAGAGGAAAATATATAAGTGCATACTTGAAGAAAAGGTGAGAAGCCACTGACGATCGTCTCTCGTCCTGTCCCCGTGGACAGGTCGGCTAGTAGGTGCGCCAGCAGCGCTGCTCCCCAGGCGTATCTACCGACTCCCTCTAAATCCTCGAGGATCCCTAGGAATCGGCAGTTGATGACATCGCCCTTCGTGCCGAGCAATAGCCTCCCGAGCAGCAGCAGTAGAAACCTCCTCAAGTCCCGATCTGCTCTCTCCCTGTCGGCTGGGTCCTGGCAATAGACTGCCCTAGCTCCATCGATCAATCTCCGTGAGAACCGCTCTAAGGACTCCCCTGACCTATGCCTAGCATCCCCTAAGCCCATCACTGTAGTCAGGTCGGTGCGGAAGATGGTCCTACACTCACTAGGTGTCTCGTAGACCATCTTTAGCCCTAGCAGCCTCTGGGCAAGCTCGGTATAGTCTGGTAAGGTGATCCCGCTCACTGCCTCCCCGTCTACCCTCAGTCCCGTGATCCTAGCTACATCCTCTAGGGTAGGAACCATATGGCCCCAAGGCATCAGGAATGCCCGGCTAGTCCTATCCCATCTCTCCCTCAGAACCTGGATAAGTGGTAGGTCGGGTCTGATTGGCTCTATGCTAAGGAAGGCCCCAAACCCCATAGCATCTACCCTGGCTCTCTCGAACTCGGGGAGGCCGTAATATGCTGCTCGGACCATGACCCAGGAGATCCGTGTCCTCATCAATCCCTGCACGCATAAAGAAAGAAATTTTGGTTTAATTGTTCAATTATTCCTGTTGAAATTCACTTAATTGCCTTGGTTTGAGATGTTGATGTTTGATTTAATTAACGACCATCCCAAGGTCGTGGTTTGTTTAATTGGCGCCCCTGAGGAGGGCGTGGTTTCTAAGTGAGCTTTGAATTAACGACCTACCCTAGGTCGTTGTTTATCTAAGAGACGCCCCGGTGGGAGGCGTGGTTTTGAGGTTAATTTCTGAATTCCTAAAAGGTTTTTCAATTGACGCCCGTCCCAGGGTCGTCATTTCATTAAGTAACGCCTCTGAATGGGACGTTTTTCTTAAATGAGTTTTGGGTTTTAATAATTTTTTTCTGGAATTGTTTGAATGGACGACCATCCCTATGGTTGTTATCTGTTGAATTGACGCCCCGATGGGGGGCGTTGTTTTTCAGGGTTTTGAAATAAAAAAAAAACAGCATGCGATATAAATCATGAAAAAAAATGTATATAATTGAACAAATGCACGGAATTAACAGCATGATTGATATGAAAAAAAATGATAATTTAAATAGACGACATGCTCTAGGGCGTGTTTTCATGATGTTAATTATTTTTCAGAAAATAATTTGAATTGACGACCCAGGTATGGGCGTCTTTTCTTTAATTCGCGACACCCGTGAGGGCGTCTCTTTTCTGAGTTTCGAGCTTTCTAAACCCGAGGGCTATGGAAAATACCGAAAATGAAAATAAATTTGAAAAAAATGGAAAAGGGGGTTAGGGGGGGCTTACCTTCTATCGTTTGGGTCCGGCCAGTTCTCCCCGAAGACCGGGCCGTGGCTGCCGTGGCCGCCGGAGTTGGCCACGGCGAGGCACGGCCTCCGGCGGTTGTCCCTCTTCTTCCCGTTCTTCTTCTCTTTCCCCCTCCCCGCCTTCGTCCTCTTCGCCATCATTTCCTCCCTCTTCGTCATCACCGTCGGCCTCGTCACCGTCGGGTTTCGTGTTCTTGCCGTGCTCCTCGACCGCCGCCGGCGGAGCTCCCTCCACGACGGCGTCTTCCTCCACGGCGTCTTCCTCCACGGCGTGCTCGCCTTCCAGGTCCACCACCTCCGGGGCCGAAACCCTCTGCCGCTTGAGTCCACCGGCCATGGCTAGGGTGTAGAAGAGAGAGAGATAGAGAAAGAGAATGAGAGATGGGGGAGGGTTTCGGTTAGGGTTGCAGTGGGAGAGAAGAGAGAAAGAGGGAAAGAGAACGGAGGAAGAAGAAGAAAGGAGGGAAAGTTAAGTCGAACGGTCAAAAAGAATTAACGACTTAAGGAAGGCCGTGTCTTATGGAATTAACGACTGAAACCAGGGCGTTTCTTGATAATTGACGATATTTCTTAAGGCGTAATTTTTGTTTGCATAGGGAATGATAAACGTCATCAGACGCATTCAATGGGGATTGATTGATGTGATGGGAGTGATGATTACTGTTTCTGAGTAACGACCATGCCTGAGGCGTTATTTATATGAAACGTGGCTTTGCTGAAGGCGTTACTTTTAGAATTTCAACGAAATCTCTTTTGGAATATAAATCGAATTAACGCCTTGTCTTAAGACGTTATTCAGTTAACGACCATATGTGAAGGTGTTAATGATGAGAGATCAATCATTGAAGACGACGTATTCTGAGGCGTCATTTATGGAATTAACGACATTGATTGAGTCGTTATTTGCAACAGAACCGCAAGTTATTGGAAGATTTGATCAGAATCATTGTGTTATGGCTCAATCAGAATATTATCATTGATTTATTGGAAGAAATGATTACATTGCTTCAATGAGTCATTTTGGGCCTCAAGCTTCTTAAAGCTATTACATAGGACTTCCACTGTTCTCTGTCTTCTTCTAAGTTTTCCACTGGATGATGAGCCTTGTTGATTTTCTACAGAGCTTGGATAGTTGTGCACTCTTCTCCATCTTCATTGTTGCCGAGATCCCGTGTCTTGATCGGAGGGAGATGAGATGGATCCTCAAGCATTTGTCGTAGAAGCCCAAGTTGAGGAAGGCACCAATGTGAGTTGTATAGAACGAATTCTGAAGCGCCTATGAGTCGAAGGTCTGTGCCGGGGGAGAATCGTGCGCGGAGTTCTTGAGTCTTGAGTATTCCCGGGGCACATGTAAAAAGGTTCTTTGGCATTACCTTGAGATGTCCTCTCCATTCCACTCTCTTTTTTATTTGAGGTATCCGGTTCATCACCCTATTGCTTATTCCTAATGAGCCGGTCATGTAAGAGAGTGGGCTTTTTGAAAAGATTCTAGAAGGTTGTTGGGTCTCCTCACATGGATCGAATTTGAAGTGGAGATCTACCCAACTTGAGAGTGCTAGCATACATCCATAGATGGGTCTTACCATTGCCGCTGAAGTAAGCCCGCTATAGAGATAGGCTAGAATTGCCGCTCCCGCTCTCTCTCCTTCCCATAGGCTCACTATTGCGCTTAATTGGGTTTCTTCCAAGAAGTCTTCCGTTGATGGAAATAGGATTGCTCCTGCCAAGCACACCACGAAAGCTTTTGCCACCCGCTCTATCTCTTTGTCTTCTTTAGCTTGATCGGATCTCTTGTACACCCAAGAAGCAAGCTTTAACAGATTGATTTCCTTGGAAGCTTTGATTTGGTTCACTAAGTTTGGGCTGGGAATTAAACTTGTTAAAAGCTCATGTGAAGAAATTTGTTTTGGCATGATGGCCATCTTTTCCTCTTCTCCTTGCTTCATTCTTTTTAAACTTAAGAGCATCTCTAGTTCTTCTAACAAGATTGAGGCTTCAAAAGTTGAGAATAGGAAGGTATGAGTAGAAGGGTGCCATATTTCAATTAAAGCTCCTATGGCAGCCCAATCAAGGTGAATCTGGTCATAGTGTTTGGCATGGGTGACTAGGCCTAAGAGGTGTCATCTTACTAAGTAGACCCTCATGTCTGAAGAGAACTTGGAGAGAAGAAGAGGCAGCCACTTAATCTTTGTGAATCTGCTGGCTCCCGGAACATTTGGATAATCCTGTAGGAACAAGAAAGGAACAGAGAGAAGGATGAGAATACAGAATAGAAGGACTATGAAGATATGAAAGATTGAAACAGAAAGAACAATTCCACTTTACCTGGTTCATGGCAATCCGACTGCTTATATGCCCATTGATTTCGGTTAGTCTGAGAGTGGAACTCTTGGATCTTTTAATAGCTCTCTCCATCTTCAGTCTGCAGGAAGAGCTTGAGCGGTCACAGCACCTGTGAACAAACAGAGGAAGCAGAAGAAGCAGGAATTCGACGAGCTGCTTGATTGATTATAAGGAGGTTTCTTCCTTTTTATAGAAGTTTGGGGAGTTTAATGCTCGTTCGGAGTTGTAGGTTGATTACAATTAGGATTGGGCTTAGCTTTCGAATTGAAGACGGAAACGCGTTGTTAATTAACGTCCTCTCTTGGGGCGTCAATTGTTGAATTGACGATTTGACAGAGGTCATGTGTTATTTTGCGTCTCCAGGAGGGTCATCTTTTTCTTGAACTTTCACCTCAATCAACGCCTTGATGAAGGGTGTGTTTTATATTTAGACGCCTTGATGTCAGTCGTCTCTTATAAATTTGACGCCATTTATCGCAGTCGTTATTTTATTCCATATGCTTTGATGAACTTAAGTGCTATCTTTTAATTGGAGCTGTTTTTGGTTAAGCACTTATGGTCATATTTTGATTTGCTTTGAGAGAACTAATAAAATTTTGAGTGCAGAAGATTGCAGGTTCGAGGAGCATGGGTCACTCGTCGGAATAACATCATCCTATTTCTTGTGTTTCTTTCCTGTAAGCATTGTTACTGTATGGTATCTACGCTATTATAGCATATCAAGGACCTTGTGGTTCTGATGAACCTGGAATTTGAGTTCCCCTTCATCAAAAATAGTGATAATTCCAGGAGAGTCTTGATCACACGGATAGGCCGTTGAGTCATTAAAAGGTTTGGGACGATGGTTCCACTTTCTGGGTTGATGTGCGGACAAACGGGTTTCGACTTAGTGTCAGCTCAGAGATCTGGATTCTTGACCAAATCTAGATGGCTTAGCAATATTATCCTTGATTATTTTCTATTTTTAGTTTGTTTTATCTTTTTCTTTTAGCCCAGCATGCATCATATAGGACTTTGAGCTTCGTGCTGAAAATCTTCATATTATGGCAATAATGAAGGTCACTCGCTCTTGATTGAATTGACATGAGATATTCCATTCCAAATTGAGTACTTTATTCTCTCTGAAGCCGCTCAGGCTAGTTCCTTGAAACTTTTCCGTTTGCTGGATCTTCATCTCAATTCCCTTTATTTTCCTGCAAATCCACCTTGGGTGTAGCACATCAACATTTGACTGGTAACCGCTCTCCAATGGTGTCTCCCTGTCGTGCCCACGTGCACATTTTATTTACTTAGTTTAGTCTCCTTTATCCAGCAAATCGATGCTTCCTTGGAATCACCTAGAGTTGTTTCACTCAGAATCTTAGAAAGATTTCTAATGCTTAGTGTCTGAGGCGTGTCACATCACACCTTGGCATCTACTTATCAGTTTGCTCCACTTCATTTCGCTTGTTGCACTTTCACCTTCATTCCGTCTCACTCCCTTCCAAAGCAGACGCCAAGGTGGGACAGCTGTAGACACGCCAAAATTGACGCTTTGTTGATCAAATCTTATGTCGCTATGTTAACACCCCAAAGTAAACTTCAATATTTCTATAATATAAAGTTTTTATATTTTTGTGTGTTTTTGTGATTCATTCTTGGGTTTTTGGAATTCACGACTTGAAGAGGGGCGTGTTTTTGAATAGCGACCTAATCTGAGGCGTGTTCTTAAGAAAGGACGACCACAGGTACTGGCGTCAATTCCTGGTATTTTACGAGTCCCACCCCGATTGAAAATCACTGGTTAACGTCCGTCCATAGGGCGTGTTTTTGTTTAACGCCTTTGCTTCAGGTGTCTCTTTACAATTTTTCAAATAAAGAGGGTTTTTATTACCAAAATTGAATCCAGGAAGTGACGCCTTAATCCTGGTCGTGTTTTGAATTAACGTCCTTGAGCAGGTCGTCAATTCTGAATTGACGCCTTTTGGTAGGTCGTGTCTCACCCTTTCGTATCCTGCTTAAACTCGCCTTTCCTGAAGAGTTCCCTGCCTTTCTTGACCACCTTGCTCGATCTGGGAACTAGAGTCCTTGCCGTTAACGACCACTGCCTATTCTTTTCTTCCCAAATCTGTGTTTATCTGTGATCGAGACCCTATAAAAGAGTCCCCTGGTTGATCTCGCGCGAGGTAAAACGAGTGCATAGAGTTAGACAGAGGACATAGAGAGGTTATCGTGCGAGGTTAGAAGCAGAGCTGTTGTCACAGAGTTTCACGGGCGCTGGTGATTGAGATTGAGAGATTGATTTCTCTTCTGCTTCCTCCTGCTGCCACATCCGAAACAAAGTGTTTCCCGTTACTATTTACAAGAACAGCCGGGATCTTCTTCTTCTCTTCGTTGTTATTTGTCATCATCTCATCATCGTATAGCCTTTTTCTTGCATTAGTTTTTATTGCATCTCTCCTCTCCCTAATTCTCTAGGGGTTTTAAAACAAACAAAAAGGTGCACGCTTTATGCTCTCCTTTCATCATCATCTTTCATCTTTGGATTGATACTACACTCATGTTTGGCTGATCTCTTTTCCTTTTACTTGTTTGTTCTTTGTTCAAAGGTAATCAAAGAGGAAGACACTCTTCATCGGCCGGCCGATAGAAGGTGGAGGAAGGAACCACATCCATCCCGCATCCTATTATCACCAGGTATTCGCGATCATCTTTTCTTCTTATTGAGGTAACCCCTCTGGCGATCACTCTCCTTAGTAGCACCACGTGCTCTTTTACTCCCTTTTTCATCATTCTTCTTATTGCTTATTATTATTATTATTTATTGTATTAAAAGTGGATTACTTTACATGATTCACACCATGGCCGTCACCCGAGACCATGGGTCCGATTGGTCACCCTTGGTGGCCGAATTCAATGCTTTCATGGCCCGATGCCCGGACCCTATGTCAACAACCGAGTCGTTCCAGCGACCTATCATGTCCATTGCCATCTTACCTAATAGGTTGCATACGGAGATCGACTTCATCAATAGGGTGTCGTCTAACTGTGTCTCACACGACATAGTTGAATCGCTCTCTAAGATCGGAGAGATTGTTCTCAATGGTGGTTTAGCATTTTTAGAGTTCCAATGGAGGTTCGGCACCTCTCTTTATTTCGATGGATCATGGTGCAAGGTCGGCACACTTGCTGGCCCATGCATCATTTTAGGGCAAGATTGGTTGGAAGAGAGGAGAGCAACCTTCGACCGGGATAAGAGGACTTGCACTTTATACCCACCTCACCTACCCGGCGAGTTCGTCTTCCACGATGGCATACGCCCGACTACCTCCGTGTCTCCAACCACCCAACTCCACCGGTCCGTTCCACCTCCGGACTCACATCCACCACCACTCCCGGAGCCCACCCATGTAGTCCCCTATACTGGGGTTAGCCATTTCTCCGATTCGTGTCCTTCACATTCTCCTACCTTAGAGGACAACCAGTTGGAGGATGTCTCACCCGGGCCTATTATAGTGAGTTACGAGGCTGATCAAGAATTAGCCGAGGAGTATCTCACTGATGTTTTGGGGTTAGAGAATGACCCAATAGAGGACCCCACCATTCCACTCCTACCCGTCTCTCCTACGGTAGCGCAGCCGCTAGTGACTACCGTACCAGTGTCGGCACTCTATATTGACGTGGTATGGTTTGACTTCTACCATGCATACGAGAGACAATATCCGGACTTACCCTTTTGTGAGTGCCACACCCGACGTCCGGATTACTTTCCCGTCACCCGCCTCTTGATCCTCTTACACTTCCATATCCGAGGATGAGTCTTCTCGAATCGGAGATGGTTGACGAGGGATGAAACTCATGACATCCGGTTGTGGGCTAGTCCTTCCTTACACTTAGTGTATGTAGACAATGACCGTCATCCTTAACGGGTCTTCTTCCATATGTCCCTTGTGTTTGTGTCTTTGTCTTTGTCTTTATTGTCTTTGTCTACGTATGTCTAAGGTCATGTGTGTGTTTGTTTCTACGGTTTGTTTTCTTTCATGCATATGGTTTGCATAAGTCGTGTCCCAATCAAAGGCCAGCCATGCGCGCATAAGGAATTAGCTGATGCATGCTACATGTCCGTGAGTTCAAAAGGGAGAGTACGTCATGATCAGGGTCATACCTGAACGGTTCCTCTTGGGGCCGTAAAGAAACTCTAAGTCCAAGATACCCACCCTTTTCGGGTTAAGAAACAAGTGGGTCCAAAAGCATACGATATTGAACTACCGAACGACGATGGTGTCAATTCGACATTCCATGTTTCCTCTGGTAGCATATTGGAACCCGCGGTGTTCCCCAGTGAGTTTCGAGCTTTATCTTCCTATTGTGAGTGATACACCACCCGAGTGTCCACTCTTCCAGCCTCAACGCACGCATATAGATTGTATACTGGATGAGCAGGTGATCACCACAAGGAGCGGTGCATACCCACACTTCCTAGTGCGTCGGCGAGGATGCCCCACGATGAACAACACCTTGATCACATGCGGAGAGCGCAAGCTTCGAGACCTTTACTCGACGGGGTCAAGTTCCTCCCACCCGGGGAGAATTGGTGCGGACACCAGGGCGATCAAGTGACACGTCGGCGAACCGACGGTGCCATACGCGGAGCACCAAGTGGACTACATCGGCTTCTCTTCAAAATGGGGACAATTTGGCTTAAATTTGGACCTTTTTTGGCATTGAATTGGGCTTGTAATGGTTGTTGTATTTGTAATTTTCCAATGGACTGGTTGTAAGGCTCCTAAAGGGCCAATTGGTTAAGGCCCTTAAGAGAAAGGAGTGGCCTTGGTCCATTGTAATGGATCCATAAGCCATTATGGCCCAAGTGGGCTTCCTTCCTACATGGGCTATCTAGGTTGGGCTATCTAGGTTGGGCTATCTAGAATGGGCTCCCTTCACTCATGGGCTCTCAAGGGTGGAATGGCCTTAAGCCATATTGGTTGGATTGGGCTTGGGTAAGCCATGGCCAACATTGGCCCATTCAAAGCCCAAGTAGGGGGCGCCCCCTATTTTGGCATATTAGGCTAGAAAATGTGTTTTTTTTATGTTTCTTCCACCTTCATTTATCACATGTATCTAGAAAGGCTGCTGGTCATGTTCAAATGGCTGCCACCTACCTTCTTTACTTTGAATTTCAAAGGGTAGGTGAGCAACCATGTCCCCTTGTCTCCCTTTCCCTTTCACCTAGTGTCTTGATCCATGCGCATTCCCCCTCCCCCTTCTTGCATCTTACGCAAGTCCCCTCCCCTATACCCCTTGTATTTGTCTATTTAAAGCCTTGTATGTTGTGTGTGCAAAAGCTAATGAAGTTTTGTTAAGAGAAAAGTGCATTAGAGAGTGATTCTCTTGGGAGTGATTCCCTGGTTGCAGTCCTGTGACGGGACAAATTTGGGTCGTGTGACTCGACCTCGTATCCCCCTCTTCCTATTATCTTCTTCTTCTACAAAAAATATCAGTGATACCTCTTCAAGTAAGGAAAATTTCAGCGCTGGTTTCGCGTCAATCAGAGTTCGTGAGCAACGACAACTGTTCGTTTCGTGGAGGCGCGCAGATCGGTTCCAGATTGCTACCCAGATCTGGAGGTGACTGTGTTTTAATTTGTCCAGCCCAACCCAGGCGCCATATGAAGCTAGTTCCTGAAGAGAGATCGTATGATTTTGAGTCGTCTTCACGTTTCCACTGATCTCGCCTCGATATGATCATTGTGCTATTTGTGGCGGCGAATCTCGTTAGATCGCACAAGAGATCTGAGCAGATCCAGCCCCAAACCAGAGCCGACTTCCAGAGTCTGCCCCGACTCATCCGGTCAAGATCTGTGAGGGATCTTCGGAGTATGTCTTCCTCTTGACGTCGCCAACAATCTGCCAAAAATAACGTCTCAATCCAACATCGGCAGCTATTTTTCCATCATTTTACCGTGCCACTGCGTCGTTCTGGGAGCTCAAAACCAGAAGCTGAGAAGAAACGTTACTGCACCAAGATCTGAAAAGATCTGATCGCGCCCTTCGGAGTGAAGAAACTACATCCTGTCGCGGACATTCTCCAACAAACGGCGCTCCAATCGGGTATCGAATCTGGCCGTATCGGCCTCCGCAAGTTCGCTGCGCAGGGTGACCAGCGGGGACAGAACCGAGTCGACTCACCCTCGGCGTACCCGATCGGCACCGACTCGCCTCCCTCGGCTCCGAAGCGTGCTGCCCGTCAACCCGGGTTCCAGCAACCCCAAAATCAGTCATTGTAGCCCGATACCTCCCTGTGTGGAGTGGGCATTCAGTTCTAAAAATTGTAAAAGCAATTCATTTGTATATCGGGGTTGTTCGGAAATCGGCCGGGGTGTCTTCCCCACGCCTTGTCGTGGAGGTACGCGATTCGTTCCCCACTCACATTGCTGTTTAGTATGCTTTCTATATTGCTACGTTTGTAAGAATAGGGCCGATAGCAATTTTTAAATTCACCGCGATTGTGAGTTGTGAGCGCCCGTTCCATGGCTCCAATCGAGCACCGAACTCGAAGCGGTACCCTAGGCGATGGTGGTTTCTTAATCACCGTGATCCTCACGTTTCCGTCTCAAGGGACGATCGTCGGGCTCAAGAGAGTCGCTGTTGAGAGACGTCTCCACCCGGAGAATACCACGGTGGTCAGCCGCCTGGCTTGCCTTAGTGTGCTAGTGCTGGCCGCACAATGAG
The DNA here is from genome assembly GCA_022559845.1 of Amorphophallus konjac. Classification (NCBI taxonomy): domain Eukaryota; kingdom Viridiplantae; phylum Streptophyta; class Magnoliopsida; order Alismatales; family Araceae; genus Amorphophallus; species Amorphophallus konjac. The sequence goes on from CM040117.1 coordinate 152,026,045, forward strand.
TCGGTCGTACGTCTTAGCCCGGTCGTCATCCGTCCCGCATCACACCCTTATCCAATGTATTTGTCAACACCCTCTCTTGTCCAATCACCTCTGCAATATGCTCCGATCGAGCGACGATCGTTCGGCTAGGGTTCCCGACGTTCCCCTTTTTTCTACTCCCGAGGGGCTGCGTTACCACCTCCATTACATCGATGTGTTAAATTGACACACCGATCCCGCTCGTGACCCTATATTGACACCCGCTCTTCTATTTTAAGTTATTAAGGCTCCTCCGCAATGTCATCCCCTTCATCAGTGCGCGTAGCGGTGGCTTCCCCAGCAGAAGAGCCCATCTCCTCTACGTCCTTGTCGGTCCCTTATCGTCACTGGTTCCTGCTGCAGATGCCCTCTTCCTTTTTTTTAACCCTCTTCCATGTTTATACATTTTACAGGCCTTTCATATGTTTGTATATGATATGCTCTGGGTAGTTTCATATTAAACGGATGCAGTGATAGTTTCATTTTACATCCTTTCTGATCTACAAACTTGCTCTTATGGATTGGACTTCATATTAAATTTGCTACAATTATTATGTCTGTCATACCTATTGTCTTTTGGAACACCTTACATGCAGAGAATTGAGGTTTAGAAAATAGGAAGGTATAAATGCTATGTAGTGTGGGTTGGTCACGAACCCGGTGTATATTATAGTTGGCCCGAATGCTTTGTCCAAGTGAATGGATACCCTAGAGCTCGTTATAAGGGTTTTCACTTGATAGAGGAAGCACATGCTGCTATAAATGGGATTGACAATAGCTGGCATAAGTATGTTGATCATCATCAACTACAGGAAAGGCCCATGCCTACATATCATGCAAGTCCCGGGCTTGACTATGATTCAAGAAACCAGACACTACGCCAACATACTACACAAATGTTAAATGTGCGTTGTGTTGTTGTTGTTCTATTATGTACTCTAGTAGTGTTGCTCCTCTTCATATTACTTGCTTTGTTATTACTGTTGTTGTAGATAAGGAAGTATACTACGCTTGGTCTGCATAGGGAAATAATGTACTGGATATTTTACTCGTTGACACCGTTATATCCATCAAACGAACTTGAGTTTCTTCAAGTTTCACCGTCATGAGCTATTTGCCACCGTTACAGAGTTATTTGTCACTTCTAATGATTATTTGTCACTCATAACGAGATATTTGTCACCCTTATTACTCGCTAGGCGTCGCCTTTGTTTCGCTTCATCACAATTGTGACTTCTGTTATCGATTTATCACCCTTACGAGACATTTGTCAGCCTTAAAGCTTATTTGTCACCACTGATGACTATTTGTCACCACTATGTGATGTTAGCCGTGGCAGTATCTCTCTCCGGCCTCTCGTCTACTATGCGGCTGCTGTATCCGGATGAAAGGAACATCGGTCCAAGCGATCTCATGACCGACAAAAAGGAAGGACCAAGAGTCAAAAAAGTTGGGGGAGATGGAACGATCTTCGCGATCCCATCGCTTTGATTTCCACAAAATTGGGGAGGCACGAAGACTATTTTTCCCTCTGGGGGTTTCGTCTCTTTCCTATAAATAGAGACTCTATGGGGAACCCTAAGGACATCCTGAGTTCCTTTGGCGGTCAAAGACACTCTCGTGAAGATGTCGATGTCTGAGAAGTCCGATTCTTCGTCAGAGCAGGTTCTCGCCAAAAGGCTGTGCTTCCAAAAGGAAGCCCTGCCGGTGCCGGACCTGCCATCAGGGGAAAGCAGCGGCGGTGACTTTTCAGAGGAATACAAGCAGGGGTACCTGCAAGGGTGACATGACGCCTTAGCGAAGGTGGACTGTCTGTTTTGTAACAAGGGGGTGTTGAGTCTCCAACCTGACATGTTCCGTCCCAAAGAGGACGAGTAATCGCTTGTACCCTCTTCCCCTATCAATATAATTTCTTTTTCTGTAACCTTTCTTTACATGATGGATACTTGATCTTTGTGTGATGTGGTTACCGTCAAATGAAGGATACCATCCATCGCAGGTAGGGGTCACCTTTACGAATAGGAGTTCTTCCCCTATAAGAAGCAGGGTTTGTCGATGGTTCTAATATTAGTAGGGCTTATCTTCATGCTCATAGTTCATCGTTAGGATCCATTTGTCAACCTTCATGCGCATTTGTCCCCCCCTGTTGATCTATTTGTCACCACTAATAGGCATCCTTCACTCTTATAGCATGCAGGAGCCGTCCGCCTTTGCCCCTGGGAGCCGTCGCCTTTGTGCATTTTTTCACCGTTAAGAGCCTTTTGTCACCCCTCATGTATATTTGTCACCACTGACCATCTATTTGTCACCACTAATGTGCATTTGTTGCCTCTGTCAACTTATTTGTCACCAATAATATACATTCATTGCCCTTATCATTCATTTTACTCGCTGCTCTCACATACGGAAGGTGAACCCAAAAGAGAAAACAAATATAACAAGTAAAAAAATCCATAAAAATTGATAATCAATAAATAAAATAATTTGTCACATAGGCAAGAAAATAACAAACAAACCATGAATCATTCCGACGTATTTCCGACGAAAATTTTTTAGTCGGATAATACCGTCGGTATTTCCCATTTTTCTGAGCTATTTGTCATCGTTACAGAGTTATTTGTCACTGCTAACGACTATTTGTCACTCATAAGATATATTTGTCACCCTTATCGCTAGCCAGCCGTCGCCTATGTTTCGCTTCAAAATATATCTTTTACTTCTGTTATCTATTTATCACCCTTAGGAGGCATTTGTCAGCCCTGAAACCTATTTCTCACCACTGATGACTATTTGTCACCACTATGCGGTATTAGCCGTCGCGCTTGATTTTGACTTATCTGACTTACTGACTCCAAAACTTCAAAACTTGTTCTTCTTTCTGTCAAACAATGATAATTAATAAATATAATACTGTAATTATAATAAAATAAATAAAAATATCAAAAAACTATACAAATTGAAAATTTATAAGTACAACAGAATAATAATAATAAAATAATTATGAAAAAGATAAAAATCATCTAAAACGATAATTAATAAATATAACACCATAATAATAGTTAAATAATTATGAAAATGACAAAATCAAAAATTTGAAAATGATAATTAATAAATGTACCGGTAAAATAATAATGAAATAACTGAAAATGAGAAAAAATATAAAAATGATAATTAATAAATGTAATAGCATAATAATAGTAAAATAATTGTGAAAATGACAAAGTCCATAAAAATGATAATTAACAAATGTACCAGTATAATAATAAATTAATTATAAAATTGATAATTAATAAATGTAACACTATAACAATAATCTAAAACCACCAAATTGTGAAAAATGATAGAAAAATAATATAAACAATTCGCTTCATTTAATCTGTATCGTTTGATGACTAGGAAAGCTTCAGATCTGTGTTGGTAGAGTTAGGAAACCCATACACGGTTAAACCCTCTAAATGAACTTGAGTTTCTTCAAGTTTCACTGCCGTGAGATATTTGTCACCGTTACAGAGTTATTTGTCACTGTTAATGGCTATTTGTCACTCACAACATCTATTTGTCACCCTTATCGCTAGCCAGTCGTCGCCTATGTTTCGCTTTAAAACATATCTTTTACTTCTGTTATCCATTTATCATCCTTATGAGATATTTGTCAGCCCTGAAATCTATTTCTCACCATTGATGACTATTTGTCACCACTATGCAGTGTTAGCCGTCGCTCTTGATTTTGGCTTATCTGACTTACTACCTCTAAAACTTCAAAACTTGTTCTTCTTTCTGTCTAACATCGATAATTAATAAATATAATATTATAATTATAGTAAAATAAATAAAAATATCAAAAAATCATACAAATTAAAAATTTATAAATATAATAGAATAATAATAATAATAAATAATTATGAAAAAGATAAAAACCATATAAATGATAATTAATAAATATAACATCATAATAATATTTAAATAATTTGAAAATGATAAAAATAAACAAAATAAAAATGATAATTAATAAATGTAACGGTAAAATAATAATAAAATAACTAAAAATGAGAAAAAAATGATAATCAATAAATGCAACAACATAATAATATTAAAATGATTATGAAAATGGCAAATATCATAAAAATGATAATTAATAAATGTACTAGTATAATAATAAATTAATTATAAAATTGATAAAAATATATAATTGATAACTAATAAATGTAACACTGTAATAATAATATAAAATCGCCTAATTATGAAATATGATAGAAAAATAATATAAACGTTTCACTTCATTTAATCAGTGTCGTTTGATGACTAGGAAAGATTCATATATGTGTTGGTAGAGTTAGGAAACCCATACAAAGTTAAACCCTTCAAACGAACTTGAGTTTTTCAAGTTTCACTGCCATGAGATATTTGTCACCGTTATAGGGTTATTTATCTTTGCTAACGGCTATTTATCACTCACAACATCTATTTGTCACCCTTATCGCTCGCCAGCCATCGCCTTTATTTCACTTCAAAACATATCTTTTACTTCTGTTATCCATTTATCACCCTTTAAAACTACAATTATACACACAACCTACACAACTCAACATAAAACATACATCCCCCGATAAAATCCACACAACATATAACTCAATGAATAAAAAAAGTATAATTACATTAATTCAAATGTGTCATTTTTTACAATTATAATTACAAATCAACAGATATCCGTTGGATCATCCCCCACCATCACCAGTTGCAGAAAAATCCCCTCTCTCAGATGACTCCTCCTGCCCAACAATTGCTTCATTTAGCTCAGTTGGATCGACTTCTTCCACTTCCTCCTTTATACATAACCGAAGTGGCTCGGCAAATTCGATCAGACGAAGATTAGAAGCAACCAACTCTGCAGTGTCACCCTCGTCTGATTGAAAGGGCTTCGACACTAGAATCCTCTAAGACACCAATTTTTTAGAATACTCGCTCCATTCAAACCACAATTTTGAAAGAAGCTCTTTTCTAAAGTCGGTATCATGATCTCTCTTTTCTGGAGAATCATCATCGACCAACCGGTATGTGTAAACCTTCCTCCTCTATCTTGGTCTAAAAACACGAACAATAGATTTGGAATCTCGCCAAGTCATTGGTCCTTCTTTTAGACCAAGACAAATGAGGAAGGTTTCCACATATAGGCTGGTCGTTGTAGATTCTCCAGAAGAGAGAGATCATGATACCTGCTTCAGAAAAGAGATTATTTCAAAATTGTGGTTTGAATGGAGCGAGTATTCTAAAAAATTTCGACAGTATCTCCCTTAAAAATTGACAATTTTCCACTTTTGTACATCCTGAAAAATTATATTAAACAAAATAAAAATACATCCAACATGTGAACTGAGAGATGAAATTATGAATCATGACATGAGAGATTAAACCATGGCAGTGACACCTTGGATGTGATGTTATAGAGGCCCTGCGAGGACGACGGTGGCGGAATGGCAATGGGCGGCCGAGGACGGCGGCTGCAGCGGTGCTGGACGGCAGCCGGTGGGCGGGTTCGGATGGAACAGCGGCCGGCTGCCCCAGCACGGCACCAAAGGGGCAGCAGTGCTCTACCGGAGTGGCTGCAAGGGGGAGTGCGACGGTGGGCTGGCTGGCACTCACGGCGGTGCTGGTTCGCGGAGGAGAGGGAGGGTGCGCAGGACACCCGTGGGCACACAAGGACAATATGGCGATGGTCTGCGTCGAGGGGGGAAAAGCAAGGGATGGGGGAAAAGTAAATGGCTTCTAACTTTCTAAGGGTAAGAAATACGTCGTAAGGGTGACAAATAGGTCGAAAGGGTGACAAATACTTCTAAGGGTAACAAATGGGTCATAAGGGTGACAAATAGCTTCTAAGGGTAACAAATGTGTGTCTAAACGTGAAAAATAGTTGTAGTGGTGACAAATGAGAGAGAGAGAGAGAGAGAGAGAGGCATTAACAAACAAAAAAAATGATGGCTCCTGGTCCTGGCACACGTCTCTCCCTCCTACAGTCCTGCTGTCCTGCACTCCTGTTGCTGGTAAAGTATGAAGTCCCGCGATCAATGACACCCAAGAGGGGGGTGAATTGGGTGTTTGCAAATTTTAAGAAAACTTTTGGCCTTTTTGAATAATGTGATAAAACACTACTTAAGAGATACAAATATATTCAATCACAAGTTGGATTTATCAAAATCTAATTAGTGATGAGATAGATTATGCAAGATGAACAAGAATAAAACATGAACAATAAAGCACACTAACACTCACGTAGAATGGAGATAGAAGAAAAGGACCAAACCACATAATTCAAACCATAGTGCACAGCGGTTTTGAAGGTGGCTCGGATGCAACGACGGTAATCCTACGTCCACACCTCACCAAACGCGGTGAGACTTCACTTGGAGATAGATCCCCAAACAGAGACAACACTCCAACCACACACGCAGGACGACGCCTGCACACACACACATGGGTACGCGCCCCAATACACACACACACACACACACACACACACACACACACACACACACACACACACACACACACACACACACACACACACACACACACACACACACACGGAGATGAAGTCTCCAACATGATCTGACAACCAGATCACCAACACAAACACCTTTTGCCACAAGTGCAGCAATCCACACACACGAGACAGAACAGATCTAAAAAGACCCACACACACACAAACGCAGATCTAGGAAGGTCCACACACACACACTAATCAAATACGACACACACATACATGACCACGGATCCAACAACGATCCACACACACACAAGTTCTTCAGTTTATGACGAACACAAATACTACACCCAAATCATAAAGACGATGAGGGTTAGTTTAGAAAACTTCTGTTTTGGGTTTCCCTTGAATGCATGTTGCGGATCTTGAACGTATCTTCAATCTTCACTTGACCGGAGCTTCAATCCGTGCTTGCTTAGCTTTTCTCCTTTCTTGCTTGCTTGGCTTCTCTTCTTTCTCCCTTAGGAACTCTTCTTGGAATCCTTACTTGCTTGCTTGGCTCTTCTCTTCCTTGGAGGAGGTTGACTTCAGATATGCCTTTAATGGGTTGAGAATGGATGAAGAACACTTGCTACACGGAGTACTGTTCACGGCTACAATACCATTTTTCTTCCTCCTTGGACAGCACCCTCTTGATCTCCCTTTGAAGCCCTCTTGGATGGTTAAGGTTATGACTCTAATAAGATATTTTATAACCATTGAATAGTCCATGGACAACCCCCAGACCAGATCCACAGATCTCTCCTAGATTGGGGGCAGTGGGATTAAAGAAATGGGTGAAAGATTCCTCTCCACGAGCTTGAAATCGAAGTCAACAAAAGGGGTCTCGGGGCTGTCGGTTGACCGGAAGTCATGGGGCGGTCGACCGGAACTTGCTGCAGCCAGAACAACAACATGAGTGTACATAGTCAGCAAGAACATGTGCAATCAACCATAAGTTTAGTTATCATCACTGAATCACATATTAAGTTTAGTTATCATCAAAACCATAACTTAACAATCACAACGATCATCAAAACCATAACTCAACAAAGTATTCATATTTTTTTACTAAAGTCAATGGAAGACGAAGGGTCTCTCCCAACTTATGCCAACTACTCATGACTCATGAGTTGAGGTTTTTAAAGACGAAGGGTCTCACTATGGCTAGTTTTAATTTTAGAAGTCAAATAGCTAAAATGGGGTAGTTATTATAATTTTAGGAAGTGTAACAATCTTCCATCTTATCATATATTTTATATTTTATAATATTATATATATATATATATATTATATGATATATACTATTACGAACAGATATTTTATGAAACAAATATTATAATATTCGTATCCGGTCCGATTCAAATTCTAATATTATCCATATCCAAAATAATAAATACGATTTAGAATATTATTCGCTAATTAATACGGAATCGAATTCGAATATTATCCAGCTAAACTATTGATATATTTATATTTATTTATTACATATACGTATTACGGTTAAAGATAAGCTATTCCAGGAGTTTCCGACCGAATCTTATTCAGTCGGAAATAAGTCAGAATTTACATACAAATTTCTGTTCATTTATGATAATTATTACATAAATATATATAAATATTAGTGACAAAAATTTTCTTGTCGAAAATCAGTGCGTAATTACCAAAGTAATTCCGACGAAATTTAAGTTGTCTCAAAGTTCTCTCTTTTTAGAGACAGATTTCCGCCCGAAATAATAGGTCGGAAATCAGTCCGTATTTATCGATAGATTTGCGACAAAATATTTTTCGTTGAAAAATTATAATAGTTCCGACGTCTTTCCGACGGATATATTGCCGTCAAAAAATTACGTCGGTATTTCACATTTTTCTTGTAGTGTAACCCCGGTAGAGAATTTCTGTTTAACAGGAGCATTATTATCTTTGGTACCCTGACTAATGGTGCCCTAATCTTCTTATATAATATGGTGTGAACTCTCTCTTTGTATGAGATCGAGTGAGTGATTATCCTAGTGGAATTCTGCTGCAGCCATGGACGTAGGAAGGCATATCGCCTCCGAATCACGTAAAATCTCTGTGTTCCTGTGTAATTGTCTATTCTATTTATTTCTTCGTTTATCTGTTATGGCCTTGATTAGTGGGTCGTGAGCAAGAGAGAGGGTCGCCATTTTCCTAACAATTATTTCTATAGTAAGATGGACAGATTATGGGTTACTAATCTTTTAGCCCAAGTAGTTATGCATTAGTGAAGAGGGTTTGGAGTTGGATTAGGTTGGATGTGCGAACTCTTTACTTCTAAATTTATCTTGGACGTCCAATCCTAACATGGAGAATGCTAGGTAAGGCTAGATCAATTGATTTTAACAGTAAGGCTCGTGATTTCTCTCTCATAATATTCGATTTCTTATTTATTAACTCATCTACAAAGTAATATAATTTGCAATGAATAATTATATTGAACAGATCATAAGAGAAAAGTACTTGTAATTCAAAGAACGTTAAGCACTTTGCAATACGGTTTTTGTAGAATTAGTACCTTCCCAAGATTTCGACTGGCATGCACCGTTTTTTCCAACGAAGAATGTTAGATGTAATACTCTCTTTTCTATGTCTGACTTTAAAAATAATATACACTAAGCTTGAAAAGAGACTTTTAGTTTTCAACTTTGATTTTTCATAGTTAGGGATTGATCTCTCGAATCTAATTTCATAACTTCTCATAATCTCAGGTTACTTAAGTGAGATGTTCCATAATATTATGAATAAGTTGTTCTAGTGTTTATAAAAAAAGTCTTTGAAAAGAGTGTTTATCAAATAAATATGTAATCGCGAGAGTTTATAAATAAACATCTAGATTGAAAGACTTAATACACACTAATTAGAGATCGTAAAAGTAAAAACTAAAAAACTCCAAACACAGATGTTATGCTACACCAATATCACTTCTAGCCCACATACATCAAAAAGCTGCAAGGAGCTAGCTGAAGATCGGCTAGTCGTCCCTCGATCTTCCCTGTCATTCATGCCCCAAGGACATGAATATATATGGAGGGGTCGATTAGGGCCTGGCAGTCACAATATGGTAAGTACACTAAACAGTGTAGCCCAAGGAAGCATCCTTAATTAGGAATGATGATAGTCGTTTGGTTAATGCTTGCTATATGTTTTTGGGTCGCACACTCGCTGTATTATTGCACAAGTACTCAAACCTATGAATAATTCTTGGATTGCATGTGTCCATACATCAAGGTTATTCTGATATCATATTGGAGTCATGAGACTGTTTGACACTCGTATCTATTGTTAATTCAACGAACACATCACGAGTTACATGGATCCTCTACCCATTTTGTGATGAGTTGCCGATGCACCATCCAACTTTTCTAGCTCGATGCAGACCTCTGGCTCTCGGGGGTTCTCCACTATGTCTAGTCGCCCTTCTGGGAGTCAAAGGCGAGATCACCGTTGATTGATAAATGGGGTGGGTCCCCCTTATTTTCGGCTACGATGTATTGAGTTTGGGGTGTTTTACTTATATATATATATATATATATTTTGGGATATGTATATATCCTTAGCAGGGGTAAGGCGGGATGTCCCCTTCCCCTTCTTCCGTATTTCTTTTTCATTTGGTGCAATGAAATCCAAAGGGTCAGCTGCTTAGGGTGCTGGAGAAGTTGGAGGAGTAAAACAAGTAGCCCCAACATCTAAGGGGACCAATTATTGCAAGCTAGACTTCTCTCCGTTATACTCACCACATGCTTTCTCATAAAATAAGTCCCATTATGACTCCATAAAGGCCTGGGGAGGTGTGAGAAGCATCAATGAGAGACAAAACCAAAATTAATGACATGCTTTAAATCAATTAAGTGTGTAAAGACCTAAGTTTCTTTTTTTTAAAAAAAAAATTTATGTAGGTAGACGAGTGCGTAGACTTGATCAAGCTACACACGTCACACAAACAATTGTCCACGAGGATTACCAAAAATATTTATGAATCAAAACGGGCTATAATTTCTCTCCTTTTTTATGGTCAGTTTTCGGTGATAGTTTAAAGTCAAGTGTGAACAAGTTGAACCCTATTCTTGTCGTTAACAGAGAATTAAAGATGACAGCTAGAAGTAAATGCGAAAGACTTTTTCACTTATTTATATATATATATACTATCTTGAAAATAATTTTTATAATGATATTTTCATTTGTATTTATTAAGTTTGCCAACCAAACGACAGGTGGACTGTGATATCGAAATCCTTACCTCCCAAAAGTTTCGTCAAATACACAATGTCACGTTAGATTATTCAAACGTAAGATTATGAATTCTAGATAGATAAGTGGAGAGGAGAAATCTAGCCGCCCGTACGGAGGGGCCAAACGAGGTCCGACCTGACCCAACGAGGCCCAGCTCCTTGAAGTGGTAGCCCCTGAGCCCACTCAATATAAGCCCAATAACTCACTTGGAACAAGCGCTTCCTAGGCCGCCTTCGGGTTAGGAAGTTCGAGCATCAGTTGATCGGGAGAGCTCCTTCGGAGCCCCATATTCCTTGCCCAAACCGTGCACTTATCGCTCGGGAGACACCTCCTGGGCGAGCACCATATGCTCGGGCCAATTGATGGAAGCTTATCTGTACGGCCGTTACGCATCCCTTAAAAGATGGGAGCTCAAGGGGATAGGGGAAACCAAGAGTCCGTATGCTATAAAGAGCCCGCAAGGAGGACGTAACCCCCCCCCCCCCCCCCCCCCCCGAATCTCCTCAGCTTACAAGGATCATGCATTCAACGAGCCATTATTTAAACCGGAAGAGCCCTATTGTGAAGAGGTAAGCCAAAAACCCTGAGCAGGAACCACTTCACCTTTCAGTGGAGAGGGATCTCACGCTCCCATCTTCCTCCTAACTCCTCCCTTTGCACTTGTGCTCTACTACACTTGCTGACTTAAGAATCAGAGGATTTTCCCCGGGGATCCATCCCTGGGCACCCCTGACTTGTTTCCCCTCTTGCAGTTCATACCTCAAGGCTACGTGGTTATCCTCTTCCCCGCTCAGGAGTAGTGCAAGATCGCCCCTCTTCATCTGGCGCCGTCTGTGGGAAACAAACAAAGAGCCATCATGGTGCGAAGGAATTCTGGCAGGAGGATCGCCAGCGACATGGGAAAGGCCCTGGTGACGGAAGAAGGCGCACCTTCCCTCCCCACGGAGAATTCCCCGTCAGGCAACCACGCCAACGAGATACCTCTGTCGGAGGCAGGGGAACAGCTTCCCGGCGGGAGTACCGACGCCCTCCAAACCCTCAACGTAAACTAGATGTCCTCGTGGATCTCATGAGGGCCCAAGTGGCCAGGGAGGAGAAGTCGCATCTGCTCCGGAAGAGCCCCCTTCGCGGAGATGCCTCCCAGCAAACAGCTGGAGGCCGTTTTACCCTCCGGGGGCGGCGGCTCATCCGCAACCCATTAGGAGGACCATCACATGCCCCTCCCCTAGAGCAGGAAGCTTCCTCCACCCCGAGGAGGGAGAAGTCCGGAGGGCGTCGACTTTTCCTAGAGACCGATGGCCCCAAGGAACGCCGGGACAGCATGCAAGTGCGTCCCACTAGTCCCTCGGGCCAACGACAACCGGAGCTGTCCCTCCAGCTGCGAGACTTTGAGAGGCGTTTCGGGGAGCAAGAGCTCGCCCTCCGCGTCTTGCGGAAGACCTCTCTCGTGGAGGACGAGGAGTGATCCCTGTTCTCCAACTATATCTTGAAGGCCGAGATTTCCCCCAGGATCTCACTTTCAGCCTTCAAGCTGTAACGACCCGAGAATCCGATTATCGGGAAGGCCCGAGAATCTGATTATCGGGAAGGCCCGATAATCCGAGACTCGTACCGCCACCCACGAGTCCGAAGACTCAGAAGGGTTAGAAGGATGGTGTGGAAACTACACAAGTATCACAAATAATTACAGAAATTAAACAGTGTATATAATTAAGTAAGAAATAAATAACATTTTAATTGATACATGGTCCACAAGACAATAATAGAATAGCAACAGTAGTCCACAACAAGTACAGAGACAAGAAAGAAAAGTACAGCTACACGGGACATACCCCGGCTCTGACCTCTGGCACTAACGCTGGGCACCCGAACCAGGCTGAGCCTTAGACGCGCTCCCTTGAAGACGCTCTCCCCTGAAGCCGCGCCTCGCCTGAAACACGGTGAAAACACGCATGGAATGAGTCTCGGAATAGACTCAGTAGGAATCGCTCGAACCCTACCTCGCAAATGGAGAAACCGCTACGCTAGCAGTAAGCGAGTACCTCGAAAAAGGAAGCCCTACCATCTACAAAACACCGGTCTCACGGCACGAAAGTTGACACACGTGCCACGGTGAAAATGACCAAAACACCACGGCCAGTATGACAAAACCCGAAGGTCAAAGTCACAAGCCTGACAGTCTGCCACTCACGACTCGATAGGAGTACCTCCCAGTAGAAGTACAGTCGGTAGCTTCCCCTGACGTCTTACACCGCACCGCAGGTGAACTGCCTAGCGTGGTAGCTCCTACCAGAGGCACGGACACCGAACAAGAACCACAACGAGCGACTTGCTGGGGTCACTCCCATCGGCGTGGGTCCAACTGCCCCCAACTACGTGTGCACACACAGACCATGCATCCTAGGTCTGGCCCTCTGACCGGTTTTCCCCCGTAGTCGGACTCTGGCTAACGACGAGGGGCCCGACGGAAACTAGTCCAAAACCGTCCTCAGGGTAGCCTCTCCACCACTCCCTAGTGGGACCACACGTGTGTAAGCAGGCTACGACTTGTGGAGTGTCACTGAAGGAGTAGACTCTCAAGTCAACGAAAAATATCGTCCATATCCGACGTCGCACGGGGACCACGCCACGTACCGATACCGTCGCACGGTGACCACAGTCGGACAAGAAACGGGACTACAAACCTCCTTGTGCAGCCCAACGCCTGACGGTCTACCCTAGACGCGTCACAGTCTCTGACGGTCTAGGCTGGACCGTCACAGGCACCTGACGGCCAAACGCAGGCGCGTCACACACTGGGTGGAAAACCAAACGTAACGCACCTGCCCTGGTGCATTACAGACTGTGACGTGCCTACCCTGGTGCGTCACAAGACAAATGAGGAACAGCTGTGACGCGTGCCACTCGGTGCGTCACAGCATGTAACGGTCCAACGCTGGAGCGTTACATGACGTGGGGTTCGTCAACTCTGACGCACCCTCCCTGGGGCTTCATAAGGCTGTGATGCGCCAGTCCTGGTGCGTCACAAGCCTTGACCCCCTAACGGTCAAAAACCAACGGTCGTGCCAACGGTCGGGAAGCCTCTGACGGCCCAACCCAGGCGCGTCACACGCCTGTGGCGGTCTATCGAGTGGCTGTCACATCCCACAGACCCCCAATTGGCAACACAGGGCTGTAACGCACCCATCTAGGCGCGTTACATGATGTGACGGTCACTGGAAGGACCGTCACACCCGCCCGAGGGTGAAACGACGGGAAAATGCCCAAAAATCCAACCACGCCCCCATGCCTCTACCGGAGAGGGGGAAATCAAAGCGGAAGACCCCTGGGGACCCCTAGCATGATACTAGGCCACCAAAATGTGAAATTGCGGGCTAAATCCATAGATCGGGCGAACTCTTCCCAAATCATGGAAAACCCCAAACCGGCTCAAACACGCCCCTCTCGGCCACCCCTCGGCCTACAAATCACGGGAACGAAAGGCGGGGAGCTAGGGAACGTCACCCTACCTCAATGGAACAAAAGCTCCGCCGAATCGTTGCCGAAATCGTGAAGAACGCTTTGAAAAACCCTCGTCCCTTCACGGTTCCCCACAAGCTTTACGCCGCCACGATCGCCTCGCCGTCGCTCACGTTGTCACGCTGTTGCCCCACGCCATCTGTAGCCGGAGGGGATGCCGCCGCGGTCGAACGGGAGAGAGAGAGAGGAAGGGGGCGGTGCTCACGGTAGGAAGAAAGGGAAGAAGAAGAAGAAGAGGGTGGGGAAGAGGGAGAGAAAAAGAGAGGTATTTATAGAAAATTTGAAAATTCTAGAAAATACCAAAAAATAGAAAATTACATTTTCGGAATCCTCGGAACGCACCGATCGCAACGGTACCACTCATGCCCAGGTGAACGACCCAGTTCATCTGCAGTGAGGTTCCGAAGGAATTGCCGAAACACACACTGGAAATCAGAAAACACACGCGGAAAGGCCGCGGAACGCTTCCGGGCCTCCGAAACAACTGCGGATCGCGCCGATCCGAACACGAAAGTTTTCAGAAATTAAATTTCGGACACAACGAAGCTGGACACTCCGAGAACTCAGATCCGGGACCCACGAAGAAAGATCCGAAAGGTCCGAGATATTACAGCCCTCCCCCTTAAGGAATTTCATCCTCGAAATTGAGAACAACCCAAGGGGAAAAAGAGGAAGACTCACTCAAACAGGTAAGAGAACTACTGACGCATCTCATCCTCACACTCCCAAGAAGCCTCACCACCAGAGTGTCGCTGCCACACCACCGTAACCAAGGGGATGACCCTGTTTCGCAGGTGCTGCTCTCGCCTATCCACAACGCGGACGGGAAACTCTGGGAGAGAAAGTTTTGGAGTCACCTCTGGCCAAACGGAATCCTCAAGCACATGAGAGTCATCGGGCATATACTTCCGCAACATCGAGACGTGAAACACGTCATGCACCGACGCCAACTCAGGAGGTAACTGCAGCCGATAGGCTACCTCACTGATGCGCTCCATAATCACAAATGGACCAATATAGCGGGGACTCAGTTTTCCACGCCGTCCAAAGCGCATCACCCCCATCATCGGATAAACTCTCAAGAACACACGATCGCCCACGGTGAACGCGAGAGGCTGCCGCCTACAGTCAGCATAGCTCTTCTGCCGACACTGGGCCGCCAACATGTTCTGACGAACCAGGTGCACAACATCCACACACTTCTGCACCAACTCCGGTCCCATCAAAACATGCTTACCAACCTCGAACTAATCGAGTGGAGTCTGACACGGACGCCCATACAACGCCTCATAAGGAGCCATGCCGATGCTCGAATGATAGCTGTTGTTATAGGTAAACTCTACCAATGGTAGGTGGTGAATCCAACTCCCATGCCACTCCAGGCAGCAGGATCTCAACATATCCTCCAAAGTCTGAATGGTCCTCTCTGACTGACCATCTGACTGAGGATGATACACCGAGCTAAAAGCCAACTCCGTGCCAAGAGCTCACTGGAAACTCCTCCAGAATCCAGAAGTGAAGCGCAGATCCCGATCTAACACAATGGAGATGGGAATCCCATGCAATGGAACAATCCGCTCCACGTAAAGATGAGCTAACTTGGGCACACTCCAGCTGACTTTGACCGGTAACAATCAAGTCACCTTCGTCAGCCTATCCACCAGCAACCAAATACTGTCCTGACCGCTCGGAGTCCATGGCAATCCCACCACGAAATCCGTGGTCACGTGGTCCCATTTCCACGCGGGAACATCCAAGGGCTGAAGAGTACCTCTCAGTCGCTGATGCTCCGCCTTCACATGCTGACAGGTCAGGCACCTGGCCACAAACTCGGCCACATCTCTCTTCATGCCAGGCCACCAGAACTGCCTCCGCAAGTTCCGATGCATCTTCATCACACCCGGGTGTACGGTGTACCTTCTCCCATGAGTCTCGCGCAACACCGCACGACGAACCAGCTCCTCGACTAGGACATACAGCCTGCCATGAAACCTCGCAGCACCGTCCTCGCCGAGTTCCACATCAGCCATAGCAAAGATCCGGGACAACTCAGGGTCCGCATGCTGAGCCTCTGTCACTTGACGGCGGATAGCGGGAGTGACAGTCAGACTCGCAAGCACCGTTAACCCTGGCTCCTGGGGAATCTTGAGCCTGAATGAAACTTCGGGCACTTGTTCCCAGAGCCTCCACTTCCTCAACATCAAGGCACTGACCGCGACCTTCCGACTCAAAGCATCAGTGACGACATTCATCCTGCCCGACTGATAAGACAAGGTAAAGTCATAATCCTTCATGAACTCCATCCAACACCTCTGCCTGAGGTTAAGGTCCCTCTGCGTGAACACGTACCTCAAACTCTGATGGTCAGTGAACACCTCAAACCTCTCACCGTACAGATAATGCCTCCAGATCTTCAGCGCAAAGATCACAGCCGCCAACTCCAGGTTATGGCTAGGGTAGTTTTCCTCGTGGGGCTTCAGCTGCCGAGATGCATATGCCACCACTCTACCATACTGCATCAACACAGTACCCAATCCGACCCCAGAAGTATCTATACACACCACAAAACCTCCCGATCCTGAAGGCAGTGTAAGGTTTTGCACAGCACCTACGGGCGACGCAGCGGATAACAAAAATTTCATTTGCCCGATCCCAGTGTTATGGAAAGCTTAATGTGTGCTCTAATCGGTGTTTCTAAGACCCTAATTACAGGTTGCATGTTTCACCTTGCGCGGAACGACGCTGTCCGCGATGCCCGATGCAGAATATCGAGCCGCACAGTTGTACGGCCTCTAGAGCATATCCACACGGACCCTGACGTAGCGACGGTACCTCCCTGGTACAACTTTCCCCGACTCTATCACCTTCTGGAGAGAGAGAGAGCAAGGGGGAGAAAGGGGGGAGGCTAAACCTCTCCCTTAAGCGTAATGCTTGATTAGCTTAAGGGGTGGGAAGGAGAGTTCGAATGAACTCACGTAGGATTCTATATATAGAGATTTAGTCATTTCTAAAAGGGCTCCAAAAGACCAAAATTATATATATATATCCTATCCACTATTATACATATGTATTAAGCTCCATTTACACTCCTTTCCAAAAGGAATTAAAAGGAATTAATACATACACTTGTATAATAATAATCCGTCACCCAAGAATCCATTGTGTGTGATCCTCTAGGCCCATAGTCACTCTAGTTTAAGGCCCATTAACTTCTAATTCCCAATTAGAAGTAAATTAAACATATTCTTTACTTCTACCAGAGCCGAAGAATAGTTTAATTTATTCTGAACCTTTGATCACGTTGGGTCAAGCAAATCCGCGTGATCCTAGAGGACGCTGGGTTTAAACCAGCCTGTCTGGTACCTGTAAGTCCACAGTTACCGCATCGATATAATCCCTCGCTCCTTCTATGAGTCTGGTACGATCAAGGGTATGGTTTCTATCAAACTCCATGATCATGCCATTGGACTATGACCTCCTTAAAGTGTATTACGTCCGTTCTAAACGAACTCACACGACCCTGGCCAGGGATTTAACGGAGCGTCAATGTCATGACCCATTAACTGTCTGATATATACCCGATAGTGAGCGATCCCCTCTTGACCATTGATGATCTTCACACGTATCCTGGAGTGGTTAATGACTCGGCAACTCATGACTTATGGTTAAAGTCACTTAGCCAAATAATTAAACCATTCCAGTCCTCGTGTAAAATCTGATCAATGTCTCAGGTCAAAGGACCAACGATGCTACTGAGACAGTTAGATCTTCAGTTGACATTAGGTATAATCAACCATCTGAAGATCCAATAGCGGATCAGTTCAGTGTACATCCTCTAAGAACATACACCTACACATATGTGTTGGTGTCCCACACCAATGACCATGAGACTGGCCACTGACACATCATGTGTACTGGTTTAATAGGTAATCAAAGTCCCCGAGTGATTACCCTCCAACCAGGAACAATTTAAGGTATGTGTACATGTAAAATCAATCTCATGTTCGAGATCCCATCTCGAGCTGACTTTACAACCACATGTCCTAGGGACAACGTAAAATAACACAATCGCATATTTACGCTCAAACACCATTTTATTAATAATGAACAAGATTGTACAACTATTGGGCCTACCCGACCCGAAATTGGCCTGTAGTACACCAACACTAACAATCTCCCACTTGAATTACAGCCAATTGCCCACAACTTTGAGGCCCATCTTATCCTGATGACGCTCAAACACAATCTGTGTCAAAGGCTTAGTCAGTGGATCTGCTATGCTGTCTTCTTACGGTACACGCTCTATCGTCACATCTCCACGATCAACAATCTCCCGAATAAGGTGAAAGCGCTTGAGAATATGCTTTGACCTTTGGTGAGATCTCAGTTCCTTCGCCTGGGCGATGGCCCCATTATTATCACAAAATAATGGGATGGGAGCTGATATCTCGGGAACTACGCCAAGTTCCAAGATGAATTTCTTCATCCAGACGGCTTCTTTAGCAACTTCAGCTGCAGCAATATATTCCGCCTCCGTCGTCGAATCCACAGTCGTATCTTGCTTGGAGCTTCTCCAACTGACTGCCCCTCCATTCAACATGAATACAAATCCAGACATGGATTTGTAGTCATCTGGATCTGACTGAAAACTTGAATCTGTGTAAGCTCTAAGCTGTAGGTCCTCTCCTCCATAAAGCAGAAAAAGATCCTTAGCCCTACGCAGGTACTTAATGATACCCTTTACTGCCTTCCAATGCTCTTTACCTGGATTTGCCTGATATCTACTGACAATACTTAAAGCATTGACAACATCAGGCCGTATACATAGTATTGCATACATGATTGACCCTATCGCCGAAGCATAGGGTACCTTATTCATGTGTGCCACATCCTCAGAAGTTTTAGGACTCATCCCTTTGGATAGGTAAATTCCATGTCTCATGGGAATAAGACCTCTCTTGGAATTTTCCATCCTAAACCTTTTTAGGATAGTGTCTATGTACATGGATTTGGATAATCCTAGCATCCTTTTAGATTTATCTCGATAGATCCTTATGCCCAGCACATAGAATGCTTCTCCCAAATCCTTCATGGAGAAAGTCTTAGATAACCAAGACTTGGTTGATGTCAACATCTCTACATCATTCTCAATGAGTAAGATGTCATCAACATAAAGGATCAAGAAGGTCACAGTGCTCCCACTGACCTTCTTGTAAACATAGGGTTCATCTTCATTCCGAATGAAGTTGAAAGATTTGACATCCTCGTCAAATCTTAAGTTCCAGCTTCTAGATGCCTGCTTTAATCCATAAATGGACCTTTGAAGTTTGCATACCTTATTAGGATGTAGCTTGGAGGTGAATCCTTCAGGCTGTACCATGTACACCTCTTCTTACAGATTTCTATTAAGAAAAGCTGTCTTCACATCCATTTGCCAGATCTCATAATCCAGGTATGCAACAATGGCAAGGAGGATTCTGATTGACTTAACCATGGCTACCGGCGAAAACGTCTCGTCATAGTCAATGTCTTACCTTTGACGATATCCTTTCGCCACTAGTCTAGCCTTGTATGTGTTAATCTGTCCATCTGCATCAATTTTCCTTTTGAAAATCCATTTGCAGCCGATAGGGACCTTCCCTTCGGGTACATCAACTAAGTTCCAAACTTTGTTGGTGTACATGGACTGGATTTCTGAATCCATTGCCTCTTGTCATTTCTCGGAGTCTACACTACGGATCGCCTCCTGGTACGACTGAGGATCATCATCCTCATCGATACATACCATAGAGGACCCCTCTGAGACATGTCCAACATGTCTCTCAGGTTCTCTCGGTAGTCTATCTACCAGATCTCCGTAGTGTTAGTGTTTCACTTTGAATAGGATCAACCGATACAGTCTCATCTAATGAGTTTGTGTCTATATGTTGTGGTTCTTGGACCTCGTCCAATTCTATCTGGCTCCCACTATTTTTCTGGAGTAGATATTCTCTTTCCAGAAATACAGCTCTCTTAGCCACTAAGACCCTTTGCTCATAAGGGTGATAGAAATAATATCCAAATGTCTCCTTTGGATATCCCACAAACCTACACTTATCGGTTCTCGACTCAAGCTTATCACTATCGTTCTTCTTTACATGGGCAGGACACCCCCAAATTTTAATGTGATTAAAATTTGATTTCCTGCCCTTCCATATCTCATATGGTATTGAAGGAACTGATTTACTTGATATCCTATTCAATAAATAAGCCACAGTCTCTAACGCATAGCCCCAGAGAGACAAGGGTAGTCCTGACATAGACATTGTGGATCGGACCATGTCTAACAAGGTCCTGTTTCTCCTCTCGGATACACCATTGTGCTGTGGTGTATACGGTGGAGTCCACTGAGAAACTATTCCATGGTCTTTAAGATAAGAAGTGAATTCATGGCTTAAGTATTCACCTCCTCGATCCGATCGAAGAGCCTTAATACTTTTGCCTGTCTGTTTCTCTACTTCATTCTTGTATTCCTTAAACTTCTCAAAGGCTTGTGACTTATGACTCATTAAATACACATAGCCATATCTAGAGAAGTCATCAATAAAAGAAATGAAATAGAGATAACCTCCTTTTGCTTCTATGGACATGGGTCCACACACATCCGAGTGTATGAGCTCGAGAAGGTCAACAGCTCTCTCACCATGTCCACCAAAGGGAGCCTTGGTCATTTTCCCCATGAGACACGACTCACAGGTATCAAATGGCTTGTATTCGAACGAATTCAAATACCCATTTGAGTGTAGGTGAGAGACTCTTTTCTCACCTACATGACCAAGTCTGTAATGCCATAGATATACAGAATTCACTTCATCAGCATTGGAAACTTGCATAACATCAGAACGTGTATCTAATACATAAAGACCATTGACTAATGAACCATTGGCTATAATCAAACCATTATTCATTATAGAGCATCCAGTGCTATTAAAAGCCAATGCATATCCAATGTTATACAAGCCAGAGATTGAAATAATGTTCTTAATAATATTAGGAACATAATAACAGTCATTCAGCTCCTGAATGACTCCTGAACGTAAACTGAGACGTGCAGTCCCGACAGCTTTGGCAGAAACTAAAGCTCCATTGCCCATCCTCAGTTCAATCTCCTTTTTACCTAGTCACCTTCTATTTGCCAGCACCTGCACAGAATTGCAGATATGAGATGCACATCCAGTATCCAATACCCATGATGTGGATTCCATATATGACAAATTAAGGTCTATGACAAAAATACCTTCATTTAGAATTACCTTGCAATTCCTTTTTCAATGCCCAGTTTCTCCGCATCGAAAATATTTGTCTTCCTTTTCATTCTTCTTGCCCTTCCCTTTGTCAACTTTGGCGAGTTGCTTACCCGTAGCCTTTTTCTTTCCCTTCCCTTTGTTACTCGTGGTGGATATTTGAGAGACCTTCCTTTTCTTGTTGGCCCGGCCAATAATCATTACAGACGAAGATGGTTTATCTTTCTGCATGGTTCCTTCAGCACTCTTTAACATATTGAGCAGCTCTGGGAGAGTTGCTTCAATCCTATTCATGTTAAAGTTCATGATGAAGGTGTTGTGTAAGGATTGAATAGATCTAGAGGGGGGGTGAGTAGATCTTTTCCCCTTTCTTAATTTATTCCAACTTTATTTGAACTATTGCTAGAGTTAATGCAGCACACTAGAGTTTCAATATGGTCTAGCTACTTAAGCATCAAGGTTATAGACTAATATGCAACAAGAGCAGTCACACCAAGAATCATCACACATGCAAGATGATCTTTTTAGGTGGTTCAGTCTCTACACGAGACTTACATCCACCCCTCACTCAACTTGAGTGAGGCTTCACTACCAAGAGACCCTTGTCTCAATCAACACTGCTGCCTCACAGCTTGTACACATGCTGACACACAGCTTGCACACATGCTACTTACAGCTTGATGCAATCAGAAGAAATAGTTGATTTAAGAAAAACAAGGAACCATTAAGCTGAAGATATGAGATTTTAGAGTTTTGACAAATCCAAGTGCATAGGGCTGCTGGCGCATTGAGATCACGATCTCTGAGCTGGGTAGCCTTCAGGTGGTTGAGCCCTTGCACAGCTGGATCCCCATTATCTTCAGTAGCAGATCTTCTTGCGGCTACAAAGACTGCACACTAGGGCTTGATCACGACCTGCTCTTCTCTTTCAGATATTGTTTCCTCCACTCTTTCTTGTGGCACACCGACTCCCTCTAACTCTTGATATCTGTATATCTTCTATTTCCTTCTCTTTCTCTCTTTCAAAAGTTGGCGCGAAACAAAGCTTGAGCCATTCAAAAATTAGCGCTCAGATTCTCTGCGGGTTTTTAGAACAGAAAACTGTTTAGCTCCTTCAATCCGATTTGCAGGGTTGACTAAGTCTTCCACAGATGCAGCAACAGATCGAGTAAAAGATTCTTCCACGCCTTTATCCACATGCCATCTTCAACTTCTTTCCAGATTTTTAGGCCTTCAGATCGGAATTAGTTTCTGTAGGTTCTATCCAGGCTTTGACAGGCCTCACGCAACGGATGTATAAACTTGTGTGTTGTTAAGCACGCCAATGTACAGACTTTACTGCTGCCTGCAACTAAGTGTACAGACTTTGAGCTTCGCATGGCAACGGCCAGTGTATAGACTTGAGAGTTCAAGGCCACGATGTATAGACTTTGAAGATTCTGTGGAGACTGTACAGACTTTGAAGAAACGCATGTAGCGTTGTATAGACTTTCAGGAGACGCAACATGAGACGCTAAAGTCTATACAGACTAGACCAGTGAGACACTGATAGAGACGATGGATGAGACGGTAGGCTGTACACACTTTCAGTCTCAAACATGCATATGAGACGCTGATTAAGACGCTGGAATGTACATACTTGATGCATGTGAACAGTGATGCAGCGTACAGACTAGATGGAGGCATGCTGCTAGTGTATAGACCTGCTAGATTAATGCATGCACTGGCTACCGATGTGCAGACTTGAAGCTTCATGCACCAATACGCTCAATCTCTTCCATCAAACTGTTGATCAGTGAAGCCCTTGGAGTGAATATCACTTTACCACTGCCTTCAATGTCATCAGTACCTAGATTCATGGAAGAATGAAGTTCTTATTGATTCATAAATTGGAGAACTCATGTTTAAGTGAGTATCTCAATGATTTATGGATTGTCATCATCAAAACTAGGGATGCACAACATTCTCCCCCTTTTTGGTGATGATAACCAAAAGTCATTGTGAAGCCCTTGCAATCAATATATCAAGTATGAGTGCCTAATTGCAGTGCAGTTGAAAACTGTAGCCAAGCCAAACATCTCATTGACAACTGAATTACATGACTGATCAAGAAGGAACTGTCTAACACACCAAAAGTGTTTGCAAATGTTAATGAAATGCAGCATTGACTCCTAAAACCAAAAAAAACTTACAATGAGTGACATCATCCTTATCATCCTTCTCCCCCTTTGTCATCAGCAAAAGAAGGGGGGGGGGTCCTAACCTAAGAGGAGTTACTAGGAGACCCTAGTGGAGGCAGTGGAGCTAACTGCTGCTCAATCCAATTCAGTCTATTGGCTATGTCATTAAGCTGTGCGTGAACTGCCATCTGAGCATTTGCAATATCAGTGTTCTGGTGAATAAGAGAGGCAGACTCTTGTTCAAATGTTTCCAACTGTTCAGCCATATGGGCGAAGGATAGTCGAAAGGAGACGGCGTTTGATGCGAATGAGAGTTTTTGAAGAGAAGAATGTGAGTTTTGTAGACAAACCCGCAAAGACCTTAAATTGAAAGGGGGGGCTTTTGTTTAAACCCTTTCTATAAGGAATCGTATTAGTTAATTTGTCCACTAACTTAATGAATTTCATTCTGAAGAATTTAGTGAAATAAATTTGGAGCTTTATCAGTGTGTTTGATTGTCAAGGCAGGAATAAACTTCAACAAAGTGGGATATGGTTCTTTACATGATCTAGTAACCTTATAATTGATTTGGCACAAGTTAATTTGACCAAAATGCCAGCTGCAATATGAATTTAGGAAAGTTTTGTTGTCATGAGGTGCCAAGGGTCAACCATCTAACTTGTCTGTCATTTTTTACTGAAAAATTTTGAACTGCATACACACAAATTTTTTTTTGATTAATTGATTGACGAGTGGTCATGTTTATCACATACATTTCTGCACGAGGTAACACGATTTTTACACGCCAGAGACCTCGGCTACTTTGCATGCCTAACCGTCTCACTGGGAATTGGTGAGCACTTTTTTTGCGTGAGGATACACGTTGATTAGACGCCAATATCTCTAGTTACTCAGTACTCCCACCCCCTTATTCATACCGGCAGAGGTAGCTTGGCTCTTCATGACACACGTGTTTCTCCCTTTTTATACATCACTCTTTTTGTAGGGAGAGACAGCAGTTTCTCAGAGGCCATTCCATTGCTCTGCCTGACAGACATGATAATAGCATATTCCCAAGGCATTCATGAATTAGTTGAATTTGATTTTCATTTGACAGCATGAGCACTTTGAGTAAGATAACTTTACTACTCTCAATTATAAGATTCAAGGACATGTAAATAGCATATTCCTATATGTTTAGTTTATTGAAGCATGACAAATCAAGCTCATTTTACAGCCAACCAAACTTGTTCTTACTATGTTCTCAGAATTATGTTCATTATATAGTGGATGAGTGGTGGCTTGTGACAGCCCAACGATTTCATAATAGAAGAGGTGTATACAAACCCTCCCCCTTAGTTCAAGAGTCTTTGCAGAGTTAGAGGAAGTGAGATTTTGTTGATGTAGGCTACGAAGAGTTTGGTTGAATTGGGTTTGTAGAGGTATAAAAACATGATCAGGATTTAGGCAACAAGGAGAAGGATCATGCCAAGAAGTCGACTCTGTCTGCTCCATTTCCACCAGTTTCAGCTAGAAGACTAGTGACGCTAGTACCTATCATGAGATGCTAACTGAAGAAGACATGCTGACTGAGCTGGCCATATGCATGCATGTTGAACATCACTAACCTAGACTCCCCCTTAATGTAACATTTATTTGCCAGAAAATAATCGGTGATCAGTACAGAAAAATTGTTGCAGAAAGGCTGTTATGGATTTTCATGAGGAGATCTGCATAACCCCAATTCTCTTCTCAGGGTGGTGAATCTATCATTATTGAGGGGTTTTGTGAAAATGTCAGCAAGTTATTTTTCAGTTTCAATAAAATGCAGCACAAAGTTGCCTTTGCTGACTTCATCTCTTATGAAGTGATGGCAGATTTCTATGTGTTTTGTTCTAGAATGCTGGATTGGATTTTTTGATAGATTAATGGCGCTCATGTTATCACACAATATTGGTGCACATCCAATATCTATGTTGTAATCCTGGAGCTGATGTTTGATCCATAGAACCTGTGTCCCACAACTCCCTACTGCGACATATTCTGCCTCAGCAGTGGAGAGTGCAATGGAATGTTGCTTCTTAGAAGCCCAAGTGATCAGACATCCGCCCAAGAATTGGCAGTAGCCACTCGTGCTTTTTCTATCTATTTTGCATCCAGCATAATCCGCATCTGAGTATGAAATTAAATCTAAATCACAGAAAGTGGGATACCAAAGTCCCAAATCTTGGGTGCCGGCAAGGTATCGGAGAATACGCTTGACGGCTCCTAAGTGTGATTCTTTAGGACATGCTTGGTATCTAGCACACATGCACACACTAAACTGTATATCTGGTCTAGAGGCAGTTAAGTAGAGCAAGGAGCCAATCATACCTCTGTATGTTTTTGTGTCTACCAGATTACTTCTTCATCAGCATCTAGTGTTAAATTTGTGCTCATCGGCGTTCCAATGGCTTTGCAGCTCTCCATGCCAAATCTTTTCAACATCTCCTTGATGTACTTGGACTGATTTATGAAGTATCCATCCTTGCATTGTATGACCTGCAATCCAAGGAAGAATTGTAAGTCCCCCATCAAACTCATTTCAAATTCCGCAGTCATCAAGTTTGCAAATTCATTACATAATTGGGGTTTTGTAGACCCAAATATAATGTCGTCAACATAAATTTGCACAATGAGAATATCCTTACCTTGGATCTTTGAAAATAAGGTCTGGTCTATTTTACCTCTTGAATAACCCTTGTTGACAAGAAATGAACTTAGCCTCTCGTACCATGCACGTGGAGCCTGTTTCAAACCATATAATGTTTTATTGAGTTTAAAAACATGGTTAGGGAAACCCTCATTCTCAAACCCAGGAGGTTGCTCTACATAGACCTCTTCCTTGATGACTCCATTTAGAAAGGCACTTTTTACATCCATTTGTTGTAGTTTGATTCCATGAGAAGATGCGAAAGCGAGTAAAATCCTGATGGCTTCTAATCTGGCCACAGGGGCATATGATTCTTCGAAATCAATACCAAATTCCTGGTTGTACCCCTTGGCTACAAGTCTAGCCTTTTTTCTAATGACCTCCCCTTTCTCACTTAATTTATTTCTAAACACGCACCTGGTTCCAATGACAGAGTGAGAGGTTGGTCTGGGAACAAGATTCTAAACTTTGTTTCTCTCAAATTGATTTAACTCCTCATGCATTGCATCTATCCAGGATTCATCATTCAAGGCTTCTTCTATAGTTTTTGGCTCAATTTGGGAGACTAGTGCAAGTTGGTCTAATTCATTAACAGCTCTCCACTGAGATCTTATTTTCCTTGGTTCATTTACATTACCAATTATGCTATCAAGGGGGTGATCCTTAAGCACTCTTATATTTACAAGATTGTTACCTGATCCATCCTCATTTGCATTTGGTTCACAAGAGTTGTTACCTTGTTCTCCTTCATGGCTCTATTCCTTACTTTGCTCATCTGGCTCATCCTTGGGTTCCATAAATTCTCCATCTTCATTTGTCTTGTTGACCTGTTCATCATCCATAGATTCATCAATTTCATCAAATGAAATGTGAGGAGATTCCTCGACTACTTGATCTTTGATATTGAACACTCTATAAGCTCTTGATTTGTCAGAGTATCCCAAGAATATTCCTGGGTCACTCTTGGGTTCAAATTTGTCCAAGTCTTTCTTGTCATTGTTATGGATGAAACACTTTGTACCAAATATTCTGAAGTGGGCTAGAGATGGTTTCTTACCTTTGAACATTTCATATGGAGTTTTTGCACTAGATGGTCTTACCATTGCACGATTCACATTGTAGCATGCGGTGTTAACTGCTTCTGCCCAATATTTTCTTGGAAGCTTCCCTTCTGCCAACATTGTTCTCGCCATCTCTACCAGAGTTCGATTCCTTCTTTCCACCACCCCATTTTGTTCTGGCATTCGGGGTGCTGAGAATCTGTGCGTTATTCCTTTGCTCCTGCAAAATGTATCAAATTCAGAATTCTCGAATTCTCCGCCATGGTCAGATAAGATTGAGCATATTTTGAACTTACCATCATGTTTCAATCTTTTGTAGAAGGCCTGAAATTCATGAAATGCATCATTCTTTTGGGATAAGAAAAACACACAAGTAAATCTTGAAAAATCATCTACTAACACATAGCCATATCTCTTCCCACTGATGCTTGCTGTTCTTGTTGGCCCAAATAGGTCCATATGCACTAGTTCTAGTGGTTTAGAGGACTATTTTTTAGATTTACTTTTGAAGGTTTTTCTAGTTTGCTTTCCTTGGGCGCATGCAACACATAGTTTGATGTTTTGACTAAAGGTAATTTCAGGCAGCCCTCTGACCATGTTCTTTTTAACCAATTTATGCAAAACTCTAAAGCTGACATGTCCTAACCTGCGGTGCCATAACCAGATCAGATCATCCTTTTTAGCAGTCAGACACAAGTTAGAATGAACAGGATCATGTAAGTCTATCATGTAAACATTGTTCACTCTGTTGCCTAAGAATTTTACTAGATCTGAATTAGGTTCCATTATTTTGCAGCTTTCCGAGTCAAATATCACCTTGTGTCCCTTATCACATAGTTGGCTAATGCTCAGTAAATTATGCTCTAAGCCATCTACCAATAACACATTCTCAATGCAATTTGAAGGCTTCTTACCTATCTTACCTGTGCCGACGATTTTACCTGTGTTGTTTCCACAAAAGGTTACGTGTCCACCATCCTTTTTAATCAGCTGATAAAACTTCTTCTTGTCTCCGGTCATGTGTCTCGAGCAGCCACTATCAAGATACCATTTGTTGTGGACGGCTGCTAAACATTCCTGCATGACACATTATGTGAAGATTTTTGGAACCCAGCTGCCCTTGGGTTCAATATGTCTAGTAAGGTCACTCAAATATTTTAAGAAAGATTTAGGAATCCATATTTGATTGGTGGATCTTATGGGTCGGAGCAAATTCTGATTTCTGCTCACTGGAGCATGGTTGCTGTTAGAAGCCGTGGTCGGCTTATGGAGCCCTGGGTATCGGCCTCTGACATCCCAGTGGTTTTCCCACTTTCTGTTACTGGCTGTGGTCGACACCTGAGTGGGTCGTGGTCGACTTCGGTTCTGCCAGAATTCATCATTTCGTCTGGCTTTGCCTGTGGTCGGCTCGGGGGGTTTTCTGAGCCGACTTTCTTGATTCCAAAACTCTTTATTTCTTGCTTTGAATGACTTGATTGAGTTTGTTTCCTTATTAGATGATTGGCCTTGTTTCAAGAAGAGCTTTTGAGAGTTTTGGCCTTTTACCCTCGAGTCTTCCAAGTCATGTTTGTTAGAATCTTTTTCTCTTGCATTTGTGTCACTTAACTCTTCAACTTCATACATGTTTATAAGAGGTCTCTTTCCTTTAGGATCTGCTCCGGCCACAAAGGTAATTGTTTTCATTTGAAATTCCTTTTTGGCATTAGGATTATACCCCAAACCTTCCTTTTGATAATTTACTTTTTTTCCGAGCATGGCATTCAAGTTTTCTTCTCCTCTTACCATTTTCTCTAGACTCTCTTGTTTGTCTTCCAATGCTTTCTGAGTTCTTTTGATTTCTTCCAGAAGTTTATTATTTTCTTCCTTCATCGCGTTAGCCTTTTCATTGGTCAATTTTATCTCCTGTTCACAGCTTTGCACCTTTAACTTCAGTTCATCAATTATTTTCCTCAATGATTCATTTTCTTCTTCCTGAGATTTAAATGTGTTTTCATCTAATTCCTGTTCACTCAATTTTTTGTGCAGATTGGCGATCTCTAGTTCTAAGTCAGCGCACTTGTTGATTGAGCTAGTGTCGTGACTTATGCTGTTGATTTTCTTTTTCAGGCTTTTATTCTCTTTTCTGATTAAATCATACTGATCTAATAATTTAGTGTATGCGTCTTCCCAATCTGAAACAGAGAAATGCTTGAAAGGAGAAGTTACCTCAAGATCTTCACTTTCTCCTTCTGCCATGAGACACAATTTCCCTTCATCTTCATCGGATGACATCTCTTCCTCACTGTCTTCTTCTTCTTCTCTCCAGGTACTTACCATAGCCTTAGGCTTCTTCCCTCTCCACTTAGAGGTCATGCCTTTGGAGGCCTCAGGACATTCAGCCTTCATGTGACCTGGTTTCCTGTAGTTATAGCAAACTACTTTGTTAGAGGATTTCTTGGGTTGATCAAACTTGTGCTGAGAAAACTTTCTTACCATTCCCTTCTTATTGTTGAATCCTTTACCTTCTCTTCGAAGAAACTTCCTGAACTTTCGGGTTAGCATAGCAAACTCACCGTTGTCTTCCTCAGTGCTTGAGGACTCACTTGTCTCAGAGGATTCACATTTGCTTGGGCTGGCTTTCAAGGCTACTGGCCTTTTCTTTTTGTCCTCGTTTTCACTTCTCTTGAGATTGATCTCGTACGTCATTAAGGACCCAATTAGCTGGTCCACTTTCATAGTGGTGAGGTCTTTTGAATCTTCAATGACCGTGGCTTTGGTATGCCACACAGGAGTAAGAGACCTGAGAATTTTTCTTACCAATTCTTGATCTGTATAAGTCTTACCTAGACTTTTCAAGCTGTTAGTCAATTGCATCAATCTTGCATACATTTCAGAGATGCTTTCATCAGTTTTCATCTTGAACATTTCATACTCTGAGATTAACATGTTGGCTTTAGTTTCTCTTACCTCGGATGTACCTTCGTATATGACTTCCAGCCTGTCCCACATGGCTTTCGCGGTTGTGCATTGAGAGACTCTTGAGAACTCCGTGGGATGTACTGCACACTGCATTACATTCATTGCGCCCCAGTTGATAGTGGATTTTCGAATCTGTTCTCTTGTCCACGAGTCCTCATCTTCAGGGAGCTCATAAGGGCCGCGACTTACTACTTTCCACATTTCATGATCTTGAGCCCTTAGAAATTCCTGCATACGATTTTTCCAGTATGAGTAGTCATTTCCATCAAAGTATGGTGGTCTGCTCACTGAGTGTCCCTCAGCTGTCAGACCCTTAGACATCAATCCTCCTGTTCTCTCCTAGTTGTTAGACCACATATTGGAGAGCCAGGCTCTCATACCATGTGTTGTGTGAGGATTGAATAGATCTAGAGGGGGGGTGAATAGATCTTTCCCCCTTTCTTAATTTATTCCAACTTTATTTGAACTATTGCTAGAGTTAATGCAGCACACTAGAGTTTCAATATGGTCTAGCTACTTAAGCATCAAGGTTATAGACTAATATGCAACAAGAGCAGTCACACCAAGAATCATCACACATGCAAGATGATCTTTTTAGGTGGTTCGGTCTCTACACGAGACTTACATCCACCCCTCACTCAACTTGAGTGAGGCTTCACTACCAAGAGACCCTTGTCTCAATCAACACTACTGCCTCACAGCTTGTACACACGCTGACACACAGCTTGCACACACGCTGCCTCACAGCTTGACACTACTGCCTCACAGCTTAATGCAATCAAAAGAAATAGTTGATTTAAGAAAAACAAGGAACCATTAAGCTAAAGATATGAGATTTCACAGTTTTGACAAATCCAAGTGCATAGGGCTGTTGGCGCATTGAGATCACGATCTCTGAGCTGGGTAGCCTTCAGGTGGTTGAGCCCTTGCACAGCTGGATCCCCATTATCTTCAGCAGCAGATCTTCTTGCGGCTACAAAGACTGCACACTAGGGCTTGATCACGACCTGCTCTTCTCTTTCAGATACTGTTTCCTCCACTCTTTCTTGTGGCACACCGACTCCCTCTAACTCTTGATATCTGTATATCTTCTATTTCCTTCTCTTTCTCTCTTTCAAAAGTTGGCGCGAAACAAAGCTTGAGCCATTCAAAAATTAGCGCTCAGATTCTCTGCGGGTTTTTAGAACAGAAAACTATTTAGCTCCTTCAATCCGATTTGCAGGGTTGACTAAGTCTTGCACAGATGCAGCAACCGGTCGAGCAGAAGATTCTTCCACGCCTTTATCCACATGCCATCTTCAACTTCTTTCCAGATTTTTAGGCCTTCAGATCGGAATTAGTTTCTGTAGGTTCTATCCAGGCTTTGACAGGCCTCACGCAACGGATGCATATACTTGTGTGTTGTTAAGCACGCCAATGTACAGACTTTACTACTGCCTGCAACTGAGTGTACAGACTTTGAGCTTCGCATGGCAACGGCCAGTGTATAGACTTGAGAGTTCAAGGCCACGATGTATAGACTTTGAAGATTCTGTGGAGACTGTACAGACTTTGAAGAAACGCATGTAGCGTTGTATAGACTTTTAGGAGACGCAACATGAGACGCTAAAGTCTATACAGACTAGACCAGTGAGACACTGATAGAGACGATGGATGAGACGGTAGGCTGTACACACTTTCAGTCTCAAACATGCATATGAGACGTTGATTAAGACGCTGGAATGTACATACTTGATGCATGTGAACAGTGATGCAGTGTACAGACTTGATGGAGGCATGCTGCCTGTGTATAGACCTGCTAGATTAATGCATGCACTGGCTACCGATGTGCAGACTAGGGAGTGAATATCACTTTACCACTGCCTACAATGTCATCAGTACCTAGATTCATGGAAGAATGAAGTTCTTATTGATTCATAAATTGGAGAACTCATGTTTAAGTGAGTATCTCAATGATTTGTGGATTGTCATCATCAAAACTAGGGATGCACAACAGAAGGAAGAAAAGGAATCGGGCAATGATTGGAGTATAAGATCAATGCATAGTTCAAGATCCAACTTGAACCCCAATGCATTGAGTCTTTCAATCCACTCCATCATTTTCAGTACATGAGCCTGTACTGATGAACCTTCAGACATCCGTGTCCTGAAAAGCCTTTTGGAGATGTCATACCTCTCAATCCTACCCTGCTCCCCGAAGAGCTAGCGTAGATTGAGAAGTATACTTCTACAATCAGTCTTTTCAAATTACCTCTGTAGCTCGGGAGCCATAGAGGCCAACATATAACATTGGGCAAGGGACGAGTCCTCAGACCACTTGGCATAAGCCAGTAACTCGCCCTCGTCGGCATCAGGAGCTGGCTCAGAATGAACCGTGTCCAACACGTACGCAATCTTTTTGGCGGTAAGGACTATGCGTAGATTACGCAGTCAATCCGAGTAGTTCGGTCCAGTTAATCTATTTGCATCCAAGATACCGCGGAGGGAGTTGGACGATGACATTATAATCTGGATAAGAAATAAAAGATAACTTAGCATGTGTTCAGATTCTAACTTAGATGTGGTTTTCTATCTTAGTTAGTCCCACTAATTTTCGATCGGACTATATAACCCTCAGTATATAGAACGGGAGATCAGCGAGATCTACCTAGTGGGTTGGAATCCCAACGAGACTGATGTACGACCTTGTGGAAAGCACAACAAACCATATATCATCTCAAGGGCAGTCAACAAGCACTTGCATCTAATGCAATATCCGATATTCGGCCCCCGAGAAATCATCCCCTTGTGGAAAGCACAACAAATAATATTCTCGGTTAGATCTAACCATCATTACTACATAGCAATGAGTTCATGACCTGACCCTTGTGGAAAGCACAACAAAGCCGAGTTCAATTCCTCACCCCATTGAGGCCGAGCCTTAGAGTTTAATACCGCCCACAAACTCATGGACCTTGTGGAAAGCACAACAAATCCATGAAATGAAGACGTTCATTCACTCCATAATGATGGAGGGCCACGATGACTCCTAGAGCCACGCTTACCAGATCTAAAATTTAATCCCGAGGGAATTTAATTTTATCTTGATCTCACCCTAGGTGGTAATATAAATATATCTAATACATTTACTGTAAGACCCCAATTTTCTGTATAGAATATTAAATTTCGTAAATAGTGGTGATGTGGTAAATAGTAAATAGTGAAATTTTTGACTATCATATAGAAATTCTGAAAAATGATAGTTAAATAGTAAACACGATGATAAACACTTTGGTCTTCTGTGCCTGACCCTAATAAAATCATTTACATGGCTTAATCGGTGATTTAAGCCTGACTTGAAAACGCGGAAAACACTATTCATAGTAAAATACGACTACCTTAGAAAAATCTATAAAAATCACAATTGATAGAGCATATTTTTATTAACAACTTTGTCTTCTTGAGTATAACCGGTAAAAATCAGAAACTCTATCTATCGACTAAATCGTTAGAATTCGTTAGAATTTGATTAACTATTATTTGAAATCCTAAGATTGGATCAGTTAGAAATTAACCTTGTGATAAAAATCCACAAAAAAATAATAAATGGATTCCTCATAAGTTGTATAACAATTTTGTCTTCTGGGTCAAACTCATTAAAAATCATTTAGTGAGGTTAATTAGTGGTTTTAGTTAGAAATACTTAATCACATGATTAAGGAGGATTAGCCAAATCCTTACCCAAATAAACACGTGGAAACGTGTTTCAGTCGACAGCCGCGTCGTCAACGCCGGCCATCCCCTCTGCGGCGCCGTGTCCGACTAACCTTTGGTGCGGGAGAGTCTCCTACGCGTATGCAACCCTATAAATAAGGAGGCTTAGCCTCTTCCCTTCTCTACTAAAGCCCTGTTAAGCTCTGTTGCTGCAAGGAATCGCAGGAAGATACTATTCATCTTCTTCTTCCTCCGTATTCTTCTTTGTCCTTCAATTAAGGTAGGTAACCAAGGCCCAAATGATTAAAGTGAAAATATGGATTGTTAGTAATCATGTTAGCTTTCATTTAGTAGCAAAATCATGATTTATCATTACAGTTATGATTTAATTCAGATTTTATCACCATCGTTATCATGCTTAAACTTATCACCATCGTTATCATGCTTAGACTTATCACCATCGTTATCATGCTTAAACTCAGTTTTAAGAGTTCCTGGTTTGATCGGACTTCATGTTCGTTTTAACGGTTAGTACCTGTTTTTAACTCTTTTGACACCCCAGTTGTATAACAGCCCAAATTAAACCGCTGTATATATGTCAAACGGTCTAATTAGAACCGCTGTATGTCCAGTAGGTTTAGCGGCCCATTTAAGACCGTTAAAATGTCCAGAGATCAAAATACTCAGTGTTAATCAGGGTAAACAACGTTAATCAACAAGATTATCAACTCATATAACAACAGAATAAAGAGATGAGTAAATGATAAAAATTTACTTTCTGTTGCAATATTTACTTTTTAGAAAATTCTGGTTAAAATTACTAAAACATGGTTAAAGTGAAATTATTCACTTGTAAAATTCTTGGTAAATTGGTTAATCATGTAAATTAGTTAAAAATTTACCTTGGGTAAATTCTGTAAATTTTACTGTAGAACAGAAATTTAAATGACAGACTTATGGCAAGTCTTGGCCAGTTAGACCGGACACTCCATCCGGTAAATTACCCCATTTTTACCGTGTGACATTTTTACCGTGGTAAATCCCGAGTTGGCAACAGGATTACGTGATTACTGGTTTTACTTGAGTATATTAAATGGCCCGTTACACATCGTTTTAATTTGATTAATTGACCGATTACCCTTGGTTAAATCTTCGGTCATATTCGAGCCCGGAATCGACCATTGGGCAGTAACCATATTGGTTTACTTGTCATTGGCGACCCGGAAGCCATTTGGCATATTTTACTTCTCTTCTAGTCGTACCGACTACGACCGGAAATTGTTACCGTTATACTTAATACGGATTCTCTAGAACCGTATATCTTGAATACGGCCTCGTACAGTCCGTATAATCGTTCTTCGGAACTTACTTCCCTTCTCTCGAACGAATTACTGTCGACCGTTCTTTCTTGATTCCGTAACTCGTTACTCGTGTAAGTACGGCCCGGTATTTGCCGTACGACGACCCTCAGTTTTGGGTTTTATCGTGATTATATTCTCGAATCTGAGGACAGGTGTGGTCCTCTAATCTGAGCATTGACAGAAATTCATCTGATTAAATTGGCCATAATTTGATTATGTCTAGACGGTGGATCGTTGATCCA
This sequence comes from Amorphophallus konjac, assembly GCA_022559845.1. Classification (NCBI taxonomy): domain Eukaryota; kingdom Viridiplantae; phylum Streptophyta; class Magnoliopsida; order Alismatales; family Araceae; genus Amorphophallus; species Amorphophallus konjac. Next base: position 152,061,800 of record CM040117.1, read on the forward strand.
ATAAAATCAATGCTAACGCACCATAAGGGCCCGGTCTGGTCCTGGGGAGAGCGCCCAAAAGTTAGTGAGCCCATGGGATGTTAATGACAGGGTGTGGCATTGCACCTGAGTGCAGGAATATACAGTGTACGTCTATGACAAACTCTCGTTACTTGATCGTGTGATCGTGCTGGAATACGTATTTATACTACTTGGCCAAATTTACTATTGTTACTTGTTATCTCTTGTTCATTACTTGTGGTAAATTTGTGTACAAAGTTATTTCTTGACCTTGCAAGATATCTCTCTACATTGTTTATTATCTTTCTTTATCGTATCGTTATCTCTTGTCATTAGTTTTACTGCATTTCATATAAACTATAATAAATTGTTAATCACTTATATTTGCCATGGTTATCTACTGAGCGCGTTAGCTCATACCCTACTTGTTTTTCCCCCTTTTTTCCAGGTGATGATCTTACTATCGGGGATGGACTGGAGTGACACCGAGTGATAGTTAGTTAATTGAGTCAGTTGAGTTTAGAGAATTGTACTAGTTTCAGTCATGTTATTTGGCTGTAGTTGTTATACTTCAGTTGTAACTTTTATTATTATCAATAAAAGGAAGTTTGGTTAATTGGTTAATTGTCTCTTTTCAACTCTGGTGTAAATGGTATGGAAATAATACCATTTCTTTCTAGCTCGCGTGCCCCTAACTGTACGTCCCGAGATTCCGCATCGGGGTGTGACAGTTTAGTTGGTATCAGAGCTTAGGTCAATTTGTCCTAGGTATTTTACTTTAAGGTTATAGGTTATTGGTTATAGGTTTAAGTTTAAGAACCCGACCTGGTGAGATTGGGTAGAAATTGGGTTAAGTCTTTAGCCGTAAATCATACTCTTCTTTTATAAGAAGTTCTTCTCTCATAAATAAATTCTTCTTCTCTCATAAATAATCTCTTGACTATTTTAAATAAAGGTACTAGAAATGGCAGCTGACCGCGCTGAGATGAGGAACCTCCAGCGTACGGTCCAAGGCCTGACACAGGCGTTGCAGCAAGTGGCTCAAGCTGGAGCCGCAGCACATCATGGCACTGGTGACTTGTACCGGAACTTTCAAGGAATGAACCCGCCTAGATTTGCTGGTTCTACCGACCCGGATGAGGCCGAGCATTGGCTCGATGATATGAGGAGAATATTTGAGGTTATGCAATGCACTGACCAAGAGCGTGTCCTTCTATCTACGTTCCAACTGGAGCGAGATGCACGTACTTGGTGGGAGTCCGTCAAAGCAACTCTCGGTGATCACCAAGTATCATGGGAAGAATTCGAGGAGTATTTCAATGGGAAGTATTTCTCTGACCGTGTCCAAGAAAAGAAGGCAGCGGATTTCGCAGCTTTGAAGCAGCGAGGTTCGTCAGTGGCAGAGTATGAGGCACAGTTCGCCCGACTTTCTCGCTATGCAATGCATCTTATTTCTACTGAGAAGATGAAGGCGAGACGATTTCTCAACGGGTTGAAGCTCCATTTAATTAATCAACTGGCACCGTTGGAAATTTCTACCTATCCTGAGATGGTGAGAAAGGCACAAGTATTGGAGGATACTCTTGAGATGACGGAGCGTATTCATGGTCAAGGTAACAAGCAAGAACAACCAAAGCCATTCAAGAATGCCAAAACCGGATTTGGCACTAGCACTAGCAAGAAGAGACCTTTTATTGGTTCTGGAACTGGTTCTAGCTCTGGTTCTGGTTCGTGGAAAGGCAAGATGCCGAGACAAGAAGACAAGAAACCTGACACTATGGTACCATTCAAGGGCATCTGCAAGTTTTGTGATCGTCCTGGCCATAAGATGGAGGAATGTTGGCGCAAGATAGGCGCATGTTTGCGTTGTGGGAGCAAGGAGCACCGTATCCCTGATTGCCCCTTATTGGCAGAGAAAGCTACCCCGGCAAAACCTTTGGCTTTCAAGAAGCCGCAAGGAAAGCTCCAGGCTCTTCATGTTAATAAAGCGAAAACCGCCGATGACGGTGGGCTCGTCGAAGGTACTCTCATTATACTCGACAAGTCAGCTTTTGTTCTATTTGACACTGGTGCAACACATTCTTTTATTTCTCGGCGATTCGCTAAGTCTTTAGCTGTGGAACCTGTTTTGATGAGTTCTCCATTAGAAATATCAACCCCTATTGGTTCTAGATCAGCTATTCAGCATTTTTATCCTTCTAGCAAGGTTATGGTGAATGATCAGAATTTTCCGGCTGATTTAGTTTGCATGGACATGAAGGATTACGATGTAATCCTCGGAGCTGATTGGTTGGCTCGATATGAGGCCAATGTTCATTGCAGTTCTTGTTCCGTATCTTTTTCTAGACACCCCAGATTATCCTTCAAGGGAGTTAAACACCCTAGCTCTATCTCTCTTATCTCGACGCTTCGAGCTGATAAGCTATTGAGACGTGGATGCGAAGCTTTTCTGGCTTTCGTTTATGCGTCCCCAGAGCAACAGATCGAGATTAAGGACATTTCTATTGTCCGAGATTTCCCTGATGTTTTTCCAGAGGAGTTACCAGGAATTCCGCCTGAGCGGGAAGTCACATTCTCTATTGATCTTATTCCTGGATCATCTCCTGTTTCTAAGGCTCCTTATTGTATGTCTCCTGCGGAATTGCGGGAATTGAAGCATCAATTGTTGGAATTACTCGAGAAGGGTTTTATTCGCCCGAGTGTTTCCCCTTGGGGAGCCCCTGTGTTGTTTGTTCGGAAGAAGGATGGTTCGATGAGACTGTGCATCGATTATCAGCAACTCAATCAGTTGACAGTCAAGAACAAGTATCCATTACCGAGGATTGATGAGTTATTTGACCAGATAGCGGGAGCTCAGTATTTTTCTAAGATCGATCTTTGATCTGGATATCATCAGTTGCGGATTAAGGATGAAGATATTTATAAATCTGCTTTCCGCAGCCGGTATGGTCATTTTGAGTTTGTCGTTATGCCTTTTGGTTTGACAAACGCACCGGCAGCCTTTATGCAGTTAATGAACAGTGTGTTCCGACCCTATCTTGATCGGTGGGTCGTGGTATTCATAGACGATATCTTGATATATTCCAAGAGTGAAGAAGAGCATGCCAAGCATCTGAGGATGGCTTTGCAATTGTTGAGAGATCATCAGCTTTATGCCAAATTGAGCAAGTGCGACTTTTGGCTGAAAGAGGTGTCCTTTTTAGGGCATATTATTTCCAAGAATGGAATTTCTGTTGATCCATCGAAGGTGGAAGCAGTAAAGAATTGGGAACAACCTACCTGTGTGACTGAAGTAAGGAGTTTTCTAGGCCTAGCTGGCTATTATAGAAGGTTTATTCAGGATTTCTCGAAGATTGCGGTACCTCTTACGAAATTAACCCGCAAAGAGATCAAGTTCGAGTGGTCAATTGAATGCCAACGGAGTTTCCAGACTCTAAAGGATTGTTTGACTACTGCACCTGTTTTGACCTTACCTTCTGGTGAGGGTGGTATCGTGGTATACACGGATGCATCAGGTATTGGCTTAGGCTGTGTACTTATGCAGCACGACAAAGTGATTGCCTATTCTTCTAGGCAGTTAAGAAAGCATGAAGTTAATTATCCAGTTCATGATTTGGAGTTAGCAGCAGTGATATTTGCATTAAAGATTTGGAGACACTACCTATATGGTGAGACATTCACGGTATTCTCAGATCACAAAAGTTTGAAATATTTGTTCTCTCAGAAGGACTTGAACATGAGGCAGAGAAGATGGTTGGAGTATATAAAGGACTTCGATTTCTCTATTGAGTATCACCATGGCAAAGGCAATGTAGTGGCCGATGCTTTAAGTCGGAAGACTGCAGTTAAGTTATCCAGTCTTATGTTACAAGAGTGGAAACTACTGGAACAATTGGCTAGTTTGGATCTCAATGTAGATAATGATCGAGTTTTGATTTCCCAGATTCAACTCAAGCCCGAACTATTAATGGAAATCAAGTTATTACAAGATAATGATCCCGAGCTAGTAGAGATTAAAGGGAGCTTGAATAGCAGACCTGATTTCTCGGTAGCTGATGATGGAAGGCTATTATTTCAAGGTAGAACTTGTGTACCGGATGAGGCAAAGATAAAGAATCGGATTCTCGAGGAAGCTCATAGATCCCGATATACTATTCATCCGGGAGGCACTAAGATGTTCAAAGATTTGAAAAGATCTTTTTGGTGGCCGAACATGAAGAGGGAAGTTGCTGATTTCGTGAGTAGATGCCTAGTGTGTCAACAAGTGAAGGCCGAGCATTTCAGACCGGCAGAAAAATTAAAGCCACTCGATATACCCCAATGGAAGTGGGAGAGTATTGGCATGGATTTCATTATGGGTCTTCCTAAGACTCGAGGTGGTTATGATGCAATATGGGTAATTGTGGATCGACTAACTAAGTCGGCACATTTCTTACCTATTAAGTCCAAGTGGACAGTTGATGTTCTAGCAGCTTTATATTTGAAGGAAGTGGTTAGACTTCATGGTATTCCAGTGAATATTATATCTGACAGAGACCCGAGATTTACATCACATTTCTGGAAGGGATTACAAGAATCTCTCGGTACGCGTCTGAATTTCAGCACTGCGTTTCATCCGCAGACAGACGGACAGACTGAAAGGACTAATCAGATAGTAGAAGATATGTTGAGAGCTTGTATGATCGACTTCGGCGGAAGTTGGAGTGATAATTTGGCATTAATAGAATTCACCTACAACAATAGTTACCAATCCAGCATACAGATGGCACCTTTCGAGGCTTTGTATGGAAGAAGCTGTCGTTCTCCATTATGTTGGGATGAGGTAGGCGAAATGATGTGACACGACCTAAGGGTGTACTAGTAACAACCAAATGAACCTTGGACCTAGACTTGCAAGCCCACTTACAAATTGGCGGACTCGATGTTGGCGGACCGATATCGCAACACAACCCTTTTCCCGTGGTGACTAAATGATGGTAGGGTGGATTTGAGAGTCTAAACCATGCTGCTTAGGGTGATTGACTTGGCCAATGAGTTCCCCTCCCTTGGATCGGAGCACCCACATCAGTGGGGCGGACGCCGTGCCTTGAGGGTACGGGGGTCTCTCCTCACTCAATCCGCGGTGGCCACTCGCGATCGGGAATCACGGGATCGGGCACTCTCTTCCTTGCCGGCTGAACTAAGAGATGATACTAATAAAACACAAATATTCAGGGAGGGTTCAGCTTATACCTGACCGGTGTGAGGACACCGGCCCCGAGTCGGAGACGTGGGCGAGCGGGGAAGCGTGGGTTCCCCACACGCCGCGCCGGGGAAGCTTGATCTGTCCAAACAAAGTACACCACTACACCTCTCGCAGGAGGGGGATCTTGGGGTGGGGATTAAAGCAATTACAAATAATACTATCTCCACGCAGGGAGGGGCCTTCAGCCGGCCAAGCGGGATGGGGAAGGCGAGGCAAGAACAACGACTAATAGTGGATGCCGATTCTGCCAACTGTCTGCGAACAGAGACAGTGGGTTGGTGTTGTAGCTATAGATTCCACTCACGAATTTTGCTGATGGCGAGGTCAGCGGCAAAAGCTTCGTAACAGGAAGGGGAATGCTTCAGAATTTTTGTGATTTCTTCTGGAGAAGCTACCGGTCGGGGCAGAAGATGGAACAGGACCTCTGTTTCTCGGACTAGCAGGGACTGACTTCCAACAGTAGGATGCAGAGGGTACTCCGGCCGCTCCCGTTGTCGAAATCAGACGCTGTTGGAGTTGTTGGAATCGGACTCAAGTTCTCTTCGCAGAAAAACCGACGGGGAAGCCTTCTGATGTCAGGGGAGGTCTGAGGACGCCGAACACTGCTGACAGGTCGAAGCAGACTGTGTTGTAGCAGAGTGACGCAGCAGAGGGAGAAAAATGGTAACTTCGGCCACCGGAGGCCAAATGGAACTCTTATTCCTGATTCTGAAAACAGACAGGGAGAAGTAGAACTTTGTAGAAGAAATGGTAGACTGATTCCTCCGAGGTTTGACGTGGCAGGGCTCTCAATCCGGTTCTGGTGCTCAGCAGAATCTGTTCCACGCAGTCGGGGGAGAACGGAGTTTCTGAACAGCCTCGAGCTCCGATGAATATGAAACCACTTCTGTTGCGAAGAAGACCCGGAGACGCTTCCAACGATGGCTCTTGTGTCTTCAAACTCGTCCGGATGGCATCGTGGTGGTCGCTGCAATAGACTGATTTGTCTGTAACCTGTGGACAGCAACCTGCAGCTCTTGTGTTGGCTTCTAAAGAAGGAGATGGGGGAGGTGTATGTATGAGAGGGGTGATGGGGTGGAAGAAGTAGTGTGTATGGAGGGATGGGGAATGCTAATGGAGATAGGAAGAGGATGGGAGGGGCAGTGGGGCAGGTCCTCAGCTGGAGGTAGGGGAAGGTGGAGTCAATGGAGGTGAATGGAGGGAGATGAGAGGGGCGACCAAGACTAGAAGGGAGGAGAGGGGGGCGGCCAAAACATGGAGGGAAGGTGGATTTCAAATTTGAATTGGCCTAGGGGGGTGGAGGGTTGTGTGGGAACTAGTGGCATTGCATTGGGAGGGAGGAGATTATGTTGGAAGTGGAGGAGATGCCACCTAGGGGCAATGGAAGTGGAGTAAAGGAGGCCATGGGGAAGTGGAGGGCATTAAAGGAGGTGGGTGGCTAGTGGAGGTGGTTGGGAGGGGAGGAGAGAGAAGGAAATTCGGAATTGGGGTTGGAGGAGAGAGAAAGAGGGGTGAAATAGAGAGATTAAGAGGGGAATGGGTGGGGAATCTCTCCCCTAGGGTCTCTCACCCAAAAAACTAGAGGAATCACTCCAATTTGAACTCAAATGACAAGTTTAACTCAAAAGGATTCATTCATTCATTAAGTTCAAATGGAGGAAATGAGGTCCTATATATAGGAAACCCACATTTCTACAAAAGACCCTGACAAAAGACTCATTGACAAATAACCGAAGGGGTAGGGGAGCTCATTGGGCTAAGCCCGAAGAAATGGGCCCAATTAGCACATTACACATTCTAATGACACTCAAACATAGGAAAATAAATGCTAGACCTAGGGACATGACTCTAATAAAATTAAAATTACATCAATGACTCAAATAAAAATTACATTGGACTCAAAATTAAATGGCTAGACCATGCCGGATGAAATAGGAGGTGATGTTCTCATCATACTCCCGGGGTGCGAAGAACTCGACTCCGTCGAGTAAGAGTCTTTCCTAGCTCGCCCATGTCTCCACCATCGTGGTCGGCCCTTCCACCTCATAAGATACTGCTAGATTGCCCTGCTCCTGATGGTGTCGTTATGTTCAACCAGTATCAAATCTTTGTGCTCATGCCGGGCTCTCAAGGTTAGAAGGGGATTCTTATTGGTGGGGTCACTCTTAAAGGGGGGTATGGGCTCAATATCCTCGCTAGGTGCCACCGCGGGGCCCTTGCAGGGCACAAGGTCCGTCACACTACAATGAGGGTTGACCCCACATTCCTTCAGAAGGAACAACTCATTGGCATATATACTCAATCGCCCCAAGACCTTAAAGGGTCCAGTCTCACGATCCCTGAGCGTAAAGGCGACTCTAGGGAAGAGCCTCTTTATCCTGACCATCAGATAGTCACCCTCTTGGAAGTCTAGGTTTCTTTTGCGGGTATCAATTCGCCTTTGACAAATCCTTTTACCTTTGATGATGGGCTTGCAAGTATGCAATCCTGAGACATAGTTGGTGAATGCTGGCACTCTATTAGATGTTGGGGGTCCCGGACACCCAAATGTGGACCTAGCATGTCTAGACTCTCTATGAAGATTAGTGAAGATAGGAGGGTCTGGACCTCCAAATGTAGCTCTATCATGCAAAGGGGTGGTAAATGCCGGGGGACCTGGACATCCAAGAATGCACCTATCATGCTTAAGACTCATGATGAATGGAGGTGGACCATTACATCCGAAAATGGCCCATTCATGCTTCCTACTTGACATGTGGGTGATGTGAATGAATGGAACCATCTTATGAATCATGCCAAGTGATGTGTTGTGCCAAGACTTATGCATTCCTATCCCAAAGATCACTTCTATGTGTATGGGTGTGGGATGACCTTTGAACTTCCATGTAAAAGGGTCAAACATATCTAGGAAGGTGGGCATTATGGAGAGGGGCTCTTTCTTGCTTCCTAGGCAGACGTTATCTATGGCGATGGTTCCCTTTGTGTAGTCCAAGTCTTGTAAGAGGTGATCTTGGTCCAACATGGTTGGTTGGGGTAGGGAAATGTGAGTCGTGGGTAAGGTGGGTGTATCACATGGGTAACTAAGCTCCCATTGGAAGGAATCAAAGGGGTCATGGACTGGGCTTCCTAGAGGAAGGAACTCTATGTCCACATGGCCTATGCATGGTGGGTCATCCTTACTAAGGTCTTTAGTGGGCCAGTTGATCAAGGTACTTGGGATTTTAATGGTAGTGGAGTGGACCATGATGGGTTCTTCATCCATGGGGAGAATGAGAAGGAGGTCACTAGTGTAGCAACCAATGGTGAAGACTGAGGTGATAGAACCATCACATGGGTGGATGAGACTAAGTCTTCTTGGGTGGGCCGCTCCTATGGTCAATAAGCAAGTCAACTTTAGTTGCCATTCTAAACCCTTGAGGAGATCATCCCAACCATTTACCTCATAGTAGGATTGGAATGTGGTGTGATAGGAGTTAATGGGTGCTAATTGGAAAGGGTGCTCCATGGTTGGGGTTTGAAAGTATAAGGCATGAGGGATGGGATTTTGCTTGAGCCATTTGATAATGAGTTCTCCTACGGTCACAACCTTTTGCGTGAGATTGAGTGATTTGGGGAGGCATGTGTTTGTTTGGACGGGGATGAGTTGATGTCTTTCTTCCTTATTGATTGGGGTATGAATTTCCTTGAATGTGGGGAAGAGATTTGTGTTGGTGTCCAATCCCGGGGATTTGGTTTTGTGGGCCGGGTTCTCCTCATGTTCACTCATGACCTCATTCATTCTTTGTAGTGGGTTGAGAGGGCATGGTGGCCGGGTATGGGGCTCCGGTGGGTGAGGGAACAAAAGGTTGTTGAAACCATAGGCTCCCGGGAGATGTGGGGGATGAACTAGGCAAGACCAACGCAATGGGTGGAAGGTGGTATTCCGTTCATCAAGCCATTGTTTTCCTAGGATTATGCAAGGGCCTTTCAAAGTACCAATTTGACACCAAGCTCCATCAAAGTATTTGATCTCTCCAAACCATTTATGAAATTCAACGAAGACTAGGTCTCCGTTGTGCACAATTTGTCCGGTCGTAGAGAGGGTGGCTACAATTTCGGGGGATACCCAATTATCTTCTACCATGTAGATGAAGTCAATTTCTGTGGAGCTCCCATTAGGTAGGTATGCTTGGGATATGATGGGAATTTGGGCCTTTTGGTCTGTAGACTCAATGACAATGGGAGGTGGATAATGCATGGAATGATCTGATGAGAACTCTAATGCAAGCGTGCCCATGGACTTGACTTGATAGAGACAAGTCAATGACTTGCTCTGATACCACTTGATGTGACACGACCTAAGGGTGTACTAGTAACAACCAAATGAACCTTGGACCTAGACTTGCAAGCCCACTTACAAATTGGCGGACTCGATGTTGGCGGACCGATATCGCAACACAACCCTTTTCCCGTGGTGACTAAATGATGGTAGGGTGGATTTGAGAGTCTAAACCATGCTGCTTAGGGTGATTGACTTGGCCAATGAGTTCCCCTCCCTTGGATTGGAGCACCCACATCAGTGGGGCGGACGCCGTGCCTTGAGGGTACGGGGGTCTCTCCTCACTCAATCCGCGGTGGCCACTCGTGATCGGGAATCACGGGATCGGGCACTCTCTTCCTTGCCGGCTGAACTAAGAGATGATACTAATAAAACATAAATATTTAGGGAGGGTTCAGCTTATACCTGACCGGTGTGAGGACACCAGCCCCGAGTCGGAGACGTGGACGAGCGGGGAAGCGTGGGTTCCCCACACGCCGCGCCGGGGAAGCTTGATCTGTCCAAACAAAGTACACCACTACACCTCTCGCAGGAGGGGGATCTTGGGGTGGAGATTAAAGCAATTACAAATAATACTACCTCCACGCAGGGAGGGGCCTTCAGTCGGCCAAGCGGGATGGGGAAGGCGAGGCAAGAACAACGACTAATAGTGGATGCCGAGTCTGCCAACTATCTGCGAACAGAGACAGTGGGTTGGTGTTGTAGCTATAGATTCCACTCACGAATTTTGCTGATGGCGAGGTCAGCGGCAAAAGCTTAGTAACAGGAAGGGGAATGCTTCAGAATTTTTGTGATTTCTTCTGGAGAAGCTACCGGTCGGGGCAGAAGATGGAACATGACCTCTATTTCTCGGACTAGCAGGGACTGACTTCCAACAGTAGGATGCAGAGGGTACTCCGGCCGCTCCCGTTGTCGAAATCAGACGCTGTCAGAGTCGTTGGAATCGTAGTCAAGTTCTCTTCGCAGAAAAACTGACGGGGAAGCCTTCCGATGTCGGGGGAGGTCTGAGGACGCCGAACACTGCTGACAGGTCGAAGCAGACTGTGTTGTAGCAGAGTGACGCAGCAGAGGGAGAAAAATGGTAACTTCGGCCACCGGAGGCCAAATGGAACTCCGCTTCCTGATTCTGAAAATAGACAGGGAGAAGTAGAACTTTGTAGAAGAAATGGTAGACTGATTCCTCCGAGGTTTGACGTGGCAGGGCTCTCAATCCGGTTCTGGTGCTCAGCAGAATCTGTTCCACGCAGTCGGGGGAGAACGGAGTTGCTGAACAGCCTCGAGCTCCGATGAAGATGAAACCACTTCTGTTGCGAAGAAGACCCGGAGACGCTTCCAACGATGGCTCTTGTGTCTTCAAACTCATCGGGATGGCATCGTGGTGGTCGCTGCAACAGACTGATTTGTCTGTAACCTGTGGACAGCAACCTGCAGCTCTTGTGTTGGCTTCTAAAGAAGGAGATGGGGGAGGTGTATGTATGAGAGGGGTGATGGGGTGGAAGAAGTAGTGTGTATGGAGGGATGGGGAATGCTAATGGAGATAGGAAGAGGATGGGAGGGGCAGTGGGGCAGGTCCTCAGCTGGAGGTAGGGGAAGGTGGAGTCAATGGAGGTGAATGGAGGGAGATGAGAGGGGCGACCAAGACTAGAAGGGAGGAGAGGGGGGCGGCCAAAACATGGAGGGAAGGTGGATTTCAAATTTGAATTGGCCTAGGGGGGTGGAGGGTTGTGTGGGAACTAGTGGCATTGCATTGGGAGGGAGGAGATTATGTTGGAAGTGGAGGAGATGCCACCTAGGGGCAATGGAAGTGGAGTAAAGGAGGCCATGGGGAAGTGGAGGGCATTAAAGGAGGTGGGTGGCTAGTGGAGGTGGTTGGGAGGGGAGGAGAGAGAAGGAAATTCGGAATTGGGGTTGGAGGAGAGAGAAAGAGGGGTGAAATAGAGAGATTAAGAGGGGAATGGGTGGGGAATCTCTCCCCTAGGGTCTCTCACCCAAAAAACTAGAGGAATCACTCCAATTTGAACTCAAATGACAAGTTTAACTCAAAAGGATTCATTCATTCATTAAGTTCAAATGGAGGAAATGGGGTCCTATATATAGGAAACCCACATTTCTACAAAAGACCCTGACAAAAGACTCATTGACAAATAACCGAAGGGGTAGGGGAGCTCATTGGGCTAAGCCCGAAGAAATGGGCCCAATTAGCACATTACACATTCTAATGACACTCAAACATAGGAAAATAAATGCTAGACCGAGGGACATGACTCTAATAAAATTAAAATTACATCAATGACTCAAATAAAAATTACATTGGACTCAAAATTAAATGGCTAGACCATGCCGGATGAAATAGGAGGGGATGTTCTCATCACGAAAAGCAATGGCTTGGACCGGATCTTATCTTGGAGTCATCACAGAATATTCGTATTATCCGAGACCGGTTACTAGTGGTTCAATCGAGGCAGAAGAGTTATGCCGACAATAGAAGAAGAGATTTAGAATTTCAAATTGGCGAGCATGTGTTCTTAAAAGTCTCTCCTTCGAGAGGAATTCGCCGATTCGGTATTCAGGGCAAGCTAAGCCCGAGGTATATTGGTCCATTTGAAATCCTTGATAGAGTGGGTGAAGTGCTTATAGACTGGCTTTACCGCCGCAGTCGTCTGGCGTACATAACGTATTCCATATTTCTATGTTACGAAAATACGTGTACGACCTCACTCACATCATTCAGCATGTGGATTTTGAGTTAAAGAAGGATCTGACTTATGAAGAAAAACCAGTGAAGATTCTGGATCGGAAGGAACAACAACTTCGGAATCGTTCCATACCAATGGTCAAGATTCAGTGGAGTCGGCGTGGAACCGAGGAAGCCACCTGGGAATCAGAGGACGCTATGCGGAAGCGGTATCTCGATTTGTTCTAAGGTGAGCTATTTATTCCCTTACTGTTTTTGGTTCAGTGAATTTGGAGGACCAAATTCTTTAAGTGGGGGAGGGTGTAAGACCCCAATTTTCTGTATAGAATATTAAATTTCGTAAATAGTGGTGATGTGGTAAATAGTAAATAGTGAAAATTTTGACTATCATATAGAAATTCTGAAAAATGGTAGTTAAATAGTAAACACGATGATAAACACTTTGGTCTTCTGTGCTTGACCCTAATAAAATCATTTACATGGCTTAATCGGTGATTTAAGCCTGACTTGAAAATGCGAAAAACACTATTCATTGTAAAATACGACTACCTTAGAAAAATCTATAAAAATTATAATTGATAGAGCATATTTTTATTAACAACTTTGTCTTCTTGAGTATAACCGGTAAAAATCAGAAACTCTATCTATCGACTAAATCGTTAGAATTCGTTAGAATTTGATTAACTATTATTTGAAATCCTAAGATTGGATCAGTTAGAAATTAACCTTGTGATAAAAATCCACAAAAAAATAATAAATGGATTCCTCATAAGTTGTATAACAATTTTATCTTCTGGGTCAAACTCATTAAAAATCATTTAGTGAGGTTAATTAGTGGTTTTAGTTAGAAATACTTAATCACATGATTAAGGAGGATTAGCCAAATCCTTACCCAAATAAACACGTGGAAACGTGTTTCAGTCGGCAGCCGCGTCGTCAACGCCGGCCATCCCCTCTGCGGCGCCGTGTCCGACTAACCTTTGGTGCGGGAGAGTCTCCTACGCGTATGCAACCCTATAAATAAGGAGGCTTAGCCTCTTCCCTTCTCTGCTAAAGCCCTGTTAAGCTCTGTTGCTGCAAGGGATCGCAGGAAGATACTATTCATCTTCTTCTTCCTCCGTATTCTTCTTTGTCCTTCAATTAAGGTAGGTAACCAAGGCCCAAATGATTAAAGTGAAAATATGGATTGTTAGTAATCATGTTAGCTTTCATTTAGTAGCAAAATCATGATTTATCATTACAGTTATGATTTAATTCAGATTTTATCACCATCGTTATCATGCTTAAACTTATCACCATCGTTATCATGCTTAGACTTATCACCATCGTTATCATGCTTAAACTCAGTTTTAAGAGTTCCTGGTTTGATCGGACTTCATGTTCGTTTTAACGGTTAGTACCTGTTTTTAACTCTTTTGACACCCCAGTTGTATAACAGCCCAAATTAAACCGCTGTATATATGTCAAACGGCCTAATTAGAACCGCTGTATGTCCAGTAGGTTTAGCGGCCCATTTAAGACCGTTAAAATGTCCAGAGATCAAAATACTCAGTGTTAATCAGGGTAAACAACGTTAATCAACAAGATTATCAACTCATATAACAACAGAATAAATAGATGAGTAAATAATAAAAATTTACTTTCTGTTGCAATATTTACTTTTTGAAAAATTCTGGTTAAAATTACTAAAACATGGTTAAAGTGAAATTATTCACTTGTAAAATTCTTGGTAAATTGGTTAATCATGTAAATTAGTTAAAAATTTACCTTGGGTAAATTCTGTAAATTTTACTGTAGAACAGAAATTTAAATGACAGACTTATGGCAAGTCTTGGCCAGTTAGACCGGACACTCCATCCGGTAAATTACCCCATTTTTACCGTGTGACATTTTTACCGTGGTAAATCCCGAGTTGGCAACAGGATTACGTGATTACTGGTTTTACTTGAGTATATTAAATGGCCCGTTACACATCGTTTTAATTTGATTAATTGACCGATTACCCTTGGTTAAATCTTCGGTCATATTCGAGCCCGGAATCGACCATTGGGCAGTAACCATATTGGTTTACTTGTCATTGGCGACCCGGAAGCCATTTGGCATATTTTACTTCTCTTCTAGTCGTACCGACTACGACCGGAAATTGTTACCGTTATACTTAATACAGATTCTCTAGAACTGTATATCTTGAATACGGCCTCGTACAGTCCGTATAATCTTTCTTCGGAACTTACTTCCCTTCTCTCGAACGAATTACTGTCGACCGTTCTTTCTTGATTCCGTAACTCGTTACTCGTGTAAGTACGGCCCGGTATTTGCCGTACGACGACCCTCAGTTTTGGGTTTTATCGTGATTATATTCTCGAATCCGAGGACAGGTGTGGTCCTCTAATCTGAGCATTGACAGAAATTCATCTGATTAAATTGGCCATAATTTGATTATGTCTAGACGGTGGATCGTTGATCCAATAAAATCAATGCTAACGCACCATAAGGGCCCGGTCTGGTCCTGGGGAGAGCGCCCGAAAGTTAGTGAGCCCATGGGATGTTAATGACAGGGTGTGGCATTACACTCGAGTGCAGGAATATACAGTGTACGTCTATGATAAACTCTCGTTACTTAATCGTGTGATCGTGCTGGAATACGTATTTATACTACTTGGCCAAATTTACTATTGTTACTTGTTATCTCTTGTTCATTACTTGTGGTAAATTCGTGTACAAAGTTATTTCTTGACCTTACAAGATATCTCTCTACATTGTTTATTGTCTTTCTTTATCGTATCGTTATCTCTTGTCATTAGTTTTACTGCATTTCATATAAACTGTAATAAATTATTAATCACTTATATTTGCCATGGTTATCTACTGAGCGCGTTAGCTCATACCCTACTTGTTTTTCCCCCTTTTTTCCAGGTGATGATCTTACTATCGGGGATGGACTGGAGTGACACCGAGTGATAGTTAGTTAATTGAGTCAGTTGAGTTTAGAGAATTGTACTAGTTTCAGTCATGTTATTTGGCTGTAGTTGTTCTACTTCAGTTGTAACTTTTATTATTATCAATAAAAGGAAGTTTGGTTAATTGGTTAATTGTCTCTTTTCAACTCTGGTGTAAATGGTAAGGAAATAATACCATTTCTTTCTAGCTCGCGTGCCCCTAACTGTACGTCCCGAGATTCCGCATCGGGACGTGACATTTACTGTACCTAGTAGTTTGCACAAAATAAATGCATCCAATGCAAAAATAAACGCAAGTGATCATGGACTTTAACCCTAATGTAACTAAGACATCCGGCCCGCTTCTGAAGCAGCTGGATCGTCCTCGTCGGGTGTGCTCCACGCTTTCAAACTCCGACGCCGCATTAATTACAACTTTTACACGGCACACAGGTCGGAAAAATTAAATTACATATGACTCAAATTCCAGCAGCCCTTATGGCGAGTACAACAATGGAGGAAGATAGAAGTACATTAGAATTTTAATAGAGAGAGAAAGGAGGTTCGCAGACCCTAATTAATTACATTAATCCAAGTCCATGATCACTTGCCAACCCATTCAAATAAAATCAATCAAGGGTTATTTTCTGAAAATAATCCTTACTTTTTGAAATTGAAAATGGGATGTGCAAACAAAAATAGGCTAGCTTTTTTTAATTTTAAAAATCAAAGCATGATTAAGTAAAATTAAACACACAAGCAGGCCAATACAAGGTAAATATAGTAAGGCACGTAAAGAACCATCATTTTCTACAGGGACATCTAATTGAGATAATTAATTAAATTTAAAGTTAATTATCCAATAATCAAATTTAAATTCAAAATTTAAACATGTCAATAATTTAAATTTAAATTCAAACTAATTATCCATTAATTTTTGTTTGAAAATAAATTTGAAATAATGCAATTATCCTCAATTAGTACTTTTCTAAAATTTAAAATTTGAATTTAACAATTATATAATAATTAAAAATTTAAATAATTGAATTCTTCACATTTAACTTTAATAAAATTTAAAATCTGAATTTTCTAATTATCTAATAATTAAAAATTTAAAAATTAAAATTTACTGAAGTAATTTAAATTATTATCATTTTATCTCAAGGTAAATAGTAATTATCTCACCTTGGTAAATTCAAATCGATTAAATAAAATTTAACATTTGACATTTACTTTTGAGATAACACTATTTAACTTACCCGATAAAATTCTATTCAATTTACTGTGCATTTCCATATATATATATATATCCCATATATATATTTATATATTCTAAGCACAATAAATTAAAAGGAGTAAAAAAGCAATTTTTTAAAAAAAATTAAAAAAAATTAGTGACGGGGTCAGCCCCGCCCGCGTGGGCGGCGCCCGCGCGCGCGGGCGCTGACCCCAGCGTTGCGGGCGCGACCCGCCCGGGGGCGCCCCACGTTGCGGGCGCCGCCTGCGGGCGCCCGCCACGCGGGCTACCAGCCTGGGCGGCGCCCGCCAATGCGGGTGCGCCCGCCGGCGCACTGCGCCCTTGGTGCACCGTGCCTAGGGCGCAGTGCGCCCAAATCGGGCATGTAATTTTTTTATTTTTTTATTAAAAAAATTTGTTGCTTGGATGTCTAGCATCCAGGAAGAACAGAGACACCTAGATCTCTTTCAACAAATAATAATTGAATATTTAATCCCCTTTCAAATACGGTTCTATACGGCGATAAAAACACCGGCCAGAGCGCGAACCTGGCTCTGATACCACTGTAAGGTTTCGCACAGCATCTACGGGCGACGCAGCGGATAACAAAAATTTTATTTGCCGATCCCGGTGTTATGAAAAGCTTAATGTGTGCTCTAATCGGTGTTTCTAAGACCCTAATTACATGTTGCGTGTTTCACCTTGCGCGGAACGACGCTGTCCGCGATGCCCGATGCAGAATATCGAGCCGCACAGCTATACGGCCTCTAGAGCATATCCACACAGACCCTTGCGCAGCGACGGTACCTCCCCGGCACAACTTTCCCCGACTCTATCACCTTCTGGAGAGAGAGAGCAAGGGGGAGAAAGGGGGGAGGCTAAACCTCTCCCTTAAGCCTAATGCTTGATTAGCTTAAGGGGTGGGAAGGAGAGTTCGAATGAACTCACGTAGGATTCTATATATAGAGATTTAGTCATTTCTGAAAGGGCTCCAAAAGACCAAAATTATATATATATCCTATCCACTATTATACATATGTATTAAGCTCCATTTACACTCCTTTCCAAAAGGAATTAAAAGGAATTAATACATACACTTGTATAATAATAATCCATCACCCAAGAATCCATTGTGTGTGATCCTCTAGGCCCAAAGTCACTCTAGTTTAAGGCCCATTAACTTCTAATTCTCAATTAGAAGTAAATTAAACATATTCTTTACTTCTACCAGAGCCGAAGAATAGTTTAATTTATTCCGAACCTTTGATCACGTTGGGTCAAGCAAATCCGCGTGATCCTAGAGGACGCCGGGTTTAAACCAGCCTGTCTGGTACCTGTAAGTCAACAGTTACCGCATCGATATAATCCCTCGCTCCTTCTATGAGTCTGGTACGATCGAGGGTATGGTTTCTGTCAAACCCCATGATCGTGCCATTTGACTATGACCTCCTTAAAGTGTATAACGTCCGTTCTAAACAAACTCACACGTTCCTGGCCAGGGATTTAACGGAGCGTCAATGTCATGACCCATTAACTGTCTGATATATACCCGATAGTGAGCGATCCCCTCTTGACCATTGATGATCTTCACACGTATCCTGCAGTGGTTAATGACTCGGCAACTCATGACTTATTGTTAAAGTCACTTAGCCAAGTAATTAAACCATTCCAGTCCTCGTGTAAAATCCGATCAATGTCTCAGGTCAAAGGACCAATGATGCTACTGAGACAGTTGGATCTTCAGTTGACATTAGATATAATCAACCATCTGAAGATCCAATAGCGGATCAGTTCAGTGTACATCCTCCAAGGACATACACCTACACATATATGTTGGTGCCCCGCACCAATGACCATGAGACTAGTCACTGACACATCATGTGTACTGGTTTAATAGGTAATCAAAGTCCCCGAGTGATTACCCTCCAACCAGGAATAGTTTAAGGTATGTGTATATGTAAAATCAATCTCATGTTCGAGATCCCATCTCGAGCTGACTTTACAACCACATATCCTAGGGACAACGTAAAGTAACACAATTGCATATTTACGCTCAAACACTACTTTATTAATAATGAACAAGATCGTACAACTATTAGGCCTACCCGACCCGAAATTGGCCTGTAGCACACTAACACTAACAGGCAGAACCAACACCGGAGCCGAGGTGAGCAATCTCTTCAGCTCCCTGAAACTCTGCTCACACTCCTCAGATCAGATGAAAGGCACATCCTTCCGTGTAAGTCTAGTCATCGGGGTCGCAACGTGAGAAAAATCCTCGATAAACCGACGATAATAGCCCGCAAGTCCCAAGAAACTCCGGATCTCCGTCATAGACCTCGACCTTGGCCACTGCAACACTACCTCGACCTTGGCGGGGTCCACGGAAATGCCATCACCAGAAATCACGTGCCCTAAAAAGTGCACCTCGCGAAGTCAGAACTCGCACTTACTGAGCTTCGCATACAACTGGTGATGTCACAACGTCTGCAGCACCACACCCAAATGGTACGCGTGCTCCTCGGCAGACCCCGAATAAATAAGGATGTCATCTACAAATACGACCACGAATTGGTCCAAGTAGGGACGAAACACCCTCTGCATCAAGTCCATGAAGGCTGCTGGGGCATTGGTGAGCCCAAACGGCATCACCAAGAACTCATAATGCCCATACCTCGAGCTGAACGTAGTCTTCTCCACATCGGACTAGCGAATCCTCAGCTGATAGTAACCAGACCGTAAATCAATCCGCGAGAACACTCGCGCAGACTGAAGCTGGTCGAACAAGTCATCAATCCGCGGTAACGGGTACTTGTTCTTAATGGTCACCTCATTCAACTGCCGGTAGTCAATGCACAACCGCAAGCTACCGTCATTCTTCTTCACGAACAACACAGGCGCACCCCAAGGGGAAAAACTAGGACGAATATTCCCCTTGGCCAGCAGCTCCTGCAACTGCGCCCGCAACTCCCTCAATTCAGCGGGAGCCATATGGTAGGGAGCCTTCGCCAAAGGTCCCGTACCTGGCACAACCTCGATCACGAAATCGATCTCCCGCTGAGGAGGCAATCCAAGTAAGTCCTCCGGAAAAACATCAGAAAACTCGCACACCACCGGAATGTCCTCGACATCCGGACCTGGCTGGTCTACCAAGACTACAGAAGCGAGAAAACTCTAACAACCCGCATCAAGCAAACGACGAGTTCGAATCGCCGAAATAAGGAAACAGGAAGAGGAAGACATGATACCTTGAAAATAGAAGGTGGGTCCACGAAGTCGCAGAAAATAAACCCTCTTCGAGCTGCAATCCACCAACGCATGATGTGCCTCGAGCCAATCCATGCCCAAAATCACATCAAAGTTTTGAAGCGGCAACGCAGAGCCTTGCCGGCAAACTCCGCCCTTCCACCCACACCGGAACCTCATCGAAACAATACTGAGTGATCATAAAATCACCCGAGGGCAACTCCACTGTCAAATCGTAGGACAACTGGGTCACCGGCTCCTCGATACTCAGCTCGAAATCCTCCGAAATAAATGAATGAGACGCGCCAGAATCAAATAGAACTCGAGCCACACAACCCAAAATCTGAATGGTACCATCCACGAGCTGCGACGCCACTGCCTCTGTTGGGTTCGGTGCAGTATTCAGAGGGGGGGTGAATGAATATAGCCCTTTAAAAATTCGCCCAATTAAAAATCTTCACCCAAAATAATATTTCGCTCACTTAAAAATTGGAATGCTAACAAGACAAATTAGAACACTCATCTACTGAACCTATAAGCAGACAGTTGAGCGCCCCTATGCATTCAAATTCAGTTCAACATATATGTTGCTATCATCAAAACACAATCTCATAAAGCACTCACTGTGTTGCTATCATCAAAACAAAATGGCATTGCTATCATCAAATCAACATAGCACATGTTTGTGCCCAAGGGGCACAACATTCTCCCCCTTTTTGATGATGGCAACACACTGTGACAGTGAGTCACACACAAAATTTTCTCCCCCTTGTCTATACATTGGGTTTTTACCTACGTTGCTTCTCAAAGTCTATACAGACTTCAACTTAAAGATGCACGATGTACAGACTTTCCAATGTTTAGACTTATGAGCAGTACGTGCATCTACAGTGCAAATGTATAGCCTTTATGTAAGAAGGCAACCGCTGTACATACTTTGCAAGCAAAACACTGGGCGTTGTATAGACTTACACTAGCATAGGTGAAGACTTCATGAGAGTGCAGCAGCTAGTGTATAGACTTGCAGAATAGTGATGCAATGTGCAGACTTTGAAGAACACAATATAAAGTAGTGTATATACTTGCAGTGAAGAACATCAATGTATAGACTTAATGTGATGCACAAGGACACAGTCCAGTGTACAGACTTCATGAACAATAGAATGTGCAGACTTTGAAGTTCAACTGGTGAGTGTACAGACTTTACCAATGAAAAGCTCACTGTACAGACTTTGACATGTGAGACACATAGAATGCACTGAAATCTGTATAGACTTTAACAATGAATGCATGAGTCACAAGACTGACAGACTTAGCCTATATAGACTTAGCATGAAGCACACATGCGATGTACAGACTTCAAGTCATGCAATGCAATGTACACACTTCAGCTAAGCAAGCTTCAGTGAATGTATGGACTTCATGAATGCATGCTACGGTGCCAATGTACAGACTTTAACAACGTGATGCAATGTACACACTTTTAAAGACGATGCACTGTATAGACTGGAGAGACGGACCAGTGTATAGACTTTACATGAAAGCCCAATGTACATACTTAAGGTTCCACTGTATGGACTATCATGAGACGCTAAATGAGACGCTCATTGAGACGGACGTTGTGCAGACTTTAGCCATGAGACGCTAAATGAGACGGTGACTCTGTGCATGAACAGTGATGTATAGACTTGCATGAGACGGTCAATGAGACGCACTCTCAGGCTGTACAGACTTTGTGTGTTCATATGCCAATGTATACACTTAGCTTTGAGCATGGGCTGTACAGACTTTACCTGTATGCAAGCACTGTATGGACTTTCCACCAATGTATAGACTCAATGCAAGCAGATGGATGTACAGGCATGGCGAATGCAATGTATGGACTTGCAGACAGAACACATGCAGTCTCCAGATAATATACCAGTCACAGTCATATGCATTTTCCACAGAGTATATCAGTTATAAACATTCATATCAGTTATAAACATTCATGTTGCTATCATCAAAACACAATCTCATAAAGCACTCACTGTGTTGCTATCATCAAAATAAAACGGCATTGCTATCATCAAATCAACATAGCACATGCTTGTGCCTAAGGGGCACAATATCCTCTACCCTGGTCATGTGTGTAATCTGGCCTCGAGCTCTCTGCCTGCCTCCCACACTCGCTGACCTGGGTAGCGGCGGATATTGTCCCTACTGCTGCTGCAGCTGCGGCCACTACTGCTGGGGAACCTGATGCTGCTGAGGAAACAGCTGGTGCTGTCTCTGAGGACAGTCACACGCCATATGCCTTGGCTGGTCGCACCAAAAACAAACTATCGGTGTCGTGCACTGCCTGCCTGGATGGAACTCGCTACACCGTGGGCATGGTCCTCGTGATCCACCCACTGATCCCTAACGCTGAAACGGGACCGGCTGCTGTACACTGCCCGATGAAGCCTACTGCTCACGGCCTCCCTTCTTCTTTTAGAAATTCTTTCTGAAGAACTTCTTGATCTTCGTGCCAAAAGACACCGATCCTGTCATTGACGCTGCCAGCGTCGGCGCTCCTGAACCACCCGACGCATGCTGGAAGGAACCCTGCTGCTGGGTAGCCAACGGTTGGCTGCGACCTGACAAAGACTGCCTCTAGCTAATCGGTCCTCGAGTCCTCTGCATATCCATTTCCAAGGAAGTCGCGACACAAGACGCTGTCTCCAAATCAGTGACAGCGTTCGCGATCAAATGGTGTCTCAACTCCTGCCTCAAGCCTTAAACGAACTGTGCGGTCTTCACCCTCTCACGCTCCATGATATGAGGTGCATACCGACCCAGCTCAACAAATCGGGCTCTGTACTGCAACACGGATATGTCGCCTTGGACCAGCTCCAAAAACTCACGCATCCGCTGCGTAGCAATAAACTCTGGACAGTAGGTACGCTCGAAAGCGCTAACAAAGTCACTCCACGCAATCTGCTCAAGGGGACGTGACTGAAAAGACGTCTTCCACTCGGAAGACCACCACGCTCGAGCCGTACCCTGCAATTGGCTGTAGGCCAACATCACCCTATCCTCTACAGTACATCACGCGGAACTAAACACCCGCTCCATCTCGTCGATCCAATCTCGAGTCACATCACGGTCTGGCTGACCGCCATAGTAAGGTGGATGAAACTGCAAGAAATCCCTCACTGCTCGACCTGGCTCACCCCTGGTCGACGAGCCCTCACCAGCTTCTCCGTCGAACTACTGCGACATAAGCTGGTACATGCCACGAAAGAAATCCTCGGCCCCCAGAAGCCTCGTAGTATCCACTGCCTCGGTGGCCGCAAGTGACACTCTACTCTACTCCTCCTGCTCCTGCTGAACCTCCTGCTGGATCTCCTGACCTCCAGCCGACTGCCCCTGCTGAGAGCGAGTGCTCCGCCTCGGCGCCATGCTCGCTCCTGAGGTAAAAGATAGAAAACACGGAAACAACAAGGTCAAGAAAAACGCATGATGCCCGATGCCAGTGTCAACCGTACATCATTGCTGTGGACTAGTGGACCACCACAATTACTTATGATTCTCGTATAATCCTACAACCGCGCTCTGATACCAACTGTAACGACCCGAGAATCTGATTACCGAGAAGGCCTGATAATCTGAGACTCGTACCGCCACCCACGAGTTCGAAGACTCGGAAGGGTTAGATGGATGGTGTGAAAACTACACAAGTATCACAAATAATTGTAGAAATTAAACAGTGTATATAATTAAGCAGGAAATAAACAACATTTTAATTGATACATGGTCCATAAGATAATAATAGAATAGCAACAGTAGTCCAAAACTAGTATAGAGACAAGAAAGAAAAGTATAGCTATACGGGACATACCCCAGCTCTGACCTCTCGCACTAACGCTGGGCACCCGAACCACGCTGAGCCTCAGACGTGCTCCCCTGAAGCCACGCCTCGCCTGAAACACGGTGAAAACACGCAGGGAATGAGTCTCGGAACAGACTCAGTAGGGATCACTCGAACCCTACCTCGCAAACAGAGAAACCGCTACGCTAGCAATAAGCGAGTACCTCGAAAAAGGAAGCCCTGTCATCTACAAAAGACCGGTCTCACGGCACGAAAGCCGAAACATGTGCCACGGTGAAAATAACCAAAACACCACGGCCAGCATGACAAAACCCAAAGGTCGATGTCACAAGCCTGACAGTCTGCCACTCACGACTCGACAGGAGTACCTCCCACAAGAAGCACAGTCGGTAGCGTCCCCTGACGTCTTACACCGCACCGCAGGTGAACTGCCTAGCGTGGTAGCTCCTACCAGAGGCACGGACACCGAACAAGAACCACAACGAGCGACTAGCTGGGGTCACGCCCGTCGGCGTGGGTCCAACTGCCCCCAACTACGTGTGCACACACAGACCATGCATCCTAGGTCTGGCCCTCTGACCGGTTTTCCCCCGTAGCCGGACTCAAGCTAACGACGAGGGACCCGACGGAAACCAGTCCAAAACCGTCCTCAGGGTAGCCTCTCCACCACTCCCTGGTGGGACCACACGCATGTAAGCAGGCTATGACTAGTGGAGTGTCACTGAAGGAGTAGACTCTCAAGTCAATGGAAAACCTCGTCCACATCTGACGTCGCACGGGGACCACCCCACGTACCGGTACCGTCGCATGGTGACCACATTCGGACAAGAAATGGGACTGCAAACCTCCTTGTGCAGCCCAACGCCTGACGGTCTACCCTAGACACGTCACAGCCTCTAACAGTCTAGGCTGGACCGTCACAGGCACCTGACAGCCCAACGTAGGCGCGTCACACATTGGGTGGAAAACCACACGTAACGCACCTGCCCTGGTACGTTACAAACTGTGACGCGCCTACCCTGGTGCGTCACATAACAAACGAGGAACAGCTGTGACGCGTGCCACTTGGTGCGTCACAGCATGTAACGGTCCAACGCTGGAGCGTTACATGACCTGGGGCTCGTCAACTCCGACGCACCCTCCCTGGGGCGTCACAAGGCTGTGACGCGCCAGTCCCGGTGCGTCACAGACCTTGACCCCCCAATGGTCAAAAACCAACGGTCCTGCCAACGGTCGGGAAGCCTCTGACGGCCCTACCCAGGCGCGTCACACGCCTGTGGCGGTCTATCGAGGGGCCGTCACAGCCCACAGACCCCCAATTGGCAACACAGGGCTATAACGCACCCATCTAGGTGCGTTAAATGATGTGACAGTCACTAGAAGGACCGTCACACCCACCCGAGTGCGAAACGACGCGAAAATGCCCAAAAATTCAACCACGCCCCCATGCCTCCACCAGAGATAGGGAAATCAAAGGGGAAGACCCCTGGGGACCCCTAGCATGATACTAGGCCACCAAAACGTGAAATCGTGGGCTAAATCCATAGATCGGGTGAACTCTCCCCAAATCATGGAAAACCCCAAACCCGCTCAAACACGCCCCTCTCGGCCTCCCCTCGGCCTACACATCATGGGAACAAAAGGCGGGGAGCTAGGGAACGTCACCCTACCTCAATGGAGCAAAAGCTCCGTCGAATTGTTGCCGAAATCGCGAAGAACGCTTTGAAAAACCCTCGTCCCTTCACGGTTCCCCACAAGCTTTACGCCGCCACGATCGCCTCGCCGTCGCTCACGTCGTCACGCCGTCGCCCCAGGCCGTCTGCAGCTGGAGGGGACGCCGCCGCAGTTGAACGGGAGAGAGAGAGAGGAAGGGGGCGGTGCTCACGGTGGGAAGAAAGGGAAGAAGAAGAAGAAGAAGAAGAGGGTGGGGAAGAGAGAGAGAAAAAGAGAGGTATTTATAGAAAATTTAGAAATTCTAAAAAATACTAAAAAATAGAAAATTACATTTTCAAAATCCTCGGAACGCACCGATTGTAACGGTACCACTCGTGCCTAGGTGAACGACCCGGTTCACCCGTAGCGAGGTTCCGAAGGAATTACCGAAACACACACCAAAAATCGGAAAACACACGTGGAAAAGCCGCGGAACGCTTCCAGGCCTCTGAAACAACTGCGGATCCCGTCGATCCGAACACGAAAGATGTCCGAAATGAAATTTTGGACACAACGGAGCAGGACACTCCGAGAACTCAGATTCGGGACCCACGAAGAAAGATCTAAAAGGTCCAGGATATTACACAAGTCGTACAATGGCCAGGGAGACCCGACTGATCACTACGACAGCTTCGACGCCCTAATGACCCTGCATGGGGCATCCAACATAATCAAGTGCCAAGCATTCGTGACCACTCTGGTTCAGGGCGCTCAGGCCTGGTTCAGGGCCCTAGCCCCCGGCAGCATCCACAACTTCAAGCAATTCAGGCGTGTGTTCAAGGAAAGCTTCGCCGGCAGCGGTCCACCCCCGTCGGTGGCGGGATTATTGGCACTCAAGCAGGAACATGGGGAGAAGTTGCGGGCTTATATCAACAGATTTAAATCAAAAACCCTGTGCATCCCCCGCCTGGATGTTACCTCGGCCATCACCGCATTAACCGGGGGTACCCGCGATGAAAACCTACGGCGAGAGCTAGTGATTCATCCTCCCACCTCCCTCTTCGAGCTAGTGACCCTGGCCCTACACCACGTAGAGTGTGAAGAAGTCCTCAGCACCTGCCAAGGCACATCAGGCTCGGGTCGGGAGGGGGACAAGAAGCGACCGTCCGAGCAAGGGACGGGACAAGGAAAGAGGCAGAACTAGGACAGAGATTTCAAGGAGCCGCCCCGAAAGTACGAGCGGTATACTCCCCTTACCGCTCCCGTCTACGAAATCTATGAAGACATCAAAGGCTCGGGTCTCCTCCACCAGCCCGAGCCTATGAAGGCCAAGCACCGCAATCGCCACAAGCATTGCCTGTTCCACAGCGATCACGGGCATCACACCAGCGATTGCCATCAGCTCCAAGATGAGATCGAGTGCCTCGTCCGCCAGGGACACCTATCCCGGTATGTGTCCGGGCAGAAGGAAGACCGAGGCGCCCCCAAAGAAATCGACAATGCCCCCCGCGGAGTCCACATCAACGTCATCGCGGGTGGCGTGGCATCAGGGGGAGACAGCACCCGAGGAAGAAAGCGTCATGCCGAGCGGGTGAGTCGAGCCTCTGTTGAGCTCCCTAAGGCCCCATAGGCGAGCGAACCGCAGGCCATGGTATTCTCTGACAAAGATCTGGAAGGGTTAACCACCCCGGATGACGACGCTCTCGTTGTATCGGCCACGATAAACCATTATAACGTTGACATGATCTTAGTTGACAATGGCAGTGCCCCTGATGTATTATCCTATGAATGTTTCCTCAAGATGGGAGAGAATCCATCTAAACTCCGCCCGATCCGAACCCTCCTGTGTGGGTTCAACGGCCAGGCAACTTATCCCGAGGGAGCCCTGAGCCTGCCAATTACTATCGGCACCCCGCCCAAAACCGCTACAGTTATGGTAGACTTCATCGTGATTAAGGGGATGATGACATATAACGCCATCTTTGGCCGAGGTATCCTCAGCCGAATGAAAGCGGTGCCCTCTACCTTTCACCAAAAAATGAAGTTCCCTACCAAGTATGGCGTGGGGGAGATCCGGGGCAACCAGGCATTGGCTAGACGATGCTATATAATCTCGGTTGAAGCCACTAGACCGGAAGGTAAAAACAAAGGAGTAAAGGGAGCCGACGAGGGACCAACAACATCTGACCTTGGCGGCGAGTTGCTAACAATGTTTCTCAACGGTGACCCAACTCTAGGAGTCAAGATCAGAGCCGATCTACCACTTGAGGAATAAGAAAAATATAAGGATTTCTTTGCCCAGTACATCCGAGTCTTTGCATGGTCGGACGAGCTCCTTCCCAGGATCCCGGGAGACATGGTGATGCACAAGCTCAACCTCGACCCAACGGTGAAGTCCGTCCAACAACACAGGAGAAAGTACGCCCCGAAGAAGCAAATGGTCATGAAGGAGCAAGTCACCAAGGGACAAAAGACAGGTCTCTTCCGTCCGATCCTGTACCCTACGTGGCTCACCAACGTCGTCCTGGTACCGAAAGCTTCAGGAAAGTGGCGAATGTGTGTAGACTTCACCGACCTCAACAAGGCTACCCCGAAGGATTGCTACCCGCTGCCAAGCATCGATCAACTAGTCGACTCAACCTCTGACAACGAGCTGCTCAGCTTCCTAGATGCCTACTCTGGTTACCATCAGATCAGGATGGACCTGGAGGACATCGAGAAGACGGCCTTCATCACTGACTTCGGCATACATTGCTACACCCGAATGCCGTTCGGGTTGAAGAACTCTAGAGCAACATATCATAGACTGATCAACCACATCTTCGAAGGACAACTCGGTTGGAACGTAGAGGCCTACATTGATGATATGCTCGTTAAAACACCGAAGGCAGAAGACCACCTTGACGACTTAGCCGAGACCTTCAACACCCTCCTGAGGTGTAACATGAATCTCAATCCTGCTAAATGCACCTTCGGAGTCAGATCCGGGAAGTTCCTAGGCTTCTTAGTAACTCAGCGTGGGATCGAAGCCAACCCCGACAAGGTTCAGGCCATCCTGAACATGCGGCCACCCACCTGCATCAAGGACTTCCAACACCTTACGGGGCGCATTACTATGCTCAACCGCTTCCTATCCCGGGCGACCGAACGATGCCTACCCTTCTTCAAACTGTTGAGGGGACCCAAAATGACATCTTCTACATTCGCCTGGGACGAGGAATGTCAGAAGGCGTTCACCAAACTCAAGGAATTCTTGGCCTCTCCCCCGGTGCTGTCCAAGCCGGTCCAGGGTGAAGCTCTACACCTCTACCTCTCGGTGACCCCTTCCACAGTAAGCTCGATCCTAATCAGGAATGATGCGGGGGTCGAGAGACCAGTTTACTATACCATCAAGGTGCTTAATGTGGCTGAAAGAAGGTACCCCACAACCTAAAAACTCGTGCTAACGTTGGTTACCTTAGCCAAGCACCTCTGACCCTACTTTCAAGGGCACTCCATCGTTGTATTGACCGACGAACCCCTGAAGAAGATTCTCTTTCACCCTGAAGCCTCGGGATGCCTCATCAAATGGGCCATCATGCTTGGGGCCTACGATATCTCGTATCGCACCCACTCGACCATCGAAGGACAGGCCCTCGCAGACTTCATCACCGAAAGCACGGTCCCGATTGAAGAAGCACTTCCAACTGCGCCCGGCCCCACTTGGGACCTATTCGTCGATGGTTCCTCCAACTCAGCTGGATGCGGCACCAGTGTCCTTCTCAAGTCCCCCGAAGGAGCGGAGCTACGGTACGCCTTGAAGTTCAATTTCTAGGCGTCCAACAATGCCTCAGAATACGAAGCCCTTATCTTAGGGGCCAGGATGGCTCGACGATAGGGGCCGAGTGAGTCAGGATCCACACCGACTCCCAATTGGTTGCTAGCCAGGTCAACGGTGATTACGAAGCTCGGGAAGGACAAATGATCAAGTACCTCCAGGTGGTCAAGAGGATGGCCTAACTCATCGAGAGCTTTGAGGTAGTCCCGATAGCCCGGGAGGAAAACTCCCGAGCAGACGCCCACTCTCACCTGGCCTCCTCCCTCGACTCCGAAGGTATACGATCGGTCTTCCTCGAAGAGCTCGAGCGATCGAGCATTCAATCTGAGCTTATGACCATTGACCTGGCACCCCGGAGCGACTGGCGGACCACCTACATATCCTGACTTCGGGATTCTCAAGAGCCCGCCGACCCTCGGGAAGCTCGAAAACTCAAGTACCAAGCTTGGCATTTCGTCATGATGGATGATGACTTGTACCACAGATCTTTCTCCGGTTCCCTTCTCAAGTGCATCAGTACCGACGAAGCCGGCCGAGCGATTCAGGAAGTACGCGAAGGCATCTACGGCGCACACAGGGAGGAAGATCGCTCGCTAGGATCTTGCTATGGCAAGGTTACTGGTGGCCCACTCTCCAGCGCGACTGCACGGCCTACGTACAGAAGTGCGGCCGATGTCAGCGCTTCGACCATTTGATCCACTAACATGCAGCGGAGCTCGTCACCATTGCCGAGCCATACCCATTCGCTCGGTGGGGGATCGACATCTAGGGGCCATTTCCTACGGCCCAGGCTCAGAAGAAGTTCATCATCGTCGCCATCGACTACTTCACCAAGTGGATCGAAGTCGAGACCACCACCAGGATCACCGAATCAGTCGTATGGAGTTTCATCTGGAAGTCGATTATTTGTCGTTACGGTGTCCCCCGAGTGATCGTGAGTGATAATGGTCGGTAGTTTCATTCTCATTACTTCAGAGACAGCTGCACCGACCTAAACATTCACGATCACTTCACTTCGGTAGCCCACCCCTTAGGCTAACGGACTTGTTGGGTATGTGTTCTCACATTATTTTTGACCCTAGTTTTGATGATAACAAATATTATGAGTTTTTGGGAGCAAAACATTGTGTGTGGTTTAATGAATTCAAAACATTATGTGTTTGGAAGAGCATGTGTTCTTAATGGCATTTGGTGGCATTATAATGGAATAATGTTTCCTATTTGATTGTATGAGTGTATGAGTTTAATAGAACAATCATGTTTTGAAAAGGCATCTAACGCTCAATGAAATTGCTTATTCATATGTAAAAGTATATCACTCTCTTGAAGCATCATATTCCTAAAGTGAGTGTGCTTAGTTTTGAGAAACTTGGGTTTTAACTTGACTTCATATGGTTTCATGTGTGAATGATTTGCATGCATCTAGTTTTTATGAAGATACCATGACTTGAGCCTCATGAATGATCATCTATGCAATATTTGCTCACATGGTGAAAATGAGGTGTTTGATGTCTACATTTATTTATATCTTGCATGCTCAAGTGATTTATGCTTTGACTAAAAATCTGGGTTGTTTTCATGAACATCTCCCATGAGATGTTATTACTTTGAATGTGTTTCATGCATCCTTAAAATGAGGTTTTTGAGATTTTCACATGTGCTCATTTGATTCACATAAAACTTGTTGAAATGTGGTTTAAATGGTCTTAATACTTTGTTGAATGCATGGTAATCATATCATGATTTTTTGGATATTTTTGATGCTTAAATAGGGTTAAAAACCCATGTTCAGACCCATCAGGGAAGGGGTCGACCCCCCTGAGCTATGTGTTGTCTGCATAGCAGACAACCCAGCACACTGCATGGGTTGACCCCTGGGGTCGACCCACTACCAAGGGTCGACACAGGGGGTCGACCCACAGCCAAGGGTCGACCCCTGTGGGTTGCATTTATTTTTTGGCCCCGTCTGACCTCTGTCTGCCCGAGGGTCGACCCCAAGGGTCGACCCTTCCGGAACGGGATTTCTGGGAGCATTCTAAACCCAATAAAAACTTTTCTAAACATTATCAAACTACCCCCCAATGGTTCCTAAACATATTAGGGGGTTTCTAACATTTATTGGGAGGGTTTTATGTGTCTTTTGTCCACTCCTCTATATATATGAATGTGAACTCCGAATTTGGGGATCGTGAACCCTAATGTGCTTTGTTTTTCATCTTGTAGAAGAAGAATGGGAAAAAGGAGTGGAGCTGAGCAAAGATCCGTGGTTTTGATCTACTTCCACTCATTTCTGGAGCCCTTGGCTGAAGAAAGAAAGGAGCGGAACGAGAAGGGGAACGCGGGGACGTTCTCATCGTCGACATCCGGCCACCCTCCGACTTGAAGCTTAGAGAAGACCTTCTACAACCCTTTCCTACTCTTGGGGATTCACTTCTACATCTTGTTTGGATTTGTTTGAGTCATTTTCTTTTGGTTCACTAGCATGTATTGAACATATCCTTCATTTTTCTGAACTCCGACTTTGTGTGTGTGTTGAACCGTTTGCGAACGGTGGTGGTTCGTTGTGCTGCGGTGTTGCAGCTTGTGTTTGTGGTTAGATCCGTTGTGGATCGTGTAGGAGACATCGTCTCCGTGTCTTTTGGAGCAGGAAGCTCCGTGCGCTTCATTTGAAGCGAGTGGATCCTCACCGTTTTGGTGAGGGGTGGATGTAGGGAGCCCGTCGTGGTCCCGAACCACCTAAAAATCTGTCTCGCATTGTGGTTGATTGTGGTTTGTGTGTGTATATTATTTTTGTTGATCGTGTGAGAATGGCAAGCTTGAGAGAATTAATTTCTTCATAGCTTGTATTTCTTCCAATCATCATTTGCGTTGGTAGTTATTTAATTTGCTGCGTTAATTTAAAAACTACCATCGTGCTTGGCGGGGACAATTCAACCCCCCTTCTTGTCCATACGAGAACCTTAGGGACAACAATCTGGTATCAGAGCGGGTCTCTGAATTTAGGACAACCTCACGGTTGTAGAGCAAAGATCCTTTGCTATGGCCAACAAGGGAATGATCCCGAGGGACATTCGATACACCGACCACCCTTCTTTGATGGGACTAACTATCCCTATTGGAAAAATCGAATGACTGTGTTCATGCGAGCACAGACTATGATACTTGGAAGGTCATTAACAAAGGTCCTTATGTGTTACCTCCCAATGAGGATGGATGGGAAGAAGAGCATATTAAGAAATCATGTGCAAACTTTAGAGCTATGAATATTATTCAGTGCGCAATACATCCTAATGAGTACTCACGTATTTCTATGTGTTCATCTGCGCAGGAAATGTGGAACAAATTGAAGACCATTTATGAAGGTACTTCAGAAGTACGGGAGACAAAAGCAAATCTGTTGGTTCGAGAATACGAGTTTTTACAAAGGAGCCCGAGGAGAACATTACGCAAATGTATGCAAGGCTAAGCGAGATCACAAACAACCTAAAGGCCTTGGGAAAGGAGTATTCAAATCAAGACTTGGTGAGAAAGGTGCTGCGGTCCCTCACACCTCCGTGGCACACAAAGGCGACCGTCATAGAAGATTCGAAGGATCTCACCACACTCACGGTGGATCAACTTATCGGATCGCTGATGACTTATGAAATCAACATCATGAAGCCAGCTGAGGAGGAAAGCAAAAAGAAGAAGACGATAGCTTTGAAGGCATACCCAGAATCATCGGAAGATAGTGATGAAGGCTCATCTATGGACAGTGATGAGGAAGAGATGATGGCTCTTGTAACAAGGAATGTCCGAAAATACTTCAGAAGAGCTAGAAGAGATGGAAATCTTCCTAGAAGATTCATGAGGAGAAACTTCAACAAGAAAGGCGAGTCGAGCAAGAAGGAAGAAATCATTTGTTATGAGTGTAAGAAGGCTGGGCATATGAGAGGTCAATGCCCCGAGCTCCAAAAGAAGCTAAACAAGAACAAGCCAAAGAAAGGGAAAGCTATGAAGGCAACATGGAGTGATGAGGACTCGATAGCTCAAAATCCGAAGGTGACAAGAAAGGACTGGGTGAGCTAGTCCAAAATCTTTGCCTTATGGCGGATGAGGACAACTCTGAGGTAAACTCCGATTCTGAAAATTTTACTCCTGAACAATGGCATCTAGCTTATGCGGATTTGTTTCAGAAGTATAAGAAATCAAAAAATGATGTCAAAAACTTGAAAAGAGATTTTGTGACTTGATTGGCTCTACTAATCCATGTGATAGGTGTAGCTTTTATGAAATGCAAATTGAAAAATTTAAGGATGAAAAAGAAGACTTTCAAGCTAAGCTAACCTTGTATATGGATGAACTAGAGTGTTTGGAGGTAGAAAAACATCATGCTTATGAAAATGCTGAAAAATAAAAAAATGAGAATGCTCAATTGGTTAAGGAGTTGGATGAATTCAAATTGAGACTGAGTGAATGTGAGAAATCAAAGGAAGAGTTACAAACCAATTTCGAAACCATGCATGTTGAATTAAAAGGTTTGAAAGATGTTGTTCAAAAACAATTGAAAGGAAAAGAGAAACTGGTTGAACATGATGAGACTAGCAATGAAAATGTTAGGAATGAGAAAATTGATGTGGGACGCTCACCCACAAAGAGAAATTCATTTGTGAAAAATAAAGTTCAAAAACATTTGATTCATATGGCTTCAATCATGTTGACTCATGCATGAACTCTTTTGTTGATAGATCTTACATGAATAGGAGTCGGTTTAGAAAGCTAAATGTCACATGCTTCTATTGTGGAATGTTCAGGCACTCAATGTATGTTTGTGATTTGATGAGAGCCGATGATGAATATTTTGAAATAAAAAATAGAATGCATTTCTCTCATGGTAGGGCTAACACTTCGGGACCCAAGCTTGCTTGGGTACCTAAATCAACTTGAGAGTTGTTTTGATTGTGCAGGTCTGTCTAAGAGCCAATTGGAACAAATGGTACCTGGACAGTGGATGCTCCAGACATATGACGGGAAATGAGGAAATCTTCTCAGACCTGAAGTAGAAGGATGGCGGATTGGTCACCTTTGGCGGAAACGACAAAGGTAAAATTGTGGGAATTGGACGAATAGGTAAGGATTCAAACCAATCCATTGAGGATGTCTTGCTTGTGAATGGTTTGAATCACAATTTGCTTAGCATCAGTCAACTCTGTGACAAAGGTCACAAAGTCATTTTTGAAAACACACACTGCTCCATTGTAGATAAAGTTTCACATGAAATAAAGTTCATCGGTGTTAGAGATGGAAACATCTACTCTGTTGATCTTGAAAATTCTCAAAATAAAAATCTTTGTTTGGTTGCTAATAAGTCGGATGATGCATGGTTGTGGCATCGACGACTTGGTCATGCTAGCTTTAGTGTTCTCCCTAAACTGTTTAGAAAAGATTTGTTAAGAGGCTTACCAAAACTGAATTTTGATGCAAATAAAATTTGTGATGCATGTGCTATGGGGAAACAGACCAGAGTGTCTTTTAAATCCAAAAACATTGTCACCACCATTAGACCCCTTGAACTCCTTCATCTATATTTATTTGGTCCCACTAGGACACACAGTCTTGGAGGGAAACTTTATGGGTTTGTCATTGTAGATGATTACTCAAGGTTCACTTGGGTACTATTTTTAACCCATAAGAATGATGCTTTGCAGGAGTCCGAAGATCTTTGTAGGAACTTACAAACTGATAAGGGGTATCAAATTAAAGCAATTAGAAGTGATCATGGAAGAGAGTTTGATAACCATGACTTAGATGATTTTTGCAGGAAATAGGGGTTTACACATAATTTTTCAGCACCTTGAACCCCACAACAAAACGGAGTCATGGAAAGAAAGAATAGGATGCTCGTGGAGATGGCGAGGACAATGCTCGCATAAAATGGCTTACTAAGGTATTTCTGGGCCGAGGCGATGAGCATAGCCTGCTACATCATCAATCGAGCCATGATAAGACCTATACTCAAGAAAACTCCATATGAGCTGTATAAAGGTAAGAAGCCGAATATTGCATATCTTAAACCTTTGGGTTCTCCATGTTTCATCCTGAATAATTCTAAAGGTTATTTGGAGAAATTTGCCGCAAAGAGTGATAGAGGTATATTTCTCGGTTATTCTTCATCATCTAGAGCATATCGAGTATATAACCTACGTACTCTTGTGGTAGAGGAAAGCCCTCATGTGATCATTGATGAATACACCTTAAGAATGTCTGACAAAGATAATCATTTTCTTGATATAGGGCATGAAGATGGAGAAGAAAAGAAAGACAAGAAAATCAAGATGTGGATCAAGCAGAGTCGAGTAACAAGAATGATGAAGCTCCAACCCAAAATGAAGAGCTCCCCAAGCAATGGACGTTCCACAAGGACCATCCACAAGACAATGTCATAGGAGACGTGGAACAAGGCGTAAGAACAAGGGCTTCAATCAGGAAGTTGAAGAAATTGATAATCTTGCATTTCTTTCGATATTGAGCCCAAATCTGTAAATGAAGCATTAAATGATAATTTCTGGATCTTGGCTATGCAGGAGGAGTTACACCAATTCCAAAGGAATGAGGTGTGGTTTCTTGTGCCTAGACCTAAGAACCACCCGGTGATAGGAACTAAGTGGGTTTTTCGAAACAAACTTAGTGATCAAGGGGTGGTGATTAGGAATAAAGCCCGGCTTGTAGCCCAAGGCTATAGTCAAGAATTAGGAATTGATTTTGATGAATCATTTGCACCCGTGGCTAGGCTTGAGGCTGTTAGAATACTACTTGCCTTTGCATGCTCTAGAACATAAAACCTTTTCAAATGGACGTTAAAAGTGCCTTTTTGAATGGTGTAGTGAAGGAAGACGTCTATGTTGAGCAGCCACCGGGATTTGAAGATGAGAAGAACCCGGACCATGTATACAAACTTGACAAAGCATTGTATGGTCTGAAGCAAGCCCCCGTGCGTGGTATGAAAGGCTAAGTACTTTTCTTTCAGAAAATGGCTTCAAGAGAGGTAATATCGATCAAACCCTTTTCATTAAGAGCAACAATAAACACATGCTTATTGCTCAGGTATATGTTGATGACATTATCTTTGGAGCCACTTCTGATTATTAAACGATGATTTTGTAAAATTGATGCAAGGGGAGTTTGAGATGAGTTTGATGGGGGAGTTAACATATTTTTTGGGTTTGCAGGTGAAGCAGTTGAAAGATGGCATCTTCATCAATCAAAGAAAATACACAAAGGAGCTCATCAAAAAGTTCAAATTTGACAATGCAAAGCCACACAAGACGCCTATGTCAACAACGGTGAAATTGAATAAAGATGAAGAAGATAAGTCTGTCGATCAGAAAATCTTTAGAGGAATGATTGGTACCTTATTGTACTAGACTGCTAGTCGGCCATATATCATGTTTAGTGTTTGCATGTGTGTAAGATTCCAATCTGATCCTAGAAACTCACACATGTTAGCAGTCAAAAGGATTTTCAGATATTTACTAGGCACCACGGATTTTGGTCTTTGGTTTCCACGTAGCTGCACTTTTGATTTGGTAGCTTACACGGATTCCGATTATGCTGGGTGTTTAGTGGATCGTAAGAGCACAAGCGGGTACTGTCAATTTCTTGGAGGTTACATGGTCTCATGGGCCTCTAGGAAATAAAATACGGTGGCATTGTCAACTGTCGAAGCCGAGTACATGGCGGCAGGCAGTTGTGCAGCCCAAGTGCTTTGGATCCAACAACAATTAGTTGACTTTGGCATTTCTTTGAATGACACGCCCATTCTTTGTGATAACACTTCTGCGATTAATCTTTCCAAAAATCTTATTTTGCACTCTCGCACAAAGCACATAGAGATTAGACACCACTTCTTGCGAGATCATGCGAGTAAGGGTCATTTTGAACTTATCCATGTAAATACAGAAAATCAACTTGCAGACATCTTCACAAAACCCTTAACTCCTGAAAAATCCACTCAAATAAGGAGAGAACTTAGAATTTGCTATTTGAATTAGTAACTGTGCTTGAATGCCATGATTTCTCTGGTATCTGAAATGGCGATTGTGGAAAGTTGGATTATGTCCAGCTGGAAACTTTCCCCATGCGTGATGGTGGTCCTCGGACCTACACCTCCGCCACGTACCGAAATCATCTTGCATGACTTTACTTTCATATCTTGCTTGACTGCATGTATATATACTTCTAGAAAACATTTCTTGAAAATCTTCTAAGACCTCACCTCCTTGTTATATAAATGCATTGATTGTTATCATTTGTGAACGTGACATATACAAAGGAGGAGGATTTGTTTCCATTCGTACATACATTTAGGGGGAGTCATAGCTATGTTATGACAAATTCATGTTCTACATACACAGCAATTACCCACACACCTTGTACAAGATGATGCATATGACTTTAATTAATAAGGATTTCAGAACTTCTTTTCAACACTTTATGGAAAATAAAATTTTTACATGGAAATGAAGAGAATCGTGAGGAAAAAGCTGTCAACCCTAATCAATAAGTAGAATGTGGAACTGAGTAGCCGGGAATCCCCACTGAAACAAATGAGGAAACTCGCGTCGAAAAGTGAAGCTAAAATCCACAAGATTCAAAATTGTGATGAATCCTAGTAGCGGGAAACCCCATTGAGACACATGAGGTGACTCGCGCCGAATGGTGAAATCTAATAAAAATAAAAAAAATGAATAAGGGGGTTGTGCGAAAATACCAAAAGTCGAGGATCTAAATAGAATTGTAGAAAGGAAATAACTCTCTAGTGTTTTCAAGAAATTCTGCCAATATCCATATATGTTTGAAGTTCATTGCTCATTTTCACATATTTCACACGGGTATTATTGTGATGTTTGTATAGCTTGAATTTGTTCTTATCATGGCTTATGCAGTGCTTCTAACATATGCATGCACTACCTTTTTTTGACTATGCCTCATGCTCCACACTATGACTTGAATCAAATGCTCTTTTCGTATCCTTCTATCCTATTGAGGGGGAGATATACATATGTACATGCATGCTTGTCTCTCATGCTTGCTTGCTTGCGTGCATGAGTATCCTGTTTCATTGATATGGTTGGTTTTCATGCAAAATGCTCTAGCTCTTGTGTTCCCCATTTTTGATCATGCCAAAGGGGGGGGGAATGTTTAGATTATCACAATATTTTTTCATCATCAAAAAGGGAGAGATTGTTGGGTATGTGTTCTCACATTATTTTTGACCTTAGTTTTGATGATAACAAATATTGTGTGTTTTTGGGAGCAAAACATTGTGTGTGGTTTAATGAATTCAAAACATTGTGTGTTTGGAAGAGCATGTGTTCTTAATGTCATTTGGTGGCATTATGATGGAATAATGTTTCCTATTTGATTGTATGCGTGTATGAGTTTTATAGAATAATCATATTTTTGGAAAGGCATCTAACACTCAATGAAATTGCTCATTCATATGTAAAAGTATATCACTCTCTTGAAGCATCATATTCCTAAAGTGAGTGTGCTTAGTTTTGAGAAACTTGGTTTTAACTTGACTTCATATGGTTTCATGTGTAAATGATTTGCATGCATCTAGTTTTTATGAAGATACTATGACTTGAGCCTCATGAATGATCATCTATGCAATATTTGCTCACATGGTGAAAATGAAGTGTTTTATGCCTACATTTATTGATATCTTGCATGCTCAAGTGATTTAAGCTTTGACTAAAAATCTGGGTTGTTTTCATGAACATCTCCCATGAGATGTTATTGCTTTGAATGTGTTTCATACATCCTCAAAATGAGGTTTTTGAGAATTTCACATGTGCTTATTTGATTCACATAAAATTTGTTGAAATGTTGTTTAAATGGTCTTAATACTTTATTGAATGCATGGTAATCATATCATGATTTTTGAATATTTTTTTGATGTTTAAACGAGGCTTAAAAACCCATTTTTAGACCCTTCAGAGAAGGGGTCGACCCCTGGGGTCGACCCCCCCTAGACTGTGTGCTTTCTGCATAGCAGATAGCCCAGCAAACAGCATGGGTCGACCCTTGGGGTTGACCCACTGCTAAGGGTCGACCCCTGTGAGTGGGAATTAATTTTCAGCCCCGGCCACCCTCTGGTTGCCCGAGGGTCGACCCATGGGGTCGACCCCTTCCGGAATGGGATTTCTGGGAGCGTTCTAAACCTAATGAAAACTCTTCTAAACATTACCAAACTACCCCCCAATGGTTCCTAAACATATTAGGGGGTTTCTAACACGTATTGGGAGGGTTTTATGTGTCTTTTGTCCACTCCTCTCTATATATGAATGTGAACTCTGAATTTGGGTATGGTGAACCCTAATGTGCTTTGTTTTTCATCTTGTAAGAGAAGAAAGGGAAAAAGGAGTGGTGCTGAGCAAAGATCCGTGGTTTTAATCTACTTCCACTCATTTGTAGAGCCCGTGGCTGAAGAAAGAAAGGAGCGGAACGAGAAGGGGAACGCGGAGACATTCTTATCGTCAACATCCGGCCACCCTCCGACTTGAAGCTTAAATAAGACCTTCTACAACCCTTTCCTACTCTTGGGGATTGACTTCTACATATTGTTTGGATTTGTTTGAGTCATTTTATTTTGGTTCACTAGCATGTATTGAACATATCCTTCATTTTTCTGAACTCCGACTTTGTGTGTGTGTTGAACCGTTTGCGAACGGTGGTGGTTCGTTGTGCTGCGATGTTGTAGCTTGTGTTTATGGTTAGATCCGTTGTGGATTGTGTAGGAGACATCGTCTCCGTGTCTTTGGGAGCGGAAGCTCCGTGCGCTTCAATTGAAGCGAGTGGATCCTCACCGTTTTGGTGAGGGGTGGATGTAGGGAGCCTGATGGGGACATCACCCAGAGTTCCCTTTGGCTCGACACCTCTCTCCCCTCTGGAGACGGATATGCTGTGATTACTTGACTTGATGGGTCCTCGGAGTCACGGGAGTTTATTACTATGGTCATCTTGATGTATTTTCCCTTTTCTTGAGTCTCTTTTGATGTATTTTGAGTCATGTCCTAGGTGCTCATATTAGTGGATCGGCATATTGGGCTTGTTTGGCTTCGTGGCCCATCTAGAGGAGCTAGGCCCATGTGCACTCCTTCTTGCACCTTGGTTATCTGTCTTTTGTTCTTTTCTCAGGGGCTTTTGTACAAAGTTGGGATCCCTATATATAGGACCCCAACTCCCACTTGAGAAGGTTAATGAATTATTAAGTATTTTGAGCATAAGTGCATCTTCCCCTCTCTCTCTCTAGCTTCCTCACTCTCTCTCTCTCTCCCTCTCCCCCCCCCCCCAAGGGATTTTCGAAATCCACTCTCTCTCCTCCCTTTCCCACACCCTCTCACCTCCCAACCACCTCATTAAGCCTCACCACTTCCCCACACCAACCCCATTAACTTCCCCTAGCCCCAAGGCAACCTCTCCTCTTCCCAAGCAAATCTTCCCCTTCCCCAAGCAGCCCTCTCATCTCCCAAGAGGGAATCACATCTCCCCAAGCCCCCTTTTCCCTTCCCCACACACCTCTTCCCATCCCCAACACTAGAAATTAATTCCCTTCTTAAACCCATTTTCAAATGTTCTCCCCTCTCTTCCCCCAACCAAATTCGTAACTCTTCTTCCACCCACTGCAAACACCCCCTTCCAGCCCTTATCCTCCCTCTCCCACACCTTGAAACACCCCCTCTTTGACCTCCTAACACCCAAGGGCCACTCCCATACCCATCCACCCCACAGGTCCCTCCATTACCACTCCCTATCCATACCCCTTGTTCCTTCCCCTTTCTCCCCATTTTCATTATCAGCCTGCAGGTGACAGACCAGGTTGCGGCTTGCAGAAGCTTCCCCAGGGTCACACGGTTTCTTCCTGGAGCGTGGCCTACATCGACGGAAAGGTCTGCGACACCCCTCCGCAGGCGAGGTGGAATCGTCCGGTTTCGACTTCGTGGCCGACCGGGAGGGCGATTCTCCCCCAACTGGTCCAGTCATCCCCTGCAGAGAACCTGAGCTCGGTGGGAAGTTGCTTCACGACTAACGACGCTGGAATCAGACCAAGGTTCCTTCTACAAAAATATTCCTTCCCCTGTCTGCGACCAGGATCAAGAAGCAGAAGTGCATTCGGCCTCCGGGAGTCCGAGTTCTGATTTTTCTCCTCCAGTCACTCGGGGCAGCCTGCTCCAGTCTGCTACGACCCACAGTTACTCAACAGCGTCCCCCGGGCCACCCCGACCTCCGGTGGCATCCCCGCCAGTTTTTCTGCAAGGAGGGTTCGACCACGGTTCCAGAACTTCTGACGGTTCGAGAATCGGAGTTCGGGAGTCCAAGGTATAGCTTCTGCATCCTACTGCAACAATTCTGTAGCTGCCCGCCCTCAAAATCTTCATCCGGCTCGAGCCTCTACCACGGCCAGAGACAGCGTCAGATTAAATCGGCAAAATTCAGAGGTGTCCCTGGTCCAGTCACGAAGACGACGCAGCTGGTCTTGTAGTCGAAAAAATTCCTGAGAGTGAGCTACGACTGCAACAGCTGCCTCCTGTCCCTGCTCACAGCAAGCGAGCAGAACCGTCGCCGACGTCCGTTCCGCCAACGGTGCCACGTTTTCCCCCTCCCGCCTGGCCGGCTTAGCGCCCCTCCCTGTGTGGAGGTAGTGTTTGTTGTAATTGGGTTTCCCCACCCTTAGTCCATCCCTCCTGTGTGAGGAGTAGTTCTTGTACTAAGCAGCTCAAGCGACATCGGCGCAGTGTGCGGGATCCACACTTCCCCGCTCGCCCACGTCTCCGAACGGGGTTGGTTTCTTCAAACCAACCAGGTGAGCTCTAAACTTTGCTCCATTATTCTTAGTGCTTGTTTGTTTAATATCCGTTGATATAGTCCCGTTGTGCATGCGAGCGAGTGTCCGATCCCGGAGCCACCATCATTGTGTGGTCACCGTGCTTAAGTGAGAGAGTGGGACCTAGTGCCCCCAAGTGGCACCGGCCAGCCCCTAAGTGTGGGCCACGTACCCTCGGGAGGGCAACCCTAGCCCTGCTGGCACCCTACCAGCAAGGGTCTTGATCCAACACCTCCTTCTAGCATCATATAGTCACCCGGGCTCGCGTGTGTGCGACGGTGTTTCGGTCCCGATTTATCTCTTTAATTGCTATGTGCTTGTGAATGCGGAGTAGGTCTAAGGGTCACAAGTGCTTGTTGCATAGTCACTTCTTGTGTCACATCAATTGGTATCAGAGCAAGTTTTAGACTTGTCTCTACAAGCCTAGGTCCAAGGGCAATTGCATTCCTTTACCGCCTTGTCTTCATTGTGCATGTCCACCCGTAGGGGTACCATTTTTCGGGCTGATCCTTCTAATTCCAACCCACCCATGGATCCCAATTCTCAAGGCAACCAAAACGACCCTAGAGGTACTCCCCAAAATCCCATGGAACGAATAGAAGCTGCCATTCTAGCCCTCACGGAGCGAATGAATGGCGTGGTCACCCGATTGGATAGGATGGAGGAAGCTAGGACACCCCCTAGGAACATACCCCAAAGGGCCCCACCACCCCGGGTTGAGCATGATAGGGAGGACTTAGAGCATGACTTTTACCCTGAGAATGAGAGGCCCCGCCCACATAGAGCCTTGGAGAGGCGACCAAGAGATGATCCGGATGACTACCTACTTAGGATGATCAAAGTTGAGGCCCCTAACTTCGATGGGTCACATAACCCACATGTGTACCTAGAATGGGAGAGTGCTATGGACCAATACTTCGAGTGGTACCTCATGACCGAAGAAAGGAAGGTTAGGCTAGCCAAAATGCACCTTACTAAATTAGCCAAGACCTATTGGATGAGTGTTGAAACTAGAAAAAGAATTAGGAGGGAAGAACCCATTCAAACATGGGAAGACATGAAAGCCCAATTAAGGTTCAAGTACCTTCCCCACTCATACACCCAAACACTCCTAGATGAATGGCAATGCCTCACCCAAGAGGGAAAGTCCGTGGTGGAGTACATAGAGTTGTTTGACTCTTATCTTCTAAAGTGTGGAGTACATGAGGAATTAGCCGTCACTCTCTCACGGTTTAGGAATGGCCTCCATCCAAACATCAAAAGGGAATTAATTATGAGGGATGTGGATTCCCTTGAGATGGCTTACCAAATAGCTCGGGATACGGAGAGGTTCTTTAGAAATTCAAGGTTCACACCTTCCCGTCCGTTTGCGCCTAGGAACACGGGTCCACAACCCAATCTTCCACCATTATTGAAGACTCCTACTCCTAGTGGAAGTACCCCCACCCGGACCTACCCACAACCAACCAACCCTCCTCCTACCAAAACCCCTCCACTCAATCCCCCTCCCCGAAGAGAGGACATCTTCAAAGGAAAGGCCCCGGAGAATAGTTCGGTTAAGTGTTTTCGGTGTCATGGTTATGGCCATATAGCCACTCAATGCCCCTCAAAAGGAATGTCCAATCTAGTCATAGAGAGCGTACCCACCACCTCCCATGAAACTCAAGAGAATATGGAGGAGTACGAGGCTGCCCTAGGGTGGGAAGAAGAGTATGAGGAACAATTCATTGAAGAGGGTGTAGAAGATGACCACCAATCAGCCCACCTTGGAGTGATAAGATGCACTCTCACGCAACCCCGAGAAGAGGATTGGCGTAGGACCTCCATCTTCCATACTTTCATCAAAATGGGGGAACATGTTAGAAAGATCCTCTTAGACAATGGGAGTTGTGTCAATGCCGTGTCCCCGGACACCGTCAAACTTCTTGGGCTAACCCCAACTCCCCACCCCAAACCTTACCGTGTGTCATGGATCAATAATCACTCCATCCCCGTCAACACATGTTGTCTAATCCCCATCACC
This sequence comes from Amorphophallus konjac, assembly GCA_022559845.1. NCBI lineage: Eukaryota > Viridiplantae > Streptophyta > Magnoliopsida > Alismatales > Araceae > Amorphophallus > Amorphophallus konjac. The sequence continues at coordinate 152,105,694 of CM040117.1, forward strand.
TTCTCATCCTACCAAGGGCAAATTTGGTGTGATATCATACCTATGGCCGTAGGGAGTATCCTACTTGGGAGACCTTGGATATACGATGTAGATGCTACCATCCATGGGAAGACGAACACGTGCACCTTTGTGCATGAGGGGAAGACCATCCGCCTCAACCCTTCCCCACCTAGAAAGGAACCACCCACTAAGGGGATTTTTCCCACTCCCTCTCCAAGCCCCAATGGCCCACCTAAACTCACACAACCTATCATCCAAGATCCCACCCCCGAAGTTCCCACTAGGCCAATCAAAGGCCTCCACCTTATCACTAGAAAGGAGTTGGAAGAGGAAGTTGCCCAAGGAACCCCCGTGTGCGCGATTGTCCTTTGTCTAGGAGAGCCAACACCCTCCAACCCCCACCCCATGGAAGTACACCCACTCCTTGAAGAATTCAAGGATGTGTTTCCCGATGAACTCCCGGACCAACTCCCTCCCATGAGGGATGTCCAACACGCCATAGATTTTGTCCCAGGATCCTCCCTACCAAATCTGCCACACTACCGTCTCAACCCCACCGAACATGCTGAATTAAGAAGGCAAGTTGAAGAACTTATTAGAAAGGGCTTCCTTAGGCTTAGCAAGAGCCCATGCGCCGTCCCCGCTCTTCTCACACCAAAGAAAGATGGGACATGGCGAATGTGTGTTGATAGTAGGGCCATAAACAAGATCACCGTCAAATATAGGTTTCCTATACCTAGACTTGACGATATGTTAGACATGCTTGCTGGAGCCACCATTTTCTCCAAGATAGACCTCAAAAGTGGCTACCACCAAGTAAGGATAAGGTCCGGAGATGAATGGAAAACAGCCTTTAAAACCAAAGATGGACTCTATGAATGGCTGGTAATGCCTTTTGGGCTTTCCAATGCCCCAAGCACTTTTATGCGTCTCATGACCGAAGTCCTCAGGCCCTACATTGGGGTTTTCCTTGTAGTTTATTTTGATGACATCCTCATCTACAGTCAGTCCAAGGAAACCCATCTCCTCCACATCAGGCAGGTCTGCACCACCCTTAGAAGGGAGAGCCTTTTTGCCAATCTAGGAAAATGTCATTTCATGACAGAATCCCTTACCTTCCTTGGGTATGTTGTCTCCACCAAAGGCGTATCTATGGACCCCGAAAAAGTCCAAGCCATCATTGATTGGCCGGAACCCCGTACTCTCCATGAAGTCCGGAGCTTCCATGGCTTAGCCACTTTCTACCGAAGGTTCATCCGTGGGTTCAGCACCATCACAGCCCCTATCACTGACTGCCTCAAAAAGGGGACCTTTGTGTGGACCAAGTATGCAACTAGAGCTTTCCAAGAACTCAAAGAAAGGATGACCCAAGCCCCCGTATTAAGCCTCCCTGACTTCTCCAAAGTCTTTGAGGTGACTTGTGATGCCTCCGGGGTAGGAATTGGCGGGATCCTTAGCCAGGAAGGTCACCCAGTAGCCTATTTTAGTGAGAAGTTGTGTGAAGCTAGGATGAAGTACTCCACTTACGACAAAGAATTCTATGCTGTGGTACAATCTCTCCGCCATTGGAGGCATTACCTCATACCCAAAGAATTTGTCATATTCTCAGACCATGAGGCTCTAAAATACCTCAACTCACAACAGAAGTTGAATGCCCGACATGCTAGATGGGTTGAGTACATTCAGGCCTACACATTTGTGATCAAACACAAGGCCGGAAGTGAGAACCGCGCTGCGGATGCTCTTAGCAGGAGGGTCTCCCTATTAACCACCATCCGAGTAGAAGTTATAGGCTTCGATCGATTGAGGGAAGAATACCCGACTTGTCCCGACTTTGGGCCCATCCACACCCACCTAACCACCCATTCCTCCCAAGAACACCAGGGTTTTATTTTAGAGGATGGGTTCCTCTTCAAAGGGCATCGGCTTTGCATCCCTAGAACTTCGCTAAGGGATTTATTGGTCTGGGAATTACATGCTGGGGGCCTAGCTGGACATTTTGGGGTACACAAAACTATTGGTTTAGTTGAGGGGCAGTTCTATTGGCCCAGCCTCAAGAGGGACGTGGCCAACATTGTGGGACAATGCCGCACGTGTGCGACTGCCAAGCAAGTCAGACAAAACACTGGCCTTTACACCCCACTACCCGTTCCCGATCGGCCATGGCAGGATCTGAGTATGGACTTCGTGTTAGGGCTACCCCGGACCCAGAGGAAACATGACTCCATCTTTGTGGTCGTGGACAGATTCTCAAAAATGACTCATTTCATCCCCTGTTCCAAAACCTCTGATGCTTCCCACGTGGCCCGTCTATTCTTTGACGAGGTAGTTCGTCTCCATGGCCTGCCCAAGACCATCATCTCTGACAGGGACGTCAAATTTACTAGTTATTTCTGGAAGACTCTCTGGCACCTAATGGGGACCCTTCTCAAATTTTCCACGGCCTATCACCCTCAAACTGACGGCCAGACCGAAGTCATCAATAGGAGCCTTGGAAATCTACTCCGGTGTCTTGTTGAGGATCGCCCCGGGAATTGGGACCTCATATTACCCCAGGCAGAGTTTGCATACAACAATTCAGTAAATAGGTCGATAGGGATGAGCCCATTTGAACCTGTGCATGGGTACAAACCTAGGAAGCCTACAGATCTCATTCCTTTGCCACCACATGCTAGAGTGTCTATTAATGCTGAGTCATTTGCCCTACACATGAAGGAATTGCATGAAGAAATCCGCAAACACATTAACAAAAGCAATGAGGTTTATAAAAGGTCGGCCGATTCCCACCGCCGCCACCAGGAGTTTCACACAGGTGATTATGTGATGGTAAGAACTGAGAGGCTTTCCCCTGGGAATGTCTCCAAGCTGAGGTCGCGTGGATCAGGCCCCTTCCAGGTCTTAAAGAGGATTGGCACGAACGCTTACGTGTTGGACCTCCCTGAGGAGTACGCAGTAAGTCCCACATTCAATGTGGCTGACTTGGTGCCATATAAGGGACCCACGGTGGCACCTAGTAAGGAAATTGAGCCTGTTCCCCATTCTGAGAGAGCCACCACCCATGAGAGAGTTACACCAATCCAGAGAGGCCAACGGGAACAAATAGAACGGATATTGGATGAACAGGTCACTGTCACCCGGAGCAAAGCATACGAGCGATACTTGGTCAGGTGGAAGGGCCGGCCCCCTTCAGATGATTCATGGGTGAGCAGGGAGGATCTTCAGCAACTGGACCCCGACCTCCTGGAGCAGTACCGCAGCCGCGAGGACCCTTTCTCGACAGAGTCGAGCTCTTCACAGCCCGGGGGAGTTGATGGGGACATCACCCAGAGTTCCCTTTGGCTCGACACCTCTCTCCCCTCTGGAGACGGATATGCTGTGATTACTTGACTTGATGGGTCCTCGGAGTCACGGGAGTTTATTACTATGGTCATCTTGATGTATTTTCCCTTTTCTTGAGTCTCTTTTGATGTATTTTGAGTCATGTCCTAGGTGCTCATATTAGTGGATCGGCATATTGGGCTTGTTTGGCTTCGTGGCCCATCTAGAGGAGCTAGGCCCATGTGCACTCCTTCTTGCACCTTGGTTATCTGTCTTTTGTTCTTTTCTCAGGGGCTTTTGTACAAAGTTGGGATCCCTATATATAGGACCCCAACTCCCACTTGAGAAGGTTAATGAATTATTAAGTATTTTGAGCATAAGTGCATCTTCCCCTCTCTCTCTCTAGCTTCCTCACTCTCTCTCTCTCTCCCTCTCCCCCCCCCCCCAAGGGATTTTCGAAATCCACTCTCTCTCCTCCCTTTCCCACACCCTCTCACCTCCCAACCACCTCATTAAGCCTCACCACTTCCCCACACCAACCCCATTAACTTCCCCTAGCCCCAAGGCAACCTCTCCTCTTCCCAAGCAAATCTTCCCCTTCCCCAAGCAGCCCTCTCATCTCCCAAGAGGGAATCACATCTCCCCAAGCCCCCTTTTCCCTTCCCCACACACCTCTTCCCATCCCCAACACTAGAAATTAATTCCCTTCTTAAACCCATTTTCAAATGTTCTCCCCTCTCTTCCCCCAACCAAATTCGTAACTCTTCTTCCACCCACTGCAAACACCCCCTTCCAGCCCTTATCCTCCCTCTCCCACACCTTGAAACACCCCCTCTTTGACCTCCTAACACCCAAGGGCCACTCCCATACCCATCCACCCCACAGGTCCCTCCATTACCACTCCCTATCCATACCCCTTGTTCCTTCCCCTTTCTCCCCATTTTCATTATCAGCCTGCAGGTGACAGACCAGGTTGCGGCTTGCAGAAGCTTCCCCAGGGTCACACGGTTTCTTCCTGGAGCGTGGCCTACATCGACGGAAAGGTCTGCGACACCCCTCCGCAGGCGAGGTGGAATCGTCCGGTTTCGACTTCGTGGCCGACCGGGAGGGCGATTCTCCCCCAACTGGTCCAGTCATCCCCTGCAGAGAACCTGAGCTCGGTGGGAAGTTGCTTCACGACTAACGACGCTGGAATCAGACCAAGGTTCCTTCTACAAAAATATTCCTTCCCCTGTCTGCGACCAGGATCAAGAAGCAGAAGTGCATTCGGCCTCCGGGAGTCCGAGTTCTGATTTTTCTCCTCCAGTCACTCGGGGCAGCCTGCTCCAGTCTGCTACGACCCACAGTTACTCAACAGCGTCCCCCGGGCCACCCCGACCTCCGGTGGCATCCCCGCCAGTTTTTCTGCAAGGAGGGTTCGACCACGGTTCCAGAACTTCTGACGGTTCGAGAATCGGAGTTCGGGAGTCCAAGGTATAGCTTCTGCATCCTACTGCAACAATTCTGTAGCTGCCCGCCCTCGAAATCTTCATCCGGCTCGAGCCTCTACCACGGCCAGAGACAGCGTCAGATTAAATCGGCAAAATTCAGAGGTGTCCCTGGTCCAGTCACGAAGACGACGCAGCTGGTCTTGTAGTCGAAAAAATTCCTGAGAGTGAGCTACGACTGCAACAGCTGCCTCCTGTCCCTGCTCACAGCAAGCGAGCAGAACCGTCGCCGACGTCCGTTCCGCCAACGGTGCCACGTTTTCCCCCTCCCGCCTGGCCGGCTTAGCGCCCCTCCCTGTGTGGAGGTAGTGTTTGTTGTAATTGGGTTTCCCCACCCTTAGTCCATCCCTCCTGTGTGAGGAGTAGTTCTTGTACTAAGCAGCTCAAGCGACATCGGCGCAGTGTGCGGGATCCACACTTCCCCGCTCGCCCACGTCTCCGAACGGGGTTGGTTTCTTCAAACCAACCAGGTGAGCTCTAAACTTTGCTCCATTATTCTTAGTGCTTGTTTGTTTAATATCCGTTGATATAGTCCCGTTGTGCATGCGAGCGAGTGTCCGATCCCGGAGCCACCATCATTGTGTGGTCACCGTGCTTAAGTGAGAGAGTGGGACCTAGTGCCCCCAAGTGGCACCGGCCAGCCCCTAAGTGTGGGCCACGTACCCTCGGGAGGGCAACCCTAGCCCTGCTGGCACCCTACCAGCAAGGGTCTTGATCCAACACCTCCTTCTAGCATCATATAGTCACCCGGGCTCGCGTGTGTGCGACGGTGTTTCGGTCCCGATTTATCTCTTTAATTGCTATGTGCTTGTGAATGCGGAGTAGGTCTAAGGGTCACAAGTGCTTGCTGCATAGTCACTTCTTGTGTCACATCAGAGCCGGTCGTGGTCCCGAACTACCTAAAAATCTGTCTCGCATTGTGGTTGATTGTGGTTTGTGTGTGTATATTGTTTTTGTTGATCGTGTGAGAACGGCAAGCTTGAGAGAATTAATTTCTTCATAGCTTGTATTTCTTCCAATCATCATTTGCGTTGGTAGTTATTTAATTTGCTACGTTAATTTTAAAAACTACCATCGTGCTTGGTGGGGATAATTCAACCCCCCCTTCTTGTCCATACGAGAACCTTAGGGACAACAAGACTGGTCGAAAATGCCAATAAAACTATTTTAAAAGGCATCAAAACCAGGCTCGACAAGGCCTAGGGAAGCTGGATTGAGGAATTACCGAGTGTACTATGGTCGCATCGAACTACTCTGAGAACGGCCACCGGTGAAACACCCTTCCAACTGGTGTATGGCACGGAAGCCGTGATTCCATTGGAGGTCGGCAATCCCTCTCTCCGAGTCATCCACTTCAAACTCGAGGTGAACGAGCAGAAACGGCTGGAAAACCTTGACCTAGTGGACGAGATCCGAGAGACTGCAAGTATCCGAGCAATGGAATATCAATGGCGCGTCACTCGATACTACAACTCCAGAGTCCGAAACAGACAGTTCCAGCTAGGGGACTTCTTCCTGAGAAAGGCCGAAGCCTCTCTACCACTGGAAGCGGCGGGGAAGCTAGCCCCTAACTGGGAAGGTCCCTACCAAGTGGTCGAGATGCTCGGGAAAGGAGCATATTGATTGTCTACCATGGAAGGAACACCTATCCCTCGGACGTGGAACGCGACAACGTTGCAAAAGTTCTATTTTTGAGCCTTTTCACTAGCATGTAAGCAACAAATGGCAAAGCTTTTCCTTCCATTAATGATTCTCATACAAATACAGTCGATGCATTACATGCGAAAAAATAAAAAGTTACACCCACTGGTACTATGACGCGAGCAAATCGCTCGGCCAACTCGATAAGCACTCCCACATCCAGTCACTGACTCTGCCTAGTGCAGAAACTGGCTCGGATAAAGGATAGCCGGCCCCGTTGGTTTGAGAAGCTTGGAGGAAAGGTGCTAGAGGGATTGGAAGGAAAAAAAAAGAAAAAGAAAAAGAAGAGGAAGGAATACAAGTGAAGGCCTCCCCTCTGCCAACTCTTTGGAAGGCAGATAGTGCAAGCACCCTCCAAAGAGTGAAAGAGGAGGGAGTGGGAGGCTAAACAGAAAGGAGGGAGCTTAAAGAGCTCCCCCTCCCGATTAGGATGGCGTCGGCGGGACATGGACAGGAAGGCGACATGCTCCCGCATGTCGAACCCTCTCCCAAACTAAGCCCCGGCTGTCGAACCATCTTCCAAACTGGAATAGCAGGAGCTCCCCTTCTACTATCGTCTGCATCATCGTCTTCTGAAGCGCCTTCCATGCCCCGTCAAGATCGACATCACAACGCTTCGTGGAAAGGGAAGAAGGAGAAACCGCCAGGGATGGGCTTAAGCGATGGAAGAAGGAGGAGATGCCCCTTGGACCTTTGATAGGCCGAAGGGGGAGCTGATCACCTTAAATGACTCTCCCCTTAAAAATACGCTAAAAGCAGCTTTCCCTGAGATGGTTACCTCATTTCCCAACAGCTCCCTCCAGCGGGACGCACGAAGCGGCAAGTCATTAAGGGCGGCATGGAAAAATGGAAAGGTGCTAGCGCCATGTCAGTTATTTGACATATGGGCACGCGCGATATCCGCAGAGAAAATTGGCACCTTCCCCAAACGACTACGGATACGGTAGTCAAACCACGCCAAAAGCGGTAAGGAACAGTCAAATCAATACTTAATATTTCCGCCGCTATATTTTCCCAAGAAAGTCTTATACAGCTACATGAAGAAAAAACAGGGGAAAGAAAGATATTATACATCAGGCCTCGGGCCCATCTCCAAGCTCGGTAGATAAGGCCCCCTCAGCATCAGACGATCTTCCCCCAGTATTCTCGGCGACGACTGACCCAGGCACTTACCCCACCTGTGTGGGAACTATCTCGGTCGCGTGCCCTCCCGAGGCTGCTGGAGCCAATGATCGCTCAGGCGAGGTCAAGGCCAACCGACCCTCCTCTTCCCTCGACGTATAATGGGAAGAGTCGGTCGAACCCCAATCCGAGTCATAGCGTTGCCCGGAAGGAAAAATGAGCCCGGACGCTTGGGCCTCCGCCTCTATGATGGCCCGATCGAAGTCCTGGGAGAAGCCCTTCCGAAGGCCCCGACAGAAGCCCGACTCATAGTAAGGGAAGGCAGCTTGAAGAAGAGCAGCGTGGTAAGCCTCTGAGCATCTATGTTGCTCGAGAGCTTCTGGCCCCGCCAGCTCCGCCTTCCTCTCGAGTTTGGCTATCCTCTGTTTGGACTCAGACAGCCTTCTCTCGGCCTCGGTCCGCACATCCTTAGCCCCTCGAACTCGGCCTTCGAGCCCCTCTTGCTCGGCCTTCCATTGATCATCGCGCTCGACCTGAATCCTGCGTTCCACATCCAGGAGCTCATTCTTTCGATCGACCATACGACAGGCCTGGGCCAGCTACTCCGTCAACAACCGAGCCTCCGCCTGGCTCGACTGCACCTGTGCCCGGAGCGGGGCCACCTCCCGACGAAGGTCCTCGAGATTAAGGGTCAAACGCTCGATCTTTCGATCAAGCGCACCACGGGCCCATGAAAGAGTCTCCCGGTCCGACTCCACCCAAGCATACGCGCCCACTGCCTCAGCTCCAAGTTAGGCCAAGACCAAGTCACCTTCCATAAGTTGCTCGAAAAGCGTGGAGGGAAAAAGAAGCTAACGGATCGCCATCGCGAAAAAATCTTCTTGCTCCGCAAAGGCCGCTGCGATTCTCTGCTCCTCCCAACTACTCACACGGCGCCTGAGCCCCCCTATATAAATGCAAAGGAAGGCAAAACCCTAAACCCCCGGAGATAAAGGGATGCAAACAACGCGCAATGCCTATAACCCCTAGCCGGAGGCGGCGCGACGATCCGATCTCCCAAGGAGGGGCCTTCTTTTATTCGTCATGACGGGCATATTTTAAGGGAAAGCCGCATCATATGGCCCCTGTCAGAGAGAGATCTCCACCCAACTAGAGCCACGAAAAGTCCAGCCCAAAATGCTACTCGACCGAGGCTAATCTTGGCTCGGGAGTAGGAGGGGGACAAGTGGAGAGGGGATCTAGCCACCCGTACGGAGAGTCCAAACGAGGTTCGACCCGACCCAACGAGGCCTAGCTCCTTGAAGTGGTAGCCCTTGGGCCCACTCAATATAATCCCAATAACTCACTCGGAACAATCGCTTCCTAGGCGACCTTCAGGTTAGGAAGTCCGAGCATCAGTTGATCGGGATAGCTCCTTCGGAGCCCCATATTCCTTGCCCAAACTGTGCACTTATCGCTCGAGAGGCATCTCCTGGGTGAGCACCATATGCTCGTGCAAACTGATGGAAGCTTATCTGTACGGCCGTTACGCGCCCCTTAAAAGCTGGGAGCTCAAGGGGATAGGGGAAACAAAGAGTCTATATGCTATAAAGAGCCCGCAAGGAGGACGTAACCCCCCGAATCTCCTCAGCTTACATGGATCATGCACTCAACGAGCCATTATTTAAATCGGAAGAGCCCTATTGTGCAGAGGTAAGCCAAAAACCCTAAGTAAAAACCACTTCACCTTTCGGTGGAGAGGGATCTCGCTCTCCCATCTTCCTCCTAACTCCTCCCTTTGCACTTGTGCTCTACTACACTTGCTGACTTAAGTATCTGAGGGTTTTTCCCGGGGATCCATCCCTGGGCACCCCTGACATGTTTCCCCTCTTGCAGTTCATACTTCGAGGCTACGTGGTTATCCTCTTCCTCGCTCAGGAGTAGTGCGAGATCGCCCCTCTTCAATAAGGTGAAAAGTCTCCACTTTTTATAATCTTCAAAAGTTCATTCCCATCAAAAAAATTTCACTCTAAAAGATTATGAAAAAAGTCATAATCATGTTGGGTTGGCAAACACAACCTTATTCCTAGTAAACTTCCATCAAAATATTCATGGAATATTTCTCCTTCTTTTCTATCTGAGTTTAATAGAAGAGAAATATTTATTACCGGATGATAATATTTTGTTGGAACCACCGTGTGGAACTACATTAGTTGTCCATGTAGAGCGGTAGGTTTGTCAGATTTCGCATATTTTCGAGACAATGCCGTATCATCATCGTGATACCAAATGGGATTTCAAAAAAAAATATATATCTTTCTCATCATGCTATTTGTTATCCTTATTATGCTATTTGTCATCCTTATTATTTTATTTGTCTTCATTATTATACTATTTGTCACCCTTAACTGAAGACTACTTATAGATATGAGTGACTGTCTCCTTTAGTTAGTTATTTGTCTCCTTTAGATATCTATTTGCCACCTTCAAGTAGCTATTTGTTCTTCTTATTATAATATTTATCACTCTTAATTAAAGACTCCTCGTGGACACGAGTGACTCCATGTCCTCTTTAATTAACTATTTGTCTCTATTAGATATCTATTTGTTATCCTTAGATAGTTATTTCTCTCCTTTATTCTTTATTTTTTTATACGGACTCACATTTTCAACGTAAAAAAAATTATTTGTCACCTTTAGTTGATTATTTGTCACCCTTAACATTAGTAACGACAAATAATAAGTTAAGGGTTACAAACAACTTTATGATAAAAGATATAGTAATATTATAAGGAGCATTTAAAGAGATTGCTCATTGAGACTTGAGCGCCATTTTTTTTTGAAGCATAACATATGGTATTCATTCATAGCAAACGATCACCAAAGTACATGGATACAGTTGACACAGAAATGAACATAAGCGGCCATGTCGGGCCCAAACAGACGACAACCCATCGAAGAGACAGGAAGCAAAAGGAGAACATAGGAGATTACATACGCCAAACATAGCTATGGAATCTTCGAGACACCGAGGAAGAGGCAGCCGCTTTCGACGATGGCGAATCTCATCCGAACCGCACTGACTGAAGGCGGTGTGAGTAGGATACTCGGGAGGCCAACATCCCATGGGATGAATGAGGGTAATGCTCAGATTCTCTGAGTCCTGTTGAGATCGAGGGTGAGAGACCGAAACCGGCGCCGTGGAGCTGACCCTTGCTTCGACGGATGCTCAGAGAGATGCCCTTTGCCATGAAAGAGAGCTGAACAGGGAGTAGGATGAAGTGGGGGGGGGAGACATTAGATTTCTAAGGGAAGGGGAACAACGAGAAGAAGGGGATGGAGGAGGGCGGTCGCGGGGGCAGTGGAGGGAGGCTGGGAAGGGGGATGGTTGGGGGGGGACTGGCTGGAGGAGGGAGGAGCGAGAAGGGGAAGGAGACTGAATCGGGTAGGGGGAGAAAGCGGGGGCCAGAGGGGCTGGGGGGGAGGTAGCAGACGAAGTGAGGGGTGGGGGGGGCTAAGCGGAGGAGATGGGGGGAAACGACGTGGGGAGGGCGAAGAAAGAGGCGGAGGGGTCGGTGGCCGGAGGAACGGGGGGGGAGGCTGTCGACGGAGAGAAGCGGAGCAGGGGGGGAACAAAGGGAGGTGGAGGAGGGAGGTGGAGATGTGTAAATGGCGGGAGGGCGGGGAGGAGAGCGGGCAGAAGGGGGGAAGCCAGGGGGAGGGGCGGCGCTGGAAAGGAAGGCGGGGGAGGGGAGAAACGGCTCGGGGTCACGGGATGGAAAGGGGATCAGGAGGGGCGGAGAAGACGGGGGGGATCAGGGATGGCGGGGAGGGGGGAAGGGGGGCGGCGGAGAGGAGGGGCGGAGGGGGGTGGGGGCGGTAACTGGGCTTGGCAGGGGGGACAGGGGCGGTGGGTGAGGTTGGCTGATGGTGGGCGGAGGGCCGGCGGGGATGGGAGGGGAGGAGGAGGGGATGGCGCAGAGGGGGTTGCCGGAGACGAAGAGGGGGGGGGGAGGGGGGAGATCGGGTTTCCAGGGGAGGACTCCCCTGACGGTTCCAGAGGGGGTTTGAAACCCCTCTGACAAAATCAGGAGGGCCCTAGGGACTCACCTACCGGAGGGGGGGGGGGTAGCTCCCGTCGGGGAGCTCCCCCCACCGGCCGTTCCGCAAGGGAGGGAGCTCCCTGCGACGAGAGGGGAGGAGGCTTGGCGCGCAGTCCCCCTTGAGCGCCAGTTAGCGGTCTAATTATGTGGCGGATGAATAATTTTTCTATTCACCCAGACTTGCGACTAGCATATATATCTTAAGAGAGTTTAACTGTTTGTCAAGTGAGGATAAAGGCGTATACGTGACACTTCAGTCAACTATGAGGAGGATATATGCATGGAAACACAAATTTAGAACGAATTCTCGTTATTAGGTATATATATATATATATACATATATGTATGGTACAAAACTTCGTAACGAAATTTTTAGAGAATAAGTTGACGAGGAAGGACAATGTTAAAAGAGGTGGAGAAAAAGACGATGCAGATTCACGGATAAAGATCCTCTATGTGACTATAAAGATGGGCCCAACGTTGCACGCACTTGTTGCGTCACAATCCCCATCAAATTACATGCATGCCACAATATTCTTTACAAAAGAATCCCTTCCCTCAATATATATTTCCTCGATCAGAAAAAAATAAATAAAAAATCATGTTGCTATATTCTTGGGGGATGCCGGGGGGGGGGGGGCACCTGTCCGGCACGATGAGCCTGACATGAGATGACGTCCACATTCACCCCCCTTCCTTCCGGAGAGAAACAAGTGATGGAGTCAGGGTTTGTCGTCCCGCCCTGACCCGCACCAACTCGCACGGCCCGACCCGACCCAGGCGGGCACCGAGTCGCACGGGCCGTGGGTCGTGGACGGGACGCACCGAACCGCTTTGTCCCGTGCGTCTCGTCACGTACCGGTGCGGTGCGAGGCGGGACCTGGCTCGGTACGAGCGGGTCGGGATGGGTCGGCCATTTAACGGGCCGGCAAGAGGGGGAGGGGGGGCGCCGGAGGTGGGAGAGGGGGGTGGTGGGGGGTCGCAGGAGGTGGGAGAGGGAGGGGGCGGTGGTGGCCAGGGGGGCGATCTCGGTGGTGGGGCCGCCGGAGGTTGGGGGGCAGTGGGGGAGGGGGGAGAGGTGGGGGGGCGGTGGTGGCCGCCAGAGTTGGGAGAGGGGGGCGGTGGGGGGCCGCAGCAGGAGGGGGAGGGGGAGGTGGGAGAGGGGGGCGGTGGGGGGCCGCAGCAGGAGGGGGAGGGGGAGGTGGGAGAGGTGGGGGGGGGCGGTGATGGCCGCCGGGGGTGGGAGAGGGGGGCGGTGGGGGGCCGCAGCAGGAGGGGGCGGGGGGGCGCCGGAGGTGGGAGAGGGGGTGGGGGGGCGCAGCAGGAGGGGGGCGGTGGGGGGCCGCAACAGGAGGGGGCGGCGCCGGAGGTGCATGGGAGAGGCGCCGGAGGGCCGCAACAGGAGGGGGTGGGGGGGGCGCCGGAGGTGGGAGAGGCGCCGGAGAGGGGGCGGGGGGGCGCCGGAGGTGGGAGAGGGGGTGGGGGGCCGCAGCAGGAGGGGGAGGGGGGGCGCCAGATGTGGGAGAGGCAATGGGGTGGACCGGGTCGCTGTGAGACCCGCCCGACCCGACCCGTCCCGCGCAGAGACCGAGTCGGACGGGTCGACAAACCCTGGATGGAACTCGATCGTCTCCCAGCGTATTATTAATTTATTACACACATATATATACTCCTCTAATTTATATATTTGTATATATATCTCTCGGACGTTTAATAGACGTCAGAAGTATTCTTGAATGTTTCTAATTACCATTTATACGCTGTTGGTCCTTCTGCCGTCAATCGATTTTGTGGAGCGAGACTCGACTTCTCGTGTCAACTGGATGATGACCCCCATATCTCCCAAACCAGCCCAAGCACAGTTCAGGATATCCCTACGTACTCTTACGAAGCATGCTAATTAATTAGTGCACAAATTTGGAACAAGTACACGCTAAATGTGTGCACCAAATAAATTATTATTTTTTAATTTTTAATTTTTTTTTGATGTAAAATTAATTCTACCCTGACACAGGCGAATTGGATGAACCAAAAAAAAAGGTCAAACCCTTGGGGGCCGCCAAGCCAGCTTCCTAGGCCACGTTCTTCTTGTCGGGTACGAAAAGAAAAAGGGGAAACCGATCGATTATTGAAACAGAGGACCAAAACACGAGATCGTCTACCGGATACCTTCCTCTGATCATTTCACACGATCCTCCTGTATATGTATGATCATCTGCGCGGGTTGCGGAGATCGATTGGTTACATATATACTCTGCAAGCGCTTGAGACATACACGGGAAGCTTTTAGAAAATTTTAGTTGGGTTTTCTGGTCCCTAGGAAGAGTATATATATATATATATGTTTGTACTCATATACAAGTAGCTTTAATTACCCTCCAATATTATATTGTTTTTGACGAAAACCATCCATGTTGCTTAATTTCCCTTTAATTAATTAAGTGGATTAGTCACCTTGTCTGATCCTAGCTAGAACCACGAGCTAGATCTTACCAGCTAGCTCTTGAGTATGTACATGGGCCGGCGGAACTCCCTTGGATACTCTCTCTTAATTAACGAGGCCATTAATATTGTTCCCTCAAACCCTCATTATTAAGTAGTCGTTTAACAGTTAATCATAACCACTCTCTGTTAGTTCGGTCGTTTAAACAGTCGCGCATGCATGGCATTTTACCTATACGTACGTGCGCGCCTCAATGTGAATTAAGCTTAATTACCGGCAACTTTACAACTAAGATCAGGAACGGAGTGCACCGGACAAAACGTGGCGCTTCAGATTGCATGCACGCGCGTTACTCCTTTGAAATTACTGTACGTACGTACCACCTTCTTAATTTCTTTTTTTTTTTTTGGTGACGAGAAATCTGATCAATCAGAGAATCTCGAGTCACGCACCCCAACTTCTTAAGAATTGAGAAGAAATCTTCTTAATTTCTTCTCAAGAGTACTAAACGCCCATGAAAAGAGAACATGATAAGAATCGCTAATTAATTTGGACGATTGGATTCAAAGGGATCATAAAATGTATCCTTAACTCAATCCAGCTGGTGTCCTTCCCTACTCGTCCCTTGCTAGCTGCTGATCGGTACAGCCAACAAGAAATTGATGTCCATAGATCTTCCCCCTGCATGTGAGCTCCTCATAGTAAGTGCACTCCCTCTATCCACTGGTTTATTTATCTTCCCTTCTCAGAAAATTAAACACTCGTGAACATGTGCCAAATTAAGCACTTGCTTAGTGATCCATTTATCCCCTGAAATTGTAATGGCTTCCCGCGGTTTTTTTGTCTCACCCCTCAATTCCACCCCCACTCCCGCCGGACCCCCTTCCCTAGCCCACCACCACCTTCGCCTTCCCCTTCCCCTTCCCCTTCCCCAGCCAAGTGCCTTCCCTCCTTCCCCATCCCCTTCTTCTCGTCACCGAGCCCCACTCCGGCCCAGTGCCCGCCCCATACCTCTTAGTGCGTGTGAGTGTGTCTATCTCTCTGCCACCTTGCCCCCTGATCGATCCCCCCTCCCCTCACTCCGACACCCTCCTCCCACTCACCCACTCACTCTGTAATAAGATGATGTCTTGTACTCAAAGGGTGGGGAGGGAAAGATAGCACCACTGGCATGCTCGAATCTCTCCTCCTCCCCCCCCACCCTTTTGTGGCCACCTCCCCTTTCCTCCTCCTCCTCCTCCATGGCTCTCTCTATTGCAATCAACACTACCAGCGACCCCAATCCCTCCTCCTCCATCAGCCCCTTTCATAGTTACCTCCCCTTTGCTCATCTTCATCATCCCTAGCTCTCTCTGTAGAGAGAGGAGAGAGAGAGAGAGAGAGAGAGGGAGAGAGAGAGAGAGTGAGTGAACTAATTATACCTTTGTTTTAAAATGTAGGTATACGTCCCAAAATCGTTGGTAAAGCTTCTTTCTATCTATGTTTCCTTGCGATGGTTGGAAAACATATAGTTCTGCACATGCGAACGAAAGAAGAGTCACAAGGTCGACCTATGGTTCTGCCTGCTTCACTCAAATCTGGATCAGTAACCTGTCACTTTCTCCGGATATAAATGAATGTAACAAATATCACAGTATTGGAAAGACCGTAAACCAATCACCTTATTGGGTAATTGACCATAATTAGGGATGTTATGCTGACGACAGGGATCATTGATTGATTCAGAGTTAATTCCCCAATTGGCCCTCTCACTTTCACTTTGAAAGTTCAGGATGGCAGTGATTCCACGAGAGAGACAATCAAGTGGATGCCAAGTTCATAAATAGAGTACTATTGACAAAGCATCCACATATATATATATATATATATATATATATATATATATATATATATGAATAAAACAGACTGCTTACACAATTGTCATTTTGAGAAGCTCCCATGTTGGACAGAGTTCCATAATAAGTGCGCAATGTTAGAAGTTGAAAAAGTACAGAGAGAGAGAGAGAGAGACATAGATAGAGTGATGTATATGCATACAAACAATCATTTAGAGAGATATAATCCAAGATAAACAGTTTATAAGCAGCAGCACCCCACCTGCCCAAAAACAATGCATGTGCAACTCACCCACCCATAATAAGCAAAAGTAGATATGATCACTAAAGCCTGACTATATCTATTTTTCACAGGAAGGGTGAAACATGCGCGCTCAGAAGATGGACAACAATTAATTAACCGATTATTAAGAAAGAAAAAAAATTCCAGGAGGGGCAGTCACACACACTTAATTGGAGGTACATATATAGCGTATGAACTTTGGCAGGCACAGGAATTAGATAGAAACACAAATTGAAAGAGACACAAGTAAACCATATATTTCTGCAAGGGAACGTACACATGAAAAGGTGCCAAGCTAA
Source organism: Amorphophallus konjac (assembly GCA_022559845.1). Classification (NCBI taxonomy): domain Eukaryota; kingdom Viridiplantae; phylum Streptophyta; class Magnoliopsida; order Alismatales; family Araceae; genus Amorphophallus; species Amorphophallus konjac. The sequence continues at coordinate 152,122,264 of CM040117.1, forward strand.
TACAACAAACTTATTCACACTATTTCCTCTTCCTCTTTTCTCCCATTCTTTCGCAGTACATTACGGCTACCGATCATATGATATGGCTGTAATTATAGGGCCAATATTTTATAATACATATTTTATGTTTGTAACGCCTGGTAAAAATTATGAAAAGGAAAAACAAAAATAGTTAACTATAACTCCACGAGGGATATAATGCGAGATCTTCTTGTTTAAAAGTAAAATAGAATATGAGGTTATATATGACCTCTCTATTTAGTTGGGTCCCGTAGTACAGGAATACGGATCTAGAGGGGAGGTGAATAGATCCTTCTACTAAAAATTATGTCCAATTAAAAACTCAACTAGCACACGGCCGAATATACAAGATTGAGTAATTTAATCTAAACAAGTTTAAACTAGATTCACTCAATCTCACCGAGCTCACACGATTGTACAAACAGATATGATAGAGAACATACAATCACAATAATCAAACCACAAGACACGGAGATTTTTAAGGTGGTTCGGGACCACGACGGGCTCCCTACGTCCACCCCTCACCAAACCGGTGAGGCTTCACTACACGCTACAAAATGTAGCAACACGGGGACGAACCCCAACACACACACGTTACTTTCGCAGCAAACCACACACACGAGGCCTTGCCTCTACCTGCTGCCACAGCAGCACACACACACACACACACACACACACACACACACACACACACACACACACACACACACACTGGGGAACACACCCCGAACAAATTCCTCACACAGAGTCACAACTCCGTCCACACACACACGTAGGACAATGCCTACTCAACCATACGGGAGAAAACTCCCAACAACAATACACACGCGGATATACTCCGCACAATCAGCACACATATAACAACACACACACTCGGAGATCCCCTTCTCCGAACACCCACAGAAGGTATTATCTCAAATGTATATGAATCAAAACATATATATGCTATGACCTCCCAACGAATTCTATAGATGAAAACTAGAAGTATGCATAAAGTATAAGGCTCCCCCTTCTTCAGCACAAACTGATTCTCATTGCTTGTTGACGGATGATTATGATTTTGACATCATCTTCTTCGTCTCCTCGAGATGCACGTCTTTACCTTCTTCTAATTTCTTCTTCACCTGAAAGAACAGATAGAAATGATAAGCTCCAAATCAAGCCTGTTTACATCAGAAAATTTGTAGCACCCTTTAAAAAAATGAAAAAAAAATAATATTATTATTATTAATATTTGCCACAAAAAAAAATTAAATAAACTCTTTAGGAAGTTTATGTAAGAAGTGGAAACGAAGTTATCATATGTAAAGATTAATACCTTAAACCATTTTGAGCAGATTTGAACTGCAGAGTCGACCCTGCCAGTTCACCGCGTTGACGTAGTACTGTTCATCGTGTTGACGCGATGAACTGATGAGTCAACCCTGTGAACTGGAAATGAACTGATGAGTCGACCCTGCCAGTTCACCGCGTTGACGCAGTACTGTTCATCGCGTTGACGCAGTACTGTTCACATGAACTGATGAGTCGACCCTGCCTGTTGGAAGGGTTGACGCAGTACTGTTCACATAAACTGATGAGTCGACCCTGCCAGTTGGAAGGGTTGACGCAGTACTGTTCACATGAACTGATGAGTCGACCCTGCCTGTTGGAAGGGTTGACGCAGTACTGTTCACATAAACTGATGAGTCGATCCTGTCTGTTGGAACGGTTGACGCAGTACTGTTCACATGAACTGATGAGTCGACCCTGTTATGTTATGTAAAGGTTATTCACTTAACAAGTGGCTTCCTAGTGTAGTTGGTTAAGTGACTTGCCTTCCAACCCAATGACCAGGGTTCAAATCCTAGCATCCACCATGTATCTACCCTTTTTGCCAAATAATTATATGTTATAAGCTAATCTTGCACTTACGAATTGGGCCATGGGTTATATGTCCAAACAATTGTCTCTTATCTCTCCAGCCTATCTCTTATCTCTCCAGCCTGTGCAAGCTGTAAAGACTCATTATTTCAGATCTTGTCCCCTATCCGTTCATACTAGACCCTATAACATCCCTTTTTGCTACCCCATTCCCATTCTAGCTTAGCTAAAGGTTGGGGCAAAGCTCTGCTAGAAGGGGTCTGCTGCTACGAACTTCACAGAGGTAGGTGTTCTCAACTTTTAACTAAATTAGTAGCTAATCTAGGATGATTAGTCTAGGCCTTTAGTATTAGGCTCATTTCCATGCGATGTTTAGTGTTTATAAAGCATGTGTTGGCTTAAATCTAGGATGATTAGCATATATTAACTTCATACCTAAGATAATTAGCATGTATTAACTTTATACCCAGAATAATTAGCAAGTATTAGCAAGTATTAGTGTCATATCTAGGATGATTAACATGTGTTGGCTTAAATCTGAAATGATTAGCATGTATTAGCCTTATACCGAAAATAATTAGCAAGTATTAGCAAGCATTAGTCTCATATCTAGAATGATTAACATGTATTGGCTTAAATCTAGGATGATTAGCATATATTAACTTCATACCTAAGATAATTAGCATGTATTAACTTTATACCCAGAAGAATTAGCAAGTATTAGTATCATATCTAGAATGATTAACATATGTTGGCTTAAATCTGAGATGATTAGCATGTAGTAGCTAGTATCTATATTTGATATAGTTCATGCTTTAGTAAAGGGCCTGTCATTATGTCAATTTCTGTGAAACTAAAACCTGAAATAGTGAAAGAAGAAATTGTAGTCAAGAGGATGAAAAATGTGGAAAAGAGACCAAGTTGAAAGAGGCCAAGTTGAAAAGAGACCAAGTTGAAAAAGACCAAGAAATTATATTGAAAATAGGGGGGTTCTAAGAAGGAGAATAACGAAGAATCTAGAGAGAATGAGAGTATATGATAGAAGAGAAAATCGTAGATTGGAATATTAGAAAGAAGTTTTATGAAGAGTGCAGAGAGAGAAAATGAGAGGAAGAAGGTGAAAAATGTGAAAAACCGAGATCTATAGGCATATGTGAACAGTTACTGAGTAAAAAAACAGAACCTTAGAAAATTAATTATAACTTAAAAACTAAGAAGAATTGGAGGTCATGAAGAAAAATAAAATCTACATCTATAAGAGAAGAAGAACTTTTGTGAAGAACTCAGAGTGAAAAGAGGATTGAAAGGGCATGAAAATTGGGAAACAAAAGAAAGTATAGACCCTGCCAATTCATCGCGTTGACGCGATGAACTGATGAGTCGACCCTGCCAGTTCATCGCGTTGACGCGATGAACTGATGAGTCGACCCTGCCAGTTTATCGCGTTGACGCGATGAACTGATGAGTTGACGCAGCCTGTTGACAGGGTCGACGCAGCCTGTTGACAGGGTCGACGCAGCCTGTTGACAGGGTCGACCCTGTCTGTTCACTGCGTTGACGCTGTGAACTGATGGGTTGACGCGATGAACTGATGAGTTGATGCGATGGACTATTGAGTCGACCCAGCTAGCTCATTACGTTAACGTGATCATTAGGCTTTCACTTTTGCCATCTCCACTGACAGATGACAGCCGGAGAGGTGATTTTAACTCCTGACAGGGTCCTCTGAACCCTGTATAATTCCCAAGAAGGGCATCCCACAGTGAGGGTGTCATTTCCAAAATTGTCAGGTGGCCTATAAGGCACCTCTCTTATCTAGTTTTTCCGTGTATCAAACGTTACTGGTTTCCACTCCTAGTTCATCCCTACACATCAATGCGCCCTTAGATTTCATTCCATAATTCCACCTTATATATCATACTGGTCAAACCTTGAAATTCCATATTGGCTATAAATGAGAGTGGATGTCAACATACATGATGAATGCTGTGCATATAGGGCCCGGTCTGGTCCTGGGGGGAGCACCCGAAGGTACTTGTGCCCGTGGGAGTTTATTGACCACGGTGTTTAGCATTGCACCGAAGTACTTGCTTGCTAGACTTTAGACATTCCACTCATTCTCATGATATTACTTGATTGATTGACTTGAGACCCGCAAAAGGGTAAAAGTGCTTACTTGAATGCATTATAAATAGCCAATTCCAGTTATACATACTTGAAACTACTTTGCTTACTATTGCTAGCTTGAATAACATGTTTCTACTCAGTTACTAGCTTGAATAACATGTTGCTATTCAGTTATCACTGACTTGACATCATTTACTATCACTTGCCACTGCTGCTTGAAATTGTGAAATCTATACTCTCACTTTCTACTCCCGTCGATTTTACAATTCTTTGATATCTATCTGTCTGCATGCATAGGTTACGTACATTAAATGAATGTGTAATTCACTTAAAGCATGTTAAAATTTGAGATGTAAATCCTACTGAGCGATTCACTTATCTAGTTATTTTCTAACCTTTCCAGGAAATTCAGATATCAGCCAAAACTCGGAAGGGAATGAGTCGGAGTGATGAGTGTAAAAATAGAGTTATCTTGTTATCTTGTAAATTGTACTTGTGTAAATGGTGTTATTGTAATTTCATTTATGTCAGTCATATCAAGTTATGTCAGACGTCAGCTGTGTTAGTCTAATAATTGTAATAAGGGCTTGAAGTCTAGTAGTTGCACTTGGATATGTATGTAATTGTCATTGGGTTAGTTGTATCAATTGTCAGCTCATCCTAATTGTATTAACTTCGAGTTAAATCTTAGTTATTTGCGCACTCTGATATTTACAAGATTGACACGATCTATATAGACGCGTCACGCCTCCGGGTAATCTTCCGTGCTCGGGGCGTGACAGTCTTCGTGGTATGAGAGCCTAGGTTTTCAAACCTAGGGAACTAGAAAAAAAATAAATAAACTGTTAGAAATTGAAATCTAAGTAAAAAAACTTGAGTTCAAGGATAGATATACCTTACCCGGTGAGATGGATAGAGCCATAGGTTAAGTTCTACAATGACTTTCGACCTTACCAGTAAATCCGATCTTTATCATACTTAACTCTTTTGTAGGATCATGGCTGCGGAAAGAGCACAATGGCGTGAGATGCAGCGCACCGTGCAAAACCTCACCGAGGCACTACAACAAGTGACCCAAGGCGGAGCAAACCGTGGAGCGGGAGATCTCCACCGGAGTTTCCGTAACATGAACCCACCAAGGTTCACGGGTTCGTCTGACCCCGAGGATGCCGAGAATTGGCTGAAGGAGATAGAACAGATCTTTCGTGTGATGCAATGCTCGGATGAAGAGAAGGTTTTACTGGCCATTTTCCAACTAGAGCGGGACGCTCGATGTTGGTGGGAATCTATAGAAGCAACACTGCCAGGATACCATGTCACATGGGATGAATTCACGGAGCATTTTAACAACAAGTACTTCTCCGACCATATCCAGGAAAAGAAGGCTGCGGAATTCACCGTTCTAAAACAAAGAGGCTTGAAAGTCGCCGAGTATGAGGCCCAGTTCTCCAGATTATCAAGGTATGCACCCCATTTGGTGTGTACGGAAAAGATGAAGGCGAGAAGATTCCTCAACGGGCTTCGGCCCCATTATATCACACAACTTGCCCCGATGGACATCCAAGTCTATTCGGAGATGGTTCGGCGTGCTCAACTGCTAGAAGACGCGACCAAGTTATCCGAGAGGATTCGAGGAAGAGACAAGAAGGAACCCGTCACTGGCCCGGGAAAATCCAAACAATCCTTCAACAAGAAGCAGTTCTTCACGGGAGTGGAGTCCTCCAAGATAAAGAAATTTCAGAAGAATGACAGGCCATTCTCCTCCACCACACCATCAAAGGAGATTTGCAAGTATTGTGATAAAGCTGGTCATAAGACCGAGGAATGCTGGAGAAAGTTAGGAGCTTGTCTTCGATGTGGGAGCCGAGAGCATCGAATCCCAAACTGCCCACTGATGAAGGAGCAGGACATCAAAGACGAGAAGCGTCCGATAAAGAAACAAGGCCGTCTACAAGCTCTCCGAGAGACGGAACCCACTGAAGGCGGAATTGTGGAAGGTACTCTCACTATTTGTTCAAAAACTGCTCAAGTTTTATTCGATACCGGTGCAACTCATTCATTCATTTCCAAGAACTTTGCTGCTTCATTTTCTAAGAAACATGAACTGTTAGATTTGGTCATATCTACACCCCTTGGGAATGAGTCTGATATCACTTACCACTATCCAAATTGTGAAGTGATGATTAAGGGAAGCAATTTACCTGCTGACCTGATATGCCTAGATATGAAGGGTTATGATGTCATACTAGGTGCCGACTGGCTATCCACAAACCAAGCAACTGTAGATTGCCGGCATGGCAAGGTAACTTTCGTAGATTTCCCAGAGCTAGTTTACAATAGCCCTTGGAGTAAATCACTTCTTATATCAGCACTCCGAGCTAGTAAACTTATGAATAAGGGATGCATGGCTTTCATAGCATTCGTGACTACCATGGAAGTCGAGAAGGTTAAACTTGAAGACATCCGTGTAATTCGGGATTTTTCGGATGTTTTTCCAGAAGATTTAACCGGCTTACCCCTGGAAAGGGAAGTGTCGTTCACAATCGACCTTGTCCCTGGTGTTGGTCCTATTTCCAGGGCACCATACAGAATGTCCCCTACTGAGCTAAAGGAACTAAAAGAGCAGCTAATGGAATTATTAAAAAAGGGTTTCATCAGGCCGAGTACTTCCCCATGGGGAGCACCCGTGCTATTCGTCAAAAAGAAGGACGGATCGATGAGATTATGCATAGATTATCGGCAGCTAAATCACCTTACAATCAAGAACAAGTATCCACTGCCAAGGATTGATGAGCTGTTCGATCAACTATCTGGAGCTTTATATTTCTCCAAGATTGATCTTCGTTCTGGTTACCACCAATTGAAGATCAAAGAAGAAGACATTCATAAAACTGCATTCCGAAGCAGGTATGGGCATTATGAATTCACTGTTATGCCTTTCGGACTAACAAATGCCCCCACAGCTTTTATGCAGTTAATGAACAGCATATTCAGGCCCTATTTAGACCAATTTATTGTGGTCTTTATTGATGATATTCTGATCTATTCAAAGACCGAAGAGGATCATGAAGAACACCTCAAGAAGGCATTACAGATATTAAGAGAAAACAAGCTATATGCCAAATTCAGCAAATGCGAGTTCTGGCTCGAGGAAGTATCCTTCTTAGGCCATATCATTTCAAAGAATGGAATTGCTGTTGACCCATGAAAGGTCGAAGCTGTGAAGAACTGGGGACGACCCACAAATGCAACTGAGATTCGGAGCTTCTTGGGTCTAGCTGGTTACTACCAGCGTTTTATCAAGGACTTCTCCAAAATTGCTGTTCCCCTGACAAGGTTAACCCGCAAGGAAGTGCTTTATGAGTGGAAGAAAGACTGTGAAAAGAGTTTCCAAACTTTGAAGGATCTCTTGACCACTGCTCCAGTCTTATCATTACCTATTGAAGGAGAAAAATATGAAGTATATACCGATGCTTCGGGTATTGGCCTCGGATGTGTATTGATGCAGAATGGAAGGGTCATTGCATATTCTTCCCGACAATTGAAGAAACATGAAGAGAACTACCCAGTTCATGACTTAGAACTGGCCGCAGTAGTATTCGCTTTAAAGATCTGGAAGCACTATCTCTACGGAGAACAATTCACCGTGTACTCCGATCATAAAAGCCTCAAGTACTTATTCTCCCAAAAGGAGCTGAACATGCGGCAAAGGCGTTGGCTCGAGTATCTCAAGGATTTCGACTTTACTATACAGTACCATCCTGGTAAGGGTAATTCCATAGCTGATGCCCTTAGTCGAAAGCCGAGAACAATATTGGCCAACTGCATGATACAAGAATGGAAACTGCTGGAGAAATTCTCTGAGCTTGATATCAGCACAGATGAGAAGAACATGTGTATTACTCTATCTCATATGAGCATACATCTAGATTTGCTACCTGAAATCAAGAAGTTACAAGAAGAGGATCCCTCGCTAGTGGCGATAAAGAGCAAGCTAGACGAGAGACTGGATTTCAAGCTGACACCTGATGGTAGATTACTATTTCATGAACGGACATGTGTGCCCGTCTGTCCCGAATTGAAGAAGAAGATTCTTGAAGAAGCTCATAGATCGAGGTACACAATCCACCCTGGAGCCACTAAGATGTACCAAGACTTGAAAAGAACTTTCTGGTGGCCTAACATGAAAAGGGAGATAGCAGACTTTGTGTCTCGTTGCCTCACATGCCAACAAGTGAAGGCGGAACATCAAAAACCCGCCGAAAAGCTACATCCGCTGGATATTCCCAAGTGGAAGTGGGAGGACATTGGCATGGACTTTATCATGGGTTTGCCCAAGACTAGGGGCGGATATGATGGAATTTGGGTAATTATCGACCGATTAACTAAATCGGCCCATTTCTTACCCATCAAAAGTCGATGGTCAGTCGACGTACTTGCTGCCCTGTATATTAAGGAGATGGTTAGATTGCATGGAGTTCCCATCTCGATCGTATCTGACCGAGACCCACGCTTCACCTCTCATTTTTGGAAGGGTCTACAACACTCACTGGGGACGAAACTTAATTTCAACACTGCTTTCCATCCTCAGACAGATGGTCAGACTGAAAGGACAAATCAAGTTGTTGAAGATATGTTAAGGGCATGTATTATAGATTTCGGCGGAAGCTGGCATGACCACTTACCACTAGCCGAATTTGCATATAATAACAACTATCAAGCTAGTATTCAAATGGCTCCTTTCGAGGCGCTTTATGGCAGGAGTTGTCGTTCTCCAATATGCTGGGAAGAAGTCGGTGAAAGATAAATTCTAGGCCCAGATATGGTTAGAGATTCGACTGAGAAGATACACCTTATCAGAGAGAGACTCAAGGTAGCTCAGTGCAGGCAAAAATCTTATGCTGATAATAGAAGGAGAGATTTGGAATTTCAAGTGGGTGACCATGTATTTCTCAAGGTATCTCCCGGCCGAGGTATTAGAAGATTCGGTGTTAAGGGCAAGCTTACACCAAGGTTTATCGGTCCATTTGAAGTATTGGAAAGAGTAGGCGAGGTGGCTCAACTCTCGGAAGTGCACAATGTATTTCATATATCTATGCTGAAGAAATATGTGCATGATCCTTCTCACATCATCAATCATGCTGAATTGGTGATTCAAAGGGATCTTACTTATGAGCAAAGGCCGATGCAGATCCTCGACTGCGAAGTTCGAGTTCTAAGGAGCAAGACGATCCCTATGGTAAAAATTCAATGGAATCGATGCTCGGAGCAAGAAGCAACTTGGGAGACCGAGGAATCTATGAAGAGAAGATACCCAGAACTATTTTAGTCGGCAAGTATCTTATACTTTCTACAGTATCCTTATGTAGTTGAATTTACCCTTATACCATTGAATTTGGGGACCAAATTCTTTTAAGTAGGGGAGGGTGTAGCACCCTTTAAAAAAATGAAAAAAAAAATAATATTATTATTATTATTATTTGCCACAAAAAAAAATTAAATAAACTCTTTAGGAAGTTTATGTAAGAAGTGGAAACGAAGTTATCATATGTAAAGATTAATACCTTAAACCATTTTGAGCAGATTTGAACTGCAGAGTCGACCCTGCCAGTTCACCGCGTTGACGCAGTACTGTTCATCGCGTTGACGCGATGAACTGATGAGTCAACCCTGTGAACTGGAAATGAACTGATGAGTCGACCCTGCCAATTCACCGCGTTGACGCAGTACTGTTCATCGCGTTGACGCAGTACTGTTCACATGAACTGATGAGTCGACCCTGCCTATTGGAAGGGTTGACACAGTACTGTTCACATAAACTGATGAGTCGACCCTGCCAGTTGGAAGGGTTGACGCAGTACTGTTCACATGAACTGATGAGTCGACCCTGCCTGTTGGAAGGGTTGACGCAGTACTGTTCACATGAACTGATGAGTCGATCCTGCCTGTTGGAAGGGTTGGCGCAGTACTGTTCACATGAACTGATGAGTCGACCCTGTTATGTTATGTAAAGGTTATTCACTTAACAAGTGGCTTCCTAGTGTAGTTGGTTAAGTGACTTACCTTCCAACCTAATGACCAGGGTTCAAATCCTAGCATCCACCATGTATCTACCCTTTTTGCCAAATAATTATATGTTATAAGCTAATCTTGCACTTACGAATTGGGCCATGGGTTATATATCCAAACAATTGTCTCTTATCTCTCCAGCCTATCTCTTATCTCTCCAGCCTGGGCAAGCTGTAAAGACTCATTATTTCAGATCTTGTCCCCTATCCGTTCATACTAGACCCTATAACATCCCCTTTTGCTACCCCATTCCCATTCTAGCTTAGCTAAAGGTTGGGGCAAAGCTCTGCTAGAAGGGGTCTGCTGCTACGAACTTCACAGAGATAGGTGTTCTCAACTTTTAACTAAATTCGTAGCTAATTTAGGATGATTAATCTAGGCCTTTAGTATTAGGCTCATTTCCATGCGATGTTTAGTGTTTATAAAGCATGTGTTGGCTTAAATCTAGGATGATTAGCATATATTAACTTCATACCTAAGATAATTAGCATGTATTAACTTTATACCCAGAATAATTAGTAAGTATTAGCAAGTATTAGTGTCATATCTAGGATGATTAACATGTGTTAGCTTAAATCTAAAATGATTAGCATGTATTAGCCTTATACCGAAAATAATTAGCAAGTATTAGCAAACATTAGTCTCATATCTAGAATGATTAACATGTATTGGCTTAAATCTAGGATGATTAGCATATATTAACTTCATACCTAAGATAATTAGCATGTATTAACTTTATACCCAGAAGAATTAGCAAGTATTAATATCATATCTAGAATGATTAACATATGTTGGCTTAAATCTGAGATGATTAGCATGTAGTAGCTAGTATCTATATTTGATATAGTTCATGCTTTAGTAAAGGGCCTGTCATTATGTCAATTTCTGTGAAACTAAAACCTGGAATAGTGAAAGAAGAAATTGTAGTCAAGAGGATGAAAAATGTGGAAAAGAGACCAAGTTGAAAGAGGCCAAGTTGAAAAGAGACCAAGTTGAAAAAGACCAAGAAATTATATTAAAAATAGGGGGGGTTCTAAGAAGGAGAATAACGAAGAATCTAGAGAGAATGAGAGTACATGATAGAAGAGAAAATCGTAGATTGGAATGTTAGAAAGAAGTTTTATGAAGAGTGCAGAGAGAGAAAATAAGAGGAAGAAGGTGAAAAATGTGAAAAACCGAGATCTATAGGCATATGTGAACAGTTACTGAGTAAAAAAATAGAACCTTAGAAAATTAATTATAACTTAAAAACTAAGAAGAATTGGAGGTCATGGTAGAAGAATAAAATCTACATCTATAAGAGAAGAAGAACTTTTGTGAAGAACTCAGAGTGAAAAGAGGATTGAAAGGGCATGAAAACTGGGAAACAAAAGAAAGTATCGACCCTGCCAGTTCATCGCGTTGACGCGATGAACTGATGAGTCGACCCTGCCAGTTTATCGCGTTGACGCGATGAACTGATGAGTCGACGCAGCCTGTTGACAGGGTCGACGCAGCCTGTTGACAGGGTCGACCCTGTCTGTTCACTGCGTTGACGCTGTGAACTGATGGGTTGACGCGATGAACTGATGAGTTGACGCGATGGACTATTGAGTCGACCCAGCTAGCTCATTACGTTAACGTGATCATTAGGCTTTCACTTTTGTCATCTCCACTGACAGATGGCAGCCGGAGAGGTGATTTTAACTCCTGACAGGGTCCTCTGAACCCTGTATAATTCCCAGGAAGGGCATCCCACAGTGAGGGTATCATTTCCAAAATTGTCAGGTGGCCTATAAGGCACCTCTCTTATCTAGTTTTTCCGTGTATCAAACGTTACTAGTTTCCACTCCTAGTTCATCCCTACACATCAATGCGCCCTTAGATTTCATTCCATAATTCCACCTTATATATCATACTGGTCAAACCTTGAAATTCCATATTGGCTATAAATGAGAGTGGATGTCAACATACATGATGAATGATGTGCATATAGGGCCCGGTCTGGTCCTGGGGGGAGCACCCGAAGGTACTTGTGCCCATGGGAGTTTATTGACCACGGTGTTTGGTATTGCACCGAAGTACTTGCTTGCTAGACTTTAGACATTCCACTCATTCTCATGATATTACTTGATTGATTGACTTGAGACCCGCAAAAGGGTAAAAGTGCTTACTTGAATGCATTATAAATAGCCAATTCCAGTTATACATACTTGAAACTACTTTGCTTACTATTGCTAGCTTGAATAACATGTTTCTACTCAGTTACTAGCTTGAATAACATGTTGCTATTCAGTTATCACTGACTCGACATCATTTACTATCACTTGCCACTACTGCTTGAAATTGTGAAATCTATACTCTCACTTTCTACTCCCGTCGATTTTACAATTCTTTGATATCTATCTGTCTGCATGCATAGGTTACGTACATTAAATGAATGTGTAATTCACTTAAAGCATGTTAAAATTTGAGATGTAAATCCTACTGAGCGATTCACTTATCTAGTTATTTTCTAACCTTTCCAGGAAATTCAGATATCAGCCAGAACTCGGAAGGGAATGAGTCGGAGTGATGAGTGTAAAAATAGAGTTATCTTGTTATCTTGTAAATTGTACTTGTGTAAATGGTGTTATTGTAATTTCATTTATGTCAGTCATATCAAGTTATGTCAGACGTCAGCTGTGTTAGTCCAATAATTGTAATAAGGGCTTGAAGCCTAGTAGTTGGACTTGGATATGTATGTAATTGTCATTGAGTTAGTTGTATCAATTGTCAGCTCATCCTAATTGTATTAACTTCGAGTTAAATCTTAGTTATTTGCGCACTCTGATATTTACAAGATTGACACGATCTATATAGACGCGTCACGCCTCCGGGTAATCTTCCGCGCTCGGGGCGTGACAAAATTGATTAGCCTCATGAACCCCTCTACTCTCATCCTTGTGGTACCACTCCTCCTTCATCTTCTGCAAGAGAAAGAAAGGCATTAGGTCATCTTTGTTGCTTAGGATGAAAACACAGTACTAATAAGATAGCAATCAATGGATGAACAAATGAACATGTATATATATATATATATTGCACCTCATAGATAATCATTCAAGACCTTGAGCAATCTCAAACAAAAACACAGAAGTGAAAGATTAAGACAACTCCCTCAGATTTTCGATGAAAAGCTTCTGCAGGATGAGGAACCGTTCTTGAAGAAAGATGATCGATTGTTTCATGGATGATGCTTGTATCTTGATTCACCACGTTGCTTCCAGTAGAGGATCGATTAGTGACTTGAATCCACGTTCTTCCCTTCACATATAAGCTCAAAACAAGATAGAAGAGGGCTTGGGAGCTTCAACTCCGAACCTGCATACACAAGGGTTAACAAAACACCCAAAAATCGGATCTCACCTCTCTCCTTAGGGTTTGTGACCCAAAGAAAAGTATATATGTGTTTGGGATGGTCAAGAGACAGCCCTTGGACAAGACCCACAAGTTATGGAGTGATTAGGAGAAGTTGGACTCGGATTGGAAGACTTTTGGGGCAAGAAAACGACGGTCAAAAATGGCGGCTGGAGGTCAGAACTGAAGGGGTCGACCCATGGGGTCGACCCTCGGGCATACAGAAGCCAAACAAAACGGATCTTGTGTTCTGTTTTACATGGGTCGACCCCAAGGGTCGACCCTCGGGTTTCAAGAATTCAAGGGGTCGACCCCAGGGGTCGACCCTTGGGTTTCCAGAACCCAAACAAAACACACTTTGGTTCTGGTTTACAGGGGTCGACCCCAGGGGTCGACCCTTTCAGGCAGCTTCACAAAAAGTGGTTCTGTTTTGATTCTGTTTGAACAGAACCTTAGAGGGTCGACCCTAAGGGTCGACCCATTTTTGTTTGGGCCTGAAAAACCACTAAAAACACCATCAAATCAATGAGAAACATTTGATTAAATATTACCATAATCCCATGAAGATCCACTATGATTTTTCATCCTGAAAAACATGATAAAGCAAGATGTTAGATCAAGATCAAAATCTATGGGTCATGCATTAACATATGAAGCTAGTCCAAATGACATGAAATATGATTATGAAATCATTAGCATGAGGCATATAAGAATCTCCATGAAAGATCTGTATGAAAGCACTAGAGAACCCAATTTTTCAACTCAAGATTATAAGAGTATGACCATAGATTCCAATATAAATTCTTAAGATTGTATGATGAACAACTTGGGAATCAAGGCACGCAAACCATTATTGAGTCATATTCCATTTGTTCAATCTCCAAGCTCATCAACCCACACATTACAAAGTAATCTCACCAAGTGTAGAGACAATGTATATGCAATGTTTGTACTAACCTCAAAGCACGCATGAGCCTTATAGAATCACAATGCACCCAAATGATGATATCCCAAAAGAAACAGTTTATGATCATTTCCTCAACCATTTCAACCTCGATACACATGACGACATGAACAACCATTCTGCACACGGCCAAGCAACAAAGATATTTTGTAATCATCAAAATCACATGCACAACAATCTCCCCCATTTTGATGATGACAAAATATTTATGCTATAATGCTCTCTCATAAAGCTCTCTCCCCCCCTTTGACATAATCAGAAATGGGGATCATGAGGGGGGATGAAAGATGGCATGAACTAATATGCGCAATATGCATGATATGCACGAACTAATTGCAAAACTGATGGAATAGCAATTGTTGAAATTGGAAATGCAAATGTCGACAATATGGTCATGTAGTATGCAAGATGACAATACGATATGCAAATGCTCACAAGTTGCGGCAATTGGAAATGGTGTATGGCATGACAATGATAAGCAAACAAACAAACACTCAAACACCCATACTAAGGTAGTGACTCATGCAAGTCCACCTTTGACATTGACATATTAGATGAATGACTTTGATTTTCAAGTTTTTGATTTTTTGTTTTCTTGTGAAATGCATGAAACAGGATGTATGAAAATGATGAGACATGAAACGCATACAATGTAATCAAGCAGATATCTATAGATACATGCAACAAAACTCCTTCACAAGAACTGATACCAAGTGATTTACAGTGAGGGGATAGGTGTAGGAAAAGTGCAAGTGAGTCATTAAGTTCAGAATGCTCATGATTACACCTAGAGGATTGTGCAGATAAATAGGAGAAGACGTACAACAGGTCAAGCAACTAATCAAAATTTCAAAATACATATCAAATCAAATTACCATGTGTGAGTGAGTAACATGAGTATGAATCTTAGCCATATGGATAACCGGATTTTCAAGTAAACATAATAGTAATGGCACAGACTGCATTTCAAGCTAGAGAACAGCGTATTGGAGGCTTCGCTCTACCTCATCAAATTATCATCAGTAATTTTCACACTGACAATTTAAATTTTTCTAAGAAGGATCATGTTCAAATAATTCCTTTTTACGCGAGGAGACACGTGGAGCTCATGCCAGAATCCCCGGTTACTCAGAATATTGAACCTTGTCACCTCATTTGAACAGAGATACTTTAGTCAACACTTTTCAGAAATGAACCACATCACGTCTCAGGTGACATGTGCCCAGTTTACTCAGTAAGACTTAGCATTGCTCTGCCTTTCATATCAACCATTTTTTGTATGTGGAGGCATGCAACTTTTTCCTCAACTGTCTCTTATCATCCATGCAGCAAGTTGAATTACTTTAGAGTGTTGAAATGAAATTCCTATATCCTTATGAACAATACTCAATTCCACATTAAAGTGCATGAAGTGTACGAATTTGATTTAACATGTATGGAGAAAATTTAACTTAGAATAGGATAGTGTAGCTCCCCCTATGTAAATGCAATAAGCATGAAATGCTCCCCCTTAGAGTTTTACATGAAGCACACTTGTTAAGACTCAGATGCAACATTATTTATCAATGAAGTAGATGGTCTTAGAAGTTTCAAGGAAGGGGTTGAATAGCATATAATAACATACAAGCATACGATGAAGATATGCATATGCAATGCAAAATGAAAAGGTATGTAATCTCAGTTCTTGAAATGTTGGCTCTAAGGATATGAGACCAATTGTTGGAAGTATTCATTTTGGCATTTATGCAACATGAAATGTGCAAAATGATGCATTTCAAAATATGCACTTTATGTATGCTGAAAATGCCAACTATGCAATAAGACACATGATAAGCTTCATCTTCCAAAAGCACTATGTGAATGATGTGCAGAGAATGATATGCAAACATGCAATGTGATGCAAGATTTCAGATTTCACATGACATTTTTTTTGATAAAAAGCCCTACCTAGTGGTGATTAAGAAAGTGCATCCCAATCGAACTACACTTTCTAACTCACACCTAGGGGGTATCTTATTGATCATTGAAGAAAATTCATATTACATCAAACGAAGGCTAGGCATGCCTAGTTTATCTAACCTAGCAGCACCTTTTACCAAAGTGGGAAGGTCATGCTACGAATTAAAGAAAGAAGTACAATGAGAAAGACAAGCCAAGTTGGCTAAAGAGTCAGCTACAGTATTAGCCTCTCTGAAAAGGTGGGAAACGTTCATAGGGTGAGGGATGCTGCTCTAGATTTCTCTAGCAAAGGGAAGAATCTCCCAAGGACATGTGGCCTTCTTGTTGATCACTTGTACCAGGAGAAGAGAGTCACATTCCACCACAACCGACTGCGAAGAGATAGTGTGCAGGTATTTAATACCATCCATTAAGGCTCAGGCTTCAGCTACTAGGCTGCTGCAATGCACATAGTAATGGGAGAATGCTAGTAGGATGTTCCCCTTGTAATCTCTGATGACACCACCCCCGCCAGAAGATCCGGAGGATTTACTTGCTCCATCAGTGTTTAGTTTTAACGGAGGCCAAGGGGGGCAAGACCATCTTATAATTTTCACCCAAGGGGGGCTGTGGGTTGCAACCTTAATACCAATTCCAGCCAATATGATTCGATTGCACAATTTGTGCTCCTTGAGTTTAGCAACGTTTAGAATTTCCTTAACCTAAGAAAGAACCTTTTGATATATGCTATGAGGTGCTGTGGATTTGCCTTCATACAAAGCTGAATTCTTAGCAAGCCATAATTCCCACAAGCCAAATGCAAGAACAGCTAGTTGGAATAAACCATATAGAGATTTGACATTAATCTCTCTAACTATGTTATGAATTAAGGATCTTACTGAAGAGCCCCATATATGACAGCCAATTCTGTGGAATGAAGACCAAAGTGAATATGCCCACTCACTTTTAACAAATAGATGATTTGTATCCTCCTCTTGGGGGTTTTTGCAGCAAAGGCATTTGGATGGGATATGGATTCCAATAGATTTCACTCTGTTATCAGTCGGGATACACTTATTCCAGACTTTCTAGATGTGGACAGAGAGTTTAGGAGGAATCCATTTAGTCCAAATCTGTTCACCTAGGATAGAATCCTGATCTGGAGCATATCTGCTGGAGTCTTTATAAATTGATGAAATCAGACACTCACCCGATGATGAAAGACTCCACACTACCTTGTCCGAATCATGACTGAGGGGAGAGAGCCATATAGCAGCTCTGGTCATATGTGGAAGATGACTGTCAATGATAGCAGTGTCTTCCTGAGATGGGTGTAGTAAAACAACTCTGACAGTAGCTTGCAAATTAGGACTGAAGGTGTTTGGGATGTAAGATATCAGAGGCTGGCTACCAAACCAGGTATCCAGCCAGAAGTTAGTAGTACATCCATTTCCAATTACTACTCTTTTATGTTTCAGTATAGCAATCTTGGCATGAGACCAACTCCTTCTAGCATGTCCTTTCATCTCCTTGAAATTGACCTCAGAGATATGTCTTCCTCTAATGTATTTGGCTCTAAAATACTCAGCCCATCTAGAATCAGAATGAATGGCCTTCCACAACATCTTGATCCTGAATGCCTCTTCCATCTGCCTGAGCGATAAAATACCAATACCTCCATAGTTAACAGGTTTACATATATTTTTCCAGCCTTTCCAGTGCCTTTTGTTCCCTTGCTGAGAGGTGCCCCATAAAAAAATGGCAAATGAACGGTCTAGCATTTGATGAACTCCAGCATGCAATGGAGATGAGGCTAGAGTATACAATGGAATGGAGGAAAGGATATGCTTCAACAGAGTAACTCTGGCTCCTTGAGTTAAGTAGTTGGCATGCCAGCCATCAATACGCTTCTGAATAGAAGAGATAATGCCAGCAAAATGAATTTTCTTTGACCTACCACAAACCAAGGGGAAACCCAAATATTTGTAAGGAAAAGAGTGATGAGTGAAGCCTGTGATGTCCTGTATCTTCTTGATAGTGGTTGCCTTGGTATTAGGGTGGGTAAAAAAACCACTGTTTCCAACATTGATTAATTGACCTGAAGCTCTTTCATATGTTCTCAGAATACCCATCAGATTTCTAATAGAAGCAGCATTGGCCTTACTAAAAACCATGGTATCATCAGCAAATAGAAGATGAGAAATATTTGGGCATCTCCGGGGACCAGCAAACCAGTCCACCTGACCCTCAGACTGGGCTTTATGAATAGATCTACTAAGAGCTTCCTCTGCAATTATGAATAGGGCTGGAGCCATGTGGTCACCTTGGCGAACTCCCCTGGAAGACTTGAAAAACCCTGCTGAATCACCATTAAGGAGGACAAAAAACCAACAATTTCACATGCCACTCTATATGCACCTAATGCAACTAATGCATGACACGCATTACCAATTGTTAAAATGTGAGGACACAATTTTATTCTGAAAAGAGAATTCAGAAAATTCATTCAAAGCATCAAGATCATCACATGTGAACTTTTCTTGAAAATAGTTGTGCTTTTATCTAGAAAGATGAGTGGCACATTGGTAAAGATCATGGAACATTGATCAACTTCAGTCCTCAAGATATTCAGCCACAAACATAATATCATCATGCTGAGAGAATAGAAAAACATCATTTTTCAAAATTTTCAGCATGCAAAACTCCCCCATAATCAATGCATGATTTCAGAAAATTCATTTAAGTTGGATGCCATATGCATAGATGATTCATGGTACTGGGCGGAGACATATTCTCACGCATGGTGATAGCTTTCAGACAGGCTTGACATGCCCTTCCACATGTCACCATTTTATATACCATATAATCATTGAAATGATGATCAGAAATAATTGTATTCTCATTTGACATCGGGGGTTTAGCAAAAGGAATTCAATGGCTATACTCTCATATATACTGCTCAGATGTTTCAATACCATTCAGCCAAGCATTCATTATCCACATTGTCAAGAACAACCAAGGGGTATCCAAACCTTCAAAATCATTATCTGTCAAGTTATGGCATTAACATCAAGACCAAGAAACTTCAGTCAAACACTTTATTTTCTCACCTTTGTCTTGAGTTACCTTTATTAACATTTTCAGATTCTTTACTTTATTCCCCTTGTTGTCTTCTGCATCAATAAGCTTCTTTCTTTCTCTCCTGCAAGAAATAGAATGCTATTAGCCCGAAGAAATGGAAGTAGATCAAATCTGGCATTAAAGTCCTCTTGAGCTCCTTTCTTTCTCTCCATGATTTCAAGGGTTGATGGTCATTATCAAACCTGCACTGTAAAGAGCTCAATTCATGTCAATATTAAGCCAATACATATGAAGAAACTAACTTCAAGGCTTTTCATCACATATGACTCTCTCTCTCTCAACCTGCAATATCAGAAACTCAATTTCATGTCAATCTCAACTCAATACAAATGAGAAAGCCAATTTCAGTGCTTTTCTTCCACAAGACAATCTCCTATGAGTTGCAAGTGTGAATGATGAGCTTCAAGTATCAACTCAGGGACAAGCCCATGTTCACCAAAGCATTGCACCAAAGACTGGCCAAGTCGACTTAGAGCCTTTCCCTTGGCCTCAAGGCAATCCTGCAACAAAGTTCTCATTTGGTTGTTTTGGGTACCCAAACCTTCTTGGGTCCCGGATGGTTAGTTGCACTTCTAGAGGGTGCTTTCCACAATTTTTGGACATGCATATCATCAAAATGCATTAAAGAGCAATCATACATGGTATGTCCAAACTCACCACAATAATGACAACAACCAAGAGACTTCAGATTTTTCTTGTAAGAATGAGCATGAAATTTTTGTGGGTTTGAAGAGATGTTCTCATTTTTCAAATCAAAGCAATTATTCATTATGTGACCAAACCTTCCACAATGAAAATAGTTCAATGTAGCAAATCTCTCAAATGGTATTCTTTCATGAGCATGAGAGTTAAAAATGATGCTTTTGATGAGTTTCAGGCACTCTATATGAAGATAAAGTAAGACGGTGAGTTTAAGATTTCCAACATTCAATCTGATCATGGTGGTGAATTTGAAAATACTGACTTCTATAATCTTTGCAGGGCTGAAGGCATTTCATGAAGTCCCGAGATTAAATGGCACCCAAGAGGGGGGGTGAATTGGGTGATAAAAATTTCTATCGAGATAGACTCAAATATGCGATAACGTGGGGACACAGAAGAAAACAAGAGCAAGACAAAATATGCTTTTGATAAACCGTAGGATTTAAGTGAAGAAGATCAAATAATCTAGATCTAAAAGATACAAAATATCTAGATTCACAAGTATGCACAGAAGTGGGATAGGAGATATGGAGCAAACCATAAAGAGACAGCGATTTTAAGGTGGTTTGGATGCCACAACGGCAACCTACGTCCACCTCTCACCGACAGTGAGGAACCACACACTATCTTGTAAGGAGTTACAAGATCAAACACACACAACACACACTAGGAAGGAGAGTTCCAGCGAAGGTGTAAGAACACCTTAATACACACATAGCTACAACGGAGAACACACAAACACACACACACGGATCTAGGAAGATCCACACACACTGAAATGTTTAACGATTACAAGAACCACAGATGAAGCTTAAGAGAACAAAATGAATTTAGAACACAAAAGAAGAATCTTGATTTGCTCCCCCTTAATGGATGATTGGATGCTTTGGATGCAGCTTGAATCCTTGGGCTGATCTTCACTTGACTGGATGA
Organism: Amorphophallus konjac; assembly: GCA_022559845.1. NCBI lineage: Eukaryota > Viridiplantae > Streptophyta > Magnoliopsida > Alismatales > Araceae > Amorphophallus > Amorphophallus konjac. The sequence continues at coordinate 152,143,400 of CM040117.1, forward strand.
AGAGGTATGAAGAACTCTTCTCGGAGCACTGTTCACATCTACAGTGCTAGCTCCCTTCTCTCCCCTTTGGTAGCCTCCTTGATCCCCCTTTCAGCATTAGGGTTTTCTTAACCCTCTTGCATGAGTTATATAGATTTTGAATGGTCCATGGACTCCCCCAGACCAGATCCACAATTTCTGGAGAGTTTGGTTGCTTAGGGATTAAACAATACCAAGAGGAATGACTTTTCTCGAAGTGACAAAAAGTCAACAATTGTTGGCAGCTCGGGGCTGGCGGTCGACCTGCAGGGTCTGGCGGTCGACCGCCACTGGGAACCTGCAGGTGGTCGATCCCTGGGAATTCTGGTCGACCGGGATTGGAGGGGCGGTCGACCGCCACTATGACAGACTGTATAGAATTGCATTCTGTTATTTAAGGTCGACCAGAGTCATGCGGGAGGTCGACCGGTCTGTCAAAAACCTGAAAATGAAGAGTTTAGCCCAGAGAATCATATCCACAAGATCGAGGCATGAATTGGATGCATGTTTCTAAGTAATTTCAAGTTCATTTGAGATCATAGGAAACCATTCGGAATGCTAAAACCTTAAGCAAAAACATGAAGAGATCCGACCTTGAAAACTTGTGAAAATCACTTAGGTCAATAGTTCCAAACATGTGAGCCACCATATGTCCTTGGTTTTGTTATCATCAAAAAATACCGAGATATATATACAACAATCTCCCCCTTTTTGATGATGACAAAACACTAGGGCTTCCAAACCAAGGTTCATGTTATTAGAAAATTCAGATTGAACATTGTGCTAGAAGGTCATTCACCAAGCTAAACCTATCAACACAATGTAGCAAAAACCACTAGTTTGTCAACAAGAATATGAAATGAGACACAAGTGCCAACAACTGAATTCAAACACCAGTGCTTTCAATTCATCATTCATTGCATTATAAAGTACATTAGTGCTAGAGTGAATGCATGACTCGAATACAAAAGGAGTAAAAGACTAACACTACGGACAGCCTTCACATGGGACAAGCAAGCAACACAACCACACAACCACACATCGACATACATAAGTATATAAACCTGCCCTACTACTTCTCCCCCTTTGTCAAGAGCAAAAAGGGCTAGGATAGAGGAAGGAGGGACTCAAGCAATACGAGACTAAAGGAGAGCATGCTAGAGGCTTAAGTAGAACAACTCCTCAAGGAGCATCTGCGGGAGGTGGCTGATCTGCTGGTGGAGGAGGTGGGTAGCCAAGATGCTGGTGGATGTCATCAAGGTAATGGTCATGAACCTGAAGAAGGTCATGAATATGAGCAAGGCGCTCGTCACGAGCCAAATCCCTGTGCCACATGTCAAGAAGGGTGAGGTGCAGGAGGCTGACGGAGGAGTTAGACGCATCAACACTCTCCCGGAGAAAAGCCATGTGAGTGGTGAGGGCGGCCATCTGAGAAGAAAGAGTGGCCAAGGTAGTGGAAAAAGAATTCATATGCCCTGAGATGGTATCAAAAGTAGTGCCTATAGTGTCCCCAAAGGTAGAGAAACGATCCCCAAAGTTATCCACATGAGTCTCCAAGCCGGTGAGCTGCCCGTCAAGAGCCTCATAGTCCACCGAAGGGCACTGTCCGGCCCCCTGAATAGAAGACTCCCCATGGTGAAACTGAGGTGGGGGAGGCATCTCAACATTCGGGTGATACAAGGATGATGGAGGAGGCTTCTTGTCACGCCCCGAACCGATAGCAGTGGGAAGCGATGCTCGGAACGTGGTAGTTAACAGTCATGATAACAAGAGCGGAAGATAAATAACCACAATTAAACACAAGGAGGCCATACACACACGTTGAAAATACGAGCTCTTATTAATATTTAAAAGTATAATTTTGACCCACTCTTACAATATTAGATTCAAATTAAAGGAAGAAAGAACAAAAAGAAATAGCCAGACTCACGACACTAGCTAGACTCAAGAAGATAAAAAAGACATACTCCAAACTCTAGGTTCCAAGTTCACTCGATCATACTGATCTGATTCCCATTTGCAACGTACCGTTAATCACGTTACCTGAAAAGGATTGGAAGTAGGGGTGAGCAAGAAGCTCAGTAGGAATTATACTCTATCATCAGGCATAGTTTAAGTGATTAACAAGTTAATTACATTTTTCATGCCATGCTAATAAAAGAAATAAATGACGATATAATGAAACAACGTAATAAACAGATCTTGCAAGGTCAAGAAATATGTGATGACAAGAATTAACAAGATAACAAGTACAAGAATTTACAACAGGAGATAATAATAGAGAATTGGCCAACAAGCAAGTATTTTACACATCATTTCAAGCACGCTCAAGTAACAAGAGTAACAAGAGATTTTTCATGTCATAGACGTTACACTAGTCATGCACTCGGTGCAATGCCTCACCATGTCAATATAACATCCCATGGGCTCAATAATTTTTTGGGCGCTCTCCCCAGGACCAGACCGGGCCCCTACGATGCGATGGCATTGATTTATTGGATCCAAGATCCCACGATTGTCTAGACATTTAATCAAGTTTAATGGCCAATTAATCAAAGGAATTTCTGTCAAAAGTACAAGATTTAAGGACTAACATGTCCTTGGATTCATTAAATCAAAAACTCGGTATACGGTCACTTCTGTGCCGTTTGAAAGGACATACGGCTACTACTGGCCGCATTACAAGAACTGGACCAAAACTCAGTCCACGAGGTCAAGAATGAATGGTTGACAGTATGCCGTTCAGGTAAGTAAGTAGTAAGACACAATTACAATACTTATACGGACCACAGTGATTTGGTCATGAATTTCCAAGTCGTAGCCGGGTCATACGGGTCTCAAAAAAATGACGGATTCTAACTCGCCGGATAGTGTGTCCGGGTAGAATCGTACTAAGGGCCAGCAATTTAGGCTTAATGGCATTACGGCCATATAGATTATGAGTGTGCTATTAGTCCATTCTACTGGGGTATAAGGACTTATAATTTATTTCCTAACGGCCATTTCAAAATACCTTGATTCATGAATTATTAAGATCTCAATTTCAAGAGATAAGTCAATTATAAGATGGTAACTCAAGATACTATAACAAGCCAATAATGACAATAGACAGTAATACAAGACAGTAATTTACTTTCAATTTACGATTTCATTATATGGGTTTCTAATTAACCATTGCATGCGTTGAAGTGGAGATAGTAATCGGAATGGTTTATACACTTGGACCATCTCTTCAACTTTGGATTGCGGAACACCGGGCTAAATTTGAGATCATAGGGTTGCAAGTATGGGTCACTGGTTCCCCAAAATATGGTTTTCAATTGGACTAGGTTGAATGGGTCGATCCCCTCACGGTCCGGATCGATCCTCGGGCCAAAAACACGTTTACCGGGTCTGACAGCATATGGGTCGACCCACTGGGTCGACCCTGCAAGACAGACTACTGTCTGTTGAATGGGTTGACCCCATGGGTCGACCCGCATAAATTCTGCTGTATGGGTCAACCCCATGGGTCGACCCCCGCACGGTGCATGATGGGTTGACCCCATGGGTCGACCCTCGGGCAGACAAGTTCTGCTTAAGGATGGGTCGACCCCATGGGTCGACCCCTGCGTTCACAGAACCGAATGTGACTTCCGTAAACCAACTAATCTCACCCAATTGGGGTCTAATTGGGCTGAGATCTTAACCCCATGCTCTTGGGTTCTTGATGGACATACTAGGGTCATAATACAAGGGTTTGTAACAGGAAATTCACCGAAAAATCAATCGAATTCACAACCTATCTAGGAAGGACACTTGAAAAACCTAGTTTTAGCATGCTTCTAATCAAACATGAAATTCTCTAAGCATTGATAGGATGCAAGGCCTGGATACAGAGGGGGGTGAATGTATCCTGCTCCAAATATCGCCCAATTAAAACTCTAATGCTCAAGTATGCGGAATTAAGAGCAGTTGATGAAAAGTGCTGAAAATACTTAGAAGGAACTTAGCAAGACAACACAAATCTATTAGCCCTCACACGCTCCTAAGCAAGCATCTAAAGAGCGCAGCAGAGAAAATAACATATAAGGAAAAACAAACCACAAGTGAACACTAAGATTTTTTAGGTGGTTCGGTCCAAAGACCTACGTCCACCCCTCACTCCAAACCGGAGTGAGGCTTCCACTAGCTAGGCTAGAAACTGCAGACTCAGTCTGCAACAAATTGTTGCCACACAACTTGACCAGGGGAACAACCTCCCCTCTTCCTCCCAACCGGAGGGACACCCCAAGTGACTCCCAGCCACTTGGAAACCAGAGACGCAAGTCTCTCTTCCTCCAGACCAGGAGGGAACACCTAGTCTTGCAACCCACAAGACTAGAATCGGAGGACTAATCCTCCCTTCCTTCAAACCGGAGGGGAACCTAGAGACCTAAGTCTCTCTTCCTATGAAACCCAGAGGGAAGCACAGGTGACACAAAATCACCTGCAAACTAGAGGTCTCGGACCTCTCTTCCTCCCAACCGGAGGGAACCCGACCTCACACTAGAGAATCAGAAGAACAACTAGTGAATGGTTAAAAGGAAAAATAAAAATGCAGCAACAGAAAGCTGGAAGAATAAAATGCACAAAAGCTCTTGCAGGAGCTGGCTGGCCTGGATTTAATCCACGGTCCAGCAGGAACTGATTTTTAGTTGAGGCTTCCGTTGCTCTAGCTCTCTCTTCTTCTCACTCTTCTTTTTCTTCTCTTTCACAGGCTCTCTCTCTCTCTCTTCTTTCTTCTTTATTCTTCTTCTTCTTCTTTCTTCTTCTTCTTCTGCTCACTGCCTTTCTGCAGCTCTATCTTCTATCTCAATCACTCTCTTCCTCTTTCTTATCTGATGTCACTTCTTCTTCCTTTTGATCTCTTTTCTCCAAATGGAGGCGGCTTTATATTTATAGCTGTAGCAATTAGGGCGTTATCCTCGGATCACGTGCCAGGTGCCAACCTCGGATCACGTGCACTTCATAGTCTTTACGAACAGTACCTGTCACATAGACATAAGAAGATATTAGTTGGATGTATATACTTGGTTCAGGCAGTTAACAAAGTGTGTACATGCAAGATGCAGCTTGAGTGTATAGACTTGAAGGTTAACTGAGTGTACAGACTTCGTGTGAAGGATAGAGTGTAGAGACTTGAACACTTAACAATCGAGTGTATAGACTTGAGGTTAATAATCGAGTGTATAGGGTTGAAGGCCTAACAATCGAGTGTATAGACTTGAAGGTTAACTGAGTGTACAGACTTCGTGTGAAGGATAGAGTGTATAGACTTGAACACTTAACAATCGAGTGTATAAACTTGAGGTTAACAATCGAGTGTATAGGGTTGAAGGCCTAACAATCGAGTGTATAGACTTGAAGGTTAACTGAGTGTACAGACTTCGTGTGAAGGGTATGAACATGTGCTGAAGTGTGTATAGACTTGCTGATCAAAGGAACAGAATGTATAGACTTGGTTGAAGATAATGCAATGTATGGACTTTGATGAACATATGTATTGTATGGACTTAATGACCCAACCGATGTATAGATTTAGAAACAGCAATGAAGCAAGTGTGTACAATGTGAGAGAGTGTATAGACTTAACGAACTGATGCATGAACAATGCAATGTGTAAATTTGGCCAATGAAGGATGTATAGACTTGAAGATTCGAAGCTCCACAATGTTTAGACTTTAAGATGCATACGACAAGGCTATACATACTTGAAGAGACGATGCACTGTAGACTGCCAGACTCTGTACAGACTTGCTGCTTGAGACGCTTACAGAGACAGACCACTATATAGACTTCAAGTCCAAGTGAGACAGTGGTTGTACAGACTCGGGAGGCTTGACACAGTGATGTACAGACATTGTGATGTATAGACTTAGGAGCATTTGCCTAGGCTGTATAGACTTCAGGCTGAACGTGTGTGCTATAAGCAATGTATAGACTTGGTGAGCTATAAAGCACAATGTGTAGACTTGAAAAGGGAAAGGGCTATACAGACTTGAGCAATGCAATGGCAATCAGATGTATAGACTTCATGATGAGTAGACATGTCAAAACAACTGAACTGTGTATAGACTTGAATAGGCTAAGTCTGTACAGACTTGAAGATTCACGATGTATAGACTTTGGCAAGAGACTGGCTGTACAGACTTCAACACAGCTGCGATGTACAGGCTTTGACAAAGCAGCGTTGTACAGACTTGATGAAGCTTCAGATGAATGAATGTATAGACTTCCTAAACGAATGTACAGACTTCAGAAGATGAAGACTCTGTATAGACTTGAGTGCCTGAAACAGTGCTCTGTACAGACTCGCCACCAACCAATGTATAGACTTGAAGAAGCTGAGTGAACAATGTATAGACTTCACGTGGAAGCCCAATGTACAGACTTGAGCTATGCAAGCTACAGTGCCGATGTATAGACTTTCGCTAGACAATGCTACAGGGCCGATGATGTGACACAAAATGCAGCGGAGACTTTGATTCCTTGGACCTAATTCGCAATCACAATTACAAGGCGCCGAGAATATGTTAAAGCTACCAACGCACCGTGCGCACACGATTCCCGTGGTGACCCGGTGATGCCGAGTTGAGGTGATGGAGATAGCCCCTGACTGATTAGAGGACCAGCACCACTTTAGTTAGCCCTCCCGAAGGTTTGAAAGCCCACAAACAAGGGCGGCCGGATGCCTTAAGGGCACGGGGTCACTCGCTCACTTATGGCCACGGTGACCACACTGAAAGGTGGCACCGGGATCGGGCACTCGCTCTCCTACCGGCCGATATGTTTCATGGATATTAAATAAATAGGTATAAGGAGACAAGGGCAGGAGGCTCACCTGGTTGGTTTGAGGAAACCAACCCCGGTCGGAGACGAGGGCGGGCGGGGAAGTGTGGGTTCCCCGCACACTGCACCGATGAAGCTTCGAACCTGTTTAAGTGTACACTCACTACACCTCACGCAGGAGGGTGATCTCGGGGGTGGGAATTGATGGGTTACAACAAACACTACCTCCCGCAGGGAGGGGCGGTAAGCCGGCCAGGCGAGAGGGGGAGATAAGCTTGGTAGCCCACGAGGAGGGACCGCTTCCGAATTGGACCGCTGGCTGTGGACATTGATAGGCAGTCGGTGTAGTCCCTGTAGATCTCGGTCAGGAATTCTGCCGATGACGAGCCCAGGGGGGATCGTCTCGTAATAGGAACCCAAACGCCTCTGATTTATATCAATTTATTCTGACGTCGTCGATGGCTGCAGTGGAGGTCTGAGTAGAGCAACAGATTCTGGGGCGGGTGGCTCCCTGTTTCTGTCTGCAACTTGCAGAAGTTGCCCCGGCCGCTCTTGGATGCTGAATCACGAACCGTTGGAGTCGCTGGAACCGTGGACAAAGCCTCTACACAGAAAAACTGACAGCAACACCTTCGGAGGTCAGGGTGGATAGGGGGACGCCGACGAGTGGGAACTGGTCGCTGCAGACTGCAGGAGGCAGACCCGCACGACCGAGGGAGAAAATTCGGAACTCTGGCTCCCAGTTGCCGAAAGAGGTTCCGTTTCTTGCTCCTGATCGGGGACAGGGGGAGGAAGAACTTTTATGAAGAACCTTCGGTCTGATTCCTTCGCCGCTGGTCGTGAAGTTGCTTCCAACCGGGCTCAGGCTCTCTGCAGAGGATGTCTGGCGCAGTTGGGGGAGAACAGCTCTCCCGGTCGGCCACGAACTTGGAACTGGACGATTCCACCTCGCTTGCGAAGTGGACTGGACGCCCTTTCCAGAAAGGTATGGTACGCCTTCAGATGTCGCCGTGTGAATCTGGGGTGGCTTCTGCAAGTCGAACCTTCTTCTGCCACCTGCAGACTTGGCCAATTGAAAGGGAGGGTGGTGGAGCTAGGCTAAAGGAAATGGAGGTGTAGCAATGTTGGAAAGGCTGGTGGTGATGGTAGATGGGGGTGGGGTGTTTGGGGATGATGAGTGGGGTGGAGCAGGGGATATGGAGTTCAAGAGGGTGGAGGGGAGGGATGAGGGCCGCAGCTATGAGAGGGGGATGGAGGGGTCGGCCAAGGTTAGGGGGTGAATAGATGGGGAGGGCTGGTGCGCAAGTTGTGGTGGGGTGGGAGTTGGGATGGTCAAGGGATATGAATGAGGGTGTGGGGGAGTGGGAAGGTTGCTTGGGGAAGAGGGATGGGTGTCTTGGAGGTGGGGAATGTGTATGGGGAATAGGAAGGGTTGCTTGGGAAGTGGAGGGAATTGAAGGGAATTAAGGCCTTGGGAATATGAAAGGGTGGAGGGGGTGAGGTGGCAGCTGAGGTGGCAGGGGGAGGGGAAGGTGAAGGGGCTGTTGCGCCCAAGGGAGGGGAGGGGAGAGAAGTGGGGTTCGCCCCTTGGAGAAAGAGAGAGGGAGAGATGCACTTAAGTGGCTCAAATTTGCTTAATACTTCATTACTTCAAAAGAGGGGGTTTGGGGTCCTATATATAGGAAAACCCAATTTACAAAAAGTTCTCATGAAATGGACAAATGACGGAAGACCAAGGGGTGGGGAGAGGGGCGCCCATGGGCCAGACCAAAGAAATGGCCCAATAAGACCTACTAGCCCCATTAGCCCACTAGCCTACATACAAACATAAGTAAATAACATGATAACCTAGTAACATGACTCAAAACATAGGCAAATACATCAAAATGACTCAAGAAAATAGGAAAATGTAATAGGATGATAAGCACCAATGTTCCGTCTGAAGAAGGGCTGCTCTCTAGCTGCCTCCGGGAGGGAGAGAAGTGCCAAGCCAGAGGGTATGTGGTGTGATGCCCTCATCAGCCGATGTGTAGACTTTGTGAATGTTCAGACTTAAATGCTCGACCAGTGTACAGACTTGCCACCGACCAATGTATGGACTTGAAAGGCTTGAACACGACGATGTGTAGACTTTGGCCAGAACGTAGGGAAAGGTATGAATGTATAGACTTGGCCAGAACGTAGGGAAAGCCGCTAATGTGCAGACTTGATCATCCAGCAGTGTATAGACTTCGTATCGAGCAACGTAGGTAAAAGAGACAATGCACAGACACTGCAGAGGAGTGCCTGAAGCGATGTACAGACTTGGTGAGCGCCAAGCAATGTACAGACTTGGAGAATGGCTTGAGACACAAGGACGCTGCTCACTGTACAGACTTGAGATTTCAACAGAAGGATGTACAGACTTGGAAGGCTTTGAAGGCGATGTACAGACTCTACCAATGTGCAGACTTGGAAACCGATGTGAAGACTTGACAATGCAGGGACTTTGAACGAGTATGCTGGCAGTGAATAGACATTGAGATATGATGCATGAACAATGTGGCATTGTATAGACTTGCAGATCTGGGGGGTCGACCCATCAGGAAAGGGGGGTCGACCCACTACTGTCCAGACAATGCTGAAAGGGTATAACAGCATCACCCATTGAGCAGACTAACATCAAACAATCAAGATGAAATGCAATTATGAAATGCATCAACAACTATGAAATGCACCAATGCATACACCACACAGCCTCAGCCTGTTCGTTGGTTATGTCATTCAGATAAGATGTTCAATGAAACATGCATATGCAACACAATGCAACACAAATAGATTTATATGCAGATTCAAACAGATGATGACTTATAGTGTTTGCTATCATCAAAATCACAGGGACACAACAATCTCCCCCTTTTTGATGATGGCAACACTATGAGTCATATTGACTTGATCTAAATTCTCCCCCTTTGACTTCAGCAAAAAGACACGAATTGAAGAGGAAAGAATAAGACTGCATAAGATGAGTGAATTAAAAGCTCCCCCTTTGACTAAGCTCCCCCTTAACAGAAACGTTTTGATGGTTGGAACTAATTGTGATGAAGGGAGAATATCAGCAAAAGCATAGGGACACTCAAGAAAGGTGACTAGATCTCCCTCTTTAAGAAAAGCACTCATCATGACATGGAAGCTCCCCCTGATTGGATGGAGTGAAGTGATGAGCATCTATCAGCAAAACACAGACTGTGATCATAGTGATTAAGTGAAGAAGACAAGTTTTCATTAGCATACAGCAAGGATGAACTCTGGTTATCCAAAGACTGCAAGTACACAGGTTAAACTGAGAGAAGTGCCTCTCATATATGACAACCAGTCTGAATCAAAACACAGTGATAAAGAGCCATCGGATGAGCAGATTCAACAATTAGTGATAATTGAGATATTGAACTTTTAAGTAAGATACCAACTTCATAGAGCATAATTTTAAGTTCTAGATTCCTCCATTATAGAAGCTTATGAAACCTTGATTGTCAGATGTGATTTAAGAATGATGTAAACCGAAATTTTTCAAAGAGAAATTGTACTCATATCTGAACCAACTCTGAATAAAAAAAAGTACAAGCTCATATAAGATTCTAGTTCAACCAACCTCCATCTTACTTAGTTTACTTTCCATGACAGCTTTAAGAGAAATATAAGTGAATGCACCTGAATTTTAATTGTTCTTTCAGAAATTGATTTACATATATTCAAAAAAAATTTAATGAACAATTTTGGTTTATTAGCACCTTTTGACGTGGGGAGACACCTTGATCAGAAGCTAGAATCCCCAGTTACTCAGTGTGACAACCGTATTGCTTCTTCCATTTTAGAGAACAGAGGTAGCATTAAAAGTATCTTTGGCATGAGGATACACCTTGATCGGAGGCCAGAATCCTCAGTTACTCAATACAACTATGCCATTGCTCTGCCATTTTTTCACAATTATTTCCAATCATCTTTTTAAGCAGAGTTAACCATGGTACTTCATGACACAATCCTTTGGACAGGTTTCTCAGTAACCACAGTCATTGCTCTGTCCATACTTTTACTCAAAATGGATTCAGAACAAATTTGATGTTTAGGAACCACATACACTATATATCTCAGTCAACGTAGACATGGATATCAACTTTTCAGATTTCAGAAAGTCTTACATGAATTTACATGAAGCAGACAGTTAAAGTTTATTAAGAGGTTGAAACAAATATTTTCAAGTTCCTTGTGACCAAACAAGAGTACATAAGACTTAAACCAATTCCAGTTAACAAATGTTCTTAAGCATGTATAATGGAAGGTTCCTCATTAAAGATGTTTTAACTTTTATGAAGTAGTATACAAGCTGAAAGTTTGCTTCATATCTCAGCTCAGTAAATCAAGTGAGAATATTCAACAGACAGCATGGATTTTGAAAGAATGTAGCAAAGGAGCTGCTCTTGAGCATTGAAGTTCAAAGTTGACTGAATAGAGGTGAAGCTCTCCTTCAACAGATTTAGGAGAGGCAGACAGATACCAATAAGGTATAAATTCAGACTATGAACAACTTCAGAAGCAGTCAAGAAATATCATTTGATACCACTTTGATGATGGAAACACTAACATTACAAATATGACTAGATGAGTCAAATAGATGGATAGGAAGAGTTCAGACAAAGACACAACTGAACGGATTAAGCATGCTCCGCAATGACTCCCCCTACCTAAAACACTGAAACATCCTATATGTCATGAAGACAATGCAGATGATGAATGGCTATGCAAGAACAGATTTAACATGCTATGCAGTAAATCTAAAAACTGTTGTGTGATTTCAAGAGTAAGAATAATGCTCCCCTTAAATGTATGCATTCAATCTATCTTTTTGGCATTTTCAATGTAATGAAATGCAATGCAATTAACTACATGTATGCACAGGCATGAAGCAAAATATTCACATGAAGATGCAGACAGTCTCTGATATGTAAATTTGACCCGTAGTACTTGGCGGAGAACTTGGTCTAAAAGACCATCTCACACAAAGTAAGAACCTCCAGATAGATTTCCTCTGCCCTTTAGTAGCTTACCATTTGATATACCAAAGTAGTCATGCATGACAATGCAATACCAACAGTCCTATATGCATCAGATTTTCAATGATTGTATGTCAAGTGCATGATTATGCAATACTCATATATGCACTCAGCTCAAAGTACAAACAAGAAAGCCCACAAAGCTCAATGTAAGAGTCAAACCAAATAAAAAGTATGTATGCATGAAACTATGACTTATCAACTCAACCATAAATTTCATTTGAACAGATGTGAGGAATTTACCTGAATGGGGTTTTATCAACTTGGGTGCCTTGGTTTATTCCCCCCCTTTTTTTTATTCTTCAGCTTCCAAGGCACACCTGCAAGTTAGCACACTATCTGGCATGGGCAGGTACCCAAATAGTCTTGGACCTTGCATGGTTAATAGTGACACCTTTGGCAGGTGTTCTAAACAACCTCTTAGCATGTAGGTCATCAGATCTCATCAAATAGTAATTATTCATTGAATGACCTAATGTACCACAATAATAGCAAGATGGAGTAGATTTCATATTTGATTTATGCACATTCTTATTAGCATGAATTCTATGTGCATATGCATGAAAATTTCTGTTAACAGAATTAAAATTCTGTTTACCAAAATAAGCCAGCCAACAGTCAGCAGTTTTATGGCCTGGCTTCTCACATTCAAAACATGTAAGTGTTTTCCTTTCAAACACAAATTCATTTCTACCAGAAATGTTTCTATTGACTGGGAATTTATTAGATTTATTGTCAAACTTCCTTCCCTGAGCATGCCAACATTGGGCTGCAGTGTGGCCCATCTTGCCACAGTGAAGACATGAGTTAAAATTTCTTCCACCAGCCCTCAACCAGCATTCGGATCTCTTATGACCCAATTTTCCACAATTGAAGCATGTCATATGCTGGTTTATTGAATCAAATTTGTTCTTGTTAACAGCATGACTGTTTGCATGAAATTTAGCATGATATGAATGTGATTTTTCCTTATCACTTGCAAACCAGCACTGTGCAATTGTGTGTCCTAATTTACCACAGTGGAAACATTCAATTTTCTTTTTCTGAATTGAAGGATTTCTATCATGAAGTTTCCTAGCAGTCATATCATCCTTCTCCATCAATTTACATTCATGCATCATATGACCAAATTTATGACAATAATGGCATGACATTATCTTTTTAGATGCATGTGAATGTGTATGAGAACTGTGATCAACATGCCCTAGTGAACCCTTTTTACTTACTTTATGTTTTCCAATCTTTTTCTGATTTTTGTTCTATTTTTCGATTTTCTGAACAATGGGCTGTTTATCTTTTGAAGTGGTGGCTACATTTGAAGCTTTTACAAAAGATGTCATCAACTTGCTATGAAATTCTTTCTTGTTAGCATTATTGTAGCCCAGCCCTTCCTTCCTAGTGTTGATTTTTACACCTAGTAGCTTGTCTAGGTTTTTCTGCCCACTTACGAATTTTGACAAAAAATTGTTCAGATCATTTATTTCAGATTGAAGAGAAGAGACCTGATGTTCATAGTTGACTATATCTTCTTCACAAACCAGAATTTGTTGATGCATTACATCATTCAAATTTTTAAGGGTATCAATTTATGATTTCAGTTTGAGCTCATTTTGATTTTCATCAATAGATTTCCCTTTTTGAAATGTCAGCAATCTCTCTGACATGGTGGAGTTCAACTATTTTAGTTTCTCAATTTCCTCCTTTAGACTAGTGTTCTCCTACTCAAGTTTATCATCATCAAACAAAACATCAGTTAGGAAACTTGGATATTCTGATTTACAGTTTTTAAAGTTTTCCTAAAACTTTAAGCTCGCAACACTAACAGCCTTGAACTCTTCATTGATCAATCTGTTTTCATTCTCAAGACTGATTAGTTTTTGTTTAGATTCCTGACATTGTTTTCTAAGTTTAGTGTTTTCAGATTTAACATGATCAAGTTCTGATTGGATTCCATCTAGTTTCGACACTTGTCTTCTGAGTATTTCATTTTCAGTTTTCAGAATTTCAAGATTTTCTAGATTTTCAGTTCCAGAAATAGGATCCCCTAGACTTGTTAACTTCTTTATCAGACTTCTATTCTTCTTCCTCAATTTTTCATGGGAGTGTAACAAATTAGCATAGGCATCTTCCCAATCATCTAAAGTGTAACTATCAAAAGGATTGATTACCTCTTCAGCATCTTCAAATTCATCTTGATCAGTTCTATGGTCGCTCTTATCAGCCATCAGGTAGCTGTCCTCATTCATCCTCTGAGCTAGCTTCAACTGATCCAGAATGTCCTTAGCGGACCTGCAGTCATAAAAATAAGAATGTAGAGCCTTATCAGTAGCTTCTTTCATTAATTTCAAAGCTTTTTGATTCTCTCCATTTCTTGATCTGTCACTTTTAGTCCATTTGGACTCTTCCTGTAGCAGTCTATGAGGACCATGTGAAATTAACTTCCACAGATCCGGATCCATTAAATTCACATAGTTATGTAGACTGCTAACCCATGAGTTAAAGTTAGAGCCATTGAAAACCGGTGGAGAACCCATTGATTAAATCGGCAAGCAGATTAATGCAGCAGAGAGTAAATTCAGAAATGCACCAAAGACAACATGATCATCTGCAGATCGTTGGATTTGTTCAGTTAGAGACCTACGCTCTGATACCAATTGATAGGATGCAAGGCCTGGATACAGAGGGGGGGGGGGGTGAATGAATCCTGCTCCAAATATCGGCCAATTAAAACTCTAATGCTCAAGTATGCAGAATTGAGTAGTTGATGAAAAGTGCTAAAAATACTTAGAAGGAACTCAGCAAGACAACACAAATCTATTAGCCCTCACACGCTCCTAAGCAAGCATCTAAAGAGCGCAACAGAGAAAATAACATCTAAGGAAAAACAAACCACAAGTGAACACCAAGATTTTTTAGGTGGTTCGGTCCAAAGACCTACGTCCACCCCTCACTCCAAACCAGAGTGAGGCTTCCACTAGCTAGGCTAGAAACTGTAGACTCAGTCTGCAACAAATTGCTGCCACACAGCTTGACCAGGGGAACAACCTCCCCTCTTCCTCCAAACCGGAGGGACACCCCAAGTGACTCCCAGCCACTTAGAAACCAGAGACGCAAGTCTCTCTTCCTCCAGACCAGGAGGGAACACCTAGTCTTGCAACCCACAAGACCAGAACCGGAGGACCAATTCTCCCTTCCTCCAAACCGGAGGGGAACCTAGAGACCTAAGTCTCTCTTCCTCTGAAACCCAGAGGGAAGCACAAGTGACACCAAATCACCTGCAAACTAGAGGTCTCGGACCTCTCTTCCTCCCAACCGGAGGGAACCCAACCTCACACTAGAGAATCGGAAGAACAACTGGTGAATGGTTAAAAGGAAAAACAAAAATGCAACAACAGAAAGCTGGAAGAATAAAATGCACAAAAGCTCTCGCAGGAGCTGGCTGGCCTGGATTTGATCCACGGTCCAGCATGAACTGATTTTCAGTTGAGGCTTCCTTTGCTCTAGCTCTCTCTTCTTCTCACTCT
Source organism: Amorphophallus konjac (assembly GCA_022559845.1). Taxonomy (NCBI): domain Eukaryota; kingdom Viridiplantae; phylum Streptophyta; class Magnoliopsida; order Alismatales; family Araceae; genus Amorphophallus; species Amorphophallus konjac. Next base: position 152,158,842 of record CM040117.1, read on the forward strand.
TCTTTTTCTTCTCTTTCGCAGGCTCTCTCTCTGTCTCTTCTTTCTTCTTTCTTCTTCTTCTGCTCACTGCCTTTCTACAGCTCTATATTCTATCTCGATCACTCTCTTCCTCTTTCTTATATGATCTAACTTCTTCTTCCTTCTGATCTCTTTTCTCCAGATGGAGGTGGCTTTGTATTTATAGTTGTAGCAATTAGGGCGTTATCCTCGGATCACGTGCCAGGTGCCAACCTTGGATCACGTGCACTTCATAGTCTTTACGAATAGTACCTGTCACACAGACATAAGAAGATATCAGTTGGATGTATATACTTGGTTCAGGCTATTAACAAAGTGTGTACAGGCAATATGTAGCTTGAGTGTATTGACTTGAAGGTTAACTGAGTGTACAGACTTCGTGTGAAGGATAGAGTGTATAGACTTGAACACTTAACAATCGAGTGTATAGACTTGAGGTTAACAATCGAGTGTATAGGGTTGAAGGCCTAACAATCGAGTGTATAGACTTGAAGGTTAACTGAGTGTACAGACTTCGTTTGAAGGATAGAGTGTATAGATTTGAACACTTAACAATCGAGTGTATAGACTTGAGGTTAACAATCGAGTGTATAGGGTTGAAGGCCTAACAATCGAGTCTATAGACTTGAAGGTTAACTGAGTGTACAGACTTCGTGTGAAGGGTATACACATGTGCTGAAGTGTGTATAGACTTGTTGATCAAAGGAACAGAATGTATAAACTTGGTTGAATATAATGCAATGTATGGACTTTGATGAACATATGCATTGTATGGACTTAACGACCCAACCGATGTATAGACTTAGAAACAGCAATGAAGTAAGTGTGTACAATGTGAGAGAGTGTATAGACTTAACGAACTGATGCATGAACAGTGCGATGTGTAAATTTGGCCATTGAAGGATGTACAGACTTGAAGATTCGAAGCTCCACAATGTTTAGACTTTAAGATGCATACGCCAAGGCTGTACATACTTGAAGAGATGATGCACTGTAGACTGCCAGACTTTGTACAGACTTGCAGCTTGAGATGCTTACAGAGACGGACCACTGTATAGATTTCAAGTCCAAGTGAGACAGTGGTTGTACAGACTTGGGAGGCTTGACACAGTGATGTACAGACATTGTGATGTATAGACTTAGAAGCATTTGCCAAGGCTGTACAGACTTCAGGCTGAACGTGTGTGCTGTAAGCAATGTATAGACTTGGTGAGCTACAAAGCACAATGTGTAGACTTGAAAAGGGAAAGGGCTGTACAGACTTGAGCAATGCAAAGGCAATCAGATGTATAGACTTCATGATGAGTAGACATGCCAAAACAACTGAACCATGTACAGACTTGAACAAGCTAAGTCTGTACAGACTTGAAGATTCACGATGTATAGACTTTGGCAAGAGACTGGCTGTACAGACTTCAACACAGCTGCGATGTACAGGCTTTGACAAAGCAGCATTGTACAGACTTGATGAAGCTTCAGATGAATGAATGTATAGACTTCCCAAACGAATGTACAAACCTCAGAAGATGAAGACTCTGTATAGACTTGAGTTCCTGAAACAGTGCTCTGTACAGACTCGCCACCAACCAATGTATAGACTTGAAGAAGCTGAGTGAACAATGTATAGACTTCACGTGGAAGCCCAATGTACAGACTTGAGCTATGCAAGCTACAGTGCCGATGTATAGACTTTGGCTAGACAATGCTACAGGGCCGATGTGTAGACTTTGTGAATGTTCAGACTTAAATGCTCGACCAGTGTACAGACTTGCCACCGACCAATGTATGGACTTGAAAGGCTTGAACACGATGATGTGTAGACTTTGGCCAGAACGTAAGGAAATGTATGAATGTATACACTTGTCCAGAACGTAGGGAAAGCCGCCAATGTGCAGACTTGATCATCCAGCAGTGTATAGACTTCGTATCGAGCAATGTAGGTAAAAGAGATAATGCACAGACACTGCAGAGGAGTGCCTGAAGTGATGTACAGACTTGGTGAGCGCCAAGCAATGTACAGACTTGGAGAATGGCTTGAGACACAAGGACGCTGCTCGCTGTACATACTTGAGGTTTCAACAGAAGGATGTACAGACTTGGAAGGCTTTGAAGGCGATGTACAGACTCTACCAATGTGCAGACTTGGAAACCGATGTGAAGACTTGACAATGCAGGGACTTTGAACGAGTAAACCGATGTGAAGACTTGACAATGCAGGGACTTTGAACGAGTATGCTGGCAGTGAATAGACATTGAGATATGATGCATGAACAATGTGGCGTTGTATAGACTTGCAGATCTGAGGGGTCGACCCATCAGGAAAGGGGGGTCGACCCACTACTGTCCAGACAATGTTGAAAGGGTATAGCAGCATCACCCATTGGGCAGACTAACATCAAACAATCAAGATGAAATGCAATTATGAAATGCATCAACAACTATAAAATGCACCAATGCACACACCACACAGCCTCAACCTGTTCGTTGGTTATGTCATTCAGATAAGATGTTCAATGAAACATGCATATGCAACACAATGCAACACACAGATTTATATGCAGATTTAAACAGATGATGACTTATAGTGTTTGCTATCATCAAAATCACAGGGACACAACAAGTATGGTCTATGAAAATTGGGGCTTTATATATCAAAAGAAAGAGGACTGGATGCCGAACATTTTGATATATTACTTGCGGTTTGAGCCCGAGAGAACCTACCTCAATCAGAGAAGAAAGGAAGAAGAAAGGAGGAAGAATGGACGCCGACACGTCACCACTAAACTCCCGAGATCTCCCTAGATTGATCTCCACTGCAACCGCCGCTGCTACCAAAGGATTCTAGGGTTGCATAGCTTCATTTTTATAGCTCATACACCTTCTGGAGCCTTCGGTGCTGGGAGAATTCGTTGAAACAAGTTGATTGTTTGAAAACGGCGTCGAAATGTTTGACCTAGCCAAAGCTCAGCCGACACCACATTTTAGGGCTGGGGTTTCGATCAATTAACAGAGTGGAAATGATCCTTAGATCATGGTCTTTTATTTTCCACTGATTTGGGCTCATTTGGTTGAGTATTAAGCTCTAATTTCGCGTTTTAAGTTCAGGTTAGGTAAGAGTTAGGTAAGTGTGCACTTTTGACTTAATCCACTAATTAGACCTAATTACGGATTTTTGCTGGGTCGACCAAAGACGGCAAAGTTATTAAATAAATGGTCCTTAACCAAATTACCATTTTTCTAGATTTTTATAAGGTAGTCAAAATTTCACTAGTTCTATTTACTAAGGAGATAAATATTAAATTCTGAATATCATTTATTTCAACTAAAAATTCATTTATTTCAATTAAATTTTAGATTTTTAAAATCGGGGTATTACACTGCTCCTCAGCTGGAACTAGAGGGGGGACATCCCCTTCTCCTTGTTGCTGCGCTGGCTCATCTTCTTCCTCATTGATCTCATCGTCCCCATAAACTGGAATGTCCCGCACAAGCTCGCCATCGGGACCAAAGTAGTAGCCAAAATCTGTGTAAATTTTGTGCTTATTATACACATCATCCTGCCGAACATAGATGAACTGCTCATTTGCCACATTAATCCCGGCATAAATGAAGACACCGGTCAACTGCGAAGCATAGGGAAGAGACCGCCGGAGGTAGGTACGACAGGTTCCAATCAGAGCAGTCATGAGCCGACCCATATTGATTTGAATACCATTCATAACATGATAGAAAAGAAATCGCTGAACCTCTATAACCTCATCCCGACCACCCACTTTGAGATAAATTAATGAAGTAAACATGTGATGCAAGACCCGTTGTATTGGAGGAAAATGATTGGCATTTAGCTTGATCAAATTGCTCACACCGTGCACATACTCACAGTTGGTCATAGCAGTAAATGTTGCTGGAACTTCACCAAAGCCATATGCCCTATCTGCACCCATGACAGATACTCCTAGGGCCTGTTGAAATAACTCTGGAGTGATATGAAGCTCCACACCTTCAACCATGGTGTATAACTGGTCATTCCTCACAACTAAAAACTCGTAGAACTGCTGCACCAACTGAGGATAATATCCATTGTACCGGGTAACAAAATCCATCCAACCGTCCTGAACCTCAAAAAGAGCGCACAAATTCGGGAAGAGCTCATTCACCTCATTGAAGTCGACCAAGCGAGGGTCGATAATAGGACGTGAAGGTAAAGGTGCTCGAGGCAGAGGAGGAGCTAGCTGAGGTGGAGGAGCCAGGGCCTCTGTCCGTTGACGGCTAGCTTGCCCTTGGGCAGAACGCTGAGAGCTCCGTCTGAGCGGCATCCCGACCTAGAAAAACCCACCGGGAAACCTTGAACAATCGATCTCAACCCCGGGAACATGGATGGAGCACAAGGGACACTTCTAGGGCTTTGAACAACCTTTCCACAGTAAAGAAGCTGAGAGGGACCTGCACGAACGCACAAACGACCGTATGGAGGAAGTCCCGAAGTGATGATGGGACGACCGAATCAATGTGCGGGTGGAGGAGGAAGGGTTGTGGTGGCTTGGATGGTGGAGATGAGGAGTGCTAGGGTTGGAGTTTGGTGGTGGAGAGTGAGTGGAAGTGAATGAGAGAGGGAAGGAGAGAAGATATGCCCACATGTGAGGGGTCGGTTAACCTTTAAGTTGGGCCAGTCTGCCGCCGGCGGTCGACCAGTGCGACCCTGGCGGTCGACCGCCAGGTCCAAAATCCCCAATTTTTGAATTTGAATTTTTTTATATTTTATTATTATTATTATTTTTTTATAAAAGGGGATATACAGCCGAATGCCTGTGTGGGCCCATCATCATGACATGGAAAGTATGTAGAGACAAGGATGCAAAAACGAGAAGAAGTTTTGAGTACCCCGTTCCAACATCATTGAGTCGACACAAGTTTTTGACCAAGGAATATTTGGCCTTAGAAATATTTTTCAAGGAGGGCTAAATATAAATAGGTACAGGCAAGCATATAAACGTGAATGAAGACATACAAGGTATTGAAAGAAAATAAACTCAAGATGCATGTTTTTCTACCCGTGATGCATATGAATTTCTACAAATGCAATCCTATACCTTAGATGCAAACCTATGCATGTATGCTCTCACCCTTGCACAACTCAAGTTCTCTTCTTATCTTATTAAATTGATCCTGGTTTAGGGGTTTGGTGAAAATGTCAGCAAGCTGATTGTGTGTGTCAATGAAGTTCAATTCAAAGACCCCTTTTCCTACATGATCCCTCAGAAAGTAATGACGAATATCTATATGCTTGGTCCTTGAGTGCTGAACATGATTTTTTGACAAATTAATTGCACTAGTATTATCACACATTATTGGAATAGTTTTCACTTCAACATCTAAATCAAGCAATTGATTTTTGATCCAAAGTACTTGGGCTCCACAACTTTCGGCGGCTACATATTCAGCCTCGGCCGTTGAGAGAGCTACTGAATGTTGTTTCTTGGAGGCCCATGAGACTAGACAACCACCAAGGAACTAACAGTACCCACTTGTACTTTTACGATCTACAATGCACCCAGCATAATCCGCATCGGTATAGGCAATTAAATCAAAGGAGCTGCCGATAGGAAACCACAAGCCAAAGTCAATTGTGCCAAGGAGGTATCTGAAAATACGTTTAACAGCTGATAAGTGAGATTCTTTAGGGCATGACTGACAACGGGCACAGAGACATACACTGAATTGAATGTCAGGGCGGCAAGCTGTAAGGTATAGTAGTGATCCGATCATACCTCCAAACAGTGTAGAATCTACTGTTTTACCATTTTCATCCTTATCCAACTTTGTGGTGGTGGCCATGGGAGTTGATATGGGTTTTGCTTCTGCCATCCCATATTTCTTCAGTAATTCCATAGTATATTTGGCTTGATTGATGAAAATTCCTTCGGAAGTTTGTTTCACCTGCAATCCAAGAAAAAAATTCAGCTCCCCCATTAAGCTCATCTCGAATTCTCCTTGCATAGTCTTTGCAAATTCCTCGCATAAGACATTATTAGTAGCTCCAAAAATAATGTCATCCACATGCACTTGAACTACTATAATGTCCTTACCTGATTTCCTTGTGAAAAGTGTTTGATCAACCTTACCTCTCTTGAACCCATTTTTAGCCAGAAAAGAGGTAAGCCGTTCATACCATGCCCTTGGTGCTTGTTTTAGTCCGTACAAGGCCTTTTGGAGCTTGTACACATGTCGTGGATGTTTGGAATCTTCAAAGCCTGGCTGCTGCTCTACAAAGACATCCTCCTTGATATAACTGTTAAGAAATGTAGATTTAACATCCATTTGAAATAGTTTAAAATTCAAAGAGCAAGAGTAGGATAGTAAGATCCGGACTGCTTCAAGTCTAGCAACCGGTGCAAAGGACTCATCAAAATCAATGCCCATCTCATGGCTGTACCCCTTGGCCACAAGCCTGGCCTTATTCCTCACAATCAATCCCACATCATTTAGTTTATTTATGAAAACCCAACGAGTTCCAATAGCAGGATGGTTCTTAGGACGCGACACGAGAGTCTACACCTCGTTTCTTTCAAACTGGTGCAGCTCTTCATGCATGGCTTGAATCCAGGATTCATTTTGAAGAGCTTCATGAATGTCCTTGGGCTCTTCTTGTGAAAGTAAGGCCATCAAGTCCTCTTCAACCTGCCTTAGAGAGGACCTAGTTTTTATCCCATCCTCCAAATTACCTATGATGTTCACAGCTGGATGATCCTTTAGAAATGTGGAGGAACTGGGCAAATCAGGATGCTGCACATGTGGTTCTTGTAGTGTCTCAATTGTAGGATCCTCATCTTCCTCATTTTTGCTTGAGATTGTCTTCAATGGTTCATCCTTAGCTTTGACATTTGATAAGTTCTTAGGGTCTTCATCTGCATCCAAAGTGGAAGAAATTTGATTTGTGAGTTTCGAATCGGATTCATCAAAAAAAACATGAGGGCTTTCTTCAACGACCAAAGTCCTTTTATTGAATAATCGGTAAGCTCTAGAATTGAGTGCATAACCTAGAAAAATTCCTTTATCACTCTTTTCATCAAACTTACCAAGGTTGGACTTACCATTGTTCAAGATGTAGCAAGGGCATCCAAAGGGTTTAAGATAGGAGATGTTTGGCTTCTTACCCTTATAGAGCTCATATGGAGTTTTCTTCAGAATGGGTCTTACCATTGCCCTGTTGATGATGTAGCATGCTGTACTCACCGCTTCAGCCCAAAAATATTGAGGTAGGGAATTCTCACTGAGCATGGTCCGGGCCATGTCTATCAACGTTCTATTCTTCCTCTCTAATACTCCATTTTGCTGGGGCGTCCTTGATTATGAAAAATTGTGTATGTACCCCTGCTCTTCACAGAACATGCTGAATTCATGATTTTCAAATTCACCACCATGATCACTCTGGATTGTCCTTGGTGATGAGGTAGCCCTTTTCATTCTGAATTTTTCTGCAAAACACTTGAAACTCCGTCAGGACATCACTTTTGTTAGCTACAAACAGCACCCATGTGAATATGGAAAAATCATCAACAATCACAAAGCCATAAGATTTTCCTCCTAGGCTAGATGTTCTAGTGGGACCAAAAAGATCAAGATGCAACAGTTCCAATGGCCTAGCGGATGAAACAATATTTTTATTTTTGAAGGAAATTCGTGTTTGCTTGCCTTTCGTGCAAGCTTCACAGATTCTATCACTTTCAAATTTTAATTTAGGCAGTCCATTCACCAGGTCATGTCTAGACAACTTAGAGACAACTCCAAAACTAGCATGACCTAACCTTCGGTGCCATAACCAAGCATTTTCATGATTGTTCGCAACCAAGCAAAGATCATCACAAGAAACATTGTCAATATCAACAGTATAGACATTGTTATTTCTTTTTTCAAGAAATTTGATCTCATTAGTGTTCTTGTTCAAGACAATACAGTGGGTTTCATCAAAATAACTTTAAAACCCTTATTGCACAGTTGGCTTAAACTTAGCAAATTATGATTCAGACCTCTTACCAAAAGTACATCTTCAATAAGAATTTCAGAATTCTTACCAATGTTGCCAATCCCAACAATTTTAACCTTGTCTTGACCTCCAAAGACAACTGGGCCTCCATCCTTATCTTGCAGTATAGAGAACACTTTCTTGTCCCCTGTCATATGCCTTGAGCAACCGCTGTCCAAGTACCATTTGCTCCCCCTGGCTTCAAGACATATCTGCAAGAAGAAAGATTCTCATGCAATTGTTTTTGGTACCCAAACAAGTTTGGGTCCATAGGAGTTAGTCCAACTTCTTGCGGGTGTTCTCTTAATCCATGGGACATGATATTTAGGTGTGCTCTGTCTAAACCAGCAGTTGGAAATCACATGACCAAATCTACCACAATGAAAGCAATTGACATGTGAAAAAGTTCTTTGATATCTATGTGGTTTGGGCCGAACATGTTGGGGTTGAGAATTAGAACATGAAGCATTATTATAGTCCTTTTCATGAACAAAGGATGTGGTGATCTTATGCTCAAAACATTTTTTGTTTTGAGGTGTGTACCCCAAGCCTTCCTTTTGGAAGTTGACTTTAACTCCCAATAAGTTATCCAGGTTTTGTTTCCCTTTAACAAACCTAGTCAGGGTGGACTGAAGTTCAGCAACTTCTTCACCCAAAAACCCATTTCTCCTTTCGAGTTCTGAATTTGTGGATTTCAGAACTTCTTCTTCCTTTTTCAGATTTTCACACATTTTTCAACTTCAGCCATTTTGCATGAAATCTCCTCTTTGGTTCTTTCAATATCTGAAATAGTTTGCAACAAGCTTTCTCTTTCTTCAGTTGCTTCAAACCATTCATGTTCCAATTTTTCAAATTTGGCAAAGATATCTTCATGTGATAGTTCATCAATTTTCTTATTAAGAGTTTTATTTTCAGATCTGATTTTCTTGTATTTGGCATACAGTTTTTCATATTCAGATTCCCATTGTTCATTTGAAATAAAATCAGGGTCTGAATTTACCTCGGTTGAGTCATCCTCGTGAGCCATGAGACACAAGCTCTCCACGAGCTCTTGTATCTCCTCCTCAGACGGTTCATCCTCTTCATCGCTCCACGTAGCAACCATGGCTTTGGGCTTTCTGAAATTGTCCTTTTTGAATTTCTTCTTCAGGTCTGGGCATTCTCTCCTCATATGCCCGGGCTTTTTGCATTCGTAGCATATGATTCTACTCGGCTTGCTCGACTCTCCCTTGGTTTGAGTGGGCTTCCTTTGCCCTTTTCTAAAGTTTCCCTGAAAGTTTCTCTTCTTCCTTAGAAATCTCCTCACTTGGCGAGTTATTATCGCCAATTCTTGCTCTTCATTGCCTCCGTCACTTGATTCACCTTCTTGTAATTCGTCATCGAAGTGATGAGCTTTCAGTCCAATGACCTTTTTCTTCTTGATGTCTTCATCAACTGTTCTCCTTATATTTATCTCATAGGTCATGAGTGACCCTATGAGTTCATCCAAGGTGAGAGTAGATAGGTTCTTTGAGTCTTCAATTACCATGGCCTTTGTGTGCCAAGCCGACGGTAGGGACCTTAACACTTTCCTTACATGGTCAGAATTTGAGTATTCTTTCCCAAGACCCTTGAGACCATTTGTGATCTCTGTTAACCTTACAAACATCTCGGAGATGGTTTCTTCAGGTTTCATCTTAAATAACTCATAGTCAGTGACTAGGAGGTTTGCCTTGGTTTCCTTGACTTCTGAAGTTCCCTCATATATGAGTCGTAACTTGTCCCAAATTTCTTTGGCCGAGCTGCACATAGAGACACGAGAGAATTCATTAGGGTGTATAGCACATTGCATGATATTCATGGCATTATAATTAGCGGTGCATTTCTTAATTTCCTCAAGTGTCCATTTATCTTCATCATCCCCTAGTTTATGAGGACCCTTGTCCACAACTCTCCAAACTTCATACTCTTGAGCCCTCAGAAAGACATGCATTCTATTTTTCCAGTACGAGTAGTTTGAACCGTCAAAGTAGGGATGATGGTTGATGGAGTGGCCCTCGGGCATCATACCCTTGTTTGCCATTTAACCGGATCTTACTCTAGATCATTAGATCTGAAAGGGAAGAGCCTTGGCTCTGATACCAATTGAAGTCCTGAGATTAAATGGCATCCAAGAGGGGGGGGGTGAATTGGGTGATAAAAATTTCTATCGAGATAGACTCAAATATGCGAGAACGTGGGGACACAGAAGAAAACAAGAGCAAGACAAAATATGCTTTTGATAAACCGTAGGATTTAAGTGAAGAAGATCAAATAATCTAGATCTAAAAGATACAAAATATCTAGATTCACAAGTATGCACAGAAGAGGGATAGGAGATATGGAGAAAACCACAAAGAGATAGCAATTTTAAGGTGGTTCGGATGCCACAACGGCAACTTACGTCCACCCCTCACTGACAGTGAGGAATCACACACTATCTTGTAAGGAGTTACAAGATCAAATACACACAACACACACTGGGAAGGAGAGTTCCAGCGAAGGTGTAAGAACACCTTAATACACACACAGCTACAACGGAGAACACGCAAACACACACACACGGATCTAGGAAGATCCACACACACTGAAATGTTTAACGATTACAAGAACCACAGATGAAGCTTAAGAGAACAAAATGAATTTAGAACACAAGAGAAGAATTTTGATTTGCTCCCCCTTAATGGATTATTGGATGCTTTGGATGCAGCTTGAATCCTTGGGCTGATCTTCACTTGACTGGATGAAGAGGGATGAAGAACTCTTCTCGGAGCACTGTTCACGTCAACAGTGCTAGCTCCCTTCTCTCCCCTTTGGTAGCCTCCTTGATCCCCCTTTCAGCATTAGGGTTTTCTTAACCCTCTTACATGAGTTATATATATTTTGAATGGTCCATGGACTCCCCTAGACCAGATCCACAATTTCTGGAGAGTTTGGTTGCTTAGGGATTAAATAATACCAAGATGAATGGCTTTTCTCGAAGTGACAAAAAGTCAACAATTGTTGGCAGCTCGGGGCTGGCGGTCGAACTGTAGGGTCTGGCGGTCGAACGCCACTAGGAAACCTGCAGGTGGTCGGTCCCTGGGAATTCCGATCGACCGAGATTGGAGGGGCTGTCGACCGCCACTGTGACAGACTGTATAGAATTGCATTCTGTTATTTAAGGTCGACCAGAGTCATGCTGGAGGTCGACCAGTCTGTCAAAAACCTGAAAATGAAGAGTTTAGCCCAGAGAACCATATCCACAAGATCAAGGCATGAATTGGATGCATGTTTCTAAGTAATTTCAAGTTCATTTGAGAACTTAGGAAACCATTCGGAATGCTAAAACCTTAAGCAAAAACATGAAGAGATCCGACCTTGAAAACTTGTGAAAATCACTTAGGTCAATAATTCAAAACATGTGAGCCACCATATGTCCTTGGTTTTGTTATCATCAAAAAACACCGAGATATATATACAACATTTCACACCGGTTTTCTTCACCAAGAACCCTAGAGCAAAATGGTGTAGTTGAAAGAAGGAATCGAACACTCATAGAGATGGCAAAAATAATGCTTGCCGAACGGCAACTCCCAAGGAAATTTTGGGCTAAAGCGGTAAACTCGGCATGTTACATTATCAACCGCTCTATGGTAAGGCCACACACCAAAAAGACTCCTTATGAGTTGTTGAAAGGTAAAAAATCTTCTCTCACACACATGAAAGTGTTCAGGTCAAAATGCATTATCCACAATAATGACAAAAGAGACTTAGACAAATTCGAGCCTAAGAGCGATGAAGGTATATTCCTTGGATATTCTGATAGATCTAGGGCTTATAGAATTTATAACATTAAGAGTCAAACTATGGAAGCATCACCCCATGTCTCTTTTGATGAATATCATGATGATTCTAAGAATGATAACTCTTGCAGGAAAAATGATGAAGATGGGGAATTCCTAAGCATGAAGGAAAAGAATAATTCTCCACAAGAAGAAGCAAAAGAGATAGTGACCTAGCTAAATCAAGCAATGCAAGGGATCAAGCTCCAAGAGAAGGTTATGATTCTCCAAATATTAGAATTCTTAAGGATCATCCTTTAAAAAATATCATTGACAGCTTGAATGATCCACCTAGAACAAGGTCACATTTTAGAATTGTGGAAGAATTAGATCAACTTGCTCTTGTCTCCCAGATTGAACCCAAGAATGTTGATGAGGCATTAAATGATGAAAACTGGATAAATTAAATGCAAGACAAGTTAAACCAGTTTGAAAGAAACCAAGTTTGACATCTTGTTCCTAGACCATCATCACAATCTGTCATAGGCACTAAATGGGTCTTTAGGAACAAACTCAGTGAGGATGGTAAGATAATAAGAAACAAGGCTAGATTGGTGGCTTAAGGGTATAATCAAGAGTTTGGGGTAGACATTGAGGAATCTTATGCCCCAATTGCTAGACTTGAAGCCATCAGATTTTTACTTGCCTTTGCATGCTCCCTTAGAATAAAGCTGTACCAAATGGATGTAAAAAATACTTTCTTGAATGGATTGATCAAAGAAGAAGTCTATGTTGAGCAGCCCCCTGGCTTTGAGAATTCTAACCATGCAGATTTTGTATACAAACTAGACAGGGCGCTTTATAGACTTAAGCAAGCACCAAGAGCTTGGTATGAGAAACTAAGCTCATTTCTCATTGAAAAAGGGTACACACGAGGTAAGGTAGATCAAACACTTTTCACCAAGAAGTAAGGTAAGAACATCTTGATTTTTCAAATTTATATTGATGATATTGTGTTTGGTTCTACTAAATCTAAAATGTGTGAGGAATTTGCTAACCTCATGACTAGCGAATTCAAGATGAGCATAATGGGAGAACTCCAATTCTTTCTTGGTTTGCAGGTCAACCAAGGAGAAGATGGGTGCCTCATAAGTCAAGTCAAATACAGTAAAGAGATGTTGAAAAGATTTGACATGACAAACAGTAAAATAATTACAACTCTTATGAGCACCACAACATCACTGGATTCAGATAAAAATGATAAATTAGTGGATGCAAAGATCTATAGAGGTTTGATCGGCTCTTTGATTTATTTGACTGCATCCCGACCAGATATCTAGTTTAGTGTTTGCCTCTGTGCTAGATTTCAAGCTAGTCCTAGAGAATCCCACTTGACTACCGTCAAACGTATCCTAAGATATCTTGCCGGAACTTAAGATTTGAGATTGTGGTATCCGTCATCATGTGATTTATCTCTTATATCTTATTTTGATGTGGACTATGCTGGATGCAAGTTGGATCGCAAGAGTACTAGTGGCTACTGCCAGTTTCTGGGCGGGTGTTTAGTTTCTTGGGCCTCCAAGAAACAACACTCGGTTGCCCTCTCAACCGCAGAGGCAGAATATGTTACTGCGGGGAGCTGTGGCACCCAAGTGTTATGGATTAAACACCAACTCTAAGACTACTTAGTGGACTTTGGTTATGTCCCGATTCTATGTGATAACAGTAGTGCTATCAACCTTGCAAAAAATCCAGTCCAGCACTCTAGGACTAAACATATTGAGATTATGCATCACTTCATTAGAGATGAGGTTGTTAAGAAAAATTTTGAACTACATTTTGTTGATACTCTAAATTAAATTACTGATATTTTCACCAAGCCCTTGTGTAATGACAGGTTTTCAACACTCAGAAGGGAGCTTGGTCTTTGCCGACCTCAGGCCAATAAAAATTGAAATGATGATCTTGTTCAATTTAGTGTGTGTTTTTGCAGATTGGTGTTCCATGCATTGTTTATATGTAAATATGTCTTTTTGCATATGGTGTGGCACTTCATGTAGTCATGATGCATAATAATGAGTTGAATTCATGTTCACGATGCATTGCATGGTTTGTGTAGCATCATACTTGCATGGCCATGGTATATTAAATGTTGATGTATGGAAAGGTAGGCTATGTTTGTCTAGAAGCACTCAATATGCGTGAGGTTTCACCTCCGCTAAGTACCATTCGTCACTGTCGCATATAGGCCATATAGTAAGGGGGAGTTATCTATTTACAGCATTCATGCATATATTTCATCTTCATTCTGTTAACTTTAATAAGTGTACAACCATGTGTTGGGTCATGCATTTCATTTCTGCCAACTTCATGTCCGATCAGGTCAACCCATGCTTGGTTCAAGTCAACCTCTCCTTGACATTTGTCATTGAATTTGCCTCAAACATAACTCCTTGAGTGCATTCATTGCATATCCTTAGGGGGAGTCTTGCTGCCTTTCTTAATCTCTTGCAATCTTAACTTCACTGGCTTCTAGTTTGATAATGAGATCAAGAGACAGATAGAACTATGGTGTGAGAGCTTTCAAGTATATGAACTGATGATTGTCCATCCAATGAAAATGTTTCAGATTTAATGATTTCTTGAAGTTCTGATATATCTTTCAAAATCATCTATGTTCTTTAGTTTTAATAGACCTTAACTAGAGATTGCATATTGTGCTTTGAATGACTATCCTGATATCTGAAAATTCAAAATTCTTGACCATCTTGGTGATACACTCGAGCTAAGTATTATTTTTAAACATCTTGATGAGCTGGAATTCTTGATAATCAATTTGACAGAGTAATGATATTATTGTACGGAGAAATATGTCACGTCATTAAATCCAGTGACGAATGATATGTCATGATGTGTCCCTGTTATCTCTGTCTTAATTATATTGGACTCTAGGCAGAGCACGGGCATAATTGTTGAGAAATATATCTTCTCATCAAAGAAATGTGTCGACACTTGGACTAAGCTCACACTGGAATGAAAAAGATATGTACAACAACTGCAAAGAAGTGTCGACATTTGGATAGAACTGTGTCGACACTTGAGCTTAGATAGAGTGCAATATTTGTTGTGCCCCTGTGGTCATTTGAGTCATCTTGTGGTCACTTGGGTCATTCGACATCATCCTATGGTCATTTGAGTTATTTGATATTCTTGATTTTGATAATGGCTAAACACTATAAGTCATTGTTGTTTTTCACTCTCATATGACTGACATATGTGATATTTTATTCATGACAGAAAAGCCAATGAATGGACAAAGAATCGAGTGGAAATGGCAAAAGTGAAAGCTCATTGATCACGCCCAAGCAAGGATGCAAATCTATTCTACATGTAAAAGTTGACATTTCTCATTTGGCACGTCACATAGCCAAGGTCGATGCACAAAGAAGCATATCCAAGAGAGCCCATGGTCAAAGACTCAGTTGACACCTTCAAGACAGTCAAGGTTGATGCCACAGATGAGAACGGGCTGCTAAAGGACTCAAGCGATGGAGCTAAAGGGGTTAACGGACTGACCCGACATAACCCGGGGTCTGCCCAGCTGGCGATCTACCGCCAGCCCAGGGGCGGTCAACTGCCCCTACTAGCAGCTCACTGGCTGACGGATTCTCAGTGGTGGTCGACCGCCAGCCCAGTAGCGGTCGACCGAAAATTCCAGAGATCAAATTTCTACAGGGTTTTTTAGTAGCGGTCGACCGCCAACCCCGAGCCAACAAATGTTGACTTTGTTTTCCACTTCGAGAAGAGCCCCTTTTCTTGTATTTGTTTAACCCCAAAGTCACCCAATCCCCCATGAATTTTTGATATGGTCTGGGGGATGTCCAAGGACCATTCAAATGGTATAAAACAAACACATGAGGGGTTAGAAACCCTAATGCTTCAATTGGAACAAGATAGATCAAGGGAGGCTAGAGGAGGTGATTCACGGGTACTGTAGCACCTCCATGAATAGTGTTTCGGGCTGGAGTTCTTCATCCATCCAAGGTGATTCAAGCTTGTTTTTGAAGCCATCAACCTCCAAGATGGTGTAGAAGCAATCGAGGTTCAAGGCTGCATCCATTATCTCTCACATCAACTCAAAGGAGATTCAAGGAAGATCGATTTGCAAAGAAGAAGGAACCCTTGTTGGTGAATCAAGAGGAGTCTTTGCAAGAGAGAAGAAGCCCTTGTTGTTGATCAACATCGAATCTCAAACAAGATCTTTTCTCCTTGAGCATATTCTATATCTTGTTTGAGTGTTTTCATGTTTGTTCTCTTTTCATTTCATTCAAACATTTAAAACTGAAGATCGTCCCTACCGGTTGTTAGTAGCAAGGCAATCGAAAGTTGTCCGATCTACGGTGTTGACGTCCCTACCTATGGTTAGTAGGAAGGCAATCAGAGGTCTTTCCGATTTACGGCTTAGTGCGTGGCACTAGTAGAGCCTCACCGGATTTGGTGAGGGGTGGACGTAGGACTGAGGATTCAGTCCGAACCACCTTAAAATCTCATGTATTGTGGTTTGCTTGTGCGATTGCTTTGTGTTAGATGCATGCTTAGGTTCAATCTCTATATTGTGTAATCATCTTGCTAAGCAAATTGTTGTGTCCTTCGTTAAGCTAGTTATATTATGCTGCTATTATCATTATCTAGCTTTAAAGAGGGGTGTTCTGTGAAAAGAGGGGCATATCTATTCACCCCTCCCCTCTAGATCTGCTATCCACTACTCAACAGTATTCAGCCAGGCTGAACTGAGAGTTCGACCTGATAGGTTGTGAGGTCGATCTATCTAACAGTAGGGCAGAGTTTTGACTGATTTGTCATGAAAGATAAAATCCCCCTGAAACGACGCAGTCTATGCAAGGACGTCAGCAAAAAGTAGAATGAAGCATGCAGAACATGATGTTGACTCCCCCTTGTTTCATGCAAGGGTTGTAATGAATTGTGCAGCATATGACTTGAATGACTGCACAATGTAATAAAATTGCTACAAGATAATTATGCATTTTTGTGTTTCTCAAACATAATATGCAATGGAGTGTATGATGCCACAATATTATGCAGTCATGGATTTTCTAAAATGCATTCTGAATAGACATGCAAGTTGGTAAACCATGGAATGCAAGAACTCCCCCTGACTATGTGCATAGAGTGTCAGAGTACTGAGTGCATCACATGCAATGGAGTCAATGCAGTGAATTCAATGAATTATTCATCTGAACATTTAGACCGTTCGAATGAAGGGTTGACCTTTGGTACTTGGCGGAGAACTGAAGTTATAAGACCACCTCACGCATGATGTGGGTTTCCAGACAGAAGTGATTTGTCCTTCTCCCAGCTTACCATTTTATATACCAAAAGGTCATGCTGAGTTGGGGTCCCTTGATTATGAAGTGCATGATGTGGCATGAATTTTCAAGCTGATGCTCAAGGACAATAGCACATCCATATGCAATGACTACGATGCAAGCAAAAAAATATTTACAAACATGTGCATTGAGTGTTTATTCTTTCGACCATCCATTGTACAGCTCCAAGGCACCCTACACTCAAAATTCTCATTCGAAATTTTTTCATACCCAAGCTTGCTTGGGTCCTTGTTGGTTATCAGTGGTTCTAGCAATTAATATTCTTTTCTTTGTTTCCTTCTGGTCACCCACTCTCATCCAGGGACAATAATTGGATGTGTGTCCATATTCGCCATAATAGAATCAACGCACATGGTATTTACCATTTCTTCTTTGCACATATGCATGGTTCCATTGCGAGTGAGCATGTATACTGTTATGTTAATTGTGAGAGTAGCTCCTACCTCTCAGTTGCCAGCATTCCTGGATTGTGTGGCCAATCTTTCCATAGTGGTAACAGTAACGAGGGTGACTTTTGTTGAACACCATGGGGAGTGTCGACATGTTCGAATGGAAGTGTCGATTCTTCTGATTCCCCATGCAGTTCTGTGTAGATTTCTGCTGCATACGTCCTCTACCAGAGTTGACCTTTCTTTTGCCCTTGGTTTCAGCAGCAATTCCTGAATCCTTTCCTGCTCTTAGTTCATCATTATTTAAGGTGAGACAGTCATGTACAGTGTGATCAAGCATGCCACGATGAAAGCAATAAACATTCATTTTATAGGAGGCATGGTAGTCATCATGGCTTTTCCCTTTGTGCATGTCAAGACTAGTAGACTGGGGTTTTTGTCTTTGAACGAGAGTCTTCTCTTAACGCTTACCAATGCATTTTTGGTTTTTCTGAGCAGCATGCGGTGTTAGGAGGTGGTAAGAAGTGCTGGCTTCATTCTTACCCTCGACAGAAGTGATGTAGGCCTTGCTTCAGAAGAATCGTTGGTTTTTGGGTTTATAACTCAATTCTCCCTCATGATGAATTACCCTTGTTTCCAAGAGTCTGTTCATGCTTTCTTTATCCTGCAAACACTTAGATAGAGAGTCATTTATATTTTTGATTTCATTCTCTAATGAGGAGATGTGCAGCTCGGTTTCAACGAGGTCCTCTTCACACACAGCCAATTACTCATTGAGCATGGCATTAACCCCCTTGTAGTTTTCAATCTCCATTTGAAGTTCATTTAGTTTTTTAGAATTGTCATGGGCAGTACCTTTGCCCTTTGCATGAATGGACAGTTTTTGAAGTAACATGTCGTTTTGTTCTTTTACCATTTTTATTTCTCCAATCAACCTTTCATCAGAGATTTGCTTGTCCGACATGGTTTGTTCATTAGAGGTTGATTTAGGTTGGTTTTGAAGTTATCTTATGATTACTTCCAACCTAGTTATTTCAGCTTGAAGGATTCTATTTTCATCTGTTAGGCATGTAACGGTTTGCTTATTCACATCCAAGTCAGAGTTGAGAGTGTCATTTAGCTCTTTAAAAACTGAACAATTGTTACAGAAGGAACTTTCATTCTAACAGATTGGTTGGATTTTAAGTTTTTGAACAGTCTCTTCCAACCTTATGATTTCATCCTGAAGGATTTTGATTTCATCATTTAGACAAGTAATGTTTTGTTTATGCAAATCCAAGTCAATGGTGAGAGTATTGTTTAGTTCTTCAAATTTGGAACATTTTTCACATGCATGACTCTTACCTTGACTAATCTTCTTAAAGTCCTTTTTCATTCTTTTGTTTTCAGATTTCATCTTTTTGTATTGTTCAATCAATTGATCATATGCTTCCATGAGCTCTTCAAAAGAAAAGTCTTCAGAGTCAGAGCTTACCTGCGATGAGGATGGATTGCTTGACTACTCTAATCGGTCAGCCATAAGGCATTGATACTCTTGATCTTCCTTTTCATGGAAGTTCATCAACACCTCCAGAGCTTGCTTAGCTGTGCAACAGTTAGACACAAGATCAAGTAATCTGTCGACAACCGCAGCTTTGATTAAATTTAGTGCAGCAAGGTTGTTGTTGTGTTTGGTCTTGTGTTCAGCTGACCATTCACTTGAATCTGATGGTAGCTCATCTCGACCATTGTGTATAAGGTTCCACAATTGAGGATATGTGAATTTGTCAGAGTCGTACATTCCTCTCAGCCATATTGAAAAATCTGAACCATCAAACATAGGAAGAGAAACCTTCGAGATATCTTCAGCATATGAAGCCATTTTACTCCAAAAGCACTGAGATCTTTCCCTACAGATCGTAGGATCTAGGAATAGCAGAGCTAGGCTCTGATACCAATTGTTGGGTCCCACGGAGTGCGGTCGGATCTAAAAGGGGGAGGGTTGAATAGATCCTATTGATAACTATGGCCTATTTTAAATCATGACCCCTAAATAGGCAAATTACTCCTATAAACCAATAAAACACTTAGGCACACAGCGCAGCGGAATAGATAGGAGAGGAGCAAGTTATAGAGTTAAAGCTCGATACCCAGTTCAGATAGGTCGACACCCAGGGCAGTGATTATGTTGAAATTCCAACAATTGAGCTTCGGCATAACAAAATGTGTCGACACATCCAACTCATGTCTCGACGCTTTTACCGCAGATCACAGCACAGGTCGACACACCTGCCTGTAAGGTCAACACTTCTTCAGTATGGTCCAGCTATATAGTGAGCTGGGGTCAACACTTAAGGGCAGTGAGGTCAACACCTCTTGGCAAGGCATTCACCTTGGTACATGTGTGCAAGGATGCAACAGGCAACCCAAGGAGCTGATGCGGTTAAAGACACAGGAAAGAAGGCTGCTCACACAAATTATGATATACCCTTTACTTGAAAAATGCTATAAAGTGCCTATAAGCAAGAGTGCTTCAGACACTTGAGGATACACACATTAGCAACGATGGTGAGGGGATCAAGATGAGACAATTTAGACAAGTAGAACACTTGAGTGTGTAGAGAAATTAAATAGCGAAGTAGCACACGAACCTGTAAAATGGGGATAGAAGTTATAGAACAAGCTCACAATGAATACACCCCACAACACAAGGATTTTAAGGTGGTTCGGTTGTTAGCTCACAACCTACGTCCACCCCACACCAAACTCGGTGCGGCTTTCCGACTAACACACAGCTTGAACCGCTGAGCTGCACAGCTTGCTTACACAGCTGAGCAACACAGCTTGCTTACACAGTTGAGCAGTACAGCTTGCTTTCACAGCTAAGCAACACAACTTGCTTTCACAGTTGAGCAACACAACTTGCTTTCAGCTGACTAACAGCTGGAAACACCAGAGGATCTGATCCTCTCTACCTCTGAAACCATAAAGGGAACCCGATCCTTAAACGGGGATCAGAAAAGCTAGATGTATTGATGATAGACGAACCGTAACAAATCGAAGCTGAATACTGCAAGTGCAGTGGAGAAGAAATGGAGACAATGTAGACACCAGTTAAAAGATTGAATCAAGACGACGGAGCCGATGATTGCGGTTACAATATAGGATCCACGGATCCTTTTCTTCGAGCACAGGTAGACTGCAGGGCTTGTCTTCTCTCTCAAGGCTGCTTTCTCTTCTTCTTCTACTCTCACAGCACTGGACTATATCAACCAAGTGCTGGACCTGCTCTCACGCTTTGTTTGGTGGATGGTCTAGAGCGTGGCACTGTGTGGACGTCAGCAGCCCCTTCTTCAGATGAGGAAGCTTGGTATAAATAAAAAAAACAAGTTGTAATGCCACATCTAAATTGCGCAAAGGAGTCTCTAATGGATCATTTCACCGACTGTATTTACCCTCCATAATTTCCCTTGAAGCGTGCGCCAGGGTGAAGTGAGAGCTTGGAGCCTTCCAGGCAAGTTCCATGATCGATGGTGGCAGCACCTCGAAGAAGGGACCGAGTCTTCTCATTTAGATGTTTGGAGATCTTGTCATTAAATGCTCATGTAGGCCTGCTGTCTTCCATTGGATGAGCCCAACTGCTAGTACAAGGATAGGTACGATGGCAGACAATGTTAAGGAGCAGATCAGATCTTCCTTTAGATAGCATCAGATATTCATATTTAATCTCTCTGAGATAGTCGGTCTCCTCATTCAGCACATGTGTACTATTCTACGTACAATGACTGGTTGGACAGCCCATTGGTCGACAGCAAGACAATGGCAGACTGCAGAGAGTCCTATTCCCAGTAGCAGATAGTCTGGATAGGTAGACTGATAAGACAGACAACGTGACAGACTGACGAGGCTCTTCCACCTGGATTTCAGACAGAATTCATCTCCAAAATTTAGACGAATGAGTGATAAGGTGGTAGAGAAAGGGTCATACCTTGGGACGTGGTCCAGACCCCAAAAACCTTAATTTAAATGATTTACAGTTCTTTTTTCTCTCTCTAGATGGCCCACTGATTTGACAGATTATTTGCTTGGGGATCTTTTGGAAGATCAAGGGTGTCGACCTCCTTCGAGGTATGTTTCGAGACATCCTTTGAATATCATGAAGGCCCACGACCGATGTGTTGACACTTCTCAAGATAGTGTCGGGACTTGTGTGCTTGTTTCCAAGATGTCATCAAGACTGTGTTGAGACAGCATCTAGCAGTGTCGAGACATGTGAGCCATATGCATAAAATATCACACGA
The DNA here is from genome assembly GCA_022559845.1 of Amorphophallus konjac. Lineage (NCBI taxonomy): Eukaryota > Viridiplantae > Streptophyta > Magnoliopsida > Alismatales > Araceae > Amorphophallus > Amorphophallus konjac. The sequence continues at coordinate 152,180,742 of CM040117.1, forward strand.
GTGTTTCGACACTTTTCTGTTAGTGTGTCGAGACATCCTTTGAACGGTCTTAAGGATGACTTCTGCTTCAGCTGATTTCTTCTTGAGCTATCGAGACAATTGTCCGATGTGTCGACACAAGCTTTATGTGCAGAGTTGTCATCCGAAGGTGTCGAGATATTTTCTTTCTAATTCAGCCTTTGATTGGAGTATGCTCAGACCTTGATGAATGGACCTTGATCTACTTATTGTGTTCGGACCTTAGTTCATTTTCTTTGGCCATCTTTCTTATGCAGCCTAATGCCTCATCTACGTGACTTACTTTATTTCTTTCTATCCTTGCAGACACACTTTGTTGCCGGTGTGGGTTTGTACTAAATTGATATTAATGAATCATAGTTAGACATCATCGAAACAAAAGAATATTATACATAAGCCCTACAGCCCCCGTCGCCCGGGAAAAATCTGAGCATTCCCTAAATGGGTATCCCATGCTCGGACTGCCAACCGGGCGCTTATCTAAGCGGATGTTACGCTACCGCCCCGGAGCAGGAAGCTCAAGGGGAAGAGGGAGGGTAAGACTCCTCAAGCGGTGAAGAGCCCTCAACAAGGACGTAACGCCCCTTAGTCCCTCAGTCTTCCTTGACTCCAGTATGGGGCGCGAGCGACTATAAAAACTCAAGGAAACCCTCCGGAAAGGTAAGCAAGTCTAAGCACTTAAAGCCACGCTTGTTGGTGGAGAGCAATCTCGTGCCCATCTCTCTCCTTCTCCTACATCTCTTCCGTGTACGCTCTATCAATTTGCTGACTTAGGCATCGAAGGGTTTTCTCCGAGGTCATAATTCTGGGCTCCTCTGATCCGTTTCTTACCTTGCAGAATCCTCATTGGTGGCGGTGATCAGTGTTTATCAAGGATCGCATGGCTCAGGCTTCAGCGTGAGATCACGCCTCTTCTTCTAGCGTCGTCTGTGGGAAACGAGCAAAGAGCCAATTTGGGGCGAAGAAGTTCCAGTAGGAGAAATGTCGACGGCAAAGGGAAGGCACCAGTAGCCATGAAGGGGGAACCAGTGCCCACACACTCTTCTACGGCCCCCCTCTCCAACGCCAACAATCAAGCTAACGCCCTACCTTTATCGGCCACAGGGGGACAACCTAATCCCGAGAAACCATACGCCCTCCAGACCCTTAGCGCTAAACTGGATATGCTCGTCGATTTGATGAGGACCCAGGTGGCCAGGGAGGAGAGGTCGTGGCTTCTACGGATGAGTCCCCCCCATGCAGAAGCCTCCTGGCTGATAGCAGGAGGCCGCTTTACCCTCCAAGGCAGACGTCTCATCCGGAGCGGGCCTGGCGGGCCCTCAGAACCCCCGCCCACGGAATAAGAAGCTTCCTCCAGTCCGTGAGGGTGAAAATCTAGTCCACCTCAGTAGCATATAGACGCAGATGCCCCCATCAAGGGGCGGTGGGGTGACAACCAGGGCAAGGTCAACAGCCCCCCGGCACCGTCCCGACATTATCAGGAGTTGTCCCTCCGTTTGCGAGACTTCAAGTGCGTTTTACCAAAAAAGAGCGCACCCTCCGCGCCCTACAAAAGTGCTCCACAAAAGATGACGAGGAGCAATCCCCGTTCTTCGACCATATTTTGGAGGCAAAAATATCACCGAGAGTTTCCCTGCCAACCTTTAAATTTTACGACGGCCAGGGCGACCCGGCTGACTATTACGATAGCTTCGACGCCCTGATGACCCTGCATGGGGCGTTCGACGCTGTCAAGTGCCGAGCGTTCGTGACCACTTTGGTCCATGACACTCAGGCCTGGTTCCAAGCACTCACCCTAGGAAGCATCCTCAACTTTCGACTATTTGGGCGATTGTTTAATGAAAGCATTGCCGGCAGCGACCCTCCGAGGTCGATCGCGGGACTGTTGGCACTCAAGATGGCACAGGGGAAAAAGATATGGGCTTACATCAACCGCTTTAAGTCAGAAGCCATGTGCATCCCCTGCCTGGATGTGGCCTCAGCCATCACCGCGTTGACCGGAGGCAGCCGATACGAAAACCTCCAGCGAGAATTGGTACTCCACCCTCCCTCCTCCCTCTCCGACTTGGTGACCCTGTATAACGACCCAAGATACGGATACCGGAAATAACCCAATACCATTCGAATCCTGGCCCGCCACCCACGAGTCGGGAGGCTCAGAAGGGTTAAGGGAAGGTGTTGTTGTGCATTGAAATTCTAATGATTCACAGTAATTAAGCTACACAATTAATAATTTAAGTGATAGAAAGGAAATTAATTTTTGTAATAATTAAATAAACCTACAGAGTCCAGTGCACAAGTACAGTCAATGAAAAGGAAACACACTCTGCTACGGGGTACAACCCCCGTACGGGCGAGCTGGCGAACTACTGGACCTCCGAACAAGCGACTCCACCTCCAGGAGAGCACTAAACCTGAAAAGCAGGGAGTGAGTCTCGTCTCACTGACTCAGTAGGGGTCTCGCGGATCCCCACCACAAACGAAAGGGGTAAATAAGAGCAACAATAGTAACCACAGCAACAGCAACAGTAATAACAATACTAACATAAATAAACAACGGTCGGGATGGTAAGAATGGCTAGCTAAAGAAACACAGAATTCTACACTAGCTCGGTTCCCAACCAGGGACCTCAACCTCTAGCTGGGATCGCTGACCCACAGCAAATCCACAATCTTACTACCGAAAGGAAACCTACAATGGCACGGTAGTGATCCATCCAACAGAAAAGCCAAGAAAACCACGTGGCTAAACACACGGCCTCCACCCTCAGGAGGACCACCATACAATGGCAAGCTCAGATCCGAACTAAGGCTAGTGGGAGAAACTAGCCCACACATAGGGTAGCTCGCAAGCTCAACTGCCGGAAGGGCCATGACGGCGCTGTTGGTATCTCAACCTCCCCCAGGAAGGGCCACGACTCGCCAACGGTGTCTCAACCTTCACCGATAGGACAATCTACTGCTCAGCATACAAAACATGGCCAGATGCATCCAGTGACGTCTTATACTATGCCAAGGCATCTTATGCGCGCACACTACTCACACCCGGTCCTAGGAGAAGTAGAGGAGACACTCACACACACCACACCATCTGACTTGCTAGGGGTCATGCCTCTGCGCCTAACAACATGGTCGTGTCCAGCTACCTGACATGGGGTACACGCCATTGCGCCCGTCAGCCACGTACTCTTGTGCTAACCAAGGTACATATAAACGCTCGGGTGGTCTGCCACCGAGAAGGGAGCGTCGTACACACTTGGTGGTCCCGCCCGATCCGACATGATCGGCCACAGGGATGCTCCACAGCCACGTGGAGTCCCGCCGAGCTCTCACATCCACAGCTTCGCGGATGGCTATCTCAAAGCACGGTCAGTCACGATCTCACAGAAACTTCGAGATAGGCATGCATCCACACGCAAGCCATCGTGACCCACGGTACGGCACCACGGGATGTTGAGGAACCACCCTCGTGAGGAACCACCCTCGAACCACATGGCCGCACCAGTGGACATCGGCCCACAAACTCACACGGAGAAAGCCTCCCCACGGGCACGCAAGCCACGTGGGAACCATGCCATGATTACATGGTTAAAACCCAATATGGAGAACCCATGAATCCTCGAACCACGAGAATTAATCCTCGGGCAACGGTGGCCCTCACGAGGCCTAATTGGCCTCATTCCCATGGGTTTAGATGGCCAAAATGCCAAGGGTTGAATCCGAGGCGAGAAACCATACAACCGGGGCTGAAACGCCCTTAAAAACCAAGCCCCAGGGGAGTTCGGTCGACCAGCCAGGGCTGGTTGGTCGACCGAAATCCCCAGGGTCAAAAGCCCCTTCACCTGCGTTGGCGCACCCTCATAGGGCGTAGACGCACCGGCTGGCCAGTCTACTGAATCAAGGGGTTTGGTCGACCGAACCCAGCGGGGCAAAGGGTTTTAAGCCCTGCCAGAACCGGTCGACTTATAGGTCAACCGACTCTTGTGACCCATGAATGGGGGACCCCTCTCGGGGTCTAATCTACGCCCAACCCGCTTCCAAAGCGAGAGGGAAGCTCGGGGAACCATTCTCCAACGCAAAATGGACTCGATGGGGCCAAACAGGTCCCAAAACGTCGATCGAAACCTCGAATCGGACAATCACCCCGTATTATATGCATTTTTCCCCCAAAACAAGAACAAACCTAATCACGGGCTCACCACGGCCCTGAAACAAGGGGAAAATGTGGGGAAACAAGGGGGAAACATTCCTCGACATCCCATCTACCACTACGTTGAGAATCATTGCCTAAAACAGCAAAACCGTCACTCGTCCCGAAACATGATCAAAATCCCAACATGAAAGAAACCCGCTCATTCTCACTCCGATCAACATAAAACTAAAGGGGAACAACACGGGGAAGGTAAGGATCCGTCACCCTACCTCTTACGAAGAAACCACAATGATCCGACACTGTTCCGAGCTCGAAATGCCATGAACCGCATGAAACCGCATGCCATCCCACGCCTCTCGATCGGAGCTCTGATCCTCGCCAATCCTCGCTCCGAACCGCCCGCCACCTCACCGTCGATCCTCCACGTCGGCCTCCGGAGAGAAGAGAGGGAGAGCGTGGGAGTGAGAGGGGGAGAGAACGGGAGTGAGAGGGAGAGAGTGAGATGAGAGTGTGAATGAGAGAGAGGGGAGGGGGGTTTATAAGATAAATTTTATTTTTAAAAATGCAATAGCTCCAGAAAAGACACCGAAAATACAACCGGACTCTGAAAAATTTCATAAAAATACCGGAGCACTCCTCACAGCGCCACGGACCCTAGATAATTCACGAACACGATGCCAATGGGTCTGACAATCAGGTATAAAAGTCCAAAGCTCACTCGGACACGATCCGCAACCCGCGGTGACACGATCCGAAAATCCAGGATGTTATAGTTGTCCCCTCATTATAGAAATTTCATCCTCAAAATTTAGGGCATGCACAGAAGAAAAGGGGAAGGACAAACCCAATGAAAAACCTCCAGAAGATAACACTCACGACCGCTGTCTCAACACAGAGACACGTGATCAGAGCCGAACACTTCCAAGCCCACCGATCACTACCAACACTCGTGGGGCACAATACAAGACAACCGCTTGGGACTTCACGATCCAAGCTTGCAACACATACTTTCCAGCTCAACAGTACGACACCAGATGTAGGAAACCTTCTGCCAGCCACCGATCACACCATGAGCAGAAGTCCCTGGCCACCAACCACTCCTGCTCCTCAGCAAGGCCACCACTCAATACCTCTGGCACCAATCGGGTCCTCTCGGCCTTCAGGGCCAAGCTAGCTTCTTGAGAGGAGAATGAACAATGAGGTCACCCTCGTGAACCTCGAGCTCCTCCGCACAACGATCCCGGGCACTAAGCCCCAAACTCCTTTACCAACGAAGAGCTCCCAACTCATGCCACACTTCGGGGGATTCTTTCATGGAGAAGACACCTATCCCATAACATCACTCACACCATCGATCCTACCTGAACGGCTGCTCAAGAGAAACCAACATCCAGCGCCCACACCAAGTCCCCTTGCACGGCTCCATCCGAGCCAAGGGAACACTGCGGTCCGGACAGTGGCACCACCAAGTGCACCATGCTCCAAACTCTCCCCAGTCTTGTCATAGGCAAGCACTCCATCTAAAACCATCACGCCGCTTAACTGATCTCGGATATCCCGCCTGCCGGATAACTTGCATGCAAGACCACAAATGTTATGGCGCTTGACAATTCTAACAACTCCTTGAATACTTGACATGGCATCCACACAGGATCCATCGCCAACATTAACACCTCTCAAACCTCGGATCCACCCCCAAAACAACCACACCGACCAAGGTCGGTCAATCCATAACCTTACACCAAGCACCGCACGCTTGCACCATACTACTAATCCAAACAGCCACAACCTGCCTCAACGACAGTCGCTAAGTGACTCCATCTTGAGCCATGCGACACAGCATACAGGATAAGCTGGCGCAATACTCAACCTCTTCCGAACATCTTTACCACTGCGCTTCACGATTCTCAATTCCGCTAGTGCCACCCGGCACGATACAGCTACCAACGCATGACAACCAAGGCCACTCACACGGCCAACACGGCTCTTGCCCCAGAGCAATTCTCTACAATCGACTCCGGAACCTCCGGGACGCATGCTCATCATGAAAATGCACGCCGTACGCCGCTACCAATCCGATCCTGGAGCCTACAGACTGTGGCCCACCATACCTCCGTTGTGCACTCTGATCCGAAGACACCGCCTAAACGGAGGGAAACTGGCATCTGCCAAGACAAAACCTCCATCCAAGCTGACCGAATCTAGAAATGAAGATGGGGGGCCCACACTCCGCAATTTTGGAACACAAACTCCCTTCCTTGCCTGGCAACCTACTTACACACGTAGGTCAGAACGTTACGGCACTACGAGCAAGCTCAACACCAGCCCTATAACACAACACACTAACTCAGCTGGTAGCTCCATGCCCGATTCTACACGACCTCGATAACGCTTACATGCCAAGACACGAGGAGGGATGAGCACACAACCTTCACAGGCAGCTTCACTACCTCACACGAAAGCTTCCGGAGAACTTTCGAACACATATCAGAAAAACACGAGCATGAGGATGCATCATCATAATAAAGAAACAACAGAATCAAAACAAATAACGCATACGATAAATGGAAATTCATGCATACCTCCCAAGAGATGGGCACGACAATTTCACCTGGTCAAGAGCCTTGCGCACGCCGGGATGCATGACTCGCAACGCTAGTGGAACGCTGCAAAGATGGCTGGGACTGGGATGGCCGCCACAGACACTCACGAGCAATATGTCCGATCTGACCACATCTGAAGCACTCCAGCTTGGTTTCATCTATAGTGCACGATTGGCTCGTATGAAACCTGCCACATCTCGGACATTGTCCTGGCTGCTCAGTCATATCACAACGTCACGATGATCGATCCTCCGATCGTTGATCTGACACCGCCAAAACATGCTCCTCTTGCTCCTGGCGCCTCCTACCTGATCTGTTCCTTCTGAACAACCTCGACATTCGATTGAAACTCGATCTTGGAGGGGAAGAACTCGAGTCAAGGGATGGAAGAGATGCCAATTTTGCTTGCCTCCAAGGTTGCTAGAGAACACGCTGCTACCGAAGGGTCCTCTGTAATTCCCCCTCTACAGCTGCTACTGCTTGATAAACTGACTCCATATTCACCACACGGGTCGCAGCCACTAGGTGCTTTAGTTCCGGCCTCAATCCTCTGACAAACTATTGAGCCTTCAATCTCTCATCAGCCATTATATGGAGAGCATAACGACCCAACTCCACAAATCGAGATCGATAATGCATTACTGTCATGTCTCCCTAAGACAGCTCCATGAACTCATACATCCTACTCATCCTGACGTGCTCCGGGTTGAATACTCGCTCGAATGCCACAAGGAACTCCTGCCATGGAATCTACTGTAACGGACAAGACTGGAACACCGATTCCTTCTCTGTATTCCACCATGACAGAGCTAAACCTTTTAACTGATAAGTCGCTAGCAGCACCTTCTCATCCTCAGCACACTTCATCGATCAGAACACACGCTCCATTGCATCCATCCACGATCTTGCTACATCAGGATCCAGCTGGCCCTCAAACGTCAGTGGGTGAAAGTGCAAAAACTCCCGCAAAACACGCCCACGACCACCGTGCGACAAACTACCCTTGCCAGCCTCCTAACCATGATGCTGCCGACTCATCTACTGCGCGAAAAATTGATACATATTGGTATAGAACTCAGCCTGACCCCGCACATCCAAGGCCACTACCACTGGGGGAGACAACTCTCTACCCGATTCCTCTCTATTTGGCTCCTCTCGGCCCCTCGCCGGTACCTCAGGCAACGATCCAGTCTGCCTCTTCAGTGCCATTGAAACCATAAAATAACACGAAAAACATGGAAGGGTGACTAAAACAAAATAGCCTAAGCTAGCTGCCGACTATACTGGACTCTCTAGACTCTTAAACATTGCAATCGTTCCAAATTCCTATGCATTTCCACAACAACAATTTGATACCATCTGTAAAGACCCAAGATCCCGATACCAAAAATAACCCGATACCATTCAAATCCTGGCTCGCCACCCACGAGCCTGGTGGCTCAGAAGGGTTAAGGGAAGGTGTGGTTGTACATTGAAATTCTAACGATTTGTAGTAATTAAGCTACACAGTTAATTACTCGGGTGGTCTGCCAAGGTCGATCGTAAGTAGTGTGCGCGCATAAGAGGTGTTGGTGCAGTAAAAGACGTCAGTGGATGCATCTGGCCATGTTGTGTATGCTGAGTAGCGGATTGTCCTACCAGTGAAGGTTGAGATATCGATGGTGAGTCGTGGCCCTTCCTGGGAGAGGTTGAGATACCAACAGCGCCGTCGTGGCCCTTCCGACAGTTGAGCTTGCAAGCTGCCCTGTGTGTGGGCTGGTTTCTTCCACTGGCCTTAGCTCAGATTTGAGCGCACTAGTGTGTGGTGGTCCTCTCGAGGGTGGAAGCCGTGTGTTTAGTCGCGTGGCTTTGTTGGCTTTTCCGTTGGATGGATCACTACCATGCCATTGTAGGTTTACTTTCAGTAGTAGGATCATGGATTCGCTGTGGGTCAGCGATCCCGACTAGAGATCGAGCTTCCCTAGTTGGGAATTGGTCTAGTGTAGAATTATGTGTTTCTTTAGCTAGCCGTTCTTACCGTGACGACTATTGTTTATTTTTGTTATTATTGTTATTACTGCCACTATTGCTGTGGTTACTATTGTTGCTCTTGTTTTCCTCTTTCGTTTAAGGTGGGGATCCATGGGACCTCTACTGAGCCAGTGAGACGAGGCTCAATCCCTGCTTTTCAGGTTTAGCGCTCTCCTAGAGGTGGAGTTACCCGTTCGGAGGTCTAATAGTTTGCCAGCTCGCCTGTGCCGGGGTTGTACCCCGCAGTAGAGTGCGCTTCCTTTTCGTTGACTGTACTTGTGGACTGGACTCTATAGGCTTATTTAATTGTTGCAAAACGTAATTTCCTTTCTATTAGTTAATTTATTACATGTGTATCTTAATTACTACAAATCGTTAGAATTTCAATGCACAACCACACCTTCCCTTAACCCTTCCGAGCCTCCCGAGCCGTGGGTGGCGGGATAGGATTTGAATGGTGTCAGGTTATTTCCGGTATCCAGATCTTGGGTCGTTACATAGGGTCACCAAGTCGGCGAGGGAGGAGGGAGGGTGGGTACTAATTCTCCCCGGAGGTTTTTGTCTCGAGTGCCACCGGTCAGCGCGGTGATGGCTGTGGCAACATCCAGGCGGGGGATGCACAGGGCTTCCGACTTAAAGCGGCTAATGTATGCCCACAACTTTTCCCCCTGTGCCTTCTTGAGTGCCATTAGCCACGTACTCTTGTCCTAACCAAGCTACATATAAAAGCTCAGGTGGTCTGCCACCGAGAAGGGTGCGTCGTACACACAGGGCGGTCTTGCCTGGTCCAACACGATCGTCCACAGGGATACTCCACAGCCACGTGGAGTCCCGCCGAGCTCTCACATCCGCAGCCTCGTGGATGGCTACCTTAAAGTACGGTCAATCACGATCTTATAGAAACCTTGGGATAGGGATGCATCTACATGCACGTCATCGTGACCCACGGTACAGCACCACGGGGTGTTGAGGAACCACCCTCGAACCACATGGCTGCACTAGTGGACACCGACCCACAAACTCACACGGCTAAAGCCTCGCCACGGGCACGCAAGTCATGTGGGAACCATGCCACGATTGCATGGTTCAAACCTAATACGGAGGACCCATGAATCCTCGAACCACGAGAATTAATCCTCGGGCAACGGTCGCCCTCACGAGGCCCAATTGGCCTCATTCCCATGGGTTTAGATGGCCAAAATGCCAAGGGTGAATCTAGGGAGAGAAACCATACAATCGGGGCTAAAACCCTCTTAAAAACCAAGCCCCAGGGGAGTTCAGTTGACCAGCCAGGGCTGGTCGGTCGACCGGAATCCCTAGGGTCAAAATCCCCTTCGCCTGCGTCGATGCACCCTCATAGGGCGTCGACACATCGGCTGGCTGGTCGACCAAACCAAGGGGTTCGGTCGACCGAACCCAGCTGGGCAAAGGGCTATAAGCCTTGCCAGAACCGGTCGACCTATAGGTCGACCGACTCTGGTGACCCACGAATGGGAGACCCCTCTGGGGGTTCGATCTATGCCCAACCCACTTCCAAAGCAAGCGGGAAGCTCGGGGAAGCATTCCCAAACCCAAAATGCACTTGATGGGGCCAAACGGGTCCCAAAACATCGATCGAAACCTCGAATCAGACAATTACCTTGAATTATATCCAGTTTTCCCCAAAACAACAACAAACCTAATCACAGGCTCACCATGGCCTGGAACCACGGGGAAAACGTGGGGAAACAAGGGGGAAACATTCCCCGACATCCCATCTACCATACGCTGAGAATCCTCGCCTAAAACGACGAAACCGTCACTCGTCCCGAAACATGATCAAAATCCCAACATGAAAGAAACCCGCTCATTCTCTGATGTGACACAAGCTAGGACCTAAATTGCAAGCAACACAACGACTTGGCAATGTCACACAAGCGGACTCACTCGTGTTTGACACACTCGAGTCCGTAGGTGGACCGGTAATGGGGTGAAGGTCCAAGGTTGGACCGGAGGTTTTCAAGGGTATGGCTGCCTTGGTGAGGACCCCTAAGGGCCAGGGGTTGCCCAAATTCACGGGCGGTCAGCACGCTGAAGGCCTGGCTTGAAGGGTCACTCCCCTAACTCACGCGCGGTAGCCACTCAAATATAAGCAAATTCGGAACGAGCGCTCACTCACCGTCCGACGGAGTTAAGAAGCAATACTAATTAAGCAAGGGAATCCAGCAAAGAGAAGTGTTCAGTGGCTCACCTGATCGGTGTGAAGACACCGATCCCGACCGGAGACGAGGGCGAGCGAGGAAGCGTGGGCTTACCTGCATGCCGCGCCGGAGAAGCTTCAACCTGAAATTTTAGATTACATGCACTACGCCCCATGCAAGGGGGGGATCTTGGAGAAGGGAATCCAATGACTACACCCAAACACTACCTCCACAAAGGGAGGGGTCTTCAGCCGGCCAGGCGGGGAGGGGTGAAACTGAGCTAGAAGCTAGAAAGGAAGCCGATGTCGGTTCTGTCCGCTTCCTGAGCTTCAGGACAGACAGTTGGATATCTTGACGCTGCGGTCACTCCAGATTTTTGTTGATGACGAAACCAGTTGAAAATTCTTTGTAGCTGGGTCGGTATGACGCCTGAATTTTTTTGATTTCTTTGGTCACTGGTGCTGGTCGGGGTAGAGGCTCGAACAGGGTGGCAGGTCTTAAGTTCTGACCGCTTTAGGTTCACAACAGCAGGAAGAAGAGGTTGCCACAAGCGCTCCAGAGCTCAGAATTAGTCAACGCTAGAGTCGTTGGAACTGTCGATGAGTCCTCTTCGAAGAGAGACCAACGGGGATGCCAAATGTTGTCAGAGTAGACCGGTAGAACTAGAACAATAAGGGGGGGTCGGAGCATACGGATAGGAAGCAGAACCGCACACCCGGAGGAAGAAAATGAGAACTCTTGATTCCGGGTGTAAAACAAAGCTCCGCTTCTTGATTCTGGAAGTAGACTTATTGAAGAAGCTGCCGGACAAGCCTCACCTCGATATCTTCAAGAGAGTGGTCGTGGTAGCCTCAGGAGTCAGCTTCAGGTTACTCTTCAGGGAGGAAGTGCGCTGTCGGGGAAGATCGACTGCTCAGGATGGCCCCGAACTCAGAATGTAATGAGACCACTGCCATTGCAAACTTGACTGGGAGACGCTTCCAACGGTGCCACTTGAGTTATTAAGAACATCCGATGGAAGCCGTGGTCGCCTCTGCAAGCTGCTGTTCTTCTGCAGGTCTTCAGCTATGAACAGGTTCGTCGATGTAGCTCCCAAATAATAACAAAATGATAAGAAGAAGTGGTTGAATGGTGAAGGGGATATGAAGAGTGGTGGGAGGGGAGTGTGGGGGAGGTATGGAGGGTGGCTAGGGGGTGGTAGAGGAGCTGGGGAAGGGGGAGGGCGCAGGAACTTGCAGGTTTCAGCCAAGGTGGAGAGGGGGTGGAGGGTGGTAGATGTTCTAGGTAGAATGGAATGGGGGAAGGGGGGAAAGGAGGGGAGGGGCGACCAGACCTAAGAGGGGGTGCTTGGGGGTGCCCTAAGGCTTGGGGGATGGAGGGAAATTTTCAAAATAATTCTCTTGGGAGCTGGAGGGTTGCATGGGGGAGGGGGAAGGGTGCTTGAGAAAGGGTAGTGGGGTGGTTGGGGGTTGGAGGTTGGCTTGGTGATTGTGGGTTCTCCTTTGGGACTAGAGTGGAGTAATGAGGAGGGTGTGGGGAAGGGGAGAGGCCTTAATGGTGGTAGGTGGGAGATAGAAGTGGTTGGGAGGGGATTGGAGAGAGAGGGTAGGGTGCAGCCCCCTTGTGGAGAGAGGGAGAGAGAGAGAGAGAGAGAGAGAGAGAGAGAGAGAGAGAGAGAGAGAGAGAGAGAGATGGGTGGGGATTCTCTCCCCTAGGGCTTCTCACCCACTATTGGATTCACTCCACTAGTAATCTGAATTTTGAATTCTCAAATGGCAAACTTTTCATTCATTCATTGGTTCAAAATGGAGAGAGTAGGGTCCTATTTATAGGGATCCCACAACTTACAATAAGACCCTAACTTTTGGAGCATTGACAAATAACCAAGGGGAAGGGGGGGGGGCGCCCTTGGGCCTAGCCCAATGAATTGGGCCCATTAACTAATCTAATCAACCCTATGACACTTAACTTAGGTAGATGACTCATTAACCTAGGTACCAGACTCAAATAAAAGAAAAATTACAATGATATGACTCAAATAAAATATGAAAATTACATGACTTGACTCAGAAAAATATGATAGACACAATGGAGCTATGTTGGCGAGCAATCGAAGCCGTGGAAAATGTGAAGGATGAGAGATGCCCCCATCATACCCCCGGGGTGCGAAGAACTCAACTCCGTCGAGCATGGGTCCGCTAGGTAAGGGGTCCTCCAATGCAGCTCCGAGCGAGCCACAACCTCCAAACTCAACCTCGCGTCCTTAGCTGGGGGACTACTCTTCATCCTCTCAACGTGGCTCGGGCACACCCTCTTGCCAGCGATAGTACCTTGCTTGCTCAGTATTGCCTCCGTGTGCACACGTCAGACTGTCAAGCTGATATGCGGAAGCTCTCCGAGGGTGTCACTCACAAAGATGGGGGTAGGCTGTTGGTGCTCACTGGGATCCACCATGGTGCCCTTAGAGGGTGCTAGATCCGTCATGTGAAAAGTGGGGTATATCCCAAAATCCCATCGGTAAATCTAACCCGTATGCCAGGTTGCCAAAGCCACTCGAAACATGGAAGGTCCAAGTCCTCGTGCCCTCGATTTGGAGGTGACCCTAAGATAGAGCCATTCCAAATCCACCATCGTAGGGTTGCCTACTTGGAATCCAAAGTGGCACTCGTGAGTTTTTGCCCGCTCATTATGAACCTCACCGCTCATTGCTGAATGCTTGCTTGGATGCACATGACATGCATTACGGGGCGGTGGGTGTGTGAAAATGTGTGTGGATAAAGGTGGACCAGGACATCCATAGATGGACCTATCATGCCATGATTCCATATGGACCTTGATGAGCCTTGGTGGGCCGGGGCAACCAAATGTGGCCCTATCATGCATGGACTCTCTAACAAAGGTTGGAGGGCTGGGGCATCCGTACTTGATCCGGTCATGCATGGGGGTGACAAATGCCGGGGGACCGGACATCCACGAATGCTCCTATCATGCTTAAGACTCATGATGAGTGAAGGTGGACCATTACATCCGATTTTGGACCACTCATGCTTTCTACTTGACATGTGGGTGATATGAATGAATGGACCCAACATAGTGTTCATGCCAAGTGGTGTGGTAAACCTAGACACATGCATGCTTTTTCCAAAGGTGACTTCCATGTGTATAGGTGTGGGATAACCTTTGAACTCCCATTGGAAAGGATCGAATGGATCTAAGAAGGTGGTCATCATGGGGTGGGGCACAGCCTTATTACCTAGGGATATGTGGCCCAAGGTCATGGCTCCCAAGGTGTAACCCGAGTCTAGGATGGGGTGGATTGGGTCAAACATGGTGGGTTGAGATAGGGAAAGGTGGGTGGTGGATAAGGTGGTTGGGTCCCATGGGTTCTTTGACCCCAATTGTAAGGGATCAAAGGGATCATAAAAAGGGTTATCGAGGGGGAAGCGCCCTATGTCCTCAACATCCTCAAATGGTGGTGGGTCATCCTCCTCTAATAAGACAATTGGGCTGAAGTTCTTTGTGAGTGGGTCGGTCATGAGGGGAGGGTTTGACTTTTCACCCGATATAAGAAGCTTCAAATTGAGGAGATGGTCGGGCTCATCGGGTGTGGGGAGGAATAGAAGGAGGTCGCTAGTGTAGCAACCAATGGTGCAAACCGAGGTGATAGACCTGACACAAAGGTGTAGGAGGTCAAGGCTCCTAGATTGGTGGGCTATGGGGGTCAACAAGCCGGTCAACTCAAATTGTCAAGCTAAGCCCTTGAGAAGGTCCTCTAAGGTTTCCACTTGGTAGGATGTTTGGATTATGGTGTGATAAGAGAAGATGTGCACTATGGGAATATTTTCCTTTATGGGAGGGAAATCGTGGGCCGTGATCTCTCTTATTGGGCTCTTCTTTAGCCAACTAATAAGGGGTTCCCCTAAGATGAGTTTGGTCCTAACTAGAGAGAGTGGTGTAAGGTGAAGGTCACCATGTGATGTTTCTTCTTCTACTTGGTCATGGGTGGTCTCCGTGGTAGGGGTAGGGTCCGGAGTGTTCATTACTATGGGGTCGAGTATGGGTTCCTCCTCTAAGGAGGTGAGAGGGTCTTTTGGTGGTATGGTGATGAGGGTTGGTGCATGGCACACCCGGGGTGGAAGGTAAAGGAAAAACTTGGTTTGGGATAGGGAGGGGAAGTAGTGGGGGACTAGGACATGGGTGTTTTGGGGGAGGGAGTGGGAGATGGGTTGGTTGGGGTGTCTTGGGTTGGTCGGTCTTGGGGGGAGTGTCCCTTATAGGGAAAAGTGGAGGGGTAGTGGTGGTCCTTATTGGGGAAATCGGGTCAATTAGGGGTCTCTTCCCCTTAGGATCAGCCGGTTGTGGAGGGGTGGAAGTGGGGGCTAATTGGGTTTGGATAGTGAGGTTTGTGGAAGGGGGTTTTGGTTGGGGTGTGGGGACTCTCATGGGGCTAGGTGGGGAGGTGGATGCTTGGATTATTTGGGTCCTGAGGGATAGGATTTGGTGGTGGAGTGTAGCAGTGACGGTTGAGAGGGGATTTGTTGGGAGTGGTGGGGGTGGAGGCCTAAAGGTGGTCTCAAGTTGGCCGGATGGGGATGGAGGAGTGGTAGTGCTCCTCGGGCTAGGGGTGTTTGAGTAGGAGGGGTGTGAATATTTGGGGATGTAGATCTTCCTAAGTTCTTCCTTCATATCATCCCATGAAGTAATGGGATCTTGCCTCCTAACCATTCTTAATCCCTCTATGTGTTCCCACTTACTCTTGGCTTGACCCCAAAATCGTCCCTTGGCCTTGCGGACTCTTGCGGGTCCATATACCCAAGTCTTTTCAAAATATCTTACCATGGTAGCCTCCCACCTATCATAATCACTAGAATGTGATCCGTCAAAGGTAATATCATCATCTAGAATGAAATCCATGGGTGGCCAGTAGGTTAAGTAGGAAGTGGCCATGAAGATCGGGGGGAGATAAATGCAATGGTCGGACTGATGATGACTCCAATGCAAGCGTACCCGAGGACTTGACTTGTAGAGACAAGTCAATGACTTGCTCTGATACCAATTGATGTGACACAAGCTAGGACCTAAATTGCAAGCAACGTAATGACTTGGCAATGTCACACAAGCGGACTCACTCGCGTTTGACACACTCGAGTCCGTAGGTGGACCGTTAATGGGGTGAGGGTCCGAGGTTGGACCGGAGGTTTCCAAGGGTATGGCTGGCTTGGGGAGGACCCCTAAGGGTCAGGGGTTGCCCAAATTCATGGGCGGTCAGCAGGCCGAAGGCCTGGGTTGAAGGGTCACTCTCACAACTCACCCGCGGTAGCCACTCAAATATAAGCTAATTCGGAATGAGCACTCACTCACCGTCCGACGGAGTTAAGAAGCAATACTAATTAAGCAATGGAATCCAGCAAAGAGAAGTGTTCAGTGGCTCACCTGATAGGTGTAAAGACACCGATCCCGACCGGAGATGAGGGAGAGCGAGGAAGCGTGGGCTTACCCGCACGCCGTGCCAAAGAAGCTTCAACCTGAAATTTCAGATTACATGCACTACGCCCCATGCAAAGGGGGGATCTTGGGGAAGGGAATCCAATGACTACACCCAAACACTACCTCCACACAGGGAGGGGCCTTCAGCCGGCCAAGTGCAGAGGGGTGAAACCGAGCTAGAAGCTAGAAAGGAAGCCGATGCCGGTTCTGTCCGCTTCCTGAGCTTCAGGATAGACAGTTGGATATCTTGACGCTGCGGTCACTCCAAATTTTTGTTGATGACGAAACCAATTGGAAATTATTTGTATCTGGGTCGGGATGACGCCTGAATTTTTTTGATTTCTTTGGTCACCGGTGCTGGTCGCGGGTAGAGGCTCGAACCGGGTGGCAAGTCTTCAGTTTTGACTGCTTCAGGTTCACAACAGCAGGAAGAAGAGGTTGCCAAAAGCGCTCCAGAGCTCAGAATCAGGCACCGCTAGAGTCGTTGGAACCGTCGATGAGTCCTATTCGAAGAGAGACCAACGGGGATGCCAAATGTTGTCGGAGTAGATTGGTAGAACTTGAACAATAAGGGGGGGTCGGAGCAGACTGATAGGAAGCAGAACCGCACACACAGTCGAAGAAAATGAGAACTCTTGATTCCAGGCACAAAACAGAGCTCCGTTTCTTGATTATGAAAGTAGACTTGTCAAAGAAGCTCCCGGCCAAGCCGAGCCTCCAGATCTTCAAGAGAGTGGTCGTGGTAGCTTCAGGAGTCAGCTTCAGGTTGCTCTTCATAGAGGAAGTGTGCAGTCGGGGAAGATCAACTGCTCAGGACGGCCCCGAACATAGAATGTAATGAGACCACCACTATTCCGAAGTCGACTAGGAGACGCTTCCAACAGTGCCTCTTGAGCCTTTAAGAACATCAGGAGGAAGCCGTCCTCTGCAAGCTGCTGTTCTTCTGCAAGTCTTCAGCTGTGAACATGTTCATCGATGTAGCTCCCAAATGACAACCAAATGATAAGAAGAAGTGGTTGAATGGTGAAGGGGATATGAAGAGTGGTGGGAGGGGAGTGTGGGGGAGGTATGGAGGGTGGCTAGGGGGTGGTAGAGGAGCTGGGGAAGGGGGAGGGTGCAGGGACTTGCAGGTTTCAGCCAAGGTGGAGAGGGGGTGGAGGGTGGTAGATGTTCTAGGTAGAATGGAATGGGGGGGGGGGGGGAGGAGGGGAGGGGCGACCAGACCTAAGAGGGGGTGCTTGGGGGCGCCCTAAGGCTTGGTGGATGGAGGGAAAATTTCAAAATATTTCTTGCATGGGGGAGGGGGAAGGGTGCTTGGGAAAGGGTAGTGGGGTGGTTGGGGGTTGAAGGTTGGCTTGGTGATTGGGGGTTATTCTTTGGGACTAGGGTGGAGTAATGAGGAGGGTGTGGGGAAGGGGAGAGGCCTTAATGGTGGTACGTGGGAGATAGAAGTGGTTGGGAGGGGAGGAGAGAGAGGGTAGGGCGTAGCCCCCTTGTGGAGAGAGAGAGAGAGAGAGAGAGAGAGATGGGTGGGGATTCTCTCCCCTAAGGCTTCTCACCCACTATTGGATTCACTCCACTAGTAATCTAAATTTTGAATTCTCAAATGGCAAACTTTTCATTCATTCATTGATTCAAAATGGAGAGAGTGGGGTCCTATTTATAGGGATCCCACAACTTACAATAAGACCCTGACTTTTGGAGCATTGACAAATAACCAAGGGGAAGGGGGGCGCCCTTGGGCCTAGCCCAATGAATTGGGCCCATTAACTAATCTAATCAACCCTATGACACTTAACTTAGGTAGATGACTCATTAACCTAGGTACTAGACTCAAATTAAAGAAAAATTACAATGATATGACTCAAATAAAATATGAAAATTACAATGACTTGACTCAGAAAAATATGATGGACACAATGGACTATGTTGGCGAGCAATCGAAGCTATGGAAAATGTGAAGGGCGAGAGATGCCCCCATCATTCTCACTCCCATAAACATAAAACTAAAGGGGAACAACGCGGGGAAGGTAAGGATCCATCACCCTACCTCTTACGAAGAAACCACTGCGATCCGACACTGTTCCGAGCTCGAAATGCCATGAACCGCATGAAACCGCACGCCATGCCACGCCTCTTGATCGGAGCTCCGATCCTCGCCAATCCTCACTCTGAACTGCCCGCCACCTCACCGTCGATCCTCCCCGTTGACTGTCGGAGAGAAGAGAGGGAGAGGGAGAGCGTGGGAGTGAGAGGGGGAGAGAACGGGAGTGAGAGGGAGAGAGTGAGATGAGAGTGAGAGACGAGAGAGGGGAGGGGGGTTTTATAAAATAAATTTTATTTTATTTATTTTTTTGAAAATGCAATAGCTTCGAAACAGACGCCAAAAATACAAACGGACTGCAAAAAGTTCCAGAAAAATACCCATGCGCTCCTCATAGCACCACCAACCCAACATAATTACGAACACGATGCCAATGGGTCCGAGAATCTGGTATAAAAGTTCAAAGCTCACTGGGACACGATCCGCAACCCATGAAGACACGATCTGAAAATGCGGGATGTTACAGTCCTCCCCTCCTTATAGAAATTTTATCCTTGCAATTTAGGACATGCACGGAACACAAGGGGAAGGACAAACCCAATGGAAAACCTCGAGAAGAACACACTCACGACCGCTGCCTCAACACAGAGACACGCAATCAGAGTCGAATGCTTCCAAGCCCACCGATCACCACCAACACTCGCGGGGCACAATAAAAGACAACCACTTGGGACTTCACGATCCAAGCTCGCAACACATACTGTCCAGCTCAATAGTATGACACTGGCTGTAGGAAACCTTCTACCAGCCACCGATCACACCATGAGCAGAAGTCCCTGGCCACCAACCACTCTTACTCTTCAGCATGGCCACCACTCAATACCTCTGGCACCATCCGGGTCCTCTCAGCCTTCAGGCCCAAGCCAGCTTCTCGAGAGGAGAACGAACAACAAGGTCACCCTCGCAAACCTCGAGCTCCTCCACACAACAATGCCGGGCACAAAGCCCCAAACTCCTTTCCAAAGGAAGTGCTCCCAACTCACGCTGCACTTTGGGGGATTCCTTCATCAAGAAGACACATGTCCCATAACATCACTAACACCATCGGTCCTGCTTGAACGATGCCTGCCCTTCTTCAAATTGCTGAGAGGGCCCAAGCTGGCATCAACTACCTTCACCTGGGACAGTGCGTGCCAGAAGGCATTTTTCGAGCTAAAAGAGTTTCTGGCCTCACCGTCAGTATTATCGAAGCATGTGCCCGGAGAGACACTATCCCTCTATCTCTCGGCAACTCCCTCTATAGTAAGCTCGGTCTTAGTTTGAGATGACCGAGGAGTGTAGAAACCCGTCTATTACGTTAGCAAGGTGCTCCCTGAGGCCGAAAGAAGATACCCTGCAATCGAGAAACTTGTGCTAGCGTTGGTGGCCTCGGCTAAACGCATCCGACCTTACTTCCAAGGACGCACCATCGTGGTTGTAAGGCCCGTGTCTTAATGAATCTTTAATGGTTCGGGTTTAGGATTTATTCCGCGAACCTCGGCCATTTTTCCAGATTTTTAGGCCATTTACTGGTATTTATTCGGATTAAGTTATAATGTTTATGGATTTTATTGGGCATTTTCCTAATATTGGAGGTTTGGGGGTCTTTTTGCAAAAGGTGTTTTTTTTTAAAAAAAATATATATATTTCAGCCCCTTTTTTCCTCCCTCCCCACGTTCACCACCTCACCTCCCCCTCTCCACCCCTCTCGATCTCTCTCTCCCCATTTCCTCTCCCCCTCTCCCTCACGATCTCTCTCTCTCTCTCCCTCGGCAAGCAGGCGAGACCGCTACGGATCGCGGCGTGGAGGGCGCCGTTGGACTCGTGGCGACGAGTGGACCGCGTTGATGCCCACCTCGGCACAGATCGTGGCCCGAGGAGACGGGACGGGGCGAGGAGGAGCGGGAAGGTTTCACCCTAGCATGCGGTCGGTCGTCCACTTTCGGCTTGAATGAGGAAGGGGGATGAAACCCTTACCTGACTAGGATCGTCTGGACACCACTTGCACCGCCATGCACGGCCATTTTCTCCATTTTTGGTGAAATCCCCATGTTAGTGTGATTTAGCTCAATTTCATGAAAATTCACTCTTTGGGCTTTGTTTTTATGTTTCCAAGTGTTTAATTGATGTTATGGATATGTGCATGAGCAGGGAACAGATTTTTAGCGTGAGCCCCGTCGATTTCGATCAATCGGGGGATGTTCTGATTTCAAACCGGACATACTCGCAACCCAGCTCGTGTGACGGTCATCCCAGCGACCGTCACACGCATAACACACCTGACCCGGTGTGTTACGTGAGTGTGACGGCCCCATCCGGGTACGTCACAGCTTCTGGGCAGCTGGGCGGAGGATCAACCTAACAAACGTAGATGGGGCCATTAGGGTGTTGTAACGCACCAGCCTAGGTGCATTACATTCCCCTGATACCTGCGTGTGGTTTATCCCTCGGGTGGGCGTAACGGTTTCGGATGGTGCGTTACATCAGTGTAACGCCCCTACCTTAGACCGTCACACCCTGTGTTTCTGTATTTCAGTGAAATAGCCGTCGGGTGCCTCTAACGGACCTAAGGGGGTGCGTTACAGTCATGTAACGCACTGCCCCTGGTGCGTTACGCACTGCTGTTCCCTGCGTTTGGGGAAGTCGCTTCGGGTGAGCCTGACGACCCCCGGTAGGTGAGGTACAGTGACGTAACACACCTACCCTAGACCGTCACACTCTGTAACAGTCTAGGCTAGACCGTTACACCCTATGGCATTCAATGAGATGGTCGGTTCATCTTCTAATGCATTTCATGTTGCATAACCGCTATGTTTAAGTTATTTTATAAACAATGGCACACTTTTAGATCCCGGTAGAGTACTTCCATATTCCCTGTGATAGAACCACTAGACTTAGCCCTAAGACTTTCAGTGTCGCTCCGCCTGGCAAAGGTGGAAGGGCGTACCCGCTGAGCGGTTTGTAAGCTAGTCACCGTGGGCCCCCGGCTCTTTACCGTAGCATCCTAGGGGGGGAACTAGCTAGAGGCCTGGCTCTAGGCAGGAGTCAGTGTGTGCAAACGTGGTCAGAGGCCTGGACTGACACTGATGAGTGTTACTCTGACTTGTTCTTGGTTCGGTACTGTTACGCCTCTCGCTTGTTGTCAGCCTGACTTGCGAGTTCCTTGAGACGTAGTGTAAGTCGTTAGTGGACACTTCTGGTCTCTGTTTTCTAGTGGGTACGTTCTACGGTCTCTTGTCACCTGGAGTAGTTGGGATTCTTTCTACTGGTAGATTTAGCTTCAGACGCTAATGTATACATTTGTATTGGAATATAGTTGGCTATTTTGACTGTTAGTTAGGCTTTACAGCTTTGCTACCCTTGAGTTATTTATGCCAATACATGTTTGCTGCATTAAATGCATGCTCTAATTGCTTTATATTTGCATGCCTGCTTGTTAGTGTGAGGTAGGGATCCACGTGACCCCTACTGAGTCTGGCTGTGACTCACTCCTTCTCCTTTCAGGTGAGCAGCAGCAGCCTCCCGTCGGTAGTTCCCGCATCTTTAGGGATCGTGTTTAGAGTGCCAGCAATAGTTCGACGGTCCTTTTTGGGTACTTTTGACCGGGGTATGCCCCATGTAGTTGTACTTTTGGACTTCCTTCGTTTTGTGGACTTGTACTTTTATGACTCTAGACTAGTGTACAGTTTGGCTATCACTCTATCTTTGTGAATTGCTTCCACTTAAATCTTCAAGTTATAATCTATTTCATCACGTGTGCTCGTGATTCCAACTCATTGTGCGCCTCCTCAGCGAACGTACTAACCCTTCAGGGCCTCTTCATCCTCTTGGGTGGCTTCCCCAGTTCTTGGTATTGGTATATCGGTATCCGGATCTTCGGGTCATCACAGTTGGTATCAGAGCCATTTTGAGGACTCGTACAAGGAATTGAAATCCGTGCTGGTCCAGAGCATGTCCATTGTGTCGTCTATTGCTGGCTTAGGTTGTTTCTCATGATTATTGATGGATTTCTTGTTATTCTGTGTTTTCTCAGATTCAAGATGTTGCCTCGTGGTTGGCGGAGAGCTCAGGCACCTCGGGAGGAGAGTAGCACCTCTTCTACCCCAGCTACGCCAGCTCCTGTAAGTCCTGCGCCACGTGATGATTTTCCTGGTGGTCGTGGCAGAGCGTTGAAGGAATTCTTGCTTTTCCACCCACCTATTTTAGAGGGTCAATCAAACCCGGAGGCAGTGAGAGCGTGGCTTGATGCCACCGTGAGCGCATTCCAGTCGATGGAGTGCGCGGAGGATGAAAGGGTCATGTTGGCAACCTATTAATTGCAAGGTACCGCGCACACCTGGTGGACTACGGAGTGAGAGATTGCTTTCCATTCCCGTCCGCTCTCGCAAATCACCTGGGCGGAGTTTGTTGCTGCTTTTGAGCGTGCCTATACTTCGACCTGTCTTAAGCTTGCTAAGATGTATCAATTTTTAGAGCTGACGTAAGGTGACCTGACCGTGCTGCAGTACCGAGAGAAGTTCTTTGAATTGGGCCGGTATGCACCCCACATCTTTACTGATGAAACGATGAAGACTCAGCAATTTCTGCGAGGGCTGAAAGCAGAGTTGAGCCTGCCATTTTTTGCAACTCGGGTAACCGACTTGCATGCGGCATACCAGGCAGCTGTCGCTCTAGAATTGGAATTGGCAAGGAATCGAGGGCTTTCTCAGACTGGGGTAGTTCAACAGGCGGTGTAGTTTCAGTCGACGTACCAGCCGACTGTTGCAAGAGCTTCCCCTATGTTTCCTACTGCTGGTGGTGCTTCTTTTTCTAAATCCAAGGGCAAGAAGTTCAAATTCAAGAAGTCCAAGAAGAAATTTGATCATCAGGCGTCTTATCGTGTTGTTCAACTTTCTGCTCCTTCTTTTCCTCAACGCCAGGGTTCCTCGCCCAGTCAGCCTAAGTGGTGCTGGAGGTGTGGCGATAACCACCCGGGCAAGCCATGCTCGTTGCCGGTGGTTTGTTTTCGTTGTGACCAGCTAGGTCACATTGTTTGAGACTACCCAATGAAGTCGATGCCAGTGCAATTTTGTCAATCTGTTCAGCCTTAGCAGTCTCAATTCAGACTCCCTCTGCCACCTCTACCTCTGCAGTTCTATCCTCAAGCCTCGGCATCTTCCCAACAATCTTCTGTAGCAGCCAAGAAGCAAAAAGGGAAGGTTTTACACATTACTCGCGTGGAGGCTGTTGCATCTCACCTGGTGGAAGGTATGATCATGCTGTATGGTCATGCAGCTCGCGTATTATTTGATTCGGGTACTTCTCACTCCTTTATTTTTGAGGATTTTCTTGCATGCATTGAGGACCCCACCACTGAGGTCACTTGTAATTTGTTGGTTGAGTTGCCATCTGGAGATTTTATGTTCACCCTGTTGTGTCTTGAGGAGTCTCCTGTTGTGGTCAGTGACCATCGGTTGCCAGTGAGACTGTATGCTTTGCAGTTGTCAGAGTATGATGTTATTCTAGGCATGGATTGGATGGAACAATATGGAGCCGTGGCTGGCTACAGATCCAAGAAAGTCTACTTTCAGCCACCTGGGAAACCAGCATTCTATTTTCAAGGTATTCGGTCCCGTTCCTCTCGCTTGATTATTTCTGCTATTCGAGCCCGTAGATTGCTTGATGCAGGTTGTCAGGGGTTCTTAGCTTCACTGGTTGCTGTTGAGACACCTCAGCAGAATGTTAGTAGTATTCCTGTGGTGTGCGAGTTCCCCGATGTGCTCCCTGACGAGTTGCCGGGCTTACCTCCATAGTGAGAGATTGAGATGTTAATCGATTTGATTCTGGGTACGGCGCCCTTGGCCAAGGCACCGTATCGGATGGCTCCAGCTGAATTGAAAGAACTACGGGCGTAGTTGCTTGAGTTGCTAGATAAGGGTTATATCTGACCCAATTTTTCTCCTTGGTGTGCTCCTGTTCTATTTGTGAAGAAAAAAGATGGGAGCCTGAGGTTATGTATTGACTACAGGCAGTTGAATCAGGTGACTATCAAAAATAAGTATCCTTTGCCCAGGATCGATGATTTGTTTGATCAGTTACAGTTTGCCTCTGTCTTTTCAAAGATTGATCTCCGCTCTGGTTATTACCAGTTGAGAATCCAGGAATCTGATGTTGAAAATACTGCTTTCAGCACGCGGTATGGTCATTTCGAGTTTTTGGTTATGCCTTTTGGGTTGACCAATGCTGCTACAGCTTTTATGGACTTAATGCAGCGTGTGTTTCGGCCATATTTGGACAAATTTGTTGTAATCTTTGTCGATGATATTCTTGTCTATTCGGCTTCTGAGGAAGAGCATACACAGCATTTGAAGATCGTGTTGCAGACTCTACGAGACCATGAGCTCTTTGCTAAATTCAGTAAGTGTGAGTTCTGGCTTCGGGAAATTCATTTTTTAGGCCACGTGATTTCTGGTGATGGAGTCATAGTGGATCCAGCTAAGATTGAGGCTGTTCTTCAATGGCAGAGACCGAGGACAGTGACAGAGATCAGAAGTTTTCTGGGTCTTGCAGGTTATTACCGCAGGTTCATCCAAGACTTTGCAAAGATTGCATCACCAATGACTAGACTGACTCGTAAACATATTCCTTTTCTCTGGTCAGATCAATGTGAGCAGAGCTTTAATGAATTGAAAAGGATACTAACTTCTTCTCCAATGCTGGTGTTACCTTCTGGCTCGGGTGGATTTGTGGTCTGCACAGATGCTTCTCGGGTTGGCCTTGGGGCAGTGTTGATGCAACATGGTAAAGTTATTGCTTATGCATCCTGGTAGTTGAAACAGCATGAGGAGAACTATCCGACTCATGATTTAGAACTTGCTGCGGTGATCTTTGTTTTGAAAATATGGAGGCACTATTTGTATGGTGAAAAGTTTGAGATCTTTACAGATCACCAGAGTTTGCCGTATGTGTTCTCTCAAAAGGACCTCAATCTCAGATAGCGCCGATGGATGGAATATATGAAGGACTATGACTTTACACTCTCCTATCAGCCAGGCAAAATGAATGTTGTGGCTGATGCTCTGAGAAGGAAAGTGCAAGTCTATCAGCTATTGCTTCAGGAATGGAAATTGTGGGAAAAACTTCCTAGTGAGGCGATTAGCGTGGACATTCCAACTGATCCAGTGGCAGCTGTGTATGCTAGTTTGGCCATGTCTTCAACTCTATATCAGTAGATTAGAGAGGCCCAACAGGCTGACTCTGATTTGACCCGCGTCATATCGATGCATGACATTGAATTTGATGATGAGCTGGTTGTCAGTTTTCATGGCCGGTTATATGTTCCAGCTGTTTAAGAATTGAGAGATGCAATTCTGAGCGAGGCTCACGGATCCCGTTTTTCTATTCACCCCAACACTACCAAGATGTATCAGAATCTAAAAAGGCAGTTCTGGTGGCCAGGCATGAAGCGAGATGTGGCTGTGTTTGTTTCCAAGTGATTAACTTGTCAGCAGGTGAAAGTCAAACACTAAAAGCCAGGTGGATTGCTTCAGCCTTTGGAAGTTCCGCAATGGAAGTGGGATCATGTCACAACCGATTTTGTGGTGGGTTTGCCTCAGACTTCTCAGGGCTTTGATGGAATCTGGCTGTTAGTTGATAGATTGACTAAGACAGCTAGACTTTTGTTGATTAATGTTACTTGGAGCGTGCAGAGATTAGCCGACGTATACATTGAAAAGATCGTGCCACTGCATGGTGTTCTAGTCTCACTTGTGTCAGATCGTGACCCACGTTTTACCTCTGGCTTCTGGGGCAGTTTCCAGAAGGCCTTGGGCACTGAGTTGGTTTTTTCTTCAGCTTATCATCTGCAGTCTGATGGTCAATCTTATAGGACAATTCAGACTCTTGAAGATATGCCTAGATCGTGTTGCCTTGAGTGGCAGGGTTCGTGGGGTCAGCATTTGCCACTTGTGGAGTTTGCTTATAATAATAGTTTTCACTCCAGCATCGGCATGGCACCTTATGAAGCACTATAGGGCCATTCTTGTCGTACCCCTTTTGAACTGGTTTGATGCCGGTGACCGACTTTTGACAGGACCTGACATGGTGCAGCAGTGTGCTGATGTGGTCCGTCTGATCAGGCAAAAAATGTTGACAGCTCAGAGTCGACAGAAGAGTTACGCGGATCAGCGTAGACGACCATTGCAGTTTGAGCCTAGAGATAAAGTGTTTGTGAAAATATCTCCGATGAAAGGAGTTTCTAGATTTGGGAAGCGTGGGAAGCTCAGTCTGCTGTACATTGGTCCATTTTCTATTATGGAGTGTGTGGACCAGGTGGCTTATCGGCTTCAGCTACCAGCGGCAATGCAGGCTATTCATGATGTATTTCACGTCTCCCAGTTGAGGAAATATGTCTCTGATCCATCTCATGTCCTCGATGATGCTGTTTGGCCAGAAGTGACTGCTGACCTGTCTACACCAGAGTATCCCATCAGAATTGAAGACCGTTGTGAGCAACGGTTGAGAAATAAAGTGATTCCGCTGGTTAAGGTCGTCTGGCAACGTCACTCGGGCAACGAGGCTACTTGGGAGTGTGAAAATGAGATGAGACAGCTTTTTCCTTTCTTGTTCGCTTGAGGTATGATTCCTGTGCAGTTTCCTCTTTGTTCTCCTTCTTAAATTTCGGGGTCCAAATTTTTATTAGGAGGGAGGGACTATAAGGCCCGTGTCTTAACGGATCTTTAATAGTTCAAGTTTAGGATTTATTCCGCGAACCTCGGCCATTTTTCCAGATTTTTAGACCATTTACTGGTATTTATTCGGATTAAGTTATAATGTTTGTGGATTTTATTGGGCATTTTCCTAATATTAGAGGTTTGGGGGTCTTTTTGCAAAAGATGTTTTTTTTTCAAAAAAAAATATATATTTCAGCCCCTTTTTCCTCCCTCCCCACGTTCACCACCTCACCTCCCCCTCTCCACCTCTCTCGATTTCTCTCTCCCCATTTCCTCTCCCCCTCTCCCTCACGATCTCTCTCTCTCTCTCTCCCTGGGCAAGCGGGCGAGATGGCGACGGATCGCAGCGTGGAGGGCGCCGTTGGACTCGTGGCAACGAGTGGAGCGCGTTGACGCCCACCTCGGAACAGATCGTGGCCCAAGGAGACGGGACGGGGCGAGGAGGAGCGTGAAGGTTTCGCCCTTGCATGCGGCCGGTCATCCACTTTCGGCTTGAATAAGGTAGGGGGATGGAACCCTTACCTGACTAGGATCGTCTGGACACCACTTGCACCGCAATGCATAGCCGTTTTCTCCATTTTTGGTGAAATCCCCATGTTAGTGTGATTTAACTCAATTTCATGAAAATTCACCCTTTGGGCTTTGTTTTTATGTTTCCTAGTGTTTAATTGATGTTATGGATATGTGCATGAGCAGGGAACATGTTTTTAGCTCGAGCCCCGTTGATTTCGCTCGATCTGGGGATGTTCCGATTTCAAACTAGACATACTCGAACCCAACTCGTGTGACGGTCATCCCAGCGACCATCATACGCGTAACGCACCCGACCCAGTGCGTTACGTGAGTGTGACGGCCCCATCTGGGTGCGTCACAGCTTCTGGGCAGCTGGGCAGAGGATCCACCTAACAGACTTAGATGGGGATGTTAGGGTGTTGTAACGCACCAGCCTAGGTGCGTTACATTCCTCTGATACCTGCGTGTGGTTTATCCCTCGGGTGGGTGTAACGGCCTCGGATGGTACGTTACATCAGTGTAACGCCCCTACCTTAGACCGTCACACCCTGTGTTTCTGTATTTTAGTGAAATAGCCCTCGGGTGCCTCTAACGGACCTAAGGGGGTGCGTTATAGTCATGTAACGCACTGTCCCTAGTGCGTTATGCACTACTGTTCCCTGCGTGTGGGGAAGTCACTTCGGGTGAGCCTGACGGCCCCCGGTAGGCACGTTACAGTGACGTAATGCACCTACCCTAGACCGTCACACTCTGTAACGGTCTAGGCTAGACCGTTACACCCTCTGGCGTTCAACGAGATGGTCGGTTCATCTTCTAATGCATTTCATGTTGCATAACCGCTATGTTAAAGTTATTTTATAATCAATGGCACACTTTTATATCCAGGTAGAGTACTTCCACTTTCCCTGTGATAGAACCACTAGACTTAGCCCTGAGACTTTCAGTGTCGCTCCGCCTGGCAAAGGTGGAAGGGCGTACCCACTGAGCGGTTTGTAAGCTATTCACCGTGGGCCCCCGGCTCTTTACTGTAGCGTCCTAGGGGGGGGGGGGGGACTAGCTAGAGTCCTGGCTCTAGGCAGGAGTCAGTGTGTGCACACGTGGTCATAGGCCTGGACTGACACTGACGAGTGTTACTCTGACTAGTTCTTGGTTCGGTACTGTTACGCCTCTCGCTTGTTGTCAGCCTGACTTGTGAGTTCCTTGAGATGCAGTGTAAGTCGTTAGTGGACACTTCTGGTCTCTATTTTCTAGTCGGTACCTTCTGCGGTCTCTTGTCACCTGTAGTAGTAGGGATTCTTTCTACTGGTAGATTTAGCTTCAAACGCTAATGTATACATTTGTATTGGCATATAGTTGGCTATTTTGACTGTTAGTTAGGCTTTACAGCTTTGCTACCCTTGAGTTATTTATGCCAATATATGTTTGCTGCATTAAATGCATGCTCTAATTGCTTTATATTTGCATGCCTGCTTGTTAGTGTGAGGTAGGGATCCACGTGACCCCTACTGAGTCTGGCTGTGACTCACTCCTTCTCCTTTCAGGTGAGCAGCAGCAGCCTCCCGTCGGTAGTTCCTGCGTCTTTGGGGATAGTGTTTAGAGTGCCAGCAATAGTTCGGCGGTCCTTTTTGGGTACTTTTGACCGGGGTATGCCCCATGTAGTTGTACTTTTGGACTTCCTTCGTTTTGTGGACTTGTACTTTTGTGACTCTGGACTAGTGTATAGTTTGGCTATCACTCTGTCTTTGTGAATTGCTTCTACTTAAATCTTCAAGTTAT
The DNA here is from genome assembly GCA_022559845.1 of Amorphophallus konjac. Taxonomy (NCBI): domain Eukaryota; kingdom Viridiplantae; phylum Streptophyta; class Magnoliopsida; order Alismatales; family Araceae; genus Amorphophallus; species Amorphophallus konjac. The sequence goes on from CM040117.1 coordinate 152,210,276, forward strand.
AATCTATTTCATCGCGTGTGCTCGTGATTCCAACTCATTGTGCGCCTCCTCAGCAAACGTACTAACCCTTCAGGGGCCTCATCAGGCTCTTGGGTGGCTTCCCTAATTCTTGGTATCGGAATATCGGTATCCGGATCTCCGGGTCGTCACAGTGGTGCTGACCAGTGAACCCATGAAGAAGAGTTTGGCTCACCCCGAAGCTTCTGGTCATCTCGTCAGGTGGGCAATACTGCTCCGGGCCTACGACATTTCTTACCAACCCCGTACGGCCATCAAGGGGCAGGCTCTCGTGAATTTCATCGCGGAGAGTGCTATCCCGCCCGAGGGAACGTCCTGGCCAGCATCCGGCCCTTCCTGGGACCTGTTCGTGGATGGATCCTCAAACTCGATGGCTGCAGCGCCGATATTCTCCTCAGATCCCCAGAATGAGCGGAGCTACAATACGCTCTAAAATTCAACTTCCCAGCATCATACAACGTCTCTAGGTACGGGGCCCTAATCTCTAGGGCCAGGATGGCGCGGCACCTAGGAGCTGAGCGAGTCAGAATTCACACTGATTGCCAGTTAGTCGCCAGTCAGATAAACGGGGACTACGAAGCTCAGGAACCGCAAATGATCAAGTATCTTCAGCTGGTGAAGGAGATAGCACAACTTTTTGAGCATTTTTAGGTGATCCGAATAGCTCGGGAAGAAAATTCCCGAGTGGACGCCCTCTCTCGCCAGGCCTCCTCTATCAGCCCACAAGGGACCCGATCGGTCCTCCTTGAGGAATTAGTGCGACCGAGCATAGAAACCGAGCTCATGGCTGCTGTGCAAGCATCATCTGACGACTGGAGGACTCCATATGTAGCTTGGCTCTGCGACTCCCAAGAGCCCACCGACCCTCAGGACGCTAGAAGACTGAAGTATCAAGCTTAATGTTTCGTCCTCCTAGATGAAAACCTTTATAGAAGATCCTATGCTGGCCACCTCCTGAAGTGCCTCGACGCTCCGGAAGCTCGCCAAGCAATTGAGGTGGTGCATGAAGGCATCTGTGGCATGGACCAAGGGGGGAGGTCGATTGCAAGGATCTTATTGCGAAGAGGCTACTGGTGGCCCACACTCCAACGCGACTGCTCGACATACGTTCGAAAATGTGATTGGTGTCAACGGTTTGGGCATTTAGTCCATCAAGTAGCCTCGAAACTCATGACCCTAACCGAGCCTTGCCCCTTTGCTCGATGGGGAATGAACAACCTCGGCCTGTTTCCGGTGGCCAGGCTCAGAAGAAGTTTATCATGGTCGCCATCGACTATTTCTCCAAATGGATCAAGGCTGAAGCCACTGCCAAGATAACCGAAACAGTAATCTGGAGTTTTGTTTGGAAGTCAATCGTTTATCACTTTGGCATCTCCCGAGTAATCGCGAGAGATAACAGTTGGCAATTTAATTGCACTTATTTTAAGAATAAGTGCACTGACCTGCACATTTGCAATCACTTTACCTCTATAGCCCACCCTCAGACTAATGGACTGGTCGAGAATGCCAACAAAACTATCCTTAAAGGCATCAAAACTAGGCTTGGGAAAGCTAAGGGTAATTGACTTGAGGAACTGCCTAGCATACTATGGTCGTACCGAACCACTCCAAGAGCTTCCACTGGCGAAACTTCGTTCTAACTGGTATATGGTATCGAGGCTGTGATTCCACTAGAGATCGGTAGCCCTTCTCTTCGGGTTATCAACTTCTCGCTCGAGCCAAATGAGCAGAAGTTACAAGAAAATTTAGACCTGGCGGACAAACTATGCGAGACTGCGTGGATCCGAGCAACGGAGTTCCAGTGTTGCATTGTTTGCTACTACAATGCTCAGGTCCAAAATAGATAGTTCCAACCGGGAGATTTTATTCTGAGAAAGGGTGAAGTCTCTCGACCACTGGAGGCGGTGGGGAAGCTGGCCCCTAACTGGGAAGGCCCCTACCGAGTGGTCGAGATGCTCAGGAAAGGAGCGTACCAGTTATCTACCATGGAAGGAACACTCATGCCTCGAACATGGAATGCTGCAACTTTACGAAAATTCTATTTCAGAGCCCCTTCCATACATGTATAAAAGTAATTTAAATAGAAACTCTCATTTTTATTGCATCAAAAGTCTTGTGCATCAAATAGGCCGTAGCCAGTACAATGTGCATAAAAAAAACTGATACAACACAAGCTGATAGCTCGGTGCGGACAAAGTTAGCCGCTTCGAACCGAGCCACTGACTCCACCTAGTGTAGAAACTGGCTCGGGTCGGAAGGCGGCCAACTTAATTTGCTCGGTAGCTTGGAAGAGATGGTATCAGAAAATAAAAAAGAAAAGAGTTGTATGCTTGGCTACCAACTTGGTAGAAAACAAGAAAAACCCTATCAAAGATTGATGGCGCGGGCAAGAAGAAGCAAGAAAAGAAAAAAAGAAAGAAGAAGAACATAAGAGGGAGAAATATTTGAACACTCCCTTGGGGTATAGGGAGTGGGAGGGGAGGAGCTGAAAGGAATGGAGGGAGAGAGGTAAGGCCATGGTGTTGAATGCCTTCCCCTCTCATACCATCCTCCGAGCCATCCCCCCTCCGAGTGTGGGCGGCAGCCCAGAAGTCATAGAGGAACGCCTCCTTACACCTCCTCCATTCTTCTACGCCGTCCACCCGGTCATCCTTCATTCTTCTATGACGAAGCAAACTGAATGCCCCAACAACCACTAAAGCCTTCGTCTTCAACGTCAGCCTCCATGCTTCACTAGAGGACGGTAACAGAGAAAAAGACGGTCACTTCACCAGAGAAGGGGGAAGAGGTAGAGAGTACAATGAAGGCCCTTATGTAGCGTGAAGAGAAGGAGGTGCCCTTCGAAACCTTTTATAGGCCAAAGGGGGAGATCTTGCCCTTAATTGACCCTTCCATTGAAAAGACGCAAAGGGATTTCAAGTAGAAGCCAGACATCCTCCCCAGGGAACAGTTACACCTCCCTGTCAGCAAAGTCCTTCTACGGGAACACATGAAAAGGCAATGCATTCAATGCTTGGGAAGATAGAAAGGCACCAAATCAACACCAATGTTTTGACCGATCGGCGCGTGATCTGATTTTTTGGTAGGAAATTCGCACAAGATATCCGATACGCTGACGTCTGCGGAAACAAAAAATCAGACTCAGTTAAATACGGTAACCATTATATTCGAAAAATGAAAGTACACGGAAAGTTTCTAGATGCCCCCCTTAGAAAATAAAAATGGGAAAGGCCAACAAAACAAGTACAAGCCCAGCCTCATCTATGTAAATAGGAGAAGGGTGGGAGGTTTGTAACGCCCTTGAGGCTCGGTGGACAGGAGGCCCATGGCGCTCGACTCCATTCCTGTAGTAAAGGGCGGTTCGCCCCCGGTTCCTTCGGTGATAGCTGGCTCAGGAACTGGCCCCACATATGTAGGAACTACCTCGACCGCACACTCTCCCGAGGCCACGGGAGTTGGTGATCTCTCCTCCACTGAAGCAGAAGCATCCTCGCTCCCCCCTCCATCGCTCGACGTCGATGAAGGAGAAGTTTAACCTTCTTCGCCCGAGTTGTAGCATTGTCCGGGGTTAAAGACAAGCTCGTCGAGGATCTACTCCTGGGCCCGATTGACTGCCCGCCTGAAGCCTTAATTAAAACCCTTCCGCAGCCCCCCCAATAGCCCGACTCATAATAAGCAAAGGTAGTCTTCTTTAAGGCTTCACGATATTCCTCTGAGCCCCGATATCACTCGATCACTTCCACCCCGACTCTTACTGCCTTCTCCTCGAGCTCGGATATCTTCATTTCGGCCTCGGTCAACCTCGCCTCCACCTCGGCTCGTGTCACTTCGGCCTCCCTCTTGGTCCGCTCGGCCTCCAGGGTGCAACTCCCGAGCTCCTCTCGCTCGAATGTCCACCGTCCCAAACTCACCGCATGGGTCTGACACTCCTACTTAGGGAGCTTGCCCTTAAGCTCAGCAATATATCACGCTTGGGAGAGTTGCTCGGACAACGATCAAGATTCCTCTTGGCTCGCTCGGTCACGTGAGCTGAGTGAGGCCACTTTCCACTGGAGAGCCCCAAGCTCGGAGGTTAACTGTCCAACTCTCCGGTCAGACTCAGTGTGAGCTCGGGCCTGGGCCCTCTCCTCGCTCTCCAATCATGCCAAATAATCTGCTAACTCAGCCCCTAGCTGAGCCATGAACAACCCCCCCTCCATGAGCCTCTCTAGGAGCGTGGGAGGGGAAGAGTTCCAAAATTCATCCCGGAAGGGCGAAGGAGCCAGAGCTCGGTAATGATTGTACAGGGAAGCTTGGGTGGCGGATCGCCGCTGCTGCCTGGTAGAATTCCCCCTTAGAGGGGTCGGTGCCAGGATATCTCCTTCGGATGCCCCCAGACTCGGGGTTGCAACGTTTGCCTTGGTCGGGACCTGTGAATCGGCCTCCTCCTCTAGACGTGCTCCCGTAGGATCAGTTAGGATTTCTGAACAAACCTCCTCTCCGCGTGCCCCTGTAGGCTCGGCAGTGGCTCCCGCGACCAAAATAGGCAACTCTGACTCAGTGACCGAAGAGCCCGGGAGAAGGGCATCCTTGGCTGGAGACTCCTTGGTCGGGGGAGGGATCTTCATTTTCTTCTGCCTACTCCTCTCGGTGGTTAGGGCCTTCATCGAAGCCAACAACAATTGCTCCCCAGGGTCCTTACGCTTGGATCCTGTCACTCCGGGTCATCTTCCCGAGCAACCCGCTTGCCCTTATGTCAGGCAGAGGAAGGACCCTCGAGGATTCGAGGCACGTCTGAGTTGATCACCTCCACTCACTCGGTGACCCCCTGCTTCGATGATCATTCCCCATCATCACCACGTCTCGTCTCTGCCCACTAAAAGTCAAACCATCAGCAGAGTCTCAACCAATTAGAAAATGGATGTGTAAAGTGGAGCCCTAAGATCTTTACCCCTAGGAGGCAGCGCGAGGCATGGATAGTCCTCGATGTTGGCTGAAGTCATCAGCTCTACAGTCGATCGACGATTATCCTGAAGAATTTCAATTTCCTCTCCCAGCTTTGAAGAGATCACTTGATGCTTCGCGAGGAACACATGCTGGAAGTTCGGCTTATCAGGGAAATTCCAAGAAGAGCACTTAGAATATCCTACCCAGAAGAATTCAGTTTTCCACCCCTTGTGCAAAGAATCCCAAGGGGAGAGGGTCACACAACTCCTCCCCCTCCTCGCCTGAATGTAAAAGAAACCTTCCCCGATGTGGGTGTGCTCCTTCAGCTCGATGAGGGCGTGAAAAAGGTATAAAGACGTGGCAAGACCGCACGTGCTATAGAGATCGATGAAGGATAAAATGAAGGTATAGGAGTTGGAAACCAACTAGACCGGAGCCAGCTGATAGAAGTTTAGCAGCTGGGCAACGTAGGGTTGGAGAGGAAGACGGAAGCCGCACTTCTAAGCCAAAAAGAAGGTACAGAAGAGTCCCGAATGGGTATCTAGACTAGACTCGTAAGGTTTGGCTGGAGAAAAGAAGTACCGCCACGGCAACTTGAAGAGGATCTCGAGCTCCTTCACCTCAGACTCGGTCAGTTCACTATAGAGATGACGGCTAGGTGCGGGTCCTGAGCCTCCCACCCCTTGCACGAACTCCTGAACTTTGACCTCGACATCGTGATTCACCATGTGGTGCGGACACCCGAGCAGCTGATCGGCACGATACGCCGAGCCACCGGTACCGCACGCGGAGCACGACACGAGCCACCTCAGCATCCATCTGGCTCGGAGACAGCCTGGAGACTCCGCCTTGAGCCTCCCCATTTATTATATTTAGTTAGACTTTATGTGTGTTTAATTTGTGTTTATTTCGTTGCATTCGGTTTGCCATTTTGATTGTAATAGGGGCTTAGGTGCAATTCGGACCCCGTGGGCCCCACGGGCCCCCCAGACCCCACCCCATTGGGCCACCTCAGCCTAGGGTCCCACGTGGGGTCAGTCAACATGCCACATGGGGCATCTAGAAGTTTGAATGGTCAATTGTCCACATGGGGGACAAGGGACCAAAATAGTCAACATTTCCAACCAACACCCACCTACCATGTCAAGCTTGTTCCCCCCTAGTCAATAGGCTGTCCCCCCCTTATTTTTTTAATTGTATTTTTGTGGAATGGTCACAAGCCATCCCAACCCTCCATCTCACACCCCTAGATCCAACGGTGGAGGATGGATTAGATGGGTGACCTATATATGCTTGTATTTTCCCATTTTGATGAATTAATGCCATTTTGAATCAAAGAAATTGTTGGAGCTCCAGTTTGGTGCGACCCTCTCTCCCCCCTTGCAGCTGTGAAGGTTGCCTCTAGAGGTGTGACTCCTCCCCTATCAGTTCCGGTCATCCTCGCCGCCGCCACGAGCCGCCACCGCACTGCCACCGCCATCAACGAAGTTCTGTCCGCGCAGTACCACAGCAGCTTACGAAATTTCCAACTCAGCCACGAGCTCTGATCGACCTGGGAATTTTACTGGAGGTTCCCGTGGTGTCAAGGATATCTCAAAAAAATTGGTTTGTCATTCAGATCCCGTTCCATATTTTTAGAATTTCGTCCACTCTTCCATTTTAGTTCTGCCAGCAGTCTGTCCAGATTCATCTCCGCCCTGAGTTTTAGATCTTAGATCCTGTTTTTGATTTTTGTTAGTCTCACAAATTTTACTGGATTTTCCTTCCACCAACCCTTCATTCACAATTTTTCTAAATTTCTAGTTCGTCTATTTCATATTTTCCAAAAATCGTTCTCAGATCTACCTGAAGTTCTATCCACCCATTCCCAGATCCGACCACCATACGCTCAAAAAATCCTATCAAATCACTACTACCTCCAAATCAAATTCCAAAAATTGTCCCAGCTTCATTATTTGATTATATACAACTTTTAAGAAGAGCTCTAAGTCTGAATCCCACTGTAAATAGGCGGTCAATGGCCGTTTATAGGGAACTGATATGCTGAACTGAGATTTTTGGAGCTGTGGATCAGAGATTTGAAAAATAGTTAAGGTCCAGGTCCGCTCAGGTTCAGAGGAATCCACTGGCCCTATGTTGGAGGATTTTGAGTCCTCTTTCCAACGGCGCTGGTTTTATCACATTCCGACGACGGGGCCGATCGCAGCGGCCATTCTCGCCAGAGCGCGCGCCTGAAAACAGCAAGCAAAAATCCGTGGGCAGCAACTTCAACACTTGGAGATCGGAGTTGTTCGGCCACCGATCGGTGTTCCCGGCCGACCGCCTTCCATGGAGGCGCACCACAAGGGGTCCCCATCACAGTGGGACCCACTCCTGCAGATCCGGAGGCCAGCGCCACCAGTGGGCCCCACGGGCCCGCAGAACCCGCCGTTCGAAAAGCACGAAAACGCGGAGTTCGGCACCACCGGGCGACATCAAGATGCTACCCGTCAACCCAATTTGCGTGATTCCCGGGCCCCGCATGTGACCTTTTACCTCCCTGCGTGGAGTGGGTCAAAATATTGTATTTCTGAAAAAAATTGTGTTAACCGGGAGTCCGTGATTGGCCGGGGTTGTCTTCGCCACGCCGGGTGCGTGGAGGTAAAGTCTTAACTCCTTGGCATTACATTGCTTAGCTAGTATACGGTCTTAGGCCGCTGCCGAGAGCGTAGGTACTAGCCCGTGTGTCCATGTCACCGCTGTGAGAGTGAGTGTGACCCGTCCCGTGACTCGATCCGAGTCCGGAAGTTGAGTCGGACTACCCTTGACCTCCGCCGGTTCCTTAACCGCGCACGGTCCGCGCTTTCCCTCGCTTGGGACGACGAGTGAGCTTCCACTTCTGTTAGTGACGTTTTGCCACTAGGAGCTCGTAGTGCCGGGCTTAGTGTCTCCCTGGTGTGTGCTGCTGGTTGCGTCTTCATCTAGAGTCCGAGGGTGGCACCTAATAGTGTCGTCTCCCGTGTCCGTCCCGCATCAGTTTGGTATCAGAGCGAGTCGAGTCTAGGGTAGTCATTGCATATGTCTTGCATAGTCTAAGTCGAGTCTAGGATCATCATCATTTCAAAACAACAACAAAAAGGTGTTTTTAAATTGCATTTGCACCCTTTATTCGGTATCTTAAAAGGTGTTATCCGAACGTTAGGCTACGCCTACCGGGAGGTCGCACACTTGCGGGAGTGATCTTCGGATCGATTAACTCCGCCCCGTACCGGATATTGGTTTAGGTCTAAGTGCATTGTCTAGTGTGTGTTTGCATTAGTCGGTTTGTCTTGTCTCTTGTCATCATGCCCATCTTGTAGTTCCGAGTTTCTCATGGAGTCCCAATCACTCGGGCAATATGGCCGTTGGTCTACCCATGGGCTGGGCAACCATCCTCTCCCCTTCCGTAGGCCCGAAGCCTCGGATTTTTATGGCTCTAATGACCCGGGCGACTACCTCAATTGGGAGGCCACCATGGACAAATATTTTGAATGCTACACCATGTCCGATGCCATGGAAGTTAGTTTTGCCCGAGAGAGGCTTGTCCACAAAGCCGCCTGGAAATGGGAGAACATTGAGCGCATGAGAGAGGTTAGGAGGCAAAGGCCCATCGAGTCGTGGCATGAGATGAAGGACGAACTTAGGAAGGTTTACCTACCCGGCCCGGTCACCTCCAACCGACCCCACCCAATCACATCAACCCAAGTGGGCCATAATCGGAGGCAACGCGCCACGCATGTAGAAGAGCCTAGGCCCACGACTAAGCCGACTTCATATGGGGGAGTCCATCACATCGCTCCTACTCCAAACCCCACCATTGCCGAACTCTTCCAAATCATTTTGGATAAGGTGGATAGGAAGTGTGATTATATTGAGTCCCTGCTTCCCCCTTGCCTACCTCCTAGCCGAGATAGAACCAAGCATGACCCTAAGGAGGTAGCAACCGGTAGTCCCAATCCAGTGTCATCTAGAGTGCCATCCCGAGGTCCTCTCCCCATCTTGGTGGATCCTCTTCCCCCACCCATGAGAGCTCCATTGCCTACACCCCCTGTCCGTCAAGAGGATAAGGGTAAGGGTCCACTTATCAAGGAGCGTAGAGGATCACGACAACAGTGTTATCGCTGCCAGGGGTTTGGCCACTTTGCCGGACAGTGTCCCACTCGGACATCTCTAGCCCTAGGGGATAAAGGGGTTAGAGAAACCTCACCTTCCCATCTTATTTCGGAGCCCTCTCATTTGGAGCCGCCAAAGCCCGAGCCACCCGTGTTTCTAACGGGTACACTTTTCATAGCCGAACCACTTCTTAGATGGCTCAAGAATGGCTTGGCCCCATCTCTCCTCCCATCCATGGACCCTACCCTACCATTAGTGCCGGTCAACTCATTCCATACCACCTTCCGGTCTAGTCACCATGTGGATACATTAGATGATCTTCTTAAAGGATTAGACCGGCAGTTGACATTTACGCACTTGTTGGCCCCACGCTTCGACCGACCTACAGGTCGTAGCTTCACACATCCATCCCTAGGGTCCATCACCTCCGTGTACACTGTGGGTCATGTTATCACGGAGGTTCTTCTACTCCTCCCTTTGCCGGCCGAGTCCAACTTCATTCCCCTTTGCCCAATGGAGGAATCTTACTTTCTACCTATGACTGTCGTCCCATCTCTCGCAATGAATGAAGGTGATCATTTACACCTCCAAGATTTTCAAATGTGGGACAGTGATTTGTGGAAGCCTAGTCCGAGGGGTCATACCTTCTTTGATCCCTTCGACCCATTCTCTTATGAACTCCGTGACCCACCATATTTACACCACCTTTTCGAGAGAGTCCACCATCATACCCCCACCGTCTCATCTCCCTTCACGGATGAAGGTGACCATCAACACCTTCTAGAATTCCACACATGGGACCTTGAAATGAGGGAATCCATATCGAGGGGTCACACATTCTTTGATCCCTTCGATCCCTTTCTTCATGGGCCCTTTGGCCCACAACCTCCATTCCACCTCTTTAAGGAAGTCCACTATCACACCCCTCCTACTCGGGCCTGGCAACCTTTACATGGCAATAGGTCCGAACCGTCATTTGGGGGTAATGAGGACTTTGGTTTCCCCGGGCCACCTCAACCACCCAAACCTCCCGGACTTCCCACATCCAAACCCCATGTCCATGGTTGGTGCATCGTAGGATGTCTAGGAGTCCACCATGACATTAACCTCCGGTTATGTCAAATGCATGCATGGCACACATTCGGATGTCCTGGACCACCTTGCATATGATTGGGTTTTACTAACTGTAGGGTTGTTTAGGTTCGTGTGTGCATCCGTGTGTTTCTTTTCTTTTGGTAAGCATGTTAGGTCGTGTGTGCATCCTGTGTTTCTTTTCTTTTGCTAAACATGTTAAGAGTCTGCATGACGATGTCCGTCGTCACAGTTGAGGCCAGCAATGCACGGTACAAGGAGTTAGCCGATGTCCATCGACACCACCGAGAGTTCCAAGAGGGTGAATATGTCATGATTAGGGTAAGACCTGAACGGTTTCCCTCTGGAACCGTTAAGAAGTTGCAAGCTCGCGGAGTCGGTCCCTTTAGAGTGTTGAAACGCGTTACATCCAATGCGTATGTTGTGGACCTGCCCGAGGAATATGGTATAAGCTCTACCTTCAATGTATCGGATCTTGTTGCATATAGGGACCCAGCGGTGATCCCTAGTGAGCCTTTTGAGCCATCTCCTCCCCTTGAGAGTGATCCCACACCTGAGTGTCCACTTCCACCTCCAGCCCCTTTTTCACGGCAGCGTGAGCATATAGATCGTATACTGGACGAGCAAGTGACAGTTACCAGGAGTGGATCTTACCCGCGCTACCTAGTGCGATGGAGAGGACGGCCCACTACTGAAGACACATGGATCACACATGGCGAGTTGCAGCGGATTGATCCGGACCTTTTGGGGCGATACAGGAGCGATGCAGACCCTTACTCGACAGGGTCGAGTTTCTCCCACCCGGGGAGAATTGGTGCGGACACCCGAGCAGCTGATCGGCACAATACACCGAGCCACCGGTACCGCACGCGGAGCACGACACGAGCCACCTCAGCATCCATCTGACTCGGAGACAACCTGGAGACTCCGCCTTGAGCCTCCACATTTATTATATTTAGTTAGACTTTATGTGTGTTTAATTTGTGTTTATTTCGTTGCATTCGGTTTGCCATTTTGATTGTAATAGGGGCTTAGGTGCAATTCGGACCCCGTGGGCCCCACGGGCCCCCCAGACCCCACCCCATTGGGCCACCTCAGCCTAGGGTCCCACGTGGGGTCAGTCAACATGCCACATGGGGCATCTAGAAGTTTGAATGGTCAATTGTCCACATGGGGGACAAGGGACCAAAATAGTCAACATTTCCAACCAACACCCACCTACCATGTCAAGCTTGTTCCCCCCTAGTCAATAGGCTGTCCCCCCCTTATTTTTTTAATTGTATTTTTGTGGAATGGTCACAAGCCATCCCAACCCTCCATCTCACACCCCTAGATCCAACGGTGGAGGATGGATTAGATGGGTGACCTATATATGCTTGTATTTTCCCATTTTGATGAATTAATGCCATTTTGAATCAAAGAAATTGTTGGAGCTCCAGTTTGGTGCGACCCTCTCTCCCCCCTTGCAGCTGTGAAGGTTGCCTCTAGAGGTGTGACTCCTCCCCTATCAGTTCCGGTCATCCTCGCCGCCGCCACGAGCCGCCACCGCACTGCCACCGCCATCAACGAAGTTCTGTCCGCGCAGTACCACAGCAGCTTACGAAATTTCCAACTCAGCCACGAGCTCTGATCGACCTGGGAATTTTACTGGAGGTTCCCGTGGTGTCAAGGATATCTCAAAAAAATTGGTTTGTCATTCAGATCCCGTTCCATATTTTTAGAATTTCGTCCACTCTTCCATTTCAGTTCTGCCAGCAGTCTGTCCAGATTCATCTCCGCCCTGAGTTTTAGGTCTTAGATCCACTTTTCGATTTTTTTTAGTCCCACAAATTTTAATGGATTTTCCTTCCACCCGCCCCTTCATTCACAATTTTTCTAAATTTTTAGTTCGTCTATTTCATATTTTCCAAAAATCGTTCTCAGATCCACCTGAAGTTCTGTCCACCCGTTCCTAGATCCGACCACCATACCCTCAAAAAATCCTATCAAATCATTACTACCCCCAAATCCAATTCCAAAAATTTTCCCAGCTTCATGGTTTGATTATCTACAACTTTTAAGAAGAGCTCTAAGTCTTAATCCCACTGTAAGTAGGCGGTCAATGGCCGTTTATAGGGAACTGATATGCTGAACTGAGATTTTTGGAGCTGTGGATCAGAGATTTGAAAAATAGTTAAGGTCCAGGTCCGCTCAGGTTCAGAGGAATCCACTAGCCCTATGTTGGAGGATTTTGAGTCCTCTTTCCAACGGCGCTGGTTTTATCACATTCCGACGACGGGGCCGATCGCAGCGGCCATTCTCGACAGAGCGCGCGCCTGAAAACAGCAAGCAACAATCCGTGGGCAGCAACTTCAACACTTGGAGATCGGAGTTGTTCGGCCACCGATCGGTGTTCCCGGCCGACCGCCTTCCGTGGAGGCGCACCACAAGGGGTCCCCATCACAGTGGGACCCACTCCTGCAGATCTGGAGGCCAGCGCCACCAGTGGGCCCCACGGGCCCGCAGAACCCGCCGTTCGAAAAGTACGAAAACGCGGAGTTCGGCACCACCGGGCGACATCAAGATGCTGCCCGTCAACCCAATTTGCGTGATTCCCGGGCCCTGCATGTGACCTTTTACCTCCCTGCGTGGAGTGGGTCAAAATATTGTATTTCTGAAAAAAATTGTGTTAACCGGGAGTCCGTGATTGGCCGGGGTTGTCTTCGCCACGCCGGGTGCGTGGAGGTAAAGTCTTAACTCCTTGGCATTACATTGCTTAGCTAGTATACGGTCTTAGGCCGCTGCCGAGAGCGTAGGTACTAGCCCGTGTGTCCATGTCACCGCTGTGAGAGTGAGTGTGACCCGTCCCGTGACTCGATCCGAGTCCGGAAGTTGAGTCGGACTACCCTTGACCTCCGCCGGTTCCTTAACCGCGCACGGTCCGCGCTTTCCCTCGCTTGGGACGATGAGTGAGCTTCCACTTCTGTTAGCGACGTTTTGCCACTAGGAGCTCGTAGTGCCGGGCTTAGTGTCTCCCTGGTGTGTGCTGCTGGTTGCGTCTTCATCTAGAGTCCGAGGGTGGCACCTAATAGTGTCGTCTCCCGTGTCCATCCCGCATCACCATGGAAGAATGTGGAGGAGAAGAAGGGGTGCTGGAATCAGATGAGCGGGCAGGAGGGCGAAGCTGATGGATCGCCACTGCCGTTATCTCTGCTAACTCCGCAAAGGCTTCTGCGATCTATCTCTCCCTTTGGCTTCTCTCCATGTGCATGAATCCCCACTACGAATCATGCCCTAAATGGAGGAAACGTAAAGCGCGAGCATATAAGGTACTTATGGGCCCAAGTGGCCCTGGGAAGAATTGCTGCGATGTTTCAAACACCAAGAGGGGCACCCTTGAACCAACACAGGGACGCCATCATCATACTTGAGCCCCCATATACTAGGACAACAAGATTAAATGACCCCTGAACTTTAAAAACAGGACAACTCGCAAAGGCCAATCCCCACTCGAGCCACGAATATAGCCTGAACATGCTCTACTCTCCGAGCCCATTCCTTGCCTCAAGAGTAGGGGGGGCAAGTGGAGAGGGGTAAAATCAGCAGCCTAAAAAACATGTGGCCCGGAGCGGCCCAACTAGGTCCAACCTGACCCAACCAGGCCAAACTACCCAAGTAATAGCCCCATTTAACAGGCCCACTTCGTCTGAAGTCCAAATCACTCGGACCAATACTTCCTAGGGGGCCTTCAGGCCCGGAAGTCCGAGTAACGGCCGGTCGGGAGGATCCCGAACAACATCTGAGCATAACAGACCGATGACTCCCCCGTCACCCGTGAAAAGTCCAAGCACTCCCTAAATGAGCACCCCATGCTCGGACTACCAATGGGGCGCTTATCCAGGCTGATGGTACATTGTAACCCCGGAGCAGGAATCTCAAGGGGATGACGGAGGGCAAGAGTCCTCAAGCGGTAAAGAGCCAACAACAAGGACGTAACACCCCTTAGTCCCTCAGGCTTCCTTGACTCCAGTATGGGGAGCGAGCGACTATATAAACTCAAGGAAACCCTTCGAAAAGGTAAGCAAGTCTGAGCACTCAAAGCCATGCTTGTTGGTGGAGAGAAATCTCGTGCCTATCTCTCTCCTTCTCCTACATCTCTTCTATCTACGCTCTATCAATTTGCTGACTTATGCATCGGAGGGTTTTTCCTGGGGTCATGACCCTCGGCTCCTCTGAACCGTTTCCTACCTTGTAGAATCCTCATTGGTGGCGGCGATCAGTCTCTATCAAGGATCGCACGGCTCAGGCTTCAGCGCGAGATCACGCCTCTTCAATTATTATTATTATTATTATTATTATATAAGAAGTTAAACTAGTATATAAGATATTTGGGTTAATTGCAAAAGTAACTCTTTATATGTATAATTGCAAAATTATCTTTCTTATTTAAATATTATCTTTAGTAAACTCCCTATATTTCCATACTTGCGAAAGTGTTTATCTCTTTATCTCTCCCTCTCTCTCATTGATTTTCTTTCAACAAATAAGACATAAAGGGCTTCTCTTATTAATAATAGCGGTTGAATAGGGGCAAAGAGCCACTAAAAAATATCATCAGGGCATGGGTCAAATGAAGGGCATAACCCTCCTTACTATATAAAGGATTGCCCAAACAAATAAATAAAAATTAACTTATAAGACTATGTGGCAATTACAAAGGAACATAAACTAGAGAGAATCATCTCTTATAATTATGACGAGGAGGGGCCCTACCAAGAAGTGCTATAGCGAAGCAGTGATCAACGCTGAACACCTGAATGTCATGAGTAACGCTCTTGATGATCCTCTTGATCTGAATAGTCACTAACCTGCGCCTTATCTGCTGCAATAATAGATGTCATTTGTGACGACACAGACTCTGGATATTGGGTAAACCCGATGCCACTTGGATTCTGAGAGGCCTCCTAAGAGCGGTAAAGCTCCGAAGGGATAAAAGGAGTGTTTGAAGTACATTGAACTTCCAGATAAAGTAGTAAACAATTAATTACTATGATCATGATTGCTAAAATAGCAGAATTAAAATTACATTTTCTATAACAATTAAAACTAACAGAGTCTAGTCCAACCAAAGTATAGTACAATAGGAAAGAGAACGTACTCTCAAGTCAGGGGAAGCCCGACAATGGAAAAGATTGGCACTAAGAACCACGCACTGCACCTCCAAAGAATGAGGAAGAACAGTTACACTTGAAAAGTCAGGGGTGAGCCTCATCTCACTGGCTCAGTACAGGTCCCGTAGATCCCTACCACGAAACAAAAGTGGTAAACAGCAGTGCTAAACTACGATAGTAAAGTAAAGCAGTAACAGCAGGAGTAGGAACAACAACAACAACAACAGAAGTAACAGCCGCCACGACGAAAGTTGAAGGAACCACAGCTGAACTGCAAGCTACTCCTATCGGTAGAACACGAATCCTCAGACACATAGTTGGGAATCACTAAACCGATACAAAAGACTCTGGATACATAGCCAGGACACATCATGACACCTTAGTCATGCAGGCTCGTCTATAAAGATAAGAACCCAACTCAAGACCACACGGTCTAAAGCACAAGACATACACAATCTCACTGTCGTGTACGCTACAGTAACCGTAACCTCGGGTGAAGCCGAACATAGACTACCCAACAAGCCACGAAAGCACAAGTCATGCGTCAAGTGACAAAAGCACCTCCTCACTAGAAGAACAACCAGATGCGTCCACTAACGTCTTACACTGCGCCTCAAGCTTCTCCCACTCGCCTGGAACGGAAGTAACTGAGACACTCAGCAAGAACTAGTACCAAGTAACGAGTGACTAGTCACGGTCACGCCCCTCGGCACTCGTCCAAACGCCCCTGACCAAATGTGCACACATAAGCTCAATATCTTGAGCCATGCCTCTAGCTAGTTTTCCCCTCCCGTAGGACTCTCACAGCAAGACAAAGGGGCCCACGACAACCAGTCTACAAATCTTCTCAACCGGGAACACACCCCGTAACCACTCCTAGGTGGGACTACACACAAGAAAGTGTCGTCAGGATATGACTAGTGGAGGCTCACTAGACACAGAGACACAAAATAGCGAACACCGAAGTATAGACAAGGTAAGCACACACCAATCGCACGTACTATGGAGCACAAGGTAGCACACCAGATTACCGCGAGACTCAGGATAGTCAACTAGAGCTACTCGCACAATGATCCTTGAGTCACAAGACTCAAGTCAAGATCGTCGAACATCACGGCAACACGCCGTTAATCAGCCTAGTCCCTAAGCCAAAATCACGGTAAAACACATTATGGAAGACGACACGGAACAGACGGATCCATAACAGCAATAATGGTGATAATGAGTCCTTGGCCTCCGAGCCGCACAACAAACTCACAATTCTGCATAACACGAAACACAGAACATGAGGGGTCACCAAAACCCTCGAATCACATAGGCACATAAACCGAGGTAAGATAATACCTCAAAGCATCCAAAATCATGTCTCGATCCTCACAGGATACACGAGACACTCACGAGGTCACGTGTCAACCACTAGTCATAACTGGGTTGACCGAAAATCATAATGACCTTTGAAATAACACGGAATACCGCTCGGTACAATGGCCCTCCCAGACACCCTATAACACGGTCACAGCCCTCATAAGATGTCCAAGACATCCACGGAACAATGGGCTAACCAAGGGGTCGAAGCCACAATAACTGTAAGTCAAACCGGTGAAGAAAACACCCAGAAGGTAGACGTGGTCGCGAGCTAGCCGCGCTAACACCTGACGCGGTTCTCAACAAGCTGTGCTAGCCCAGATTTGGTTAACAACTAGCCGCATTTACACTGACGTGGTTCTAGGCAAACCGCCTCAGGCCTACGTATGGGAAACACATAAAAGAGGAGAAAAAGATAGAGTCGACGCTTCACGAAGCGGAGTCGACGCAGGGACAGACGCGGTTCCAAGATAGCCACGTTAGTCTTGACGCGGTTAAACACTGACCGTGCGAGTCCAAGATGCGGTACGCTAAAGACCATGTCGGGAAGAAGGCAAGGCACGGGGAACAAAGACAGGCAGAAGTGGTTTTAGGCCAACCGTGGCCATCAAGCATTGTTAAACACCGACCGCGTTCTCCCACCACCATACACGTCGAACTAACAAAACCTGAAAAATAGACGCAGTTCAAGACCAACCGCGACAGAGGTCGAGAGTCAAACGCGGTTATTGGTGGACCGTGACTCGTCCTCTGATCGAAAAATCATATAAACGCACGAAAATCCATTTTCCACGCCCCAATTGTCCCAGAACGATGGGGGGACAGTCATAACCACAATATCCACCTTCCACAAACCAAAAGGGATTAAACCGACCTCAAAATGACTGAAAACGGGTGATTCCCACGAATCGACCCAAACCGAGTCACATGGACAAACGGACTCATACCGGCCCCAATTCACAATCAAATGGAGTAAAACTGGCGGGACATAAATCCTAACATGCCAGGGGTTCATATTTTACCATTTAATGTGAAAATCATGGCCTGGAAAGGCAAACACGACTCACACGCCCCGAACATGGTTTCACCCTTAAAGTTGGAAAACCCACTCAAACTCACACCGTTCGACTCCAAATCGCGAGAGGAAGCAAGGAAAGAGTTGGGTATCCATCCCCCTACCTCCACCGAAGATCTCACGCATCGAAATGGCCACACCATGCCCAAAACCATCACACGGACAACCCATGCTGGATTTGAATCCACGAACAGGATCGCGCCAACGCCACGCTCCGATACTCGCGCCATCACTCTCCACGTCAGCTCCATGCCGTCACCACCTCACCCAGCTCCGCACCGGTTGTACACCCCGGGGGAGAGGAGAAGAGAGGAGAGAGAACGGAGGGAGAGAAAGTGACAGATCGTGAGAGAGGAGAGAGTAGAGAGGAAGGGTTAAGAAGAATAGAAAATATGAAATTAGCAATATTTCCTAAAATCTAATTTTCTACATGAAATTTTGTAAACTCATAAAAATAAGAAAAAATAGTCTCCGCGATCCTCAGAAAGAGCACAATGCACCTGTAGCATTGTGGACATGCAAAATTGCACGCCCATACGTCCCAACTAGTCTAGCATCAACAACGACTCCAAATAGAAAAATTACATGGAAGATGGGCCATCCGGACTCTCGAAACAAACGCATACACTGCCGTGAAGCCATCTCTGGAGTTGCGACAGTGAAGAGAAATCAACCGCCAAGAGCCTCACAATCCACGGGCCTCGAAGACAATCAAATGGGCTACAACTCGCGCTCACAACGGCTCAGGACTACCCATTTAGCCCTTCAGCGGCACGCCCCTGGCGCCCTTCAGCGGTACACCCAGGGCCCTTCAGCGGCACGCCCCTGGTGCCCTTCAGCGGCACACCTCCGTGCCAATTCAGCAGCACACCCCCGTGCCCCTCCAGCGGCATGCCCCTGGTGTCCTTCAGCGGCACACCCCCGTGCCCCTCCAGCGGCACGCCCCTGGTGTCCTTCAGCGGCACACCTTGTGCCCCCTTCAGCGGCACGCCCCTGGTGGCCCTTCAGCGGCACGCCCCTGGTGGCCCTTCAGCGGCACACCATATGCCCCCTTCAACGGCACACCCCTGGTGGCCCTTCAGCGGCGCGCCTGCCAGCCCCTTCAATGGCACGCCTTAATGGCCTTTCAACGGCACGCCTGCAAGCTCCTCTAGCAGCAAACCTTGGCTGCCCATTCAATGGCACACTATGCCAAGCCCTTTAGCGGCACGGGTTTTTAGCCCCTTTGTGGCTCACACTGCTAGCCCTTCAGCAGCACGCTTTTGCAGTCTTCCAGCGGCACGGCTACCCACCCATTCAACGGCACACCCTGGCCGGTGCAACCGACAGAATGACGTGATGCGTATGCTCTACGGATTCTTGGCGTGTAGTGGGCTGTCCGAGGTGTCGGCCGGGGGTTGGGCCACGCAGGCTACCCCCTACCACCAAGGACGACGGGTCAAATCCCCATTCAATGCCTCCGGTTTCCCACCTTCGACCGAAATCGCTACTGCCAGGGTATAAAAGCCTTCCTCTTCCGGCGAACAACACACAGACAGACACACGCAGACAGTGAAGAGGAGAAGAGAAGAAGAGAAAGAGAAGAAGAGCAGAAGAAGAAGAAGAGAAGAATAAGGAGAAGAGAAGAAGAGAGGAAGAGAGGGGGGGGCTTGCCGCTCCACCCACCGCCGCCGTCTGTGCGAAGAGAGAAGAGAGGAGGAGGAGGGGAGGCTCTACCCCCCCTACTGCTCCGTCCACCGTCGTCCGCGAGAAGAGAAAGAGAAGAAGAAGAAGAGAAGAAAAGGAACTCGCCGCTCCACCCACCACCACTGTCTGTGTGAAGAGAGGAAGAGAAGAAGAGTGAGTGAAGAGAGAGAGAGAGAGAGGTCCGGGAGGGGAGGAGTCCATGCTCCGTTCCCCCCTCACTGTATTTTCTTTCTTTCTTCCTTTGTCATCCTTTTTTTCCTTTTCCATTTTTTTCCTTTTCTGTTGCAATGTATTAGCTCCCTTGGGGCACTCCTTTTGTGAGAATAAAAGTAGAAGGCTTGCAAGTATTTTTGGACGTCTTTCTAAAGCATTTCTGCCGTGTTTGCATCCTTCGGTGTTTCACGCCCCTTTCCTTTTTTCCTTTTGTTAGGGTTTGCTTCCTCCCGGGCATTTTCACCTTCGTTCACCCCTGGGCGCCCTCAGCGACACACCCCAGCTGTGCCTCCAACGGCACACCCCAGTTGTGCCTCCAGCAAGATGCCCCTACGGGCCTCCCCCGGCACGCCCTGGCCAGGCCCTTTGCCGCCACGCCCCTACAAGCCTTCCCCGACATGCCCTAGCGAAGCCCTTCGCCGGCACATGCCTGCGGGTCTTCCCCGGTGCACTCTAGGCCACCCTTCGTCGACACACCCTGGCCTCCCTCAGGCCGGCACACCTCTACAGCCCCTACAGGCTCCCTGGCCGGCACGCTAGCCACTAGCCCCTCCTTCTTGCCCGGGACACCCCCTAGCAAGTCCTAGAATCGTCTCCCATTCGCCGCTCCCTCCGAGTTTTTTGAAGTTTTATTAAGGTGCTGCCGCTCTCGAGCGCCCAGCTCCAGTTGTCGGGTTCTGCCACTCCTTGTGGGCGCGATCCCTATATCTCCCTTACGCTCGGGTCAAGGGGAGATACTGCCGAAATTTTGTTAGAAACGATAACATATTAAAAAAGAGACAAAAGGAAGCAACAAACAAGTGGGACAACTACGAATTAAAAGGCTAAAGGGAGCAACAAACCAATGAAAAGAACAAAGGTAAAATGTGTCAACCGAGGTAAGAGAACCGCAATCAGCTCAAAGAGAGCCGAATCGAGCAACAACTAAGCAACTTGAGCATTCATCCTCATGGGAGAAGGAATGGAAGTTAATCAAGAGAAAGAGAGAAGAAACCCACCCAAACTAAATAAAATCAAGAGAGAAAAGAAAAAAAGAAAAGACGTAAGAATGGAAGAGGAGTGGGCTCCGTCCGGACCTCCATCGGTACACCCTGCCTTGAAGTTTCCTCGGCGTGCTCAACCCCACCTCTTTGAACCCTCCAGCGACATAGGCTCTTCCCCCAGTACACCTCAATACACTTGGCCGGCACGCCTGCCCTGGCCTTTCTCCGGTACACCTTGGTTGGCCCTTCACCGACACGCTCCACATGCCCTTCGCCGATACACTCTCAAGCCACTCTTAGCTGGCACACCCTTCGCCGGCACGCCCGCTCGCACCCTTTGCCGGCACGCCCAGCTTGGCGGCTCTTCGCCGACACGCCCCTCCAGCCATCCTTCGCCGGCACGCTCCGGCGACCCCTTCGCCGGCACGCTCTCCCCACGCTCAACGGTACCCCTTTCAGCCCTTGTTCGGCACACTCGGTCAGGCCCTTCGCCGGCACGCCTCCCCTTCCTTTCCCCGGCACACCCTTTCTGGCCTATTCATCGGCATGCTCCCTTTGTCCGTTGCCCGGCACGCCTTTAGCCTGCCTTGTCCCACACGCCTGCCTCCCCTCTAGCCCAGTACGCCCTCTTGAACCCCTTCGCCGGCACGTCCCCCTTTAACCCCTTTTAGCCCTCCAGCGGCCCACTCTCTCTCCAAAATATATATATATATAATATACAATGATAATAATAATGATAATAATAATAATAATAATAATAAATTAATAAAAATTATGATAAATAAATAAATCTGAATATATATATATGAGAAATAAACAAAAAATGTGAAATAGTAATAATAATAGTAAAAAAGAGAAAATATAATAATAATAATAAATAAAATGGAGAAATCATCCAGAACAAATACATAACAGGGAATAAACAGCACCAAATCTTATGGCTAAAAATCCCAGATAAAGAAGATGGTAAAATCTATATTGCAGCCCCGTCTCCATCGTGACCTGGCGCTGAAGGAATAACAATGTCGCCCTTGCAGGCTGGGCCTGAGCCTTGGGAGTCATCCCAAAACGGTCGTGACCCGACCTTGCTTTGGGCCGACATTCCGATTACACTAGACCCGCTCCTCAGGCCGGATCCCTTCCGACCAACTAATAAAATTACTGCGCGTTCGGCAGATATTTGAACGGGTTCACCTCGATTTTCGCCGCGTTTCTATTACAGACCTGTGTCCGAACATGAAAAGGTCCGTGGGTGACCAACATGGCCGACGGCTCCCACCCCGATATGGTCGTGATCCGGCATTGCTCTGGGCCGATAGCTCGTCAAATCAGATTCATTCTATTGGGATTCGTTCCCGCTCTTTCATTGAAATTGCCGTAAACTCAACATACATTTGTACGAGGTCGTTTCAATCCACGTCGTACTTTCAATATGGACCTTTGTCCTAATATAAAGTGGTCCATGAATGACCGACCAAACTGGAATAGAATGAGATGGCTCTCGTCATCCCTGAACCCTTTGCATGGGAATATCAATAAGGCCTCCGTGGGTGACGCTTGGACCTCGGGTTCACCCTAATCATGGTCCTGGTTGACCCATATCTTAGGCCTACAGCCCGCTATCTTTGAACACGTCCTTATTTTGTAATCTAGTCCTGGGACACTTTCCCGTTGCCCTTCGCACCGGAAATATTGACGATGCCCACGCAGGCCTCGTTTGGACTGCGGGCGGCGCCCCCAGAATGGTCTTGACTCGATCTCGCACTGGGCCAACAAACTCGCTGATTCCCAACCACTTTAACCGGGATCTAACAGAATGTTTCCCATTCCTTTGAACAATAATTTTGTCGTACCCCGGCATACATATGCTCCAGTTTTCCCGTGACGATTACGATTTCCTAAAGCCGGACGCTCGTCCGAATATAAAAATGGTCCCTCGAGTGACCGACAAAACCCGAATGGAATGATGCGACTCTCATCATCCCCGGCCCCTATCCATGGGAATATCAATAAGGCCTTCGTGGGCCGCGCTTAGACCTCGGGTCTGTCCCGATCATGGTCATTGTCTGACTCACATCCTCAGCCTATAGCCCGCTCCCTCTAAATACATATTGATTCTGGGATCTGATCCTGGGACACTCCCCCGTTGCCCCCTTGGAACGGAAACATTGATGACACTCACGCAAGTCATGTTGCGACCACGGGGGGCCCACCGCAGTATGGTTGCAACTTGATCTTGCATCGGGCCAACAGACTTACTGGTTTCTGACCGCTCTAACCGAGATTTAGCCGAACATTTTTCATTCTTTTGAACAATAAATTTGTTGTACCTCGGCATACATGCGTTCTGATTTTCTCATGACAATCGTGATTTTCTCAAGCCGGACATTCGTCCGAGCATTAAATGGTCAGCACATGACCGACACGATCTCGAATGGTTTTCCTTCTCGCCCTCGCGCGAGGATTTCAATACCTCCTAATAGACCTTTCATGCAATTAATTTCCTGGCCATGAGGCCCTGATTCTCGGTGATTAATCAATGGTGTTCCCTCTTATGGGGGATGTAAATGACGTCGTGACCTTTATGGCGCGGCGGGTTTTGGTCCCGACAGGAACCACACAATCGTCTCACCGAGTCAGATCGAGCCCACCATGGGCTATTCGGAGCCCGAATAAATTATCACTTCGGTGACTGGCACGCTGATAAGTGTGTATTTTTCCTTGTTAATTCATAATTATTCACATTTTTATGAGCTTAAATTATGATCAATATACACTTCTCACACTTATTGTTGATTTTGTATCAAATTTTTCTTTTTCTGAAATTAAATAAATTTTAATTACATTTTTTGTATTTGTGCAGGCACGTAGTACGAGAAAAGATCCACGAAAAAGAAAATAAAGAAAATAAAAATTATATTTTGAATGGCCAAAAGCCCAGGAAATTGTTCAAAAAGAAAATAAAATTTTTTTTTAAAAAAATAAATTATTTACTATTTTTTAGAATTTTCTAACTATATATATACTAGATATATATATATATATATATATATATATTATATCTATAATAAAATTATAAAAAAAAGATTCAAAACCACCGCCCCGCCCGCCCTTCCCGCCTTCGCCGCCCGGGCACGGGCGACGAGGCGCGAAGGCGAAGCGGGGGGGGCTCGTGGCGGTCGCGGAGCGGCGCGGAGGCAGGGGTCGTGCGGGCCCCGGGCGGATGCAGGCAGGCGGGGCGCACGCGCCCAAGGCGCGACACTCGGCGGTGGCCGAACGGAGGGCGCACGGCGGACCCACGGGCCGGCCGCCTAACCGGTCGGCCGGTCGGCGCAACGCGCCGGCAGAGAGAGAGAATGAGAGAAAGAGAAGAAGAAAAAAGGCCAAAAAAAATGCCAAACAAATTCAGAAAAATCCGAAAAAAATGGCAAAGTGGGCAGAACCTACCTGCCTACCATTTTAGGCTAAAATTGGGTACACTTATTTGGAGTGTTTTTTGTAACCCCTATATAAAGGGTGCATTGGTCTTGAATGAAGAGTTAGCAAGTTAGTTAGCAAGTAGAATTAGCAAGATGGCAAGGTTGCAAGGGAGGAGAGCTAGCTTTGGTCACTTGTAATGTAAGTTGTTCTTTACATTTCTGAAGTTGTTGAGTGCATCAAGTTGTATTTTCAAAGCTTTTGAAGTCAAAGTTGTAAGTTGTTCTTATTTCAATAAAAGTTTCATTTTTGAATTCAGCCTGTTCTTAGCCTTATTTCGCATGGTTGTAATCTTTATTTCAATTTGCTTTCTTCACAAAAGTTGTTTATTTACAAGTCTTCTTCAACTTCTCTGTTTATCATTTCCTCAAATTCTTCCTATTTCATAGAGTTCTGGTCCGTTTTCTTAAGTGCTGTCCTGTGCATTTACTGTTCATCCGTGGTGATACCTTCTTCCATTATTCATTTTGAAGTCTTTCTAGTCCTCAAATAACTCTGAGTTCTTCATAAGAGTTGTTCCTCTCTTGTATATCTAAGTTTTATTCTTCTTGCACTTTGTCAAATTCCTCTTCTTTTGAGCTTTAGAATTAAGTTTTCAAGGTGCTGGTTTTCTGTCAATTACTGTTCATCCGAACCAATAGGTCATAGTTTTTCAAGTTTTTCCTTATCTTCCTTTCATTTTCTGTTTCTGTGTTCTTCATAAAAGTTCTTCCTTTTTCAATTCTCTACAACTTTCATGTTTTACACTTCTTCTCATTCTGTCTATATTTGAAGTTATGCATTTTCTTCCAACCCCTATTTTCACTTGAATTCTGTTATGTTTTCCAATTTAAGTTTTCATAATCGCACTCCAAATTCCAACAATTGATTTTTCAAAACACAAGAATATTTTCCAACTAAGAAAAATAACCAAATTCCTTCCCCGTGGGATCGACCCGTACTTACCATTATACTCATGTTTTCAAATCCATAAGTGAGTGAGTGCGGTTATAAATATTTGAAATTTGTGTGGCACGGCAATTTTAACAACGACTGTCGAGCAGACATCAAATTTTTGGCGCCGTTGCCGGGGATGGAGATACTTTTCATAGTTGGATACTCTTGTGTTTACTTTGTATATTTGTATATTGATTTTTGCTTTCTTTACTTGTGCAGGAAAATGAAAAAAAAATTTGAAAAAAACAAAGAAAGAGAAAGATCGGACATGAAATCCTATGGATATGAAACGTTGTTGAAAGCCCGGCAGCATTGCTAAAGGGCTGAAATCAAGAAACAGGTTCTATCTTTCCACTTTCTGAAAATTTTTTACAAAAATCTGAAAATTTCTTGAAAACTCTATAAAAATAAAAAACAATCAAAACAAAAGAAAAATTTTCATGCTGGTTAGTTAGGTTCATTAACTAAAAACAAAAAAAAAAAAAAATCTTCATTTGTACCAAATAAAAGACCTCATTGCAAGAGTAGAAACTACACTTTCATGCTCTAGGTCATGCATCATTTAGCTTAGAATTTGTCTTTGTTTAATTTCTGCATTGCATTTTGAAGATCGCGAGGGGCAAGGTACGTTCTACTCACCAGTCTGGCATTCATTTTTGCATAAAGAACCCCTTGTTTGAAATTGTGGTGTGCATTTCATTTCAAAATACTTTAAGGGCAACACCCCTAACAAGATAAGGTGGGGATTTCATCACCCTCCCTTAGCCCGAAAACCACAATTTCCTTGCATCTCTGCATTACCTAGGCCTTAATAAAAGCCAGTAGACGTTGGCCCTAGGATCACACTGTGATTCCAGTGATATTTAGGTTTATCCTCTTATGAAAACTGGTGTCTAAGGCAAGACGGTCGGATGGCAAACGCCTTAAGTGGGTTAGTGGTTTGGCATAATAAGGTCCCTACGAAAGTAGGGGGAACCTCCCACTTCCCCACCCCTTACCTGGCCGGTGGTCATACTGAGGGTAAACTTAAGTTCACTTTAATCACTTTGTGAAACCCTATTTGTAGGTCCAGGGCACATCTAGGTCATTAGGGTCATTTGTGTGCTAACTTGTTTATCTTTGCATAAAAAAAACAATAAAATCAAAACATAAAAAAAAATTTCATTGAAAAATCATCACTCTTTCTTGGGTCTTTTTCATTTCCACATCTAATTTTGTTCAGGCCCAATAATAGATTCTTTGATGTTTAATTATGCGGGCTATGTGAATTCCAACTCTCCATTTACCCCTTATCAACAAACTCCTTCACTCTTCCACAATGGGGTTCATAATTCATCTTTCACCCAAGAGCCATATCAATGGTCATCGGATTTTTCCACCTCTGTCTCCTACACAAACCCAAATAATCAATGGGAAAATCAACAATTTTCTTCTTGGGAACCATACCAAGACCCCATTCAACGTCCTTCAAATCCACACTTTGCAGATTGGGATTCATATTCCAATGATCCTTACAATCAAGTCCATTCTTATGATCAACCCTATTATGAGGGCAACCAATACACTCTCCTGATTTTCAGACTGAGTGCCCTCAAATTACTATCCATCACAATCTGACTCTCAGCCCACTTATCTATCTCCTTATACACAGATTTACATAAGGAGGAGATGTTTGATAAATTGACACGGCTCTTCCAGACTCAACAACAAGCCTTTCAGAAACAACTGCAAAACTTTGAGGCCCAAGTGAGTAGGATTGCTGAAAACATCATAGAAACGGAAGTGGATCCAATGCCTAACAACTCCACAAGTCTTGAGGACCAACTTCTTGGATGTTATAATGATAAAAGTCTATATGCTCAACCTATGATCCCACAATCTACCACTCATATCACTGTTGATTTGGAGGGAATCATGGAAGAGTCTTATGCGGAGGACGTAACGGAAGAGCAGCCTGAGGAGCCTAAACCCCATTCCATTTGTGAAGAGGATTATGATGATCTTGAGTCGTCGGGGGGAGAAGAAGGGAATGATGAAAATCGTATTTGGGCCAAAACCTCTGATGATCATTATGACCCAGCCCAACAGACAAATCATTACTATTCATCTCTTCCACCCACACCTAATGCCTCTGATGATCAATCCATTCAGTTACTTCTCCACAGTCAATCCCTCCAACAGCACATCAATAGGCTTACTGAGGAAGTCAAAACCATGGAGGGAGAGCAATTCTTTGCTTCCTCTGACCCAATCCTCATCAAGTTCTTCACACTGACTACGATCAATCTATAATTCCCCAAGAGCATCACACTCTTATCACTCTTAATTTAGTAGATCACGGGATTATGGAGGGGTCGTGTCAGCAAAATTCACATGAGAACTCTAAGGGGATTGCGGACTTGACTGGAAATGCAATAGATGAAGGTGATGAACTGATAAATGATCATATTCCCCCTCTACAAAGGAATTTGAGGAGCCAGTGCTTGCTTGTCAACATGAGGGAAATGCAAGAGAGGTGGATGATCTTCAGTTAGAGGGAGAGGATGAATATTTTGAGCCTCATCACAAGTCTCTCCCGATCATGATGAACTTCTCTTTAAGATGGGAATGGAGAAGAAGTGGAGATGGTACATGACTTTGATGAAATTATCTTTGAAGATGGGAAGGAAGAAGAAGTGAAGATGGATCTAGAATTGAATATTTATTGGAATAATGAAGTTGGGGTAAATGAGGAATTGAATGATTCGAGTATGCCGCATGATAATTTCAATCTAGAGGAGCAGGTAGAGCTTGTGCCACTTCTGGACCATGGTGATTCTTTTCAAACTCTCCCAACTCATTGGTCCACCCTGGCTCTACATGCTGATTTATCTGATCCTAAGGAATCTCAGGAGGAATATTTCATACTTCATGATATGATTTTTCCCAATGTGCCTCCTCTATTCTTTCCTCAGGATAATGCTTTTGAGCTACCTCCATCTCGATCTCTGTCTCGCCCTTGCGCTCACCAGTCACATTCATTTTCTTTAGGGCATGAAAAAGACAATTTTGGCAAGGATAAAATTCTTTGGTGGCTCATTTTAAAATCAACTTGTTGGTTGTTGAGCTACAGTGCGTCTGGCTGAAGACGTTAAATTTAGCGCTTTTTGGGAGGCAGCCCAACGTTTTCACAGTTTGGTGTGCAAATAAATGGCTTCTTGGGAGGCCACCCACGTTTTTTGTGATTTGATGTTTTGTTTTAGTGTGTTTCTTTTACAGTTCTCAGGCCACAACGCAATGAAGCCCTCATCACTTCGCCCGACCCATCAGGTTGTATCCTTCCATCCCAACTATATTATCTCTTTACATGTCCTCTGATCTGTCTACTGCTTATGCCATTGAGGACAATGTCATTTAAGTTGGGGGGGGGGGAGATAAATTTCAAAAATTTCAAAAATTTCAACAAAAAATTTTTCTTGCTTTCTTGAATTGTCATGTTTAACAACAGTTTTTCCCCGCATTAATGATTCTTGATTCATGTCACATGGAACGTGATTCTGAATAGAAACAACTAGGAAAAGGATGATGGATAATTTATTTACTCTAGCCATGGAAAACTGATTTAAAGAATATCTTTAAAGTTCAGATGCACTTTCAAAAAATTAAAATTACGATGCACGCTAATGAAACAAGAAGGACAAGCCTTCTGCTATTTTCGATATACTGTCTGATATTCTGCACTTTTGAACAAGAGATTTGTTATAAGCTTTCTGCATAGAAAAGTATGAGAAAAAAATAAAGCACCATGAAAAATGCTCCGATTCTGAGTAACCGGGCCTACTTCACCTAAGACGTGTTGAGGTTCGCGTCAAAAGAAAAAGGGAACTTGGATCTGTGGAACCGGGCCTACTTCACCTAAGACGTGTTGAGGTTCGCGTAAAACAGTGAAGGGTAGTGCAGCATCATGTGTGTAAAGAAAAAAAGGGAAAAAGAAAAATAAAAAAATATATATATAGTGATCCCAAAGGGACATATCAATAAGGCAGATAAAAAGCTAGTGTGCATTGAACGCTCTAAGTAAGAAGTGCAGAATTGAAAGGCATTTGTTCGAAATAGCAACTGGAGGATGCAATTGTCTCTACTGTGAATTTAGTATTCCACTTGCACAAGTGCTACTGAATTTTGATTAGAATTCTTGATCATGTTCCTAAGGCTAGTCGGTGGTAATTATTCCAAATTCCTGATCTTTAGTTACCTCTATGAAAGATGATCTAGCAATGAGGCATGGATACTTTAAACTCTTGTTAGTCCTACAATTTTTCATTATGTGCATTGCTAAGGGACTAGCAATGAGTAAGTTGGGGGGTGTGATAAGTGTGTATTTTTCCTTGTTAATTCATAATTATTCACATTCTTATGAGCTTAAATAATGATAAATATACACTTCTCATACTTATTGTTGATTTTGTATCAAATGTTTATTTTTCTGAAATTAAATAAAATTTAATTATATTTTTATGTATTTATGCAGGCACGCAGTACGAGAAAAGCTCCAAGAAAAAGATAAAAAAAGAAAATAAACGTTATATGCTAAACTGAGCCAAAAGCCCAGGAAGTTGTTCCAAAAGAATAAAAAAAATTAGAAAAAAAAAATAAAATTATTTGATATTTTTTTAGAATTTTCTAACTATATACTAGATATATATATATATATATATATATATATTATATATAATAAAAAAATAATAAAAAAAAATATTTGAACCCCCCGCCCCGCGTTCCCGCCTTCGCCGCCCGCACGGGCGACGAGGCGAGAAGGGCGAAGCGGGTGGGGGGGTGCGTGGCAGCCTGCAGGGGGGGCCGTGGCACGCGGTCGGCGACGAGGCGGCGCGGAGGCAGGGTCGTGGCGGGCCCCGGGCTGATGCAGGCAGGCGGGGCGCACGGCCCAAGGCGCGACACGCGGCGGTGGCCGAACGGCGGGCGCACGGCGGACCCACGGGCCGGCCGCCTAACCGGTCGGCCGGTCGGCGCAACGCGCCGGCAGAGAGAGAGAATGAGAGAAAGAGAAGAAGAAAAAAGGCCAAAAAAAATGCCAAACAAATTCAGAAAAATCCGAAAAAAATGGCAAGTGGGCAGAACCTACCTGCCTACCATTTTAGGCTAAAATTGGGTACACTTGTTTGGAGTGTTTTTTTGTAACCCCTATATAAAGGGTGCATTGGTCTTGAATGAGAAGTTAGGAAGTTAGTTAGCAAGTAGAATTAGCAAGATGGCAAGGTTGCAAGGGAGGGAGAGCTAGCTTTGGTCATTTGTAATGTAAGTTGTTCTTTACATTTCTGAAGTTGTTGAGTGCATCAAGTTGTATTTTCAAAGCTTTTGAAGTCAAAGTTGTAAGTTGTTCTTATTTCAATAAAAGTTTCATTTTTGAATTCAGCCTGTTCTTAGCCTTATTTCGCATGGTTGTAATCTTATTTCAATTTGCTTTCTTCACAAAAGTTGTTCTTTTTAAGTTTTCTTCAACTTCTCTGTTTATCATTTCTCAAATTCGTCCAAATTCATAGAGTTATGTCCGTTTTCTTAAGTGCTGTCCTGTGCATTTACTGTTCATCCGTGGTGATACCTTCTTCCATTCATTCATTTTGAAGTCTTTCTAGTCCTCAAATAACTCTGAGTTCTTCATAAGAGTTGTTCCTCTCTTGTATATCTAAGTTTTATTCTTCTTGCACTTTGTCAAATTCCTCTTCTTTTGAGCTTTAGAATTAAGTTTTCAAGGTGCTGGTTTTCTGTCAATTACTGTTCATCCGAACCAATAGGTCATAGTTTTTCAAGTTTTTCCTTATCTTCCTTTCATTTTCTGTTTCTGTGTCTTCATAAAAGTTCTTCCTTTTTCAATTCCCTACAACTTTCATGTTTTACACTTCTTCTCATTCTGTCTATATTTGAAGTTATGCATTTTCTTCCAACCCCTATTTTCACTTGAATTCTGTTATGTTTTCCAATTTAAGTTTTCATAATCGCACTCCAAGATCCAACAATTGATTTTTCAAAACACAAGAATATTTTCCAACTAAGAAAAATAACCAAATTCCTTCCCCGTGGGATCGACCCGTACTTACCATTATACTCATGTTTTCAAATCCATAAGTGAGTGAGTGCGGTTATAAATATTTGAAATTTGTGTGGCACGGCAATTTTAACAACGACTGTCGAGCGCGCATCACACGCCCACGCACTTAATAGACGAATCAACCATCCGAATAGACAAACAACATAATTTACGATCGAAAAGTGCGTCCACAAGTCTGGCACGCCTGGTGGGACCAAACCACCCTTCATCTCTTCGCCGGGATTCAGGGCCTCATGGCCTCCTAATAAACATTGTCTGTCTGCTTTGATGAATTGCAGGTGCTATCTTCGCCAGTTCCATGGGGAGGAAAGCCGAACTCCGCGTAATTGTCTTCGTGGCCTCGGAGATGCTACCCCGGGACGCATACAGCTTCCAGGGATTGTGAAGGCCGCCGCTAAAAAAAAAGAGAGAAGAAAAGAGAGAAGAAGGGAGGGGAA
Source organism: Amorphophallus konjac (assembly GCA_022559845.1). Lineage (NCBI taxonomy): Eukaryota > Viridiplantae > Streptophyta > Magnoliopsida > Alismatales > Araceae > Amorphophallus > Amorphophallus konjac. Next base: position 152,241,871 of record CM040117.1, read on the forward strand.
ATTAAACCCCACTTTCCTCAAGAAGAAAGAGAAGAAAAGAAGAAAAGAAGAAAAGGAGAAAAGAAGAAAATAAGAAAAGTAGAAAAGAAAGAAGCAAAAAAAGAAGTGAAAGAATCGGCGAGAGAGGGTTGTATACCCGCATCCGTCGACACCCGTGCTGAACAAAGATTACCACTGTGGGGTTGATGCGGTGGAGCGAACCACTCATCCCCTCCCTGAGGGGGTGAGTGCTCTCCCACGCACGTCCCTTGGTTTATTACACAATAAAAGAAAGAAAAAAAAGAGAAAAGAGAGAAAAGACAAAAAAAAAAGTTGGCAAGCATTGTCGACCAAAAGAGCAAGAAGAAACCCGACATCCCGCCTGACTCTAGGAGGGTCCAAGTCCGTGGTGCAATGCCCCAGTCCGTTCCACCTGCCTGCTGCCCCTATTCGGCATAAGACGGCCCCTCGAGTGGCTGTTAGATGATCCAACAAACTACAATTACAGCTTGATGAATTGTTGTCCGTTGTGGGGAATGCTTTATAGCAATGAGGCCAAGCACGGCCACCAATCCCAAAAAGAGCATGCATATACCCCGCCACGGGGAATAAGAAGATGAAATATACCCCGCCATGGGGGCATAAGATGCAAGAAAAGCTACACCCCGCCATGGGGGCGTAGGAAGCAACAAAGAATTCACCCCGACCCGGGGGCATAAGAAATAAAGAATACACCCCAGACTTAGGAGAATCTGTAGAAGAAACTAAAACCCCGCACGGGGGCATGAGAAGCAAAAGATACAGCCCGCCTTGGGGGCATAAGTAGCAGACTCCACCCCGCCATGAGGGCGGAAGAAGCCAAAACTCTACCCCGTATGGAGGCACATGAAACAAGAAAGAAGACACCCCGGCTCAGGGGAATACGAAGAGAAATGTACCCTACCATGGGGTAGAAGAAGCAGAAAACTGTACCCCGATATAGGGGCATAAGAAGCAGCAGAATATACACCCCACCTTGGGGGCATCAGAAGCAACAATACACCCCACCTTGGGGGCAGTAGAAGCAGAATACACCCACCCTGGGGGCACAAGAAGAAAACATACCCCACCTTGGGGGCGTAAGAAGCCAAGAGATATACCCCGCCACGGGGGCATTAGAGGTAGAATGCATCTCCCCCCCCGGGGGACACATGAAGCAACATACCCGTCGCCTCGGCAGCATATGAGGCCAAGAAGCTATATCCCGGCTCGGGAGCATAAGAAACAAAAGATATACCCCACACCGGGGGCATATGAAGAGAAACGCACCCCGCCCTGGCGGGGCGTAAGAAACAGAAGAATCCACCCCGGTCTAGGGGCATAAGAAGCAGAGGACACACCCCACCTTGGGTGCAAAGAAGCAAAGACCCTACCCCGTATAGGGGCATATGAAACCAAAGAATACACCCTGGCTTAGAGGAATACGAAGAGAAATATACCCCACTCTGGGGCAGAGGAAGCAGAAGAATACACCTTGCCTTGGGGGCATATGAAGCCAAGAATCACACCCCCGTCTTGGGGGTATTTGAAGAAGAAGCATACCTCGCCTCGAGGGCCTAGAAGCTATAAAGAGCACGCCCTGACTCAGGGGCATATGAAGAGAAGTCTAGCCCGGCCTAGAGGTATTTGAAGAAGAAATATACCCCGCCAGGGGGCATAGAAGTCATAAAGAATATGTGCCAGCTTAGGGGTATTTGAAGAAGCTACATCCCGCCTTGGGAGCATAAGAAGAAAAGAGAATCCACCCCAGCTTAGGGGCATTTGAATAAGGAGTATACCCCTTGCTCGGAGTCCATGAAGCAACATGCACCCCGTCCCGGGGGACATCTGAAGCAGAATAAATAACATCCCCCGGCTTAGGAGGGGTCTATGAAGAAAGGAATACACCCCGATATGGGGGCACGTAAGCAAAGAAGAAGAATTCACCCCGCCTCGGGTGCATAAAAAGCAAGAACTACAGTTCGCCTTAGGGGCGGCAATACACTCCACTTTGGGGGCACTAGAAGCAGAATATACCCTGTGTCGGGGGCATGTGAAGAGAAAGATACGTCACTCTGGGGCATCAGAAGCAACAATACGCCTCACCTTGGGGGCATCAAAAGCTGCAGTACACCCCACCTTGCGAGCACAAGAAGCAAACATTCCTCCCAGTGTGTCTGGGCAGAAGAAAAGAATTCGCCCCTGCCTGGGGACACTCGAAGGAAGAAGCACATCCCGCCACGGGGGCACATGAAGAGAACTCCTCCTGTCTCGGGAGCTCAAGAAAGAGAAGAAAACACCCTGACCTGGGGGCTTTTGAAGAAGAAACACACCCCCTCCGTGGGAAACAAAGCTACACCCCGACTCAGGGGTATCTGAAAAGAGATCACCTCGCCACGGGGTCATAAGAAGCAAAAGAATACACCCCGACCTGGGGACACATGAAGAGCATCTATCCCGCTCTGGGGGCACAAAAAAGAGATACACTCCGCCCTTGGCACATAAGAAGCAGAAGCATCTACCCCATCCCGGGGGCACAGAAGCGAAGAGGCATACATCCTGATCTGGGAGCACATGAAGAGATGTATACTCCTCTCAAGCAGCATTTGAAGAGACAACATACCCTGCTCCGGGGGCACAGAAGCCGTAAAGGGACGACATACATCCCGTGTTGGGAACATATGAAGAGAAGTTTACCCCAGATTAGGGGCATAAGAAGCAGCAGAACCCACCTCCGCCGTGCAGGCATAAGGAGCCAAGACTCCACCCCGCCGTGGGGGCGTAAGAGGCAAAGAGTCTGCCCCGTGCAAATCTTCCATGCATGGGGGTATAAGAAGCAGAAGACACACCTCGCCAGGCGGGGCATAGAAGCCAAGAAGAATACGCCCCGGCTTAGGGGCATCTGAAGAAGTTACCTCCCGCCTAGGGAGCGTAAGGAAGAGAAGAATACACCCTGGCATAGGGGCTCTTGAAGAAGGAACACACCCCCTCCATGGGGGCATATGAGATAGGGCTGCACCCCGACTTAGGGGTATCTGAAGAGAGATCACCCCGCCATGGGAGCGCAAGAAGCTAAAGAGTACACCCCGCTCTGGGGGCACATGAAGAGCATCCACCCCAACTCGGGGACACATAAAGTAAAAGTCATACCCGGCTTAGGGGCGTTTGACAAAGAAGTGTACCCCCGCCATAGGGGGGCGTGAGAAGCAACAGAGTTTCACCCCTCAGGGGAAATAGAGAGCAAGAATACCCCCCAGTCTGGGGGCATAGATGTAAAGAGATATACATCCCGTGTTGGGGGCTTATGAAGAAAAAGATATACCCTGACTTGGGGGCATATGAAGAAACTTACCCCGCGATGGGGGTACAAGGAAAAAAGAATTCACCCCAGCCTGGGGACACTCAAAGAAGAACACCCCGGCACGAGGGCATGCAAAAAAAAACACATTCCGCCCTTGGCGCATAGAAAGCAGAATAATACACCCCAGCCTAGGGGCATACAAAGAAAGAATCCACACCCCGCCCAGGGGCATGATAAGAAGAAGAATTCACCCCGGCCTGGGGTACACAAAGAAAGAAACACACCCCGACTTAGGGGCGTATGAGGAAAGGAGTACACCCCGCTCAGGGGCACACAAGCATAAGAAGAAGAATTTACCCAGCCATGGGGGCATGAGAAGCAACATACACCCGCTCCTGGGGGGGCAGGGAGTAGAAGAGATCACCCCGGCTTAGGGGTATTCAAGGAAGAAATATGCCCCGATACGGGGGCACATGAAGCATGCATTCACCTTGCTCTGGGGGCGTAAGAAGAAAGCAACATACCCCTCTCTGGGGGCACAAAAAAGACACATTCCGCCCTTGGCGCATGAGAAGCGGAAGCATCTACCCCACCATGGGGGCGTAAGAGTCAAGGACTCTACCCCATCCTGGGGGCATAAGAAGCAAAGACTTTACCCCGTCTTGGGGGCATCAGAAGTAGCAATACACCCCACCTTGGGGGCATTAGAAGTAGAATACGTCCCCGCTTCGGGGCATGTGAAGGAAAGCTACGCCCCGGCATGGGGGCATACAAAGAAAGAAAGCTACACCCCCACTCTGAGGGCATATGAAGAGAAATACGCCCCACCGTGAGGGGGTAGAAGGAGCAGAACATACCCCCGCCGGGGGGCATAGAAGCAGAAGACACACCCCAACTCCGGGGAACATGAAGAGAGGTACACCCCGTCCTAGGGCATAAGAAGCAGCAAGAATGCACCCCGGCTTGGGGGTATTTGAAGAAGAAATATACCCTGATATGGGGGCACATGAAGAGAAATACACCCTCGCCATGGGGGCACGTGAGAAGAATCTACCCCGACCTGGGGGCATAAGAAGAAACAGGGCTGCACCATGATTCGGGGACATGTGAGGCAAAGGATACACCCCGGCCTGGGGATATTTGAAGAAGAAACATACCCCGCCGGGGGGCATAGAAGCCGTAAAGAATACACTCTGACTTAGGGGCATCAGAAGCAGCAATACACCCCGCCTTGGGGGCATATGAAGCCAAGAATCACACCCCCGTCTTGGGGGTATTTGAAGGAGAAGCCTACCTCGCCTCGAGGGCCTAGAAGTTATATAGAACACGCCCTGATTCAGGGGCACATGAAGAGAAGTCCACCCCGGCTTAGGGGAATCTGAAGAAGAAACATACACCCCACCTCGGGGGCATCAGAAGCAGCAATACACCCCATCTCGGGGGCATCAAAAGCAGCAATACACCCCACCTTGGGGGCATCAGAAGCAGCAATACACCCCACCTTGGGGGCATAAGAAGAAACATACACTCCATCTAGGGGCATAGAAGCCATCAAGAGGAAGAAACATACACCCCACATGGGGGCACAGAAGCCATCAAGAATACACCCCGGCTTAGGGGAGTCTGAAGAAGAAACATACACCCCACCCGGGGGCATTAAAGCCGTAAAGAGTACACCCCGACTAGGGGGGCACAAAAGGAAAGCTACACCCCATCCTGGGGGCACGATAAGAGAAAAAACACCCCAGTCCGGGGGCATCAATGAGAAGAAGAGAAGAAGAAAAAGAGCAATTACGAGGCAAACATAGTCTTTGCACCTGCCTCTCCACAAAAGAAGAAGAGAAGAAGGAAAAGAACAATCACGAGGTAAACATGGTCTTTGCACCTGTCTCTCTACAAAAGGAGAAGAGAAGAAAAGAAAGAAAAGAGACACGAGGCAAACATGGTCTTTGTATCCGCCTCTCCACACAAAATAAGAAGAGAAGAAGAGAGAGCAGAGTCATGAGGCAGACATGGTCTTTGCACCCGCCTCTCCACACAAAAGAAGAAGAGAAGAAGAGAAGGAAGAATTACGAGGCAAGCATGGTCTTTGCACCTGCCTCTTCACGCAAAGAAGAAGAAAAAAAGAGAAAGAAGAGTCACGAGGCAAGCTTTTACCTCCGACCTTCAGCCATCCAACAAATAGAAACCAACTAAACCTTCCACCAACGGGGCGTTAAATCGACTAAACCTTCCACCGATGGGGCGTTAAACCGATAAAACCTTCCGCCGACGGGGCGTTAAACCGACAAAACCTTCCGTCGACGGGGCGTTAAACTGACTAAACCTTCCGCCGATGGGGCGTTAAGCCGACTAAACCTTCCAACGACGGGGCGTTAAACCGACAAACATTCCGCCAACGAGGCATTAAAATGAAATATATTCAGCCATCGGGGCATCAAGCCAACAGATATTCAATCATTGGGGCTTCAAGCCGATAGCTACCCCCCCATCGGTCTCCGGGTCGATAGCTATCTGAGCATCAGCCTCCGGGTCGACAGCTATTTAATCATCACCCTCCGGGTCGACAGCTATCCAATTATCGGCTTCCCAGCCGACAGCTACTCTGCCATCAGCCCCTGAGCCGATAGCTTCCCAATCATCGGCCCCTGAGCTGACATCTATTCAATCATCGGCCCCATAGCCGATAACTATCCAATCATCGGCCTGTGAGCCGACAGCTATTCGATCATCGGCCTGTGAGCCGACAGCTATTCAATCATCGACCCCTGAGCCGACAGCTTCCCAATCATCGGATTCTAAGCCGACAGCTTCTCAACCATCGACATTCTAGCCGATAGATGTCAGGTCAACAAGCAACTCCCCCTTCGGCCACCCAACAAAATCAAGAGACCTTTCACTTTGGTTCGGATCCCTTCCCGGCCAGAGAACAAAAGAATAGACCCTTTCACTTTGGTTTGGATCCCTTCCCGGCTAGAGAACAAAAGAATCAACCTCTCACTTTGGTTCAGATCCCTTCCCATCCAGAGAATTAAAAAAAATCCCTTTCACTTTGGTTCGGATCCCTTCACGGCCAGAGAACAAAAGAATAGACCCTTTCACTTTCGTTCGGATCCCTTCCCGCCCATAGAACAAAAGAATAGACCCTTTCACTTTGGTCTGGACCCCTCCCCGGCCAGATAACAAAAAGGAGACCCCTCTCTTTGGCTCTCACATCCCGCTACCCGACGCCCTCCGGCTCAGCCATTTCGGCCGAGGCCTACTATCAGGATTAATCCATCCGTCCCACTACGCTCTCCGATATCTTTTGGCTTCGCAGCCGACTTCTGACATCTCTCGGCGTGTTAGCCCGCTCCCAATATCTCTTGGCTTTCTAGCCTACTTTTCAATATCTCAACTTCGGCTTGTAGCCTGCTTCCCATAATTTCGGCTCTTACAGCCCGCTTCCCAATATCTTGGGCTCTGGCAGCCTGCTTCCCAGAATTCGGCCTTCACGGCCCGCTTCTCATAACTTTGGCTTTTATAGCTTGCTTCCCAAATTCGGCCTTCACGGCCCGCTTCCTATAACTTTGGCTCTTGCAGCCTGCTTACCTTTGGCCTTCGTGGCCTGCTTCCCAATTCTGGCTCTCGTAGCCTGCTTCCCATAATTTTGGCTCTTGCAGCCCGCTTCCCAATATCTTTGGCTTCTATTATTCCTACTCCAACCGAAGTTATTATTGATGGCGCCAACCCCCTTGCTGTTAGTAACCAGGTGGCTGATCACATTGATGCTAGTGGCGCCCCCCATTCTCATCGGTTGTCTCCTGGCCCATCTCGTGGATCATCCATTGCTGGCCCCTCGGTGACTGCCAAGGCTCCTATAGGCGCCCCCTCCCAACCAGTGTCTTCATTGAATGGTCAAGTTACTAGTTCTATTATTTCTCCTTCATATGAAGTTATTGCTGATGGGGCCACCCCCGTTGCTATTAGCTGCCAAGTGCCAGACCTAATTGATGCTGGTGGCGCCCCTCTCATTCAACGGATGCCTCCCCCCCTCGATGACACCTCAATTATGGGCCATCCTCCTCCAACGCAGCTTGCTGATGGCTTGCAAGCTGCCATTGTTTCTTCGGCCCCTCTGCTGTCTCCTTCTACATCAAGGCCTGTACATCCACAGTTATCAGCTCTTGCTTTGGAGAAATCTCTTGTAGGCTCAGTCTCCTTACAGCCCCTCGTTCCTTTTGCAGCTGATGGCTTGGATGCTGCACACGTCATTGGTGATACTGATGACGAGACTGACCTCCATGATGTTTGTGCTCCCTCCATCACTCCTGCGGCTTCTTTCCCCTTAGTGGCCCCGGATGCTCCTTCGGTGGCACCGCCTGCCCCTACTGGTGATCTTATTGCTGCCATCGACTGTGATCGTTATGCTCCTTCCCTCTCTCCCTCTTCTGAGGGAGGTTGTCTGGACGGGGTCCCGAGCTCGCCTGCTACAGATTCTCCCGTTGCGCTCCCTCGCATTGGACTTGATCGTGGGAAAGGGATTGCCCTCGCCCCTTATCTTGTTCCTCCTTAGCTTGCTACTTCTCAAGGCGGTGTGCAGGCCCCTTCTTTATCTCTGCAACCTCGTCATATTGTGTTAGCATTGGCAGCTCCGCATGTACCCTTCACCATGCCATCTACCCATGCTGCTGCAACGCCCCCGATAGTCACTTCTAGTCAGTCCATCGAAGAAGACATCCGCCAATCCAAGGCCTTAGCTGCTGCGTTGCATGATAAAGATGCATCTGGCTGGCAGATGTATTCCAACCGTCGTCGGAGCTCTCGTCGTCATTTTTCTTTCCGCCAACATCCTTCATAGTTTCTTTCTTGATGGTGTCTTCTTGTTATCTTCTTTTTGGGTTCTCTCTATGTTTTATCTTGAGCCATCTTATGTTTATGGCCCCTCTGTAAAGGGTGTGTATTATTGGCTCTGTTATCTTGTATGTCTTTCCTTTTTACATATATTATAAAATCGCCTAGCTGATCTTCGGGTCTGCCTAGGTATCGCTTTAGTGAAAAAAAAATATCTTTGGGTCTGGCAGCCTGCTTCCCAGAATTTGGCCTTCACGGCCCGCTTCTCATAACTTTGACTTTTATAGCTTGCTTCCCCAATTCGGCCTTCACGGCCTGCTTCCCATAACTTTGGCTCTTGCAGCCTGCTTACCTTTGGCCTTCGTGGCCTGCTTCCTAATTCTGGCTCTCGTAGCCTGCTTCCCAGAATTCGGCATGCACGGCCCATTTCCCAATACCCTTGGCTTTTATAGCCTGCTTCCCCAATTCGGCCTCCGCGGCCAGCTTACCAACTTTGGCTCTTGCAGCATGCTTCCCTTTGGCTTTTATAGCCTGCTTCTGAACTTGGGCCCTCCGTGGCCTACTTCCAATATTGACTTCGGCCCTCTGTGGCCTACTTCCAATATTGACTTCGGCTTTTATATCCCGCTTCCCCAATGTCCTTTCGGCCCTTCGCGGTCTCCTTCCTCAGCACCTTGGTTGCTGCTTTGATTCTATATGCACATACAAGATACATATACGTAACGACAATATGTTCTTACGCAAAAAAAAAGAGAAAAAAAATAAGAATTGCTTGGCTACCCTGCTTGCATGTTTGCTTAATATAGAATAATGCACCTCCTTGAAATTTTCTAGGACCTTGTTTCCTTGCTAAATAATAATGCCCCGATTCCGGATGCAGGTGCGTCACAGCATACGCTCGATGGGAACCCAATTATGACGGGTGCATAAATCAAGGGGAAGAGTCATGGCTGAATTGCTAAGCCCAACTCACAAAATAAACCTGAGGCAACGCTCCCACACTTAGCACTTAATATGTTCAATAGCTTTCAACCATAGGGATTACCCGACTTTCTTCTTAGCACTCTATGGATGCTCGAATTCCTGCAATCGCATGAAAGGTAATCGTAAGGAAAAAGTTGCCTACCCCCATTAAAAAAATGATGCCAAAAGATAGAGAGAAACGTGAATCCGAGTAGCTGAAAATCTCCACTGAAATAAATGAGGAGACTCACGCGAATGGTGAAGCGAATTGCAACAAGGACGAAGCCTAGTAGCCGGGAATCCCCATTGAGACACATGAGGAGACTCGCGCCAAACGGTGGAATCCGTAATAGAATTATAATAAGGACGAATCCTAGTAGCCGGGAATCCCCATTGAGACAAATGAGGAGACTCGCGCCGAACGGTGAAATTTGCTATCAAAATAAACAGATGGGGGCTATGCGAAGCTACTGAAAGTCGAAGGCCTAAAGCCCATGTGTAGACACTAGAGTAATCCTCGAGTGTCATTAGGAAAACCCGCATATCCCTATGGTTAGGGCCCGTTGTTCACACATTTGCACTGCCACGCCACAGAGAATCGCTTCGGGTGAAATGCGTGAATTTAGGCTATGCATGCAAAACGTGCGATATCCTCTTGACGAGTGCACCACCCCTCAATTGTGCCTCATGGCCCGCACCGTGTCTATGAATTATGGGTGATGTCTCTATCATATCCCCTATAGAGGGAGCTGCCTTACTTATATTTATGTTATGCCTGCTAATGAATGCTTGTATGCTTAAATAAAAAAATATAATAATAATAATAAATAATAATAAAAATGTGTGTATACAATAAACTCAATTTCAGCTATCGAAGCCTACTTTCCCAGCTCTGGCTTGTAGAGCCCAATCTTGGCCCCCATGGCCTACCTCTTGCCCTCGCGGCTCGTTAATCTACCAATTTTGGCTTCTGTAGCCCGTTTCCCCAATTTCAGCCTTCACGGCCTACTTCCGTAACACCAACTCCAGCCCTTGCGGCTCACTTTCCTGAGTTCGAGTTTCATAACCGGTACCCCCGACACATTAAAGAATGAAACACCCTTTTACCCTGGCCCGAGCCTACCGATCAGGTGAGGAATCAACCCTCTTTCTTCGCACCGACACTAGCCCGTGTCAATGACTTAACCACCTCTCCGTCCCCTCGGGTGACGAAC